>CM066037.1:134613160-135213160 GCA_033557465.1 Ichthyophis bannanicus
GAATAAAAGAAGACTGAGGTAAGATGGCACCCTGGGGAATGAATCTACATGGGCTCCGTCAGTGCTGACATCACCCGTATGTGAGGACTGATTTCCTGCTTGTTCCCGGAGAATGATTATATGAAATTTTTTACTAGTGTTTCATCCAGTATTAGCCTAGTAAATGACAGCCAGACTCAGAGCACATACAATGAGGTCATGGTTTTTCTTAACCAACATGCCAGGGGAGTGTGGCACCCAGATTCTGTTAGCTCTTTGCCAAAGTTGTTTACAACAGTTTATAGAAAATAATTATTTTTGTTTCTCACTAGATTTCTTTTAAGCTGTTCCAAAATGGAGGATACAGGCAGAAATGGTGGCCCAAAATTGTAGAGATTACTTAGTGAGGATAATGAACCATGAATAATGGAGTGGAGGAGTGGCCTAGTGGTTGGGGCAAAGTACTTCAGGCCGGAAGGTCGGGGGTTCAAATCCCACTAGAGGACAGCAACCTTGGGCCGGAAGGACTGGGGTTTCTAGTCCCACAGGTGCTCCTTGTGGTCTTGGGCAAGCCACTTAACCCTCCATAGCCCATGTTCCCTGTAAAATAGTTATCTCCAAGTTATAATGCCCTGTTCAATGTAATTTCAGTTTGTTCAATGTAAACCGCACTGATGCAGAATAGCGCGGTATATAAGAGAATGTAAATAAATAATCTTACAGACCAGATTTCCTCTTTCTGTGTTTGAACTGGGTGCTCTTTTAATTGGCTCTATCCTCAGTGTAGACTCACCAACTAATCAATCGATTCTCTAGTGTTTCCCTCCTTGTAATGATCCCATTCAGAATATCAGTTGTGGGCTGAGGTGCAGGCACAGCAGTGGGAAATGGAAGGCCGCTGAATTGGGCGGACACTGGCTCAGACCAGCCATTCAATTCCAGAAATGGTTCAGGTATTTCATCTTCTTTGTTTTCATCCTAGGAAAAGTTTAAAAAATAAATAAAATACAATTAGCTATTCTATGTCCTCAAAGCATATGACAATATTACAGTGAAAAGTGCTGCTGGTTTTGGTTCATGGATACAATTATGAAACTTATTTGCTACAGTAACCAGAGATCTCCAATTTATTTTTCAGAACTACTGTAGCTAGGATTTCATAATTGTTATATTTTGTCTCAGAGAACACTATAGGATATCATATAAAAGGTCTAAATTATTCAAACCTAAGTAGTCTTATTTTCAAGTAAAGCATTTATTGCAAAAAAGCAAAGTAAAATCTATTTTATGCCCTTACCAAAATGACAAAGCATTAGAGTCAGACAAGCAATGGCAAATATTTTTAATATGTTATAGATGAAAAATATAAATAAAATATGCATCCAGAAGAACTCGGTTAACAAAGGAATGGTTTAAAAATGCCTTGAAATACATTAGCCTTAGATACAGTTTGAACTATTATTTTTCTGCCTGGATGCCCTATGACCCCTAAATCATTTGGAGCCATCCCGCATGCATTCTATATGGGTCAGGAGGCCAGGATCATCAAGCAAGATTCAGATTCATGTTGCACAGCAAGAAGTGTGTGCTGACCTTCTGTTAAGAAAAAAGTGAGGTTAAGAATGTTTACTGAACACTGTGAACAAGGGAAAGCAACTGTATTAGTGCATGCTTTATTTCTAAGAAGAATTTAAAAGCAGAAACACTGGTGGGAATTTGCCCTGTTTTCCATTTAAAGGACCAAAAACTGGATAGAAATTCTGGAGTGGCTTCAGCTGCACTGAATCAGACTGCTTGCCTTAAACAGACCAAGAAGCAAGTATTGAGAAGCCACGGAGCTTCCAGGAATTTAGTACCGTTGATTTAAGTGACTGTAGTCTGTTATGGCAGCGTGATGTGTCTTGTTCTAAGTTTATTTTTGCATATGAATCTTTTGTTACCTTCATATTGTTTGGGAATGTGTTTTGTATGGTAAGGGGAGTAGCTTTTACCAGCAGAAATAAAAGGTTCCAGGACACAAAAGCTACTCTATTAGACAGCAGGTTGCTCATGACGCCCCCTAGCTGTCATAGGATTTAGCCTTAACCCCAAAAATACTAATGACACACAGATATCTTTGCACCTGTTGTCTATAGATGATTTTGCATCTGTGATCATCTCCTGGCAGGTTCACTTCAAGTAGTGAGAAGCTTCTCAGATGACAACAGGATGACTTTTGATCTGGACCATTGTGCTAAGGTTATCATCCTTAAAGGAAAACAAAGTAAACCAAAAAACACCTCCCTGACTAAAGACTTAAATAAAAGGACCGTGCGCAGGAAAATGGAAATTACACTTACCTGGTAATTGTAGTTCCTTGAGTGACGACAGTTTAGTCCTCCACCTCTGGGAAGTGCACCTCCTCCTACAGCTTGCAGACTGGACCAAACTCTTGACATCACTGGATGTAGCCTGCTGGAATCCCCCATCAGCCCCAGTGAACTATTGACAAAGCAGACTCAAAAGAGCAACAAGTAGCTAACAGTTTGAGAATAATGAAAAATAACCGAACTTAACAAACCATTAACCTCCCCTTTGAAAGGAAAGGGTGAGATTTACCCTATTAATGCTCTCCTCCCTGCCGAGCCAGGAAGCAGTTAGAGGGAGGAGAGACAAGTCAAAGATGGAAGAATGAGCACGAGAGCCAATCATCTTGAAGTAACACTCACCTGTATGCCTGAATCTCGCTCCAGAAAGCGTGCCGAGCTAACGAATGAATCCCTGGACGGGAATGAGGACTAAACTGTCATCACTAAAGGAACTACAATTACCAGGTAAGTGTAATTTCCATTTCCTTATCATTCCTCCAGTTTAGTCCTCCACCTCTGGGATGTAACAGAGCAGTACTAATGGGAGGGACCCTGCCAACCAGCACGCAACACCACCGACCCGAAACAGGCATCATTCACCGCCACACATCCAGGCGGTAGTGTTTACTGAAGGTATGAAGAGAGGACCAGGTGGCCGCCCTACAAATCTCCACCAGTGGAACTAGACTGTGCTCTGCCCAGGAAGCCGCCTACGCTTTAGTAAAGTGAGTTCTCAGACCCACAGGTGCCAGGCGACCCTGCAAAATATATGCCGAGACAATGGCCTCCTTAATCCACCTGGAAATGGAAGCTTTCGCTGCCGCCTTCCCTTTCCTGGGACCTCCAAACACGAACAAACGATCTGATTTGTGGAACGATATCGACGCAACACTCTATGTCCAAGCGCCGCAATCCCCGATTGGAAGCGCGCCCGACCTCCGACCGTAAGACTGGTAAAGAAACCGCTTGATTTACATGAAAAGGAGAGGACACCTTTGGCAAAAAGGAAGGCACCGGCCGAAGAGCCACCTTTTCTCTAGAAAAACACAAGAAAGGCTCTCTACACGACAGGGCCTGCAACTCTGAAATGCGCCGCGCCGAACAAATGGCTACCAAAAATACTGCTTTTAAGGTCAGATCCTTGACAGAGGCTTGACTTAAGGTCTCAAATGGACTCTTTACAAGAGCCCCTAAGACCAAGTTGAGGTCCCACGGCGGAACCAAAATTCTACGCACCAGACGCATTCTGGTAACCGCTTTAAGAAAACGTACCACATAGACATGAGCTCCTACAGACATGCCTTGGACTTTAACTCTATAACACGCTAGGGCCGCTAACTGAACTCTCAAGGAACTGGCGGCCAGCCCTTTCTCAAAGCCGTCCTGCAGAAAACTCAATACCAAAGGCACTGACGCCGTAACAGCGTGGACCTGATGCCTTGAGCACCAGTCTTCAAAAATCCACCAGACACGCACATAAGCCAATGACGTCAAGCATTTCCGTGCCTGAAGCAAAGTTGCCACAACCGACCTGGAGTAACCTTTCTTTTTCAGCCTCGCCCTTTCAATGGCCAAGCCATAAGTGAGAATCGATCCACCCGAGGCATCTGAAGCAGACCCTGCAACAGTAGCTCCTGCGACATCGGAAGCCGCCACAGCGCCCCATCTAGTAACCTTACTAGGTCGGCGTACCATGGACACCTGGGCCAGTCCGGTGCTATTAACAGCACACCCCCCGATGCGCTTCAATACGCTGAACCACGCGACCGATGAGTGCCCACGGAGGGAAGACAGAGGAGACCCGTCGACGGCCAAGGCTGTATCAAGGTGTCGATCCCTTCCGACATGGGCTTCCATCTCCTGCTGAAAAAACAACTCACTTTCGCCGACTTGAAGGTTGCCATCAAATCCATCATCGGAGTCCCCCACCGGAGAACTAATTGCACGAATACGTCCAGATGCAACTCCCATTCCCCTGCTTCCACTCGGACTCTGCTAGGAAAATCCGCCGCCACATTGTCTTTTCCTGCAATGTGTGCCGCCGATATTGCTTGTAACCGAGACTCTATCCAGGAGAACAGACCTTCTGGCTCCTGCTCCATGGCCACACTTCCGGTACCACACTGGCGATTTATGTAGGCCACCATCGTGGCATTGTCTGACAGTACTCACACCGCTCGCCCCGTCACCATGGCTTCGAAGCTTTGCAGGGCCAGAAACACTGCTCTCAGCTCCAGGCGATTGATCGACCATCCGCTCTCTTCCGCCGACCACAGACCTTGCGCAAAGTCCTCTCTGCAATGCGCCCCCCAGCCTGCGAGACTTGCGTCCGTCAGTAGTGGAATCCACTCCGGCTGTTCCAAAGGCATTCCCGCCCGCAGGGACGCGGGCAGCATCCACCACCAAAGGGCCTGCGTGACCTGCAGAGGGCAAGGGAGACGTTTGCTCAACAAATTGGACTGGTGTGACCAGCGGCGAAGCAAGGCCCGCTACAAAGGCCTCATATGGAATCTGGCCCAAGGGACTACCTCCAAGGTCGCCGCCATTGTTGCATAGCACCCGATGGTAACGCCACTCTGTGGGCGCTGAAACCGTCCTGAAGGTTCGTATGAGTTCCTGAAGTGCTTGGGCTCTCCGCTCCATCAGAAACACCGACCCTTTCCGTGTATCGAACTGTACTCCTAAATACTCGAGGACCTGAGACGGAGTCAAGTGGCTCTTGACCGGATTGATCACCCAGCCTAGACCCTGGAGAAATGTCACCACCTTTTCCGTGGCCCGCTCGCTCTCGGCTTTGTATTTTGCTCGAATCAACCAATCGTCGAGGTATGGATGAACCAAGACCCCTTCCTTCTGTAGGGCCGCCGCCACCACTACCATGATCTTGGTGAAAACGTGTGGAGTCGTCGCCAGACCGAAGGGCAATGCCTGAAACTGGTAGTGCCTCCAAGGGAGCGCGAACCGTAGAAATCTTTTGATGAGAAGCCCTGATCGGGACATGGAGATACGCTTCCGTGAGATCGAGAGACGTGTCCCCCGCAGCCCCCTCTGGTGGCGGCGTAGTGGTTCCACCGGGGCTGGGGAGCGCATAAGATTAGGGGTATTAGGGTTGGCCTGTTGCGAGGGTCATGAGGTAGCGGCCCTCTGTGCCGACCTCGTTGCCAACTTCCCAATAAAGCGACTTTCAGCCAAGTGTAGGGAAAAAGGAAAAAGGCTTTTATTTCACCTTTACGCAAAATGGTTCAAAATATGCGGTTAAGAAACTAACAGGGCTGTATCATTCCTTGTATCAGGTTCAGCTCACACAAAACGTTCAAAATAACATTGTTAATCTTCACAGAAACTTAAAACATAAGGCATCCTGTATTCACTTCATACATTCTGTTGTTCCAAACAGCTTAAAGCTTTCCTACTGTACAATAAATACAATCCATGGGTTCATCTGCCTCATCAACCTCAGATTCCCCTGGCATCCATTCCATCTCTGAGGGGTCTGAGTCTGAAACCTCAGGAAGGTTGAATTCAGGCTTTCTGAAAGCATGCCATACTGTGTTCCAATGCTGGTTTGTCAGCTTGGGGCGTCGGTTTTTGGCTATGGTATAGAACCCTGGCTGTTCATCTGCTACAGGTTTAAAAGTTCGCTTGTCCCAGCCTTTAGCATTACTAGCTTTCTTCTTGGAGAGATTATCTGTTACTTTTTGCATAAAAGTGTCCTTATCATACAGATAAAACTCATTCTTTTGTTTCACTCTTGTGCTAGGTTTAGGCAAGCAATTGCAGGCAACAACTGTTTTACCTTTAAACTTCCTGCAGTCTCTTACAGGAAAGGCTTGAGGCCTAGCCTGATTGTCCTCCAATTCTTGCAGGCTCAAGTAGTCCCTGTGTGTCTTTCTTTCTTTAGAATGGGGAGAAACTTCTCGGAGGTATGGCTGCAGCTGATGCGCTTGTCCTTCACTTCCACCCCTGTGGCAGTTGGCTAATGGCCGCGCCCTCTCAGCTCTTCCCTGTTCCCCAGGCCTCTGAGTTTTCCATTCCTCCTTCAGGTTACTTCTATAAAAATCTTTAAAAGTACCTTTCTCTCCTTGGGTATTCTTTTCAGCTGGATATCTCTTTCTCAGATTGTGTCCCAGCCCTTCTCCCTGGATAGGGCTTTCTCTCAGGCTGGAAGGGAGAGCACCTCCTTCCTTGGCTGCTCTCTGCAGTGCTGCTCCTTCCAGTTGTCTCTGGCCTTCCTCTAGGCCTGCTCTTTGGGCTTCACCTCGGCCTGCTCTCTGAGTTACTCCTTGGCCTGCTTCTCGGCCTACTCTCTGGCCTGCTCCCCAAGTTGCTTCAACTCCTCGAGCTGCTCTGGGTCTGAGACCGACTCCAACTCTGACTCCGCCTCTGCTTGACTCAGCACTGTCCCTCCTTAAATCGGGACTAACTGATTCTGGATCCTGCCCATAGAGGCGTGGTTCCTCTGCTTCCAGGCTGGCTCTCCTGCTCCCTCTATGTGGACCTTCAGGAAATTGCATGTGAAGCTTGTTTTTTTCAAAATTTAAAACTTTTTTTCTTTCTGCCAGAGGGTCCGCTGTATCACAGACGTCAGATACTCTCCCCGATGTACCGCCACCATGACAGACCACAGCATTTCCATTCGGAAATGCGGCACTCGGAGGCAACGATTTACCCCTTTGAGATCTAGAATTGGACGAAGGGACCCGTCCTCCTTTGGCACCATGAAATAAATAGAGTAGCGCCCCATGCCGTACTCCGCACTGGTACAACGGCCCCCCAGTTGCAAGAGACGGTCCAAAGTTTGGCGGACCGCCAGGGTCTTTTGCGGACCTCTGCAGGGCGATATTACGAAAGAGTCCAGCACCGGCTTTGCCAGATCCAGGGCATAACCATCGCGGATGATCTCCAGTACCCACTGATCGGACGTTATGTGGGTCCAGGCAGAAAGGAAACCCCGAAGACGACCTCCGATTGGTTGACTTTCTGCCGGGACCCGCCTCCATTCATTGCGGCTTTCGAGCGGCCCCTGCGGCCGCCAGTGCGAATCCTCTACTTGCACCACAAAACCCTTGGGCCCGAGAATCAAATCTTCCTCTTTGGAACCCCGCGAAACAGGGAGAGCGAAACCTCCGAAAATCTCTAAATTAACCCCGAAAGGCTGTCAAGGATTTTCCTTGCTTGGGCTTGTCCTCCGGAAGCCTACCGCCCTTGGACTCCCCTAAATCCTTAACCATCTTGTCAAGGTCTTCTCCAAACAACAGTTTCCCCTTGAAAGGGAGCTTACTGAGCCAAGACTTAGAGGAACCGTCGGCTGCCCAATTTCTTAGCCAAAGGGATCGCTGTGCAGCCACCAATGAAGCCATACTATTTGCTAAAGCTCTGATCAGGTCGTAGTGCACATCTGCCAAATACATGGACCCTGATTCTAAGCGCTCCAGCTCTCTTACACCGTCCTGCTCCAATGAAGCCGAATGCCGTAAGTGCTGAGCCCAGCGGAGGCAGGCCCTTGCCACCGAAGCCCCACAAATGGAGGCCTGCAAGGAAACCGCATCTGCTTCAAAGGATTGTTTTAACAATCCATCCACCTTCCTATCCTGCACATCTTTTAAGGCTGCGCTACCTTCCACTGGAATAGTAGTCTTTTATGTGACCACTGAGACCGCAGCATCAATTCTCAGACAGCGGAATTTCTCCTTGTCTTTATCCGTCAGGGGATATAGCCTGTTCATAATCCTTATCCCTCTGAGTCCCGCTTCGGGATGATCCCACTCATCTTGAATCATTCAATCCACCACCTTGTGGACAGGGAATACCACCTGCGTTTGACGCACCGCCTGAATAATGGGATCTGCCCCATCCTCTTCCTCGACCGGCTGTTCCGTAGCCAGCTTGAGCATCTGCAGGGACTCCGTAATAAGCGCCGTCAACTCATCCTTCCGAAACACTCGGATGATCCTCGCTTGATCCTCAGGCTCAGGGATCTCCCCCCTCTTCCAAGTCATCAACATCTACATCCATGTCTAACTCTGACTCCTCCCCTTCCTGCCACCCCAACTCTGAGGGCGAGTGATCCAGTGGACAAGGCCTCTTGGAGGGTTCAAGTGCTAGGCTTTCGCGACCCACCAACCCGGACCGCGAAACAGTCAAGGGGATAGGCAAGGGCCCCGGCAACTTACCTTGCCGTCTGAGACAGAATGCTTGATGCATGAGCAAGACGAAGTCTGGACAAAAATTCTCTAGCTGCGTATCAGAGCCGAGACCCGAACACGCCCTAGGGTCCCCTGATGTAGCCTCCGGGCCGGACGTGTACGGCACCGCCATCCACGCTTCTCCCTCCGTCCCCGCTGCACACTCCTGGGGAACGGATATGATGGAGCTCTCCATCTGCTGCTCCACACTGGACGAGACAGCTGAACAGCCCCGACAGATGCCGGTATCCACGACCGTGCTTCTATGAGTGCTGCAAACAATACACTGCGGGCATGCTGACATGAGTTGGTTGTCCGTCAGACTGTTCCTCTGACCGTCTAATAAAACAAACAAGAAATGAGTTCTTATGGTTTGTTTTCCTGTTTTTTTTTTTGTTTTGTTTTTTTTTTACCCGTGAGACCTAACAAAAGTACTCTGTTTGCTTCAGGCCTGTAAACGGTTTGAGTCAGGCTTCCTCAAGCCAATCCCCAAGGAGACTGTTGCCTTAACACAGAAAATAAATTCAAGGAAAAGAAAAGAAACAGAAGCCTAAGAAACCCCAAAACCTAGTACTCTCTGTTTTCTAAAACTCATTCCGGTCAGGCAAACCGCTCTGCACTGCGGGCCGACGACACCGCTGCGTCAAGCCGACACGCAAAGAAAACCACATGTTCAAAATGGCTGCGGTTTCCTCATGGCGATTTTGGCACGCTCCGAGGGTTACCCCTCCAGCTGAGAACCAACACCCAACGGGCCTCCTCTGGACCGCCGGCCGACACCAACAGCCACGAACGGGGCTGCAAGACCCTTCCAGCCACAGCGCCGCTCCATGCCAATCGGAGCGACATCCACCGTGAGGGCCTAAAATACAGCCACAGTGTTACTCAGGCACAGCCCCTGACTGCCGGTCAATGGGAGCTGAGCTGCCCTTGCGCCATCTGAGGAGCTCTGCCCCGTGCCTTCAAGGAGAAGAGATCCGGGAGGTAAAGTAGAGATTTTGGCTTGGCATGGAAAGGAGCACCTGCCCCTCAGACCTCCCTTTCTAATTTTTTTTTTTAAAGCAATATAACCCCTTAAGCGGAACAGAAATGAAAGGAACCAAATTGAAATTAAAATAGGAATGTAAAGAAATTTAAAGAAATACCAAGGAATTTAAAAAATTCAAACCCTAACTAGCCTGCTCCTTATTAGTTTCTCTAGTGAGCCCAGCACCTAGGCTCACTACGTCCTCCTGCTGCATGGAGACTGGACACACTGGGGCTGATGGGGGATTCCAGCAGTCTACATCCAGTGATGTCAAGAGTTTGATTGGTCCAGTCTCCAAGCTGCAGGAGGAGATGCACTATCCAGAGGTGGAGGACTAAACTCGAGGAACGATAAGGAACTATAGATAAATATCAAGAAGCAGAGCAAGGTGCAATAAATCCAGCACAAATTATTAAGAGAAAAGTTCATGGTAAAGAATAAATTGGTCCATTCAGTCTGCTCGGCTGAAATTAATGCACTGGTGTAGATACACAGATAAAATTCCCAAATGCAACCCTACACCATCTCTTCTCCTGTCCATGTCTTCTACCCAATCTTTTTTTTTAAATTCAACTTTTTGCAAATACAAAATACAATAAAGAAACAAAGACATGTTGCTTATCAAAACTCAACATTCTCATCTTGAAATAAACAAACTGATACATAATACAACCACAGTCCACATCATGGGAGAATAGAGATTAGATCAAAAAAGAAACTAATATCTAGCAATAAACAGGGGGTCAAATAGGGGAGACCATCCAAATCCGTTGGGCTGACAAAATTCACTTGGACCCTATCTCCTGTGACTTCTTCAACAAAAAAATTTCCAGTTAAGATGAATCAAAGAAGAAATATGTATTCCCACACAAAGTGACCATACATTTACATGGAAATCGCAAAATGAAAGTCGCTCCGATCTGCAACACCCTAGATTTCAGAGCCAAAAATTGTTTCCTCCTAAGTTGAGTGTCCCTCGCAACATCTGGGAACACATTCAACTTCTGTCCACAAAATATCTGATCCGTATATTTAAAAAACAATTTTAATTTAAAGGTGAGTTGGTTGATATTGTGTATCTGGACTTTCAGAAAGCCTTTGACAAGGTCCCTCATCAGAGACTTTTGGCAAAACTAAAGAGTCATGGGATAGGAGGCAGTGTACTATTGTGGATCAGGAACTGGTTAAAAGATAGAAAGCAGAGGGTAGGGCTAAATGGCCAATTTTTCCAATGGAGAAAGGTGAATAGCGGTGTACCCCAGGGATCTGTGCTGGGTCCGCTGCTTTTTGACATATTCATAAATGACCTGGAAAGTGGAATAAAGAGTGAGGTTATCAAATTTGCAGATGACACAAAACTATTTAAAGTTGTTAAAACCCAAGAGGATTGTGGAAAATTGCAAGAGGATCTTGATAAATTGGAAGACTGGGCATCAAAATGGCAGATGAAATTTAATGTGGACAAGTGCAAGGTTATGCACCTAGGGAAGAACAACCCAAACTATGGTTACACGATGCAAGGTTCCACATTAGGAACCACCACCCAGGAAAAAGATTTAGGCGTCATTGTGGATACCATGTTAAAACCCTCGGCCCAGTGTGCAGCAGCGGCCAAGAGAGCAAATAGAATGCTAGGTATGATAAGGAAAGGAATGGAAAATAAAACAAAAGATATTATAATGCCTCTATATCGTTCCATGGTGAGACCGCACCTTGAATATTGTGTGCAATTCTGGTCGCCGTATCTTAAAAAGGATATAGCAATTTTAGAAAAGGTTCAGAGAAGAGCCACCAAAATGGTAAAGGGGATGGAAGGATACTCCTATGAAGAAAGGCTAAAAAGGTTAGGGCTCTTTAACCTGGAAAAGAGACGGCTGAGGGGAGATATGATAGAAGTCTATAAATTAATGAACGGAGTGGAACAGGTAAACGTAGATCGATTGTTTACCTTAGCAGAATATAGAAAGACTAGGGGACATGCAATGAAGCTACAGGGTAAACTATTTAAGACTAATAAAAGAAAATATTTTTTCACTCAACGTGTAATCAAACTCTGGAATTTGTTACCGGAGGATGTAGTAGTAAAGGCTGTTAGTGTAGCTGGGTTTAAAAAAAGTTTGGACAAGTTCCTGGAGGAAAGGTCCATAAACCATTATTAAAAAGGGACCCAGGATATCAATGCTTGACCCAATACAAGCATTGTGGAACCTGTGTCCCTTGGGGAAACTGCTAGGTACATATGACCTAGATTGGCCACTGTTGGAAACAGAATACTGGGCTTGATGGACCTTGGTCTGACCCAGTATGGCATATCTTATGTTCTTATGTTCTTAACACTCTAATTTTATCTAAAACAGAAACAAAAGTTATTAACAATATTGCTCTTTTAGAAATGGTATCTGAAGAATCCTTCAAAAAGTTGGTCAAATCCTGACTAACATTTGGGGTTAAGACATCCAAGTCATCCACTCCAGGAAGCCCTGACCACATCTTAGTAGGTAAATAGTAACACTTTTGAATAGGAACATCACCACTAAGCATTAGTATTTCTTTGAAGTACTTTTCTAGTAGAATTTCAGCTGACATAAAATGGGTAACAGGGAAATTAAGGAAACATAAGTTATTAACCTTGGATGAATTTTCCAAGGCTTCTAGCTTATGATGTATAACCATGGAATTCTTATTTGCAGACACATTAGCCTGCTGCACTAACTGCAATTGACTATCAGTCTTAGACACAGAATCATCTATCAACCCAAACCTAGAATCACATTCCTGAAGTTTATGTGAGGTCTCTGGAGAAAACCTACAAAGATACGCTACAGTATTGGAGAACTTGAAGTCCATCTTTGCAATAGCCAACCAGAGATCTTTTAAAGTAATATCCTGTGCAGGTTCAAAGAGACTCTGTCCTCCTGAAATACAACAGGAGCCAGAACAGGCCCGGATTTGAAAGATGACATTAAAAGTTCCAGAGATCTCCCAGACACAGATGAAGACAACTTAGGATGAGGGAACGGTAGAGGGATCCAGTCTGCCAAACTGAGAGTAACTCCTTTAGGCGAGGGCTGCTGACTTATTTGAGCAGCAAAATGTTTATCCAAAGGACCCACAATTTGTATAGAAGCTTGGGCCACAGAGTCTACTTTTGAAAACAGTCTTAGCCTTCTGCTTTCCCATAACATCAAACTGGCAATAAGCTGTACAGTATCTGAATCTCCGATGCCAAACTGGTCCAGAGAACTCCTCAAGCTTACAAACGCCAATGGTTCGCCAAGGGCGTAACCTGCCCCTTTGTACGTGCCCCTTCAGACTATGGTCCAGAGGACCTACAGGCCGGATGATATGAAGCCCTGGGGCCTCAAGCAGCTGATGTCACAGCAAGCGAAGGGGTTGCTGATACCGTGCTTGCATCGACACTCACCCCCACTGGCAATTCCCCCCCTCACACCAGGACTCGGCGGCAGAACAGCCCAATGGTAGAATCTCAGTCCTCGCCATCTCATATTTCTTCTAAGCATACACAACCATCCATCACAATCTTGATGCAATTGTACCATTGCTGTTTAAGGCCAGCAAAGAATATTACAGCAGACAAACAGATATTGAAAAGCACTTTAACAGCACGGAGTAAGACAAAAGCTATTATCAGCTTCGGAACTATAGACTGGCCCCATAATGATATCGGCAAATTAGATGTACAAAGCATAAAAAGCTACTCCATGGAGAATAAAACCAAGGATATTATAATGCCTCTGTATCATTCCATGTTGCGACCGCACCTTGAATATTGTGTATAATTTTGCTTGCCATATCTTAAAAAGGATATAGCAGAATTAGAAAAGGTACAGAGAAAAGCAACAAAAATGGTAAAGGGAAAGGAAGGATACCCCTATGAGGAGAGGCTTAAAAGGTTGGGGCTCTTCAACTTGAAAAGAGACGGCTCAGGGGGGATAAGATAGAGGTCTACAATGAATGGAGTGGAACGGGCAAACAGATTGGTTGTTTACGCTATCAAAAAGTAGAAAGACTAGAGGTCATGCAATGAAGCTACAATGTAACCCATTTAAGACTAATAAGAGGAAAGAGTTTTTTACTCAATGCGTAATCAAACTCTGGAATTCATTAACGGAGGATGTAATAAAAGCTGCTAGTGTAGCTGGGTTTAAAAAAGTTTGGACAAGCTCCTGGAGAAAAGGTCCATAAACTATTATTAAAGAGGACCCGGGAAATCCACTGCTTATCCCAGGGTGAGCATTGTGGAACCTGTGGTGCCTTTTTGGGATCCTGCAAGGTACTTGTGACCTGGATTGGCCACTGTTGGAAACAGGATACTGGGCTTGATTGACCTTGGTCTGACCCAGTATGGCATTTCTTATGTTCTTATGCCTACCAGGTAATCTACAAGAATCAGTATTTATTTTTATTTTATTTATTTATTTATTAGAGTCTCTTTTATACCGCGCTATTCAGCATCAGTGCAGTTTACAATCAACAATAAAATACACATTTCCAATGGTACTTTGTGTTTACAGTTGAACAGGTAATGCAACTTGGATAACAGGTAACTATTTACAATTTAATATATATGCTAAGACTGAACATTTCAATAGCTGAATTGGGAAAGGGGCTTCTAGAAATGCATAGTTACTCACCTGTAACAGGTTTTCTCCGGTGACAGCAGTAATCAGTCTTCATATATGGGTAACATCAGCACTGATGGAGCCCATGAGGATTCACTCCCCAGCTTTCAAAGAAAGCCTTTAGGAGTTAGTCCGCGCATGCTTCTACTACTGAACATTTGTATAGAGCTACAAGACATATGCAGAGCTGCACAGCCACATGTAAAAGACAGTCCCTGCTCATCAGAACTTACAATCTGGTCAAGACAGACAACACAGTAGCTGTAGACATGGGATAAATCTAGAGGGAATAGTAAAGAAACACAAAGGAGATCAGGTAATTAAAGATACAAAAGCAGCAGCAAAGAGATGAGTTTTCAGCCTAAATTTGAAAAAGGTCAGAGAAGGTGCCTGACGTACAGACTCAGATAGTTTGTTCCAGGCAGAAGAACAGCAAAGTGAAAGGAACGAAGTCTGGAGTTAGCAACAGAAGAGAAGGGCATAGATAGAAGTGATTTGCCAGAAGAGCAGAGTTCCCAAGGAGGGGTGTAGGAAGAGATAAGAAAGTAAAGGTAATGAGGAGCTGCAGAGTGAATGCACTTATAGGTCAGCAGGAGAAGTTTGAACTGGATGCAGAAACGGATAGGAAGCCAATGAAGAGACTTGAAAAAAGGGTAAAGAAATAATAGGTTTTAGCTATCAGTTGGATGTGTGTGGAGGAGACAGAGGAGTCAAAGACAACCCCAAGGTTGCAAGCTGAGGAGACAGGGAGGATTAGAGAGTTATCCACAGAGACTGAGAAAGGAGGAAAAATAAGCAGCTCGGTTTTGGCCATGTTCAGTTTCAAGCAGTGGTGAGACATCCAAGCAGCAATGTCAGAAAGGCAGGCAGAGTTCCTGGCCTGGATTGTCAGAGAGATTTCAAATGTAGAGCAGTAGATCTGAGAGTCATCAGCATAAAGATGGTACCAAAAACCATGGAAAGAGATGAGTGCACCAAGGCACTGGGTATCAAGAGAGAAAAGGAGTGGACCCAAGACAGATCCTTGGGGTACACAGAGAGCAGGATAGCAGTAGAGGAGGATCCACCAGAACAAACACTGAAAGTGCAATGGGAGAAGTAAGAAGATAACCAGGGTAGCACAGAACTTTAAAACCTGGCAAATCATGCGCAGTCACCTTCCCTCCCAAGGTTGCCATCTTACGTCAGTATGATGACATAGCTTAATCAAGCATAAAAAGAAAAAAACAACTCAATGGGGAGGAGGGAGGGTTATGAGGACTGATTCTTGCTGTCCCTGGAGAACACCTGTTATAGGTGAGTATTTATTTATTTATTTAGCTACGCTTTCTTCAGGAACAAGCAGAAAGTCAGTCCTCACATATGGCACTACCAAGCTACAGGCTACCGAAAAAAACCTGTAGGAGCCACAGGCGACCCAAAAAAGCAATGTGCAGGGCAGCAAGGACAGGGGAAAGGCTTCAAGTCTAGAGATGCAGCCCCAACATTGACTATGGAATCACCTCACCAGTAGCCTGAACACAACGGGCTGGAGGGAAAGAGTTGCACTATTCCCTAAAGAGTTGACAAAGTACTGCCTGGCCAAAGGCACTGTCGCGCCATGAGCTTTCCTCCCAGCAGTAATGTGCTGTGGAGGTATGGACCGAAGACCAGGTGGCGGCCCAACAAATGTCCAGAGGGACAGAGCACAGGTGGGCCACCCAGGGCGCCATAGCGTACACATTATGTGCAGTAACATGATGCCCCAGGGAGAGTCCGGCCTGCTCATAGGCAGGACCGTACCTAGCCCTGTGTGCGCGGTGCGGCCGCACAGGGCGCAAAGGCTTAAGGGGCGCATTTCGGCTGTCTGCTGTTGCCGCCACTTTTTCTTCTTTCAGTGGCAGCAGACAACGGCAGACAGCTGAAATGCACCCCTTAAGCCTTCTCGCAGCACGCTAAGCACATCGGGCGTGCCTCTTCTCTCCTGCCCCCCATAAAGTGGCTAGATGGAGGGGCGCATTTCACGATCAGTACGGCCCTGCTCATAGGTGAAGGAGATGCAGTCTGCCACCCAGGTGGACAGGGTATACTTGGAGAGCGCAACCCCGAGTCTGTTGATTTCATAGGAGATGAACTGTTGTGGCGAGCAGCGAGGGGGCTGTGTCCTCTGAAGGTAGAAGGACAGTGCCCTCTTGCAATCCAGGGTGTGTAACGAGGCCTCTGCTCAGGATGCAGGAAATCTGGGAAAGAAGGTGGGAAGAAGGTAAAATGTGGACACCACCTTAGGCAGGAATTTGTGGTGTGTCCGGAGAACGACCCTGTTTTTGTAGAACCTGGTGTAGGGGGCATGGGCCACCAGTGCCTGCAGCTCACTAATGTGTCTGGTTGAAGTGAGCTCTACCAGGAACACTACTTTCCACGACAAGAACTTGAGATGACATGTAGCCAGAGGCTCAAAAGGGGGAGCTATCAGCTTCCCGAGGACAACATCCAGGTTCCACACCACCAGCAGTGGTTGGACAGGGGGCAACAAGAGGAGGAGCCCCCTTATGAAGCAGTCCACCAGAGAGTGCACGGAGACGGGCTATCCATCAATGAGGTGATGATGTGCCATCAGGGCACTAAGGTGCACTCTGACCGAACTGGACTTCAGGCCAGTCTGGGAGAGATGCAGGTGATATTGCAGAATGTCCTGCACACTGTTCCCTCTAAGCTGTGCGCGCGCACACACCTCGCCGAGCGAGCGCACATACTTTATAACAGAGCGCACAAAAATTACGGTTCTGATTCTGATAGAAAACACCACAGACGTCTTAAAATTTAAAAGTTGTTGTGTATTTACGGTTTTCACAAATTCTACAATATTTTCTAATGCAATCAATATGGTGTACATACTGTATTCTGACGTGTAGTCAAATTTTAAAGTATATAACTCCGAGTGTCGTTATGTGGCACACAAAAATTTAACCTTCCTTCAAAAGCTGCACAGCTGATATTTTATGCGCACACAGCCTACAGAAAATTAGAGGGAACATTGGTCCTGCACCAAGCAAGAGAAAGGGATGATATAACTGAGCACCAGACTGAGAAGCTGCCATTTGAAGGAATATGTGTGCCATGTTGAGTCCTTGAGTGATGCCAGTAGAATGTCCTCTACCTCTCCGGATAGGTGGTGGTGCACTTTGGCAAGCCGCTCAGCATCCACACTGTCAGGGTGAGGGACTGGAGATTGGGGTGAAGAAGGACCCCGTCCTCCTGCAAGAGCAAGTCCAGGTCCTGGCCCAACTGTATGGGAGCCATTTGGGAGAGCTGCAAAAACAGAGGAAACCACAACTACCTAGCCACCAAGGGGCAATGAGGATTACAGAGGCCAAGTCCAACTGAATCTTAAGCAACGTCTTAGGAAACAGTGGAGTAGGAGGGGTAGGCATACATCAGACTCCCGGACCAAGGCAGGAGAAAGGCATCCGGCGCCACTCGGTTTGGCGCCAGCCTCCATGAGCAGAAGCGTGGCAACTGCGCATTCTCAAGGCTGGTGAAGAGTTCCAACATCAGGGTCCCCCAACGTCAGAAGATTTTATTTATTTATTTAACAGTTTTTATATACCGACTTTCTACAATTCAAGTCGGTTTACAGGGAACATGACAGACAGTATATTTCAACTGAGTACATTGTAACAATAATATTTTAACTAAGTACATTGTAACAAGGAAGATCAAAGTATAATGAGATTAACAAGCAAACTACTCTTTGTGAAGGCTTAAAAACTATTTACATGGAGGCTTAACATGTTATTTACATGGAGGATTATATTGGAGGGAAAAGTGTTCCTGGAAGAGATGGGTTTTCAATTTTTTCCTGAATTCAGGGTGATTGGTACAGTTTCTTAATTCATGTGGTAAGGCATTCCAGATGGAGGGGGCGTAAAGGGAGAATGCACGATTGCAGGTAGATTGGAAGATGGAGTTGGCCACCGCTAGGTTGAGGCACCACTCATGGGGCTGAAGAACTCTGCTGAGTCGATCTGTGAGCAGATTGTCCTGGCCCGGCAGGTACACTGCCTGGAGGATAATGCCATTCTCCATGGCAAAGTTCCACAGGCGAATAGTCTCCCAGCAGAGGAGGTATGAGTCCATTCCCCCTGTTTGTTGATGAAAAACATCGCTATTGGTTGTCCATCTGGACACTCACAATCTGGCCTGCCAGATGGGCCTGGAGCACCTGAAGGGCATTCGTCACTGCTCAGAGTTCCAGGAGACTGATCTGGAGGGCACTTTCCTCACAAGTCCAGGCGCCCTGTGACTGCAGACCATCGCAGTGAGCTCCCCCTCTGAGCTTGGAGGCATTTGTGGTTAGGATGCATTGTGCCAGTGGGGCCTGGAAGGGTAGGCATGCCATGAGATTCTGTCGGCTCTGCCACCAGGCAAGAGAGGCCACCAGAGGTCGGGTGATCCAGACTTGATCTTCTAGTTGGCCTGTGCGCTGAGTCCATTGAGAGCTGAGGTTCCACTGGGCCTGATGCATCCAGAGATGCGCCTGTGGGGTCACATGAACGGTCAAGGCCATGTGCCCCAACAGGCACAGCAGGAGACAGGCGGATGCTACTGAGCGGCCCTGTACCTTCCCGGCTAGGGCTGCCAATGCTGCGCCTAGTCCAGGGGGAGGAATGCACTGGCCTGAGTCGAGTCCAGAAGGGCTCCTATTAACTCCAGATGTTGAGTCAGGAGCAGATGCAACTTTGGGAAGTCGATCACGAATCCCAGATGTTGAAGCACCCTTATGGTGCGACAGGGGCCATGTGGCAAATCTCCTCTGGTGAGCTTGCCTTTATAAGCCAGTCGTCCAGATAGGGGAAGACAAAGACTCCCAGTAAGCGGAAATGAGCAGCGATGACCACCAGGCACTGGGTGAACTCCCTGGGGGCTGAGGAGAGACTGAAGGAATACACCCTGTACTGGTAGTGAATCTCCAATGACAAAAGTGGAGCTACTGACAGTGCCGGAATGGATCAGGATGTGGGTATAGACATCTTTGAGATTCAAGGAGCATAGCCAATCTCCCCGGAGGAGGTAAGGCAGCAATGTTCCAAGGGATAATATCTTGAACTTCTCCAGAAAGTGGTTGAGGTCTGCAACACTCCTCCTGGGCCCAAGGGCTTACAGGCAGGAGTGGCCTTTAGAACGTCCCTTTGGAATAAAGCTTGTTAGATGTCCCTAGGAATTCTGGAACCTGTAGTTTGCTTGTCTCCTTTAAGGACTGAGTTGTAGTTATGACTCGAGTAGGTAAGACTGCAAGAATATTTATTTGTGGGGATTTTCTCCAGTGCATCAAAATTCAATACAACAAACGCAAAAGATGCAACTCCAACATAAAGGTTGTAATAAACTCAGGAAATGCTACAGAAACAGTTCAGCAGTATTTGGCTGTTTCACAGTTCCTTTGCCTTTCACTAGGCACTGCCTCTTGTGGTCACTTAAAGAATATACAGGAACTGAAACAGTTGCTTTTCTATACAGCACGGCTTCACACTTTCAGCCGGTGATTAAGCTTATTAAACCACTTTCAAAGCTTTTCAAGGTGGCAGCAGGTATGGCAAATTACTCTATTTTCTTTCATATAGCTTTCAATGCTCTGTACCACTGCTCTTTTCTACAAGACAAGTTGAACAGTCCATAGCACAAAGTTCTTGCTCTATTGCAGGCAAACACTCATCAACCTGCATACATTCTTCAGAGCCAGCATTAAAAGTATCTTTGTCAGGTTTGTTACCTTGCCCTGACCTCGCTTCCAGAAACTCCCGGAATTGGCTTAAAAGCAATTCAGCTTGTTTATGCACATTTTCCTTGGGATAAACGTTTTCCTTTTCTGATAAAAGCCTGCATAAGGTTTCTGCCCCAGAGGGTTCAGCTGTCCTGCTTTTATCAAGGGGATAGCTTCCAGCAGGGGTAAATACCTTCCCCCACTTGCTATCAGTTAGCTGTGCTCTGTTAGTCTTTTGAATGTTAGCATGAGTAAAAGGCTTCTCAAACAAAGAGTTAAAATTGGAAATATCAGCTTTACCTTTGCCAGGGACTCTTGGACAAGCGCTGGTACCTTTTCTCCTGCTATCTCCCAGGGTTTTGAACTCAGCTTTCTTGTAGCTATTTCCACTAGCCTTCAGGTAATTACTCGGCTGATAGTTTTCCTCTTGGTCTTCTCTGTTGCAATTATAGCCTTGGCTGCTATGGGTCCAACTACCTTTTCTCCACGTATTTTCTCTGCCAGCTTTCTTGTTCCCAGGCTCTACCTTGCAGTAACGTTTCTTCCCTGGACGTTGACTGCTCCCAGGTTCTGCCCTGCTCCAAGGTTCTGGCTTGCTTATCCTTCTGGCAGTTCCTCCTAAACTCCTTCCTGGACTGCTTCCCGTCTCAGTCCTTTCTCGTTCCTCTGTGCTGATGCTTCCTCTCTGCATTGCTTAAGGATTTAAAAAGGGTTCACTTCCCTGCACTCCCTGACCTTCCCCTGGGCGTGACCAATCAGAGAACCCACCTGTCTCCTCCCCTGAGCTGAGGTGTGGCCTGAGCTCAGCAGAGAGCTGTGTTTTTTTCAACTCTGGCTTGAAAATCCTGCCTGTCAGTGCAGTGCTACTTACTTCATCAGGATTTTCCCCTATTTCTATCTCTTCTTGAGGGCATTCCTCACTACAGGTCCCGCAGATCCAGGATGGGCCGAAAGCCACCTGTCTATTTTGGGATGAGGAAGTACCGGGAGTAGAATCCAGTACCCCAGAAGGGCTGAGACACTGGGGCCACCGCCCAAACCTCAAACAGGGGCTCAAGTTCCTTCTGCAGGAGCTCTCTGTGGAGGGAGGTCATGGGAAGTTCCCCTGGAAAAAATGGAGGGGCATCTGGTTGAAGTACAGAAGGCAATCTTCACGCACTATCTGCAATATCCATCCAGGCATCGGTGGTGATGCCCGGCCAGAGGTAGGCAAACTGGACCAAACGTCCTCCTGTGTGCCTTGGACCCTGGCCTTCTGGGGGAAAACAGGTTATGCCCAGGGAGTCAAACCCAACCCCCCCCCCTCGGGGCTGCGGCTGGGGTGTCGTTTAGGACTTGGAGGTTTTCGGCTTAGGGGGCCATGCCCCGGGCCCTTGGCCGGCTGATGCTGTTGGGGAGCCTGATAGGCCGGAAATTGGGGATATTTTCCATAAGTCTTTTTTCCCTTTGGGTGGAAGGGCTTTTTATCTGAAGCCTTCCAACGGGAAGGGTCAGCCATCTTCCGCAACAGCCTAATCTTTGTCAAACTCTGACTCCAACTCGGCTGCCTTGTCAGTCATGGGTTTGCCAAAGAGGTTCTCCCCTCAGCAGGGGACATAGGCCAGTTTCTCGCCTTTCTTCCCTCCCCCCCAAGGTGTCCAGCATGCCATTCCTAAAAGGGTCTCAATTGCAAGCAAGGTAATACCATGTGATGCTTGAATACAAGCACTCTGCCTGAGAGCTCTTAAAGGGGTTCTATTTTTCATTTTTAATAGCCAATTCTTTTTCTTTTGTACTGCAACAGGGGAATTTTTTGTGTTCTTGGGTAAAGCTATTTTTCTGCTGTTAGAGCTCTTTTTTTCCTCCTCTAGTCTTCAAGTTCAAAGAGGCAAGCAAGCTCTTTGAAATCACTGACCTCATCAGGTGTTCGATCCCTCCCACCCCACCTCAGCTCCCACTCACCCCATGTGAGAATTCTTGCTATACAGGGCAACTCCCCAATTAGCTTGTGGATAAACAATTTGCCATTCTTCAAGGCGCTTTAATTAGATACTTCTATAAAGGGAATACATCAACCTATACACTTCAGACACATATCAAGATTTACTAGTGTAAAGTAGTAACTGTCTAGCAAGGAAGCAAGGCTACACACAGGCATATAGAAGCGCTATTAGAACTCACATAAAAGAAGTTAGCTACTTTTTCTGTTAAAGGATAGATAGGGAAAAGTTATGGACTTTGGTAGGTCTCTCTCATTAACTTTAACAAGTACCAAGGCTCCATCAATTGGACGATGACTGGAAGAAATCGTATTGTCAAAGATGTCACCCCCGTTACAGCTTCTGCCTCTGTCCAGACCAGGGAGGGTCCAAGGGTTTCATCTGCCCTAGGCAGAAGCCCTGGTGCACAGCCCCTTCCTCATGATGATCTGCGCTGCTGCTGATTTTGTCAGCAGGTTTGGGGGAGCAGCTCGGCAGCAGGCCATGTGTGCCGAAGCCATGCTTTTCCCAGGGTAAGCAGTGGATTTCCCAGGTCTTCTTTAATAATGATTAATGAACGTTTCCTCCATGAACTTGTTCAAACCTTTTTTAAACCCAGATACACTAACAGACTTTCTGAAAATCCAGATACATTATATCAACCTGCTCACCTTTATCAACCTGTTTATTCACACCTTCAAAAAAATATAACAGATTAGCAAGACAAGATCTTCCTTGGCTAAATCCATGTTGGCTTTCTCCCTTTAAACCATGACTATCAACATGTTCAGTAATTTTATTCTTTATAATGGTTTCTACCATTTTGCCTGGTACTGACATCAGGCTCACCAGTCTGTAGTTTCACGGATCATCCCTCGAGCCCTTTTTAAAAATTAGCATTACATTGGCCATTCTTCACTCTTCAGGTACTACAGATGATTTTAATGATAGTTCACAGATTACTAATAGTAGGTCTGAAATCTCATATTTCCTTTCTTTCAGCACCCTTGGATGTATACCATCTAGTCCGGGTGATTTGCCATTCTTCAGTTTATCAAATAGTTGTAGTACATCTTCCTGTTTATCAAATTTTGTTTCAATTCTTCGATACATCACCTTTAAATACCATTTCAGGCACAGGTAACTTTCCTACATCTTTTTCCGTAAAGACCAAAGCAAAAAATGAATTCAGTCTCTCCAATATGGCTTTGTTCTCCCTTAGTGGCCCCTTTTACCTCTCTATCATCTAATGATCCAACTGACTCTCACAGGTTTTTTGCTACAAATGTACTTTAAAAAGTTTTTATTGAGCATTTTTGCTTCCATGGAAAGCTTTTTTCCCCCCAATTTTTTTGTCTGCCTTATCAATGCCTTGCATCTATAACTTGCCAGTGCTTATGTTTTTCCCCATTTTCATCATTTGGCTCCTTTTTTCATTTCCTGAAAGATGCTATTTTGGCTACAACAGCCTCTCTGACCTCACCTTTAAACCATGCTGGCAGTTTTTTGGCCTTACTTCCACCTTTCTTAAAGCGTGGAATACATATGGTCTGGGCTTCCAAGTTAATATTTTTAAACAAAGTCCATGCTTGATGCCAACCTTTAGCCTTTGCATCTGCTTTTAGTTTTTTTCTTAACTATTTTCCTCATTTTATCATAGTCTCTCTTTTGAAATTTAAAAGGTAGTACTGTAGATTTCCTTCCTATTCTCCATCCATTTTATTAAATCAAATGTGATCATGCTACACTGTTCTCTTGCACCAGATCCTGTGTTCCACTAAAGACAAGGTCCAAAACAGCTTCCCCTCCTGTCGGTTCATGAACTAGCTGCTCTAAGAAGCAGCCATTTATTTAATCTAGAAACTTTATCTCCCTAGCAAGTCCTGCTGTGATATTGACCCAATCAATACCGGAGTAATTGAAATCACCCTGTTAGCTTCCCTGATATCTTTTAGCATTTCAACATCCAATGGTTCATTCTGGCCAGGCAGACGGTAGTACACCCCCCACTGCCGTTGCCTTCCCCTTTTTACATAAAATTTCTATCCAGAGAGATTCTACAGTGTGCTTTGTTTCCTGCAAAACCTTTATCCTGTGTAACTCAATGTCCTCTCTAACATAGAATGCAACCCTTCCACCAATTTGATCTATCCTATCATTACAATATAGTTTGTACCCAGGTATCACGGTATTCCATTGGTTGTCCTCTTTCCACCAAGTCTCTGAGATGCCAATCATATCTAACCTTTCATTTAGTGCTATACGAGGTGTAACAAAAAAAGAAATGAGACTGTCCCATAAATGTTTTATGACAAAATCTACAGAGAAATTACGTATTGTCCCCTTCAAAGTAATTCCCCCCAGAGTTAATGCACTTCTGCATTTGCTTCTGCCACATACGGAAGCACTCGGTAAAGTCCTCTCCTCCTTGAGGTCCCTTCAGCTCCCTCATCACAATGGCCTTGATCTCTTCTACAAAGGAGAAATTTCACTTACCGTTAATTTCCTTTCCTGGAATACTGCTAGACCAGTCCAGACAAACGGGTCGTGTCCCCCTGCCAGCAGATCTTGGAGACAGAGAATTCTACCAGAGCTCTGATAGGCTGGACTCTGGTGATATGGTCCTATCCCTAGGGGTCTCCCTCAGTATTGTCTGTAAAGTGAACCCAAACATGTAACGCAACTTAACCATAAGACCACACATAGTGGACGTTTAATTCAACTATGTACAAGGGAGCTGAAAGTATCCCCAGAACTGAAGACTGCTAAGACGATAACGCAGCCATCGGCCCCCCATGGTGAGGCATACTGACAAGGAAGGAACAGAGGCCGGCGGCTTCACCGCACTAGCAGCACCGTAACTGACAGCAGGGGGGTCCTGGATTGGTCTAGCAGTATTCCAGGAAAGGAAATTAACGGTAAGTGAAATTTCTCCTTCCAAGTCATACTGCTAGACCAGTCCAGACAAGCAGGCAGTACCCAAGCTACCTGCTTTCAAGGGGGGGTCAATGCCGACGACAGCACTGCAGCTCCAAACTGGCCCTCCTGCCGAGCATGAATGTCCAATCTATAGTGACGGACAAACGTGGACAACGACGACCAAGTCGCCGCCCGGCAAATGTCGAGAGGGGCTACTTGAGACCGCTCAGCCCAAGACGAAGCCTGAGCCCGAGTGGAGTGAGCTCGGAGCCCTGCTGGAACCTGCTTGCCTTGCAGTATATAAGCTGCCTCAATAGCTCCTCGCAACCATCTAGAAATGGTGGATTCGGAGGCTGCGGACCCCCGTCGAGGGCCTGCAAACAGGACAAAAAGATGATCGGTCTTATGGAAGGCGTTCGTGATCTTAAGATACCGATAAAGCACTCTCTTCAGGTCCACAGCACGCAATTGACGAAGGCGACCGGAACACTGCTCTTTTTCAAAGGTAGGCAAGAAAAGAGGCTGGTTGACATGAAACGGGGTAAGCACCTTAGGTAAAAAAGGATGGAACAGTTCAAAGAGAAACTCCCGCCGAAGAAAACGAGAGATAGGGGTCTCGACAAGAGAGAGCCTGAAGTTCGGAAATCCGACGTGCCGAGGTTATGGCCACTAGGAAAACTGTCTTTAGCGTTAAATCCTTAAGGGAACATGCCTTCAGAGGCTCAAAGGGAGGAGCAACAAGGGCACGGAGAATGACAGCGAGATCCCAAGAAGGAACTAAAGGACATATCGGGGGCCGTAATGTCTGAACCCCTTTAAGAAAATGCGAAACGTCCACATGCGAGGCGAGAGAACGCCCCGCTATCGGCCCTCGAAAACAAGTTAGTGCGGCAACCTGCACGCGCAAGGTCCCGAGTGCCAGACCCTTATCTAGACCGGCCTGCAGAAAGGAAAGAATATCCGGTATGTTGCAACGCCAGGGCGAGATGTGACGTAGCGAACACCAAGTGTCAAAGAGACGCCACACACGAGCGTAAGCCAGCGACGTCAAAGACCGCCGTGCCTTAAGCATTGTCACCACCACACTCGACGAATATCCCTTCTGAACTAACCTGCGGTGTTCAAGAGCCAGGCCGTAAGCGAGTAAGGAGCCGGGTTTTCCATTTCCACCGACCCTTGGAGCAGGAGCCCTGAGAACGCCCCCAGGCGCAGAGGAGACGCCCGAGACAGCCGGACGAGATCCGCATACCACGGTCTGCGAGGCCAGTCCGTTGCCACCAGGATCACTGGGCCGCGATGCTCCCTGACTCTTTGGAGAATCTTGCCGATCATGGACCAGGGAGGAAAGACATACAGAAGGAGATGGGTTAGCCACGCTTGAGACAGTGCATCTATCTCGTGCGACCCGTTGTGTCTCCAACGGCTGAAGTAGATCGGTGCCTTGGTATTCTGCACCGTAGCCATGAGATCCATTGCCGGTAGACCCCATCGTTGAACAATGGACTGAAAGGACTCTGGCGCCAGAGCCCACTCCCCCAGATCCAGAGCATGTCAGCTGAGGAAATCGGCTTTTACATTGTCTACCCCCACGATGTGTTGCGCCGAGATCGCCTGCAGATGCCTCTCCGCCCACGGAAGGAGAAGACTCATTTCCTTCGATACACCTGGACATTTCGTGCCCCCTTGGCGGTTGAGGTATGCCACTGTCGTAGCGTTGTCGGACAGAATTCGAACCGCCTGACTCCACAGAAGAGGCTGAAACTTTCGCAAGGCTAAGCGCACCGCTCGCGTCTCCAGGCGATTGATGGACCACCGGGCCTCCCGAGGAGACCAAATCCCCTGCGCTGAGTGCGAGCCACAATGCGCTCCCCAACCAGAGAGACTGGCGTCTGTTGTTACCAACACCCAGCGCGGAGCCTCCAAGGGAACCCCTCGAAGGAGATTGCGGGGCCGGAGCCACCAACGGAGGCAAAGTCTCACCGTCGGTAGTAGAGGCAACCGAACTTGATAATCCTCTGACACCATGCTCGAGGCGAGACCTGTGCTAGGAGACTGCGAACTTGAGAAGTTAACTTGAGGAATCGAGGCATTGACAAAAAGACCCGACCTAAGGCTGTATCGAATCGAGCCCCCAAAAATTCAATCTCCTGGGACGGCTGAAGACAACTCTGGTCGCGGTTGATTACCCAGCCGAGGCTTTCGAGAAAGGCAACAACCACCGAGACTGTGCTGCAAGCCTCGGGGAGAAAGTCTGCGTGAATGAGCCAGTCGTCCAGATAAGGATGAACTCTGATGCCGCAGCTGCGTAAGGCCGCAGCTACTACCACCATTACCTTGGAGAAGGTTCGAGGCGCCGAAGCTAGACCGAAGGGCATCGCACAAAATTGGAAATGTTGACCGAGTACCGCGAATCGAACGAGTCGCTGATGCCCCTCTCGAATGGGAATGTGAAAGAATGCTTCCGCGAGATTGAGGGAAGCTAGAATTCCCCCTGGCGTACCGCTTGAATAACGGATCGCAGAGTCTCCATTCGAAAGTGTGGTACCCGCAGACTGAGATTGACGCCTTTGAGATCCAAGATAGGACGAAAGGAGCCGTCTTTTTTTTTTTGGCACCACGAAATAGACAGAGTAACGGCCTAGTCCTCTTTCCAACGGTGGAACTGGATGAATGGCATCTAAACGCTGGAGTCTTTGAACGAATCAATATCCGCTGCCCATTGACGCAGCCAGAGCCATTTCCGAGCTACTGTTACCGGTGCTACGGAGCAAACTGACAGCCGCAAGAGATCAGAGAAGGCCTCTGCCAGGAATGCAGCGATGGATTCTAAACGAGCCAACTCGGGATCACCTGGAAGCTGCTGAATCCATCGAAGGGAGGCCCGTGCTGCTAGACCTCCGCACACCCCTGCTTGAAGGGAAAGAGCAGACGACGAAAAAACCGTCTTTAGTAGACTCTCAACTTTTTAGGTCTTGCTAGTCACGGAGTGCCGCTCCGCCCTCAACCGGAATTGTGGTATGCTTGGTGACCCCGGTCACTAACGCATCAACTTTCGGGTATGTCAGCCAACGGTCCAAGTCAGAGGGAGACCAAGGGTTTAACTGACCAATTATTTATTATTATTATTTATTATTACATTTTCTTTTATACCGCGCTATTTAAGATCAGTGCGGTTTACAATAAACATTAAATCTACACATCTCAGTTTAGTGATTTGTGCTTACAATAAACAGGTAAAAATAACTTGGGTATACAATAAACAAGTTTCTTAACAGGGAGATACCACGTGCCGTACGTAGAGAGGACTCTGGAGAGTCCCACTCTCGAGATACCATATGCTGTAACTCGGCTGGAAAGGAAAAAGCTTTGGAAGGCTTACGAATACCCTGTAAAATGGGATCCGGCCGCAACAGGGTTTGAGAACTATGAGGATCAGGCGTGTCAGCTAGGCGTAGCGACTCCATCACCTGTGTGATTAGGGCCAGCAACTCCTCTTTCCGAAAAAGTCTGATATCTTGATAGCCCTCGTGAACTGTCAGCGAAGAATCAGACGGAGAATATTCCCCATCTTCTTTCTCCAACGAGTCAGGGCTCACCTCTGACGATTTAAAGTCTTCTTGAATATCCGTAGTGTCCCGCAAGCCACATGCAACGTTTCTGGAAGGACGTACTGCTTTAAGGTCTGAGGACTTTCGGGACCGCTTGCAAGACCCCACCATATCCTTGTCTGCTACCGGGTGGGTGCTGGAGGTATACCAAAAGACTCCGAACGCCATAGGTGCCATGCCTGGCGGAAGAGCGTCAGGAACTCACTGTCAGCTAAGGCTGCCGTGGCTTCCAGCGGCTGTGGAAGCAAAATGGGAGCTGAGTCCTTTCTGCAGGAAGATCCTGCTGCAGGGGCTCTAAGGAGGGAAGAGTTAAGGCGCTGATGTCCCCAGCTGGCAGCGCAGTGGGAATGGAGGAAGAAGATTCTCCTGGATGCAGCATGCAGGTGGAACATAAGCAATCTATTAACTCCTTATCATTATTATTACATATAATACAGCTGTGCAGAGAAACAGGCATTGCAGAGGCTTAAACCTTTTTTTTTTTAAACAAAAATCAAGGAAGGCTTAGGGAAACAGAAGACTCTTCAAAGAAAAGGGATTTTGAAACTCCCTGTGCCTTCACAGCATGTTTAAATGTTTTGAAATGGCTGCCCAGAGCTGCTCCCTCCAAAAAAAACCACTGAAGAGAAATCCCTCCCGATTTTCAAAATGGCCGCCGGCACAGAAAAACTGCAAAATAAAAGTTTCCTAAGCTCTAAAAACCTTAAAAATGCAGCAAAATCGCTGAGGAAGAGGCAAGGAGTGCTGCTAGCAACTTAAAAATTCAAATCTTGACGAACCCTGAATCACCAGAAACGGAGGGGAGAAGGAAACTGTCAGTTATTCACTCTGCTGGTACAGAAGAGCTGAGTTCCCATGGAGGAGAAGAGAAACTTTCAAAGTCAGTGTAAGGTAATTACAGCGACTGAAAGGTAGGGAAATTAGAGTTTGATCCCTCTGCAGCCACTTAGACCCTCATGGCAGGGGCTGGAAGGTGTTTCTGGAGAGAAGGGGAGCTGCACAGACAGTGAAATCAGGAGCTCAAACCCTGCTGTATTGCTGATTACAGAAAATCCAGCTATTTTAAGAGGGAAGCCTGGGAAACCCAGAGAAAGCACAGTTACTTACCTGTAACAGGTGATCTCCGGAACAGCAGGAATTAGTCTTCACATATGGGAGACGTCGCCGACGGAGCCCGCACGGGAATGCTCCCCAGCATCCAATCAGAAAGCCTTTGGGAGCATCCCCCGCGCCTGCGCGGTGGCTTCCCGCCCTTCCTACTGCCTCTCCCCAGTTGAGTTTCATAGCTGAGCCAGAAGGAGAGGAGAGGAAGGAATAGAGAGAAAGAGATACAACTCCTAGGGGAGGTGGGCGGGTTGTGAAGACTAATTCCTGCTGTTCCGGAGATCACCTGTTACAGGTAAGTAACTGTGCTATCTCCAGGAACAAGCAGGAATGAGTCTTCACATATGGGGACTCCCTAGCTGAGGATGCCCGGGGGAGATCTCGTAAGCCCGGCCCAGGACGGGAGGGCATTTGCCCAACCTGAATCCCCAGCATCCCCCGAGGGATGGAGGGTAGGAGTTGAGAGGAGAAGAACAGCAAAACCCAAAGACTACAGGGAGAGTAGTCATTAGAGTGCATGGAGCATCATTAAGTTTTTAATGAATTAATGACTTAGTACCATGTAAAGCTTACCTACTGAGTTGTAGGAAGTAGGACTGTGATGGAGGTACTGTAGACGTAGTAGCGAGGTCTTCAAGGGAACTTCACCGCAGCGAGGAGGAAGTTCCAAATCCGGAAGGCCAGGAGATCCAGGAATCAGCTGGGTCAGGAGAAGGACGGCAGGTCTTCGAGGAAGCTTTATGCAAAGCTGAGTACTCCTTTAGGAGCAGAGTCCATAACTCAGAGGACTAACAGTAGAAGACGGGCCGATCTGGATGGCCTATTCCGGAGAAGAGTAGGGGTGTACCCCGGAGCAGAAGGAGTACACAGCCTGCCCTAGCTAGGAGATAGGGAGACAAGGGTCTGAACCTCCGGGAGGAGGGCATAACTGAAAATAGAAGCTGTTGACTTCACAGCAGTAGAGTACAACCAGTCCGAGGGCCGATCTAAGGAATAGGCAGGTGGACTGGCCGGACCCCGGAGGTGGGGGGGGGGGGCGTGAGTACTGGCCATTGGAAAAAAAAAATAGGCGGCAGAACACAGGCACTGTGGGCAGCCCCCAAACGCGCCTATCGCGCAGGCAATATCTGTGGAGAATGCCCCCCCCTCGCAGTAATGCAGGTACGCTGAGGAACCTACCTCCATGAGCATAACACTGGTAAGGCGGACCTGCCAGTGATCCACAGAACGTCCACCTGGAGAGGGGGCGTCAAGATCCGTCCGGGAGAGGGATCTATTCCGGTGGAACACGGGCAGATCGGCGAACGGTAGCGTGAAGGACAAAGGATAGCATCAGTCCGGAAGAACACACCAGGGGCTCGAGGCCCTATAGGTGTCCCCAGGACCTGCATGCAGAAACTCGCCCCCCGCACTAATCGGGGGACATGAGGGCATAGCCCCTGGTAAGCATAGGGGAACTATAGCGGCTGGAAGGAAAAAATTCCGGTACGGAAGCAATCAGCAGGGGATACTGCCGAGACGGGTTCGGGGACGTACCTAAGGGTAAGCCAGCTGACCGTGGGCCAGAGCTATCATGGAGTAGAGGTGGTCTCCCTCTACCAACGGAAGGAGAGTACTTGAACTCCTGGATAAGCCCCCGAACCATTTGCCCTACTGAACGAACCCCAGAGTAGAGCTCAATTGTAAACTTTTGGTAAGAAGGTAATTGCAGGCAGCCGCCCACCGGAGCCTAAAACTGCTTGGTATGAGAGTACTGGTGCGGCCCCGGGGACTTCAACCCAGGGCGAGGGGTCCCTTGCTTGGGCGCACCTGGCGGTTGGGCGGAGGGGTGACATTTCCTCTTCCTAGGGAAGGAGGGCCTGGCGAGGCGCGCACCACCGCCGGGGGGAAGCCGGGCCCTAGGATGGCTTCTAATGCTGGGAAGGTTAGCGAAGCACTGCGCGATCTGACGAAAGGCTTCGCTATTGAAGAGGTGATCTCCGTCACAGGGAGAATTACCCAGGTTATGCTGTGCCCGTCTACACAACTCGGACGCCTGCAACCATGCTGTACGGCGTGCTCTAATAGCAACAGCAGAGCATCTGCTGACCGACAGGAAGGAGTCTAGAAAAGCGCGAGAAAGGAACCCAGAGGTATTCCTGCAGTGATAAAGAAGCAAGGAATATTCAAAGGCCTTGGTTGCAGACAACCGAGATAATCTCTCGGTGACCTCCCGGAGCGACAGACTCATATAAAAAATATATGAAATAATTCTGGACGCCAGCATAGACGTTTGGAAGGTTTGACGTCCTAGGGTATCGAGCATCTTCGCGGCGCGGCCTGGCAGGCGAGAAGAATGCTTTTCCTTGCTGCCAGCCTTCCTCAGTGCCGATTCCACCACACTGGAACGATGTGGAAGTTGGTGCTGCCGAAACCCCGGGAGGGAGGCACCCGATACAACAGAGCATGCATCGCAGTCGACGGTGCTGGAACCCTCAAAGGCGACCGCCAAGCCCCCAGCAGGAGATCCTGCAGGGAGGGATGCAGAGGAAGCATCACGGCGGCCCGTTCCGCAGGGCCTGGAGTTAGGTCCGGGATAGGGATGCCAGCAAGTCCGCCATGTCAAGGAGGAAATTCTGAAAAGATGGCTCTCCCGGAGGGGCTAAGCCGAGGGAGGCGGTGGCGTGAGAGGCCGCCAGGGCACCGAGAAGCCTCTCGGGCTGCTGCCCGCTGGGCAGAGGAGGGGACCAACAGCCCTGAACTGGGGTGGTCAACAAGGCGTCGTCGGCTCCTGGAATTGATTCCAAGCTAGGCATCGATGGGGGCGATGGCGCCAACGGAGCCGCCGGAATCGGCCCCGGCCCCGAACCCGGCGACTGAAGCGGTTCCGTGGCAGCCGGAGGGCAGTGGCCAACGATCTCCGCTCTGCGTCGCGGGAGGGGACAGGGGCCGATCCCGAGACATGCCGTGGCCAAGTCTTCGAGGCTGGATACCGATTCCAGGCTGGGCATTGAACCGAGCGATGAAATCGACTCCCTGCTAGAGGGCCCCGGCGGGGGCGGCCGCGTCGGCGGTGCTGATCCCGGGGAGCAGATCGGAACCGCGTCGATCGGCGCCGTGAGCATCAAGGGCCCCCGAGGATGAAGCTCGGTGGAGAGGGACCCATCCGACGCCGGCGCCGACGTCGGGCGGCGGGCACTGCCTGATGCCGGGCCCCCTCTCGAGCCCGCCTGACCCGGGGGGGAAATCCTTCCGGGACATACGACCCGTCCCCGAGGGTACCCAGGTCACCAGTCGACGAGCCCCTGCGGGAAGGGAAGTGCTAGACTCCTGCGCCGACGCCGGGGTACCATTGCGGGACGGCACGGATCCAGGCTGGATCGAAGCGATCGAAGACCCCGGGGCCCCCTTTCTCGGAAAGGGCGGGGCCCTCGACGGCCGCGACGATGCCGGGGGGTCGCCCGTCTGGGGCTGATCAACATAGCCCGAGGCTCCCGGGGGAGGCCGACGGCGGCCCCTGGTGCTCGATGCCCCTGCCGTCTCCGGCGGAGCGGTGCTGCACAAACCCGGTACCACCCTCGCGCAGGGCTGGGATACCGGCAACCCAGCGCGGGTCGAGGCGACCGGCCCGAGGCCAGATGACCATCCCCGGCGAAGAGTGGAACCACCGACGCTGACGCGTCCGAAGCGGGTACCACCTCCGCGCATGGCCTGAACGTAGGGCCGCCAGACTGTGTCGAGTCGGTCGGCCCTAGACCTGCCGAGGGCAGCGGCAGGTGATCCCCGGTGGGGAGCGGGTCACTCGACCCCGATGCCGACGGGTCGGCACCGCCGGGCGCGGATACCACCCCCGTAGGAACGCCATACCGGCAGGAGTCGGTTGGCCCCGGAGGAGCCGAGGGCCGCGGCTGACCGCCCCCGGTGAGGAGCGGAACGCTCGACGCCGGCATCGGGGGGTCGGCACCGCCCATGGCGGATACCACCCCCGCGCATGGCAGGGATGATGGAACGCCAGGCTGGACCGATTCGATCGGCCCCGGGTGATCCCCGGTGAGTAGCGGGACGCTCGACACCAACACCGATGCCGGGGGTCTGCACCGCTAGAAGCTTGTACCTCCCCCGAGCACGGCTTGGACATAGGGAGGTCAGACTCGGTCGAGTCGATCGGCCCCGGAGGCGCCGAGGACACCAGCTGACGATCCCTGGCGAGGAGTGGAACACTCGACGCCGGCGCCGATGCCGGGGAATCGGCACCGCTCGAAGCGGGTACCTCCCTCGAGCACGGCTCGGGAATGTTCTGTGAGGAGCGAACCCCAGGAACATCCCGAAACCCTGTAAATGCTTTGGAGCCTGAGGACTCCCGCCGGGGTATAGTAGCCAAGGGGGACTTGAGGGGTTGGCCGGAGCCATCGCCATGCCGCGCATGAGACTGGCCCCTCAAGACTTGGCTAGTCTTAACAGACTGTTGCGTGGTTACCTGATCCTGGAGAGAAGAAAAACCCGATGACCACGCCTTGGGCTTGAAAACGTCATCGAGGGATACCCGAAAAAGGGAAGGTCTTCTCCCGACACTGTAGCCCGGAGGACCCGGGGGGGGAAGGGTCAGGCCCCCAACAAGAGAGGTACCAGGCATTGGAGTCCATGTGGAAAACTAAGTCCCCGCAGTGAGGGCACTTCTGGGGCTCCATGCTGTAAGCCCGGTAGGCCTCGGCGCCCAGAGGGAAAAAAGGGTCCCGCTAGGCGACGAAAATAAGTGAGAAAAGAAAAACAAAAGGGCACAGAGGTGCCGCTGTCGGCGGGAAAAGCCGCGACTACAGAACAAGAAAAGAAAAAAAAAAAAAGGTAAAAGTTCTGCGGTGGCAGGAGGGACGTCCTGCCTGCTCCGCGGAAAACGAAAAACTGGGGAGAGGCAGTAGGAAGGGCGGGAAGCCACCGCGCAGGCGCGGGGGATGCTCCCAAAGGCTTTCTGATTGGATGCTGGGGAGCATTCCCGTGCGGGCTCTGTCGGCGATGTCTCCCATATGTGAAGACTCATTCCTGCTTGTTCCTGGAGATACACCTCTTGTGTGCTCTGGGTGCATCCAGGAAATAAAAATGAAGAAAAGAAAATAGGAACTTCAAACCCCAGTTGAACAGACCCTGATGAAACCGGAAGTGAAGGAATCAGGTCAGAGACAGCCGGTCCCGATGCAGTTAAAATAAACCCAGGGCAGCTGAGGCAAGTAAGAAAACAATTTACTTACAGTTTCTCTCAGAAATTGATACCTGATCCTCCTGCTGATGTCTAAGCCCTCGTGGCAAAGACTCAGCGCTGCTGAAAGAAAATCGGGAGCTCTACTGAAGCCAGGCTCAGGAGCTCCACAAGTTTATCTGGGGAATCAAGTTGCTGGGAAACCCAGAGTAACACCTCTTGTGTACTCTGGGTGCATCCAGGAGCCTCAAGATACAGTGAAAAAAATAAATCGTAGAACAAGCTTGAAGAACACCCTCATCTGCTGAGACAGAGAAACCTGATTTTAGGGGAGTCCTTCGTCCAGCTAACAAGCCCTCATGGCCAGATGCTGGGGATTCTTCCTGTCAGCGAGCTCTACTGTGTCAGAAACAGGAGCTCAGCTGCAAACACCCGGGTGCACAGTGAAACTATACTGGCAGCAACAGGCAAGTGGAAATATCAGTCCCCAAAGGGATTCTAAATAATTTTAAAGATTTTGAGGGAAAAACAACAAAAGCAACCAGATCTGCTGGAGACAGAGAAATACTGAGGGAGACCCCTAGGGGTAGGACCATATCACCAGAGTCCAGCCTATCAGAGCTCTGGTAGAATTCTCTTTCTCCAAGATCTGCTGGCAGGGGGACACAACCCGTTTGTCTGGACTGGTCTAGCAGTATGACTTGGAATAGTTCATTTGAGCACAATCTTTAGCCTGGGGAAGAGCCAGATCTGGGGAATAAGGAGGGTGGTTGAGAGCTGTGATCTGTTTGTTGGCCAAGAACTGCCTCACACTGCACGTGGTGTGTGCGGGCGCGCTGTCATGGTGGAGCAGCCACAACTTGTCTCTCTACAGAGCCCGCCTGCTGTGCCGAACCATGTCATGGAGGCGATTGATGACCTGCTGGTTGACTGTCTGACCCTCAGGCACAAACTCATAACGGACCACTCCCTTATGGCAGAAGAATGCGATCAACATGACCTTGATCTGGACATGTGCGCCTTCTTGGGTCTGGGTGACAGTCGAGTCTTCCACTGCAGGCTCTGTCTCTTGCTTTCAGGGTCGTACTGGAAGACCCAAATCGCGTCTCCTGTGATGATTTGGCCAACGAACTCTGGATCTTCTCCGATCTTCTCTAGCAAGTCTTGACAAACATTGACCCGGTGCTCCTTCTGGTCATCCGATAAAAGCTTGGGCACCATCTTGGCACACACCTTCCGCATTCCCAGCTCCCATACCAAGATGGTCCACACTGACTCCCTGTTCAGGCTCAGCTCCTTAGCTATCATCCGCACCGTCAATCTGCAATCACGCCGCACCAGTTGGTTCACTCTGTCAATGTTCTCAGCCGTCTTTGTCGTGGAAGGCCGTCCTGACTTGGGGTCATCCTCCACCTCCTCGCAGCCAGTCTTGAAGCATTTATGCCACTCAAAGACTCGTGGCCTTGACATTGCATCTTCTCCTTAAGCCTTTTGGAGAAGTTGGAGACACTCAGTTGGGCCCTTCTCCAACTTAACCAGAAATTTCAAGTTGATTCTTTGCTCCATATTTCTGCCACCTCCAGTTGCGTGACAAAGCAATGGAGCAGTGTGCTACAAAAACACCTGAAAAAGAAAAACAGAGTGAGAGAGATGAAAAATATTATAGCAGAATAGTGGCAAGATGTTGCACAACACAGTGACATAAGCGGTTAGCCAATTGGCATTGAGTCATGGGCGTGGCTGCCACAGTCTCATTTCTTTTTGTCACACCTCGTATATTCTTGCTCTCCCATTTTTTTTTAAGACTTCTAGTATTTGCATACAGGCATTTTAGAGGTTGTATTTTATTCATATTAACAATCTGATTATCAGTCAACAAGGGTAAGTTGGAGCCTTTCAACTCTGCCTGCTCTTTACTTAAAGGCATCTGGGTTACTTTTATTTTTATTGGAGTCTCTCCATAGGCATGCCCTAACTTCCCTGTTTTGCTAGCATCCTTCAATGATACATCATTCTGAACCATTGGCTCTTGGGCGACTGTCAGTTTTCCACTATTATCTAGTTTAAAAACTGCTCTCTCTCTCCTTTTTAAAGGTTAATGCCATCCTTTTGGAAAAGCCCCTCCCTTCTACAGAATGTTGCCCAGTTCCTAACAAATCCAAAATCCTCTTCCTTGTACCATCGTCTCATCCACATTGAGACTCCAGAGCTCTGCCTGCCTTCTGGATCCTGCATGTGGAATGGGAAGTATTTCAGAGAATGCTACCCTGAAAGTTCAGGATTTCAACTTCCCATCTAAAAGCCTAAATTTGGCCTCCAGAACCTCCCTCTCAAATTTTCCTATGTCATTGGTACCAAAATGTATCAAGACAATAGGCTTCTCCCCAGCACCATCTAAAACCTTATCTAGGTGGCGTGTGAGGTCTACTACCTTTGCACCAGGCAGGCATGTTACCAGACAATCTCCACATCTACATGCCTAAAGATCAAATCGACAACTATAATGGCCATCCTAAACCTTTCCTCATAGGCAAATAGCTCTGAAGAAACCACCTCGGTGCGAGAAGGTTTTACATCACCTGGAGGACGGGTCCTAGCTACAGGATCACTTCCTGCCACACCAAGGTGATGCTTTCCTTTCATGTGACCTCTATCTTCCATGGCAATAGAGAGGCTTCCAGACTGGAGATGGGACTTCAGTACTACTCCCTGTAGGTCTCATCTATATACCTCTCCATCTTCCTTAGCTCCTCCAAGTCTGCTACTCTAGCTTCCAGAGATCATGAAGGATAACTTTTAACAGCATGTACGGCAAGTTCTCAGTACTGGCTTGGAGGAACTCAGACAGTGGCAGATTTGAGAGCTTGTCTGTTAATATTAAAGAAGGCACAGCAACACACCATGAAAATAATGAGCCTGATTAACATTCACAGGTATGCAAACCGTTCTAATCAGCTGGGTTACCTAGATTGAGCTTTCCCACTTAACCCTGTTCTTTAGATAGCACTTTTTCTCTAAGCTTGGTGGATTTCCATATATGATATCTATTACAGGATGCCGTGACATCCAACGACAATCCACCAACACTGCTCTCATTTCTAGGCAAGCTGGAGAATCTATTCATGTTTACTGAAAACATGCAGCTATTTTGCAGCCCTAATTTTCAACAATTTAAGAAAGTAACAAATCAAAAGCACACATGGAAGTCTTTCTGTCAAACCACAGGATTAAGCTCATATTTCCTGCATGTTATTTCCTGACATTTCTCCAGGCACTTTCCAAGAGAAACTACTGCCAGAAAACACAGCATCGCTTTTGATGCTTTTTCAACGTTTCTGCCACTGCAGAGGGTTCCTTGGTGCTGTGAAACTTTTGCTTCTTTTGTACAGTTTTCAGAGCAGTATAATTTATGGGCCAAACACGGGCTGTTTAGGAATGTGTGTTGGTCCTCATCTCCTAGCCAAGTAGGCAAAACAGCCATCTTATGAATAGTGCAGACTTGAATGCTTTAGTTAGAATACAGAGAACACTATGAACTTTATGCATTATTCATAAGAATTTGTACAATTATTTAGGATCTCATACTTATTAAAGTGAATACTATCACTGTTATGGGGTTATTTTCAGCTCCCCATGTACAGTGCAGGCCCCCAGTTTCCCTTTGAACATTCCTTCCCCCAGGGAGACAAGTTTCACGGCCCAAACTACCCATCAAGAAGCATGCATGAAGCATTCAAAATAGACTCCCAGTGCTAAGATGGACCCAATCCCTCAGTGTCATCTTTTTTCCTGCACTGGGGAGAATCAATTTTCAAAGACCTTTTCTCCTTGGGAGCTATATTCAGCAGGTAAACACCCATTTATCCACATAAGTGGCGCCTATAGAGGATAATTTTATAACAGGCACCTAGGTTGTCAAGATACACAGAGAGATGTGTTCTGCCTATTTTATGAAGGCAATGTATGCATCCACGTGTTTTTATAAGACTGTTCCCCCAAAAGCTGCTGCACAAAGTTACTCTTGCTCTAAGGTACTTTGTGCATGTATGTGCTGGTAAGAACTGACACGTGCATGTATATTTTATAAGATATATGCATAACTGATGATCCCTATCCTTACTCCACCCCCAGCTATGCCTATATCACATAAAAGTAGATGCTGAAACAATTCTATAAGCATGTACTTCACTATAGAAAACAGTTTTACATGCTCAGGTTTCTTATACAGTTGCCTCCATAGTGTTATTTTTGCAAAGTGCTTTACATAATGAAACTCAGGAATCTAAAGGAGAGGGGAGACAGAGGGGTATGACAGACATTTGAATTCCTAAAAAATATTAATGCACAAGAGGCAAACCTAATTTTAATAGAAATGAAGCTCTAAAACTAGGGGTCACAATTTGAAGGTGGTAGACTCAAAGTGGGGTTGCTTACCTGTCACAAGAGTTCTCCATAGACAATAGGAGAATACAGCCACCCTTGCTGATGGCATCAGCAGATGGAACCAGCCTCGGATCTTTCCTCTCCTAGAACCCATAAAAACCTGGCATGTATAGGGATTCCCAGCTCCACCCCCATTTGATAGTACCAAGGCTACCAGCTCTCCAACTAAGAGGGGAAATAGGGAGGGAAAGCATGGCTGTAATCTCCTGATGTCTATAGAGAACCCCTTTACAGTTAAGTAACTTCACTTTATCAACTCTCCTCAGCAGTGTGCAGTTATGAGCCCTTCCCCAGCTCAGGTGTTCAGAGGTGTCGACATTGCAGAAGGAACCTTAAGACTGTTTAATATGAAAGTGGACATATTAGCACAGATTTTCTGTTTTCATACTGAACGTCAGTATTTGTGCTGGATATACAGCACTTCACAACAGAAGTTCTCTATCACCAAAGAATCAGCAAGCTCTTTCAATTCCAACATTGCACTTGATCATCATTAGCAAATTCAGACAATATAGTCCAAGATGAAATATGAAGTGACATCCCCACCATCACCAGGACCTCTGAAAACCATTCATCATTCAGTCAGCATATGATAGTGCACTGTCTGAGGTTATATGGTGAAATTAAACCTTACCTGCTAATTGTCTTTCCTTGAGTCTCTCCAGTCACATGGGTTGTGCCCTATCATCAGCAGATGGAGGCTGAGAACTTTGGTTTTGATTATGCCACACTATAAAGGGTCTGTGCACAGCTGCTCACTCTAGTATTCTATTAACAAAGCAGACTCCACAAGACAAATGTTAACAACTTTAGAAACTACATACATATATTTAAAATATGGACCAAAGGAATTGAATGTTACGGCTCCCCAGAAAAAAAAAACCACAGTACAGGAGACCCAACTTATGTAGAGATTTTATCTTTACTTTATCTCCCAGAAAAAAAGAAGAGAGAACATCAGACCGATGCAATGGTACTCTTAAGAATTCTTTCACATCAGGGCTCACAAAGAAGACAGAATGAGTGTGTTTTGAGCTGGACTGGTGAGACTCAAGGAAATAAAATTAGCAAATAAGGTCTAATTTCACCTTCTTTATTGTCCCTCCAGTCCAGTCCAGAGGCATGAGATGTACTACAGCAGTAATCAAGTTTGGGCGGGACCTGCGAGCTTGGCCTGTAATACTTGTGCTCCAAAGTGCGTGTCCATTCTTGCCTGAGTATCCAAGCGGTAATAGAAACACAGACGACAGAAAAAGACCACATGGCCTATCTAGTCTGTCCTTCCATATCAACTACAACAGTCCCCTTTTTACCTTTAGAGACCCTCTGTGTTTGTACCATGCTTTTTTGAATTCAGCTACTGTCCTCATCTCTACCACCTCCACTGGGAGACTATTCCACGGATCCACTACTCTTTCCGTAAAGAAATATTTCCGCATATCACTCTTGAATCTATCTCCCTTCACCCTCATCCCATGTCCCCTGATAGCAGAACTTGCTTCCAATTGAAAGAGGCTCTCTCCCTGAACATTTATGCCACGGAGGTATTTACGTATCTAATGGTCAGTTCATTAACGCTTATACAAAACAATCAAAAAATTCTGCGTTAAATATAACAAAAAGGGAAATACATCCACATCAAACGCTGTTTGGGAGAAATTACTTTAATTTTGTTATCTTAACTGTATCAAATTTCTACCAGATGGTCTCAGAACTCTCAAGCTTCAATCCAAAAGACTCAAAGGTCAAACTGAAAGGGATAGAAACCAGATAACATCAACGACCACCAACGGTAGTTAACATTGATCAAGTTAAATAACCTGCTCTATATAAAAAATAATGTGCCACTTTGCTCGCTTTATTAAAGATTTCTTTCTTATCTTGACCGTTGCACTGAAGCAGGTATAAAACTTTCTTCTTAATACTGTTAAAAACACAACACTCCCAAAACAGACTCTTAAACTGATCCGTATTCCACACACATTTATTTATTTTTTATTTATTTATTTAACAATCTCTTATATACCGCAGCTTCCTAAGATCAGCTGCGGTTCACAAATAACAACAGGCAACAAATCATGTATTTGTTTTACATATAACGTCATATAACTAAAACCAATGTACAGTAAACAGAAATGTACAGTAAACAGAAATGTACAGTAAACATCCCGACGCCTCCCCCCCAGCGCCTTTGGAGCGTTTCTCCTAAACGGGTTCTTCAGGGGATTGATTCAGGGAATATCCTGGGATCACCTTAAAAACAAACACAAACAACGTGTATCACCCTCATCCATAAAAACATCAATTAAAAGACCTACCGTGGGACAACATCACACCAACAAATACTTACAAAAAACTGCTGCCCACGCCAAACCTCACAGAACCTTAGCTGCTTCCAGTCTTTCACCATACATTGAAAGCTAAGCAAAAAGACGCCGCGCATGCGGACTGGCAACAAATAACCAGGTTAAATACCTCAAACTCAAAAAGAGGCTACATACCACCATAGTCATTAGAATTATCATCGACCAGAAGAACTCAAACAGACCCAGAAAACACACATGAGGCAAAGACAAACCTTATTATCCTGAAATACCCAAACCCTGAAACATACATCATCTCAAAGCACCAAATTACAGGCATGCCGCCCATTCTATCATGGCATTTAAACCATTCGGTGTTACCGTATTTAATTCATAGATCCATCGCTGCTCATGCTGAATCAGCCATTGGAAAAACGCCATCAGAGACTGTTCAGGCCCCTGCCACAATAAAAAAACATCATCTATAAATCTCTTCCAAGTTTTAATATTAGAGGCAAAAGGGGAATCGTTCAACCAGCGCTTTTCAAAGCCTGCCATATAGAAGTTAGCTATAGAGGGGGCGCAGGCTTTGAAAAGCGCTGGTTGAACGATTCCCCTTTTGCCTCTAATATTAAAACTTGGAAGAGATTTATAGATGATGTTTTTTTATTGTGGCAGGGGCCTGAACAGTCTCTGATGGCGTTTTTCCAATGGCTTAACCACTGTGATGAAAACATTAAATTTACTTATGTATATCATCAGGAAGCTATAACTTATCTAGATGTGTCTATTCGCAGGGGGAGGGGCCATTGGGATACGTCGATCTTTAAGAAATCTACTGACAGAAACACACTCCTTCACTATAAAAGTGCCCACCCGAAGGCTCTTAAAGAGGGGCTGCCCTTTTCACAATTTCTGCGGTTTCGCAGAAATTGTTCTAGTGATCGAGATTTTAAATTGCAGTCGCAGCAACTCCAATTAAGTTTTTTGGAAAGGGGGTATCCAGAACAGGTTGTGAAGAGGGCGTATCGACGAGCTTTATATAACAATAGAGCTTTATTGTTGACCCCTACATGTCGTAGGGTGGGGGGTGAAGATGACACGATAAATCTTGTTACCAAATTTTCCCCCCTTAGCCGAGTAATACAGCGGAGTGTACAAAATCATAAGAATGTGTTATCGACTTTGACCGGTGTGGAGGGTAGAATTTTTCGGTGCGTGTGGCAGAGACATCGTAACTTAAAAGAATATGTAAGTCCCACAGTGTTGCCGATGTCGAATGGATTGGAAAGAGATAAGGGCCACAGACGATGTGGATCTTGTGAAATCACTCTTGAAACGGCTCTGTTCCGGTACCGTCATGTTAAGTATGCTATATCTTCTTCAACGGCATGCAGCTCCGTAGGAGTAATTTATGTGATAAAATGTCCTTGTGAGCTTCTTTATATCGGTAAAACCACTAGAGTGTTTCGTACACGTATGAGAGAACATCATAGTAGGTTGCGCTGTAAAGTGGTCACAGCTCCGCTTGTCCAACATTGTTTGGATCGCGGGCATAACTTTGAACAGCTAGTTTGTTTTTGCATAGAGCAGGTCACCCGTAATTATGGAGACCGGACTCAGGATCAGATTCTGATTCAGCATGAGCAGCGATGGATCTATGAATTAAATACGGTAACACCGAATGGTTTAAATGCCATGATAGAATGGGCGGCATGCCTGTAATTTGGTGCTTTGAGATGATGTATGTTTCAGGGTTTGGGTATTTCAGGATAATAAGGTTTGTTTTTGCCTCATGTGTGTTTTCTGGGTCTGTTTGAGTTCTTCTGGTCGATGATAATTCTAATGACTATGGTGGTATGTAGCCTCTTTTTGAGTTTGAGGTATTTAACCTGGTTATTTGTTGCCAGTCCGCATGCGCGGCGTCTTTTTGCTTAGCTTTCAATGTATGGTGAAAGACTGGAAGCAGCTAAGGTTCTGTGAGGTTTGGCGTGGGCAGCAGTTTTTTGTAAGTATTTGTTGGTGTGATGTTGTCCCACGGTAGGTCTTTTAATTGATGTTTTTATGGATGAGGGTGATACACGTTGTTTGTGTTTGTTTTTAAGGTGATCCCAGGATATTCCCTGAATCAATCCCCTGAAGAACCCGTTTAGGAGAAACGCTCCAAAGGCGCTGGGGGGGAGGCGTCGGGATGTGTGTGGAATACGGATCAGTTTAAGAGTCTGTTTTGGGAGTGTTGTGTTCTTAACAGTATTAAGAAGAAAGTTTTATACCTGCTTCAGTGCAACGGTCAAGATAAGAAAGAAATCTTTAATAAAGCGAGCAAAGTGGCACATTATTTTTTATATAGAGCAGGTTATTTAACTTGATCAATGTTAACTACCGTTGGTGGTCGTTGATGTTATCTGGTTTCTATCCCTTTCAGTTTGACCTTTGAGTCTTTTGGATTGAAGCTTGAGAGTTCTGAGACCATCTGGTAGAAATTTGATACAGTTAAGATAACAAAATTAAAGTAATTTCTCCCAAACAGCATTTGATGTGGATGTATTTCCCTTTTTGCTATATTTAACGGAGGTATTTAAACATCTCAATCATATCACCTCTAACCCACCTTTCCTCTAAGGTGTACATATTAAGATCCTTAGGTCTGTCCTCATATGCTTTATAATGAAGACCACTAATCAAATTAGTAGCCACCCTCTGCACTGACTCCATCCTCTTCACATCCTTTTGAAGGTGCGGTCTCCAGAATTGCACACTATACTCCAAATGAGGTCACACCAGAGACTTATACAGAGGCATTATCACCTCCTTTTTTCTGCTAGCCATTACTCTCCATATACACCCAAGCATCCTTTCTAGCTTTTGTCATCGCCTTTTCTACCTGTTTAGCTACTTTAAGATCATCAGACACAACCACGCCTAGGTCCCACTCTTCTTTAGTGGACAAAAGTACTTTACCCCCTATACTATATTGCTCCCTTGGATTGCTGCAGCCCATATGCATGACCTTTCATTTTTTAACATTAAATCCCAGCTGCCAAATCCTAGACCATTCTTCAAGCTTAGCTAGATCACTTCTCATGTTATCTACACCTTCCTGGGTGTCTACTCTATTGCAGATTTTGGTATCATCCGCAAAGAGGCAAACCTTACCCGACAGCCCTTCCGCTATATCACTAACAAAGATGTTAAAAAAAAAAAATTAGGACCAAGGACAGATCCCTGGGGCACACCACTGGTAACATCCTTCTCCTCAGAGTGAGCTCCATTTACCTGTACTCTTTGTTGCCTCCCACCCAACCAATTTCTAACCCAAGCAGTAACTTTAGGGTCCATCCCTAGGGTGCTCAGTTTATTTATTTATTTATTTATTTAACATTTCTTCTATACCGCCCAATTTAGATCAGTGCGGTTTACATTCAACATCAACTATACAACGCAGGCACTCTGCGTTGTATTTACAATGAACGGGGAGATCAACTTGGAAGTAACTGGGGGAAAAGCGTAGTTACTCACCTGTAACAGGTGTTCTCCAGGAACAGCAGGAATCAGTCCTCACATATGGGTGACGTCGGCGCCGACGGAGCCCTCGCGGAGCAATTTTCCCCAGCTTTCAAAGAAAGCCTTTGGGAATTGCAGCGCGCATGCGCGGTCCCCTTCCCGCCCAAGGGTGCCATCTTAGCCAGTCAGATGACATAGCTAAAAGACAGCATAAAAATTTGCAAAAAAAACTAAAGCAGATGATTGCAACTCCAAGGGGAGGAGGGAGGGTTGTGAGGACTGATTCCTGCTGCTCCTGGAGAACACCTGTTACAGGTGAGTAACTACGCTTTCTCCAGGACCAAGCAGGAAGTCAGTCCTCACATATGGGACTCCCAAGCTTAAGGCTACCGGAGACCCTAAGCACAAAAATGAGCTCCCTCTAGCTCAGCAGTACAGAAGGAAGGAATCTTCACTGAATTATTACCCACCGGTAGCCCCCATCCGGGATGGAGGGTAGGAGTTGCTCAAACCTCGAAGAGATTTCGGAGGACTGCCTGTCCGAAAGCACTGTCCCTGCGGGACTCCCTCTCGAGGCAGTAATGGACCGCAAAAGTCTGGCTCGAAGACCAAGTAGCGGCCCGGCAGATGTCTGCCAACGGAACAGAGCGGAGGTAAGCCACTGACGTAGCCTTCGCCCGAACACAATGAGCCGTGACCCGACTTTCTAACGAGAGTCCGGCTGCCCCATAAGCCCAAGCGATACAGTCAGCAACCCAGATGGACAGAGTACGCTTGGAGACCGGGAGCCCCAATTTATTGGGGTCAAAAGACACAAAAAGCTGAGCAGCTTTACGGTGCTCCCGCGTACGGTCAAGGTAGAAGTTCAATGCCCTTCTACAGTCCAGGGTATGCAGGACCATTTCAGCTCGGCTGGAGTGTGGCCTGGGAAAGAAGGTCGGAAGTACCACCTCCTGATTGATGTGAAAAGGGGAGACCACTTTTGGAAGAAATTTTGGGTGAGTCCGTAGGACTACCCTATTTTTGTAGAACCGAGTGTAAGGGGGATCAGACACGAGGGCCTGCAATTCACTTACGCGTCTAGCGGAAGTGAGGGCTATCAGGAATAAGGTTTTCCAAGAAAGAAAACGGAGAGAACAGGTAGCCATAGGTTCAAAAGGCGGACAGGTGATCCGCTGTAAAACCACATTCAGATCCCAGTCAGGTGCTGGCGGGCGCAGAGGTGGTTTAAGTAGAAGGAGACCTCGGAGAAACCTCGCTACGAGAGGGTCGCTGGAAAGAGGTCTGCCGTCCACCGGCACATGATGTGCTGAAAGAGCACTGAGGTGAACTTTGACGGAGTTGGACTTAAGTCCCAGATTAGAGAGGTAGAGCAAGTACTGCAAGATCACCGACACCGAGCAGGAGAAGGGATCCTGAGACTGCTGGGCACACCAAGCGGAAAAGCGACGCCATTTAAGGGCGTAGCATTTGCGGGTAGAAGGTTGCCGGGAAGCTAGGACGACCTCTTCCACCTCTGCCAGCAGTAGAAGGGGAGCAAGGACTACCCTTTCAGCAGCCAGGCCATCAGATGTAGAGATCTGAGGTTGGGGTGTAGCAGGGACCCCTGATCCTGTGTTAGGAGATCCGGTTGAAACCCCAGAGGGAACGGATCCTCTACCGCTAATTGCAGCAGGAGTGGAAACCACGGCTGTCTGGGCCAGCAAGGAGCTATCAGGATCATGGAAGCTTTGTCTCGGAGAACCTTGAAAAGAGTTCGAGAGACTAGCGGTATGGGAGGAAAGGCATACAGAAGGCTTTTCGACCATGAGAGCAGAAAAGCATCCGCCGCTACTCGAAGGGGATGCGGCTGCCGAGAGCAGAAGCGAGGAAGTTGCCGGTTGAGAGGACTGGCAAAGAGATCCATCGTGGGGAGGCCCCACTTCAGAAAAAGTTTCTGAACTACCAAGGGATCCAGGCGCCACTCGTGTGGCTGGAGGATCTTGCTGAGTTTGTCCGCCAGGCAATTTTCTTGGCCTGGGAGATAAACTGCCTTGAGAAGAATGCCGTGGCTGACGGCCCAAGAGCAGAGCCTCTGTGCTTCTCGACAGAGAAGGAAGGAGCCCGTGCCTCCCTGTTTGTTCACGTAGAACATGGCAACTTGATTGTCCGTCTGGACAAGGACGGACTGGTGAGAAGTCAGGTGGGAGAAAGCCTTGAGAGCCAGACGGATTGCTCTGAGCTCCAGGAAGTTGATCTGCTGCGCAGACTCCCACGTGGTCCAGAGACCTTGAGTACATGCCCCTTGGCAATGCGCTCCCCATCCTAGGAGAGAAGCATCGGTCGTCAGCACTTGAGCCGGCGGAGGAGACTGAAAAGGCATTCCGAGCACCAGGTTCGGCCGATGAAGCCACCACTGTAGAGAAGAGGCCAGCGGGCCGGAGATGCGCACTAAGTCGGCTAGGCCGCCTGTGGCTTGTTGCCACTGCTTGCGAAGGCACCACTGAGCAGGCCGCATATTCAGGCGGGCATTGGGGGTCACGTGGACGGTGGAAGCCATATGGCCGAGTAGTCTCAGGAAGCGCCTGGCTGAGACCAGGGACTGGCTGCGAAATCGGACGGCTAGGTCCATGAGCCGTTGAGCCCTGTCGAGAGGCAGGAAAGCTCGTGCCTGAAGAGTGTGCAGTCTTGCGCCGATGAACTCGAGATCTTGCGAGGGGAGCAAAGTGGACTTTGCGAAGTTTATGACAAAGCCCAAGTACTGCAGAAGAGTCACAGTGCGGTGTGTGGCTTTTGTGACTTCTGGAGAGGACGATGCTCTGATGAGCCAGTCGTCTAGGTACGGAAAGACATAGAGGCCGTGAAGCCGGAGATAAGCCGCCACCACCGCGAGACATTTTGTGAAGACTCGTGGTGCGGAGGATAGGCCGAAGGACAGTACTCTGTACTGGTAATGATTTCCTGCCACCACAAACCTTAGGTATTGGCGGTGGCTTGGGTGGATGAGGATGTGCGTGTAGGCATCCTTTAGATCCAAGGAGCATAGCCAATCTCCCTGCTGGAGGTAGGGCAGAAGGATTCCAAGGGTAAGCATCTTGAACTTCTCCCTGACGAGGAACTTGTTGAGGTTGCGCAAGTCCAGGATGGGTCTGAGGCCTCCCGTTCTTTTTGGTATTAGGAAATACCTGGAATAGAAGCCTTGACCCCTCAGGTGGTGGGGCACCGGTTCCACAGCCTGTTCCTGAAGCAGACTTGCTAACTCCTGAAGGAGTAAGTCCCTGTGCAGAGGGAGTCGTGGAGGTTCTCCCGGGAAATAGGAGGGAGGGACCTGGTGGGTGGAGAAGATAGCCTTCTCTCACAACATGAAGCACCCAGGCATCTGATGTGATGTTGGACCACCTGTGGGCAAAGTGAACCAGCCGGCCTCCTGTGCTGGGAGGAACCAGCTGAGGGGGAGAGGCTATGCTGATGAAGTCAAAAACCCCCACCCTGCTGAGCAGGGGCCGGTGGTGCAGGCTTGGGGGCTTGCTGCCTACGGGACCCGTTACCCCGTCCCTTGGCCTGCTGACCCTGTTGGGGAGCTGCGGAGGCCTGATATTGAGGGTAGTGTTTATAGGCAGCCGCCTTTCTCGGGTAAAAGGACTTCTTTCCCGAGCCCTTCTTCTTCTGGGAAGGGGCGAAGGTCTTCCTAGAGAGCCTAGTTCTGGTGAGAGTCTCCGTCTCGATTTGTGCAGCCTTCTCAGCCATGGGCTTGCCAAAGAGGTTCTCACCTCGGCAGGGGACATCGACCAACTTGTCCTGCACCCAGGGTTCAAGGTCAGACGACTGAAGCCAAGCCTGTCGGCGGGCACCGATGCCGGCTGCGGCCACTCGAGCCGATGCTTCAAAGCCATCATAGGCTGCTCGAGAAATGAATTTGGAGCATTCCCGAATACCAGTTGTCAAGGCTAGGAACCTCCGCAAAGGTTCCTCGGACAGCCCAGCGGAGAATCCGGCTATCTCTTTAGCCAGGTCTCTAAGGTACATGCCCATGTAGAGCTAGTAGGTCTGGACCCGACAAGCAAGCATAGAGCCCTGGAAACACTTCTTACCGAGGCCATCCAGGTTGCGGGCCTCCCTGCCAGGAGGCACCGAGGAGTGCATCTTCTGGCTCTTAAGCCTAAGCATGGCCGATTCCACCACCATGGAATGGTGCGGTAGCTGTGCTTTTTGGAAGCCAGGGCTCTTGCGGACTCGATAGATGGAATCGACCCGCTTGCTTAATACCGGCGACGATGCCGGACTCTCCCACATGCGGAAGAGTAGTCGTTCCAGCATGGGAGGAACCAGTACAGTAAAGTGCTCCCTGGTGGGAGAGTCGTACTGAAGGGCATCGAGTTCTTCGGCTCGAGGCTCCTCCTCGGGATCCGCAGGGAAGGCCAAAGCCTTGGCCATATCCCTGACGAAGTCCGAGAACCGGGCATCCTCCGGAGGGGACTGTTTCCGAGGTTCGGACTCAGGCGAGTCCGAGGGGACACACCGAGTCCGAAAAGAATCAGGTGACTCTTCCTCTTCAGACTCCCAGGCCGACTCCGAGGAGGAATCGGTGGGGTCAGTCCGGGCGGGCGGAGGCGTCGGCCGCCCCGACGACCTCGGTCCCGAACGGGAGGCCGAGGGTGACCTCGACCGAGGATCGACTCGAGCCCGCATGGACTCGAGGATCGGCTCGGTCTCCGGGGTCGACTTAGACGTCGACGTCCCGGCGGTCGGGGCAGAGGCGCCAGCGAGGCTAGCGATCAGTGCCCGCTGCTGGTCCATGAAGGCAGATAGTCTGCTCTCCAAGGCCGTCAACCTGAGTCCGACCTCAGGTGACCCAGCAGCCCCTGACTCGGGCCCGACGTCGGACCCCTCGGAGGCGAGTCCAGGAGGACTACAGGACTTACCCAAGCAGGCAACTCCGATTCCAGACGAGGTCGCTTCGGGAGATGTTCCTTCTCCAAAGACCCGGGACGGCTATCGGGGCTATGCGACCTGGCCCTCGCGGAACCAGGAGCGTCCACCGACGCCGCCCTCGCGGGTTTCACCTTCCGATGATGGTCCCCGGAGGGAGAACCCCTGTCGGAGGAACTCCGGCGACGGTCAGAGCTGGAGCCTCTGGACGCCGAGGCCTCCGACGAGGTCCGGGTACGGGTGGGATCAGCGAAGATTCGTTCCCGCTGATGCCGCCGACTCCTTAACGCTTTGGAGGACATTTTGCTGCAGGCCCCACAGATCAGTTCCTCGTGATCCGGGCCAAGGCAGCGGAGGCAAAATTATCGTGTGTGTCAGTGAGTGACATATTTCTGTCACACTGAACACACCTCTTGAAACCACTGGCAGCCATCGGGGGAAAAAGGGCCCCTGCAAGGTCAAAGGACCGGGCTGCCAGCGAAAAACCGAAAACGAAACTGACAGAAAATCAGAAAAACCGAAAAATAAGAGAAGGACTCGCAACGGCGTCGCAAGTCCGGGCAGGAAAGAGACCGGCGTCGAACCGAAGAAAAAAGAGAAATAAATCACGAAAAATCAACTTTTTCAGCGGGGACAAGACGACCACGTCTGTAGGGCTCCGCGGAAAAAAGAAGACTGGCTAAGATGGCACCCTTGGGCGGGAAGGGGACCGCGCATGCGCGCTGCAATTCCCAAAGGCTTTCTTTGAAAGCTGGGGAAAATTGCTCCGCGAGGGCTCCGTCGGCGCCGACGTCACCCATATGTGAGGACTGACTTCCTGCTTGGTCCTGGAGAACTATCTACATCATATTTACACTGGTACCTACTTTCAGACGGAGTCTATCTACATCTTATTTACGCTGGGTGCCTAAATTCTATTTCAGGGAGTTCTGTTGGGGGACCGAGCTGATTATCCTTTTTCATGCTGGGTCTGATTAGTCAGGTGCGGTGGGTGATTGTCTGAGGAGCACCATGCATGTTTACTAAGGCTGGATTCGGGGTAGTATATAGTGAACAGATGATGCTTTAATGCCTTCCTGAAGTGGGTTAGGTCGGTGCTGTTTCAAATATAAGTGGGGAGGGCGTTCCATGCTCTAGGTGCGTAAATCGTAAAGGCCCTATTCGTTGTTGCTTTTGTACATTTCGTCGTTGCTTTTGGGACCTCTAGGGTGTTTTGCATTGTGGGTCTTCTGTTTCTGTTATGTGGTACGTTGTGTATCATCTTGCTGATGGCTGTGTGGGTCTGAATGTTTAAGGCTTTGAAGGTCAGGGTTAGTACTTTGTAGAGGGTTCTTGCTTGAACAGGTAACCAGTGGAGGTTCATCAAGACTGGAGTTATATGCTCTCTCCGTGAAGCTCCTGTTAATACTCTCGCAGCAGTGTTCATTGTGAGTTGGAGCGGGGCTAGTGTTGCTTGAGGGAGACCATGTAGAATTACGTTGGCGTAGTCAAAATGTGGTAATATTAAGGCTTGATAGATTGATCGATAGTCGTTGAGGTCGAGCAGTGGTCGTAGGTGTTTTAAGGTCCTTATTTTCAGATATATTGTTTTTACGGTGTTTCTTATGTGGGTTTTTAAGTCCAGCTGTTGGTCCAGTGTAACACCAAGGTAGCGGATTGTGGGCTTAGTTTTCAGTTCTGTGCTGCCGATTTTTAAAGAGGGTGGAGGGGTGAAGTCCTGGTTCCTTGAAATGAAAAGAAATCTGTTTTGCTGTAGTTGATTCGCAGGTTTTGCATACTGAGCCAGTCTGCTACTGCCTCAAAACATCTTGTTAGAGGGGAGAAATCTGGTTGGTCGGTCCTGAATAGGATGTATAGCAGGATATCATCTGCGTAGGCCAGACAGTTGACCTTGAACAAGCGTACTAGGGTGCATATGGGCTGCATGTAGATGTTAAACATCAATGCAGATAGTGACGAACCCTGTTGCACTCCCTGATTTTGCAAAAATGATTCTGAGGTCGTGCAGCCAGACCTTACATGTTGCCATCTGTTAGTCAAGTACGATTTGCACCAGTCTAGAGCAGTTCCTTGTATTCCTTTCTCGCTGAGGCATTGTATGAGGATCTCGTGGCTCACCGAGTCGAAGGCAGCTGCGATGTCCAGGAAGATGAGGGCGAATCCTTGGTGAATTTTGTCGGTTCCAGAGACTAGGTTGTCAAATAGGGTGGTGAGGAGGGTTTCTACCCCGTGTGCTTCTCTGAACCCATGTTGGGATGGATCCAGTGGGGCTTCAGTGTCAATATGCTATTGAATTTGGCGCTGTACTATCTTTTCAATTACTTTGGCAAGCATGGGGATACTTGAAATTGGTCTGTATGATTCCACTTTTGTTGGGTCCAGCCTGTTATTCTTCAGTAGTGGTCTGATTGATGTTTGTTTCAGACTCTGTGGGAACGATCCCGTTGTGAGAGATTGGTTTACTAACTTGCTCAGATATTGGCTTAAGTCGCAGCGTAACTCCTTTATCCAGAGAGCTGGGCATGGGTCGTTGGGTACGTGGTGGGGTTGATTGCAGCGATAGTGTCTTCAATCTCTCTGCGTGATATTTTGTCAAATTTGGATAGTGGCGATGGTTGGGACAGATTATGCAGTAGGGTGTTGTCAGCGGGGCTTGAGGTTACACCAGTCTGGACCATTTTTGATTGTAGGTAGTTGGAGTATGCCTGGGACTGTGGCATATGTGATTGGTCTGCAGGTGGTTCTCTTATAAGAGATTTCACTATATTGAACAAGTCGTGGGGCTTGTTTAACGACCGCTTCAGGATGTCTGAATGATATTGTTTCCGCTTCTTGTCGGGTGGTGTGTCTCTCTCTCTCAATCCCCCGCTGGGGAGAGCAGCCTCTGTGCCGGCGTGGGGAAAAGGAAGCACGCGCCCGATAGCGCTGCTTTTAACGGTGCCTCCAGCTGCCCCGATTGGGCAGATCTTGTCGGGTGGTGTGTCTCTCTCTCTCTCAATCCCCCGCTGGGGAGAGCAGCCTCTGTGCCGGAGTGGGGAAAAAAAAAAGTTTGTTTATAAGTCACCTGTGAGGAACAGTGTCAAAGGCTTTACTGAAATCTAAATACACCACGTCTAGGCCTCTCCCTCGGTCCAACTCCCTGGTCACCCAGTCAAAGAAATCAATCAGATTTGTCTGATAAGACCTGCCCTCTGGTGAATCCATGCTGCCTCGGATCCTGTAATCCACTGGACTCCAGAAACCTCACTATTTTCTCTTTCAGCAGCGTTTCCAATAATTTACTCACCACCGAAGTTAAACCGGCCTGTAGTTTTCAACCACATCCTTACTTCCGCTTTTGTGTAAAGGCACCACATGAGCCTCTCTCCAGTCCTTTGGCACCACTCCCGATTCCAACGAGGCATTGAAAAGGTCAGTCAGTGGAGCTGCTAGAACGTCCCCAAGTTCCCTCAGTATTCTAGGGTGTATCCCATCCGGTCCCATCCCTTTGTCTACTTTAAGATGAGCTAGTTTCTCACGAACAGTCTTCTGAAAAATTTTCAAGATGTCCCTCGCTTCTGTTCCTGTTTGTCGGTGTTTTCTGAGGTCCTGCTCCTGGTTCTTCTTCTGTGAACACAGAACAGAAATATTTGTTAAGCAATTCCACTTTATCCTTATCAGCTTCTACATATTCCTCCCCTGCACCCTTGAGTCTGACAATACCACTTTTGCCCTTCCTCTTCTCACTAACATATCTGAAAAATGTCTTATCCCCCCCATTTTATTGCACTGGCTATTTCCTCCTCCTTTTGAATCTTTGCCTTCCTGACTACTTTGCTAGCTTCTCTAAGTTTTTCCAAATATAGATGCCTGCCTTCCTCTCTCTGTGATCTCTTGTATTTCATGAAGGCCTCCCTCTTTTTCTTCACTTTTTCAGCTACTTCTTTTGAAAGCCATAGCGGTCTCCTTTTCCTTTTACCTTTATTTACCATTTTAACAAAAAGGTTGGTTGCCCTTAAAATATCCCCTTTCAGTTTTGCCCACTGTTTTTCTACATCCCCCAGCTGTTCCCATCCCACTAACGACTTCCTGAGGTATTGGCTCATCTTGGCAAAGTTAGTCTTCCTAAAGTCTAAGATCCTCACCTTTGAATGGATTCTAACAGCCCTACTCCTAATACTGAACCACACCATCTGGTGATCACTGGATGCAAAATGATCTCCCACTACAACATCAGAAACACTTTCACCATTGTAAGCACCAAGTCCAGTATGGCCCCTTCACATGTGGGGTCTGTTACCAATTGCCTGAATAGTTCTCCCTGTAGAGAATCCAGGATCTCCTTACTTCTAGATGATACTGCAGCAGGAATGTGCCAATCAACATCTGGCATATTGAAATCTCCTATCAGTAGCACTTCCCCTTTCCTAGCAATGCTGCGTATGTCTTCAATTAACTCTCTGTCCACCTCGTCCTCTTGTGAGGGAGGTCTGTATATCACACCAATGCAAAAAAATTTCTCTTTCCCTCTTTCTAGTTTAACCCACAATGCCTCCTCTCTCCCTTTTAAGCTCTGTAATTCCAAAGCTTTAATAGTAGTTTTTACATATAGTGCCATTCCTCCTCCCCTTCTTCCTACCCTATCCTTTCTGAATAAAGTATAGCCAGGTAATGCTGTATAAAAGAATGAAACGATGACCAAGTTACCACTTTACATATACCAACTGGCGGGACGAGGATGTACTCAGCCAACGTCATCGCCTGAGCTCTTGTCGAATGTGCCCAAAATCCTTCTGGAAGAGATTTACATTTAAGCAAATAAGCAGATGCAATAGCGTCTTTCAATTACCACACAATGGAGGCCTTCAAAGTTGCCTCACCTTTGCGTGGCCCAACAAAAAGAACAAAGATGATCTCATTTCCTAAAGGGTTTACTATATTTAAGATAACACTTAAGTACTCTACGAATATTCAAGAGATGCAACTGATGAGATTCTGAGTGTTCTTCCAGAATTGAAAAGACAGGGAGAGTTACTGTTTGGTTAAGATGGAATCCCGAAACTACCTTCAGCAAGAAAAAAGAAACTGGCCAAAGAACTACCTTTTCTTTGGAAATCATAAGGAAAGGCTCTCTACACGATAAGGCCTGCAGTTCAAAAATACTATGAGCCAAGCAAATAGCATGAGAAAAGCCACCTTTAAAGTCAGATCCTTAAGGGATGCTCGACTAAGAGGCTCAAAGAGAGGTTCCATAAGGGATGTCAAAATCAGATTCAAGTCCCATGGTAGAACGAGTTGACGCACCAGTGGCCTAACCTGTTTGACCCTTCTCAAAAACCAGAGCACTTCTGGATGAGAAGCCAGAGAGCCAATGTTCCCTCTAATTTTCTTTAGGCTGTGTGCACATAAAATATCAGCTGTGTGCAGCTTTTGAAGGAAGGTTAAATTTTTGTGCGACACATAACGACACTCAGAGTTATATACTTTAAAATTTGACTACATGTCAGAATACAGTATGTACACCACATTGATTTTAATCAAATTAAATGAAAATAGACGATTACTAAATGAAGTGGGAAATTTCTAGTAATTACAATCATAACTTTTAAATTTTAAGACGTCTGTGTTGTTTTCTATCAGAATCAGAGCCGTAATTATTGTACACTCTGTTGTAAAGTATGTGCGCTCACTCGGCGAGGTGTGTGCGCGCGCACACGCGCACAGCTTAGAGGGAACAGTGCAGAGAGCCCCCTAGAATTCGACCCCAATAACAGGACAAAGCTGCCACCTGAACCTGCAAAGAACTGAAAGCAAGACATTTGTCCAAACCCACCTGTAAAAAAGTGAGCACATCCAGAAGTAAGCAAGAGAGGGCCACGAGATCCCTCTCCTCACAACACTTTTCAAATACTAGACAAACTTTCACACAGGCTAAAAATGTTGATTGCTTTTGAGCTCGAAATAAAGTCAAAATGACTTGAGCAGAGTAATCTCTTTCCTTCAACCTAGCTCGCTTAAGAGCCAAACTGTAAGCAAGATTTGAGCCACTTCCAGCATAAATATTGAACCCCACGCATCATAATTTCCACTACCGGAAGGCGCCACTGGAGACCCACTGCCAGCTGTATCAGATCTGCATACCATGGTCTCCAAGACCAATATGGAGCCACCAAAATCACTAGCTCCCAATGTTTCTCTATCTTCTGAAGTACTTGGCTGATCAGAGGCCATGGAGGAAACACATACAGGAAGCTGTCACTTGGCCAATGCTATGCTAGTACATCCAATCCTTCCAACACCCTTTCTCATCTGCGGCTGAAGAAATGGACCACCTTGGCATTGGAAGATAACGCCATCAGATCCATGACTGATGGTCCCCAACGACGCATGATGCTCTGAAACAGAGTTTTCCAGAGACCCCCAGGTCCAGATGATGACTGAGAAAGTAGACTTGTACATTTTGCTTTCCAGCAACATGAGCAGCTGACAACGTTGGAAGATGCATCTCTGCCCATTAAAGAGGAGGAGAAATCTCCTCCACTAGCATCACATTCCCCATGCCTCCCTGATGATTGAGGTAAGCCACAGTGGTTGCATTATCCAAGAAGATTAATTATTTACATCAAGCATGGGCGTTGTTTAAAATTACCATCTTGGAAGCCCAGATCAGATGTATTCCACGCATTAAAAAAAGTGGAAGGAAGGCCAAAAAACTGCCAGCATGGTTTAAAGGCGAGGTCAGAGAGGCTGTTTCCAAAAAAGCATCCTTCGGGAAATGGAAAAAGGAGCCTAATGACAAACACCAGATACAACATAAGCATTGGCAAGTTTGATGCAAGGCAATGATAAGGCAGGCAAAGAAAGAATTTGAAAGGAAGCCGTGGAAGCTTTTTCAAGTACATTTGCAGCAAAAAAACCTGAGTGTGTCAGTTGGACCATTGGATGATAGAGGAGTAAAAGGAGCGCCAAGAGGGGACAAGGCCATAGTAGAGAAACTGAATGAATTCTCTGCTTCAGTCTTTACTGAAGATGATGTAGGGAAGTTACCCATGCCTGAAATGGTATATAAAGGTGATGTAGCAGAAGAATTGAAAGAAATATTGATAAACCAGGAGGATGTATTACAACTTTAGATGGTATACATCCAAGGGTGTTGAAAGAACTGAAATATAGATTGCACACCTATTACTAATCTGTGAACTATCATTAAAATCATTTGTAGTACCTGAGGATTGGAGAGTGACCAATGTAACTCCAATTTTGAAAAAAGGGTTCCAGGAGTGATTTAGGAAACTATAGACCAATCAGCCTGATGTCAGTATAAGGCAAAATGGTAGAAACCATTATAAAGAGTAAAATTACTGAACATGTAGAAAGCCATGGTTTAATGGGAGAAAGCCAACATGGACTTAGCCAAGGAAGATCTTGTCTTATTAATCTGTTATATTTTTTTGAATGTGTGAATAAACAGGTAGACAAAGGTGAGTCGGTTGATATATTGTATCTGGATTTTCAGAAAGCCTTTGACAAGGTCCCTCATGAGAGATTCTTGACTAAATTAAAAAGTCATGGGATTGGAGGCAGTGTACTATTGTGGATCAGGAATTGGTTAAAGAAAGCAGAGAGTAGGGCTAACAAGCCTATTTTCTTAATGAAGAAATGTGAACAGTGGAGTACCCAGGGATCTATGCCGGGCCCGCTGCTTTTTAGCATATTCATAAATGATATGGAAATAGGAATAACAAGTGAGGTGATCAAATTTGCAGATGACACAAAATTATTCAAAGTTGTTAAAACGCATGAGGATTGTGAAAAATTGCACGAGGACCTTGAAAAATTGGAATACTGGATGTCCAAATGGCAGATGAAATTTAACATGGACAAGTACAAAGTTATGCACCTAGGAAAGAACAACCCAGGAAAGAACACCACGATACAAGGTACCACCTTAGAAACCACCACACAGGAAAAAGATTTAGGAATCATCATGGATAAATTGAGCTTGCATCCAACTCACAATCACCAAGCACAACAAGCTGGGTTGTAGGTGATTTCAATTTACCATCCTTGCACGACGCACAGACCTCATCTTTCCTGGATGCCTTCGAAGAACTAGGATACACACAACTCGTTGATGAGCCCACCCATGCTAAAGGTAGGACACTGGACCTTGTTTTTGCCCCCCCCCCAACTGCCTTTAAAACAAACACCACCATACTGTCCACTACTGCAGTCCCCGTGTCAGACCACATGTTAATCATGCTCCAAATATCTCTTCCCAACAAACTCCAAAAGAGTGTTGATAAGGCCAGCAGCCTCAAAACAGCTCCACGCAGGTTCATAGCCTTTGACAAAGACCAAATCTTAAACCATACCCGTACACTCTTTGACCTAACATCCCACGACCCTGAAGTGTTAGTTTCCACTTGGAATGAAAACTTCAGTTCCATTGCATTACGACCACCATCAAACAAGCCTACCAAGAAGAGAACAGCAGCAGCTTGGTACTCCACAGAGCTTAGAATGTCACTCTCCTGCTTGAGAAAACTAGAAAGACGCTGGCGCCGTACTCACTCCACAGAGGACCTAAGGACATACAACACCCAACTAGAAAAACACCGCCAAGCAATATCTGAAAGCATGAGGAGATTCCAACACTGACACTCTAAAACGGTCCCTAAACAAGCCACACAACCTCTTCACCATGGTAAAGAACCTAGCAAAAGAGCCAGTACCAGAACAACCTAGTCAAATACACCCTCAAGCCTTCGCAGACTACTTAAAAGCAAACCTGTGCCAAACTAATAAGTCCCCCACACATACCATGGCACTCGAGCCAAGATCCTCAGCCTGACTGTCTGCCTTCTCTAAGCCATCTGCCAAACACATTGAGGACATAATTGCTGGAATGAACACAACAACCGCACAAACCGACCCCTGCCCGGTGTCCTGGATAAAAGAGTAACGACCGACAGTCAGCCCTTTTATAGCAAAGCTAATGGACTGATCATACACGACAGGCAACTTTCCCCAATCCCTCAAACGTACCTCAATCAGGCCACTCCTCAAAAACAACAAACTGGACCCTAAGAAGCCCGACTCGTATAGACCAATATCCAGCATACCACTGTTGGCGAAAATCGTCGAGAAAGATGTCCAAAGACAAATTCAAGATCATATTGACGCCTCCGCACCACTTGATCCGTGTCAGCACAGCTTCAGAACTGCACATGGGGTCGAAACTCTCCTCACCATCCTCTTCAGTACCATAACTGAAGGAATTGACAGCATACGCCGAGGGTATGTACTCATATTCTTGGATATAGCGGCGGCCTTTGATTCTGTTTCCCATGACATCCTCTTACACTGCCTCAGAGAGAAGGGGATTTGTGACTTAGCACTCGAATGGTGCAAGTCATATCTCTCGGATAGATGGCAACACGTAAGATCAGATGAAGCAACATCAGAACCTTTCCACCAGAGCCAAGGGGTCCCACAAGGATCCTCTCTATCTGCCCTGTTTAATATTTATATGCAACCGATCTGCGAGATCGTCCAGTCCTTCAAGGTGGAATGCCTGTTATACGCAGACGATGTGCTCCTATATATATAAATAAATAAATAAAATATATGCCTTTTGCAACGGAGAACCCCGAACTCTCACCGCTCACGGACTGTTTCAACGCAGTATCCAGTTGGCTCCAATCACAAAACCTGCGAATCCAACATAAGAAAACCGAAGTCCTTTTCATCACCAGAGATCCGAAATTCATCACACCACCGTGCTTAAAGGTTTTAGATGCAGAACTACTTACCAAACCCTCTATTAGATATCTAGGAGTCACACTTGACCAGCGACTCGACATGAAGACCCATATAGGCAATGTAGCAAGAGCTATATACCATAAAATCCGATCACTTAGACACATACGCACCTTACTGGAACCTGGCGACTTCCGCACAGTATACCAAGCCTTGATCATACCGCATCTTGACTATGCAAACACCATACTCCACGGTCTCCCGCAATCCACGCTATACCCTTTACAGCTTGCAATAAACTCTACTGCAAGAGTGCTCCAGGGCGCTTCCAAGTGGGAACACATTACACCCATCCTTAATCAACTCCACTGGCTCCCCATACAAGGCAGAATTACATTCAAAACCATAATTCTGACCTTCAAGATCATAAATAAGCTCGCCCCACCAGCCCTAGCAGACCTCATTCAGATAACCCCCCTGAACAGACCTAGAAGATCCCCTGAGGACAATAAACTAATAGTCCCAAGAGAAACAACCAAGTGCTGCCAGACAACAGTGAACAGGGCTTTCAAATTCTCGGCACCAAAATGCTGGAACAGCCTCCCTCCTAGTATACGGGCAATCACTAATTTAACGCAGATACCACCTTTTCCTCGAGCATTACCCGGATGACAGCACCTCAAATGCCTCATCAGTAAACTAACCACTTCAAACAGACGTTCAGCCCGCTCTTTCTGTACAGTTGTAAATAGTTACCTCCTTGTTATCTATCCAAGTTCTGTTGCCTGTTAATTGTAAACACAAATCGAAAGTTTTGAGATGTGTATTTAACTGGTTCTATGTAAACCGCACTGATGGAAAATAGCGCGGTATATAAGTGCATGTAAAAAAAAAATAATTCATTGAAACCCTCTGCCCAGTGTGCAGCGGCGACCAAAAAAGCAAATAGAATGCTAGGAATCATAAAGAAAAGAATGGAAATAAAACAAAGGATATTATCTCTGTATCGTTCCATGGTACGACCACACCTTAAATAATGTGTGCAATTCTGGTTGCCATATCTTAAAAAGGATATAGCTGAATTAGAAAAGGTACAAAGAAGAGCAACAAAAATGGTAAAGGGAATGGAAGGATGCCCCTATGAGGAGAGGCTTAAAAGGTTAGGGCTCTTCAACTTGGAAAAGAGACAGCTGAGGGGAGTTAAGAGAGGTCTATAAATTAATGAATGGAATGGAATGGGTAAATGTAGATTGGTTGTTTATGCCATCAAAAAGTAGAAAGACTAGAGGACACACAATGAAGCTACAATGCAACTCATTTAAGACTAATAAGAGAAAATATTTTTTTTACTCAACGCGTAATCAAACTCTGCAGCTTGTTACCAGAGGATGTAGTAAAAGCTGTTAGTGTAGCTGGGTTTAAAAAAGGTTTGGCCAAGTCCCTGGAGGAAAGGTCCATAAACCATTATTAAAGAGGACCTGGGAAATCCACTGCTTGCCCCAGGACAAGCATTGTGGAACCTATGTACCTTTTTGGGATCCTGCCAAGTACTTGTGATCTGGATTGGCCACTGTTAGAAACAGGATACTGGGTTTGATGGACCTTGGTCTGACCCAGTAAGGCATTTCTTGTTCTTAAGATCCTCAGGGCCTTGTTACGCACCAGAAGATGAAAGGATTGTAGAGCTAGAAATACCACTCGCATCTCTAAGTGGTTTATAAACCAGTTGCTCTCCTCCAGAGACCATTGACCTTGTGCTACTTGGGACATACAATGCACCCCCCCCCCCATCCATGAAGACTGGCATTGATGGTCACTACCACCCAATTGGGCAGCTTAACTGAGTCCAGCCATCAGTTCAGACTCATTTTTACATGCTGTGGACATGGCAACCTCCTCCTCAACAGCGAGTATCTCTGAGATCACCTGGACAACAAGGCTCACTGCAAAGGCCTATTTGCACTGGCCCAAGATACTAGATCCAAGATCATTGCCATGAACCCTAGAAGCTGCAGGTAATGCCAAGCCGCAGGGGACCACATATGACAAAAAATCTGGACTTGGTCCTGAACCTTCTTGGAACGCTCCAGAGGCAGGGATACCAAGCCCGCCTTGGTATCGAAATGAACTCCCAGATTTGTTAGAACATGAGTTGGCTCCAAGCTGCTCTTGACAAAACTGACTACCCAGCCCAGGCATTGGAGAAAGGATATCACCGGTCTAAGGCAGACTGCATGAGCTCTGGAGTGCTCAGAAAGCCAAAAGCTAAGACTTTAAATTTCTTATTATCTTTGCTGGTTTCTAGCTACCTATATAGAGTTTAAGTGTTTGTTTTTTGGGGATATCGCCAATATAAGGTTAACTGTGGCTATACATTAAGTTTGGGGATATTCAGACTGACTGCTTTCCTGTGTAGCCTTGGAGCAGATATCTGTGGGTGCCCCAGTTCAGGAACAGCCTACTGGCCAGAGACACTTAGGTTCCTTCCTGCACCTCTACCTCCTCAAAAGGGTTGACCTCACAGAGGATAGTGAGAACATTGAAAGAGCATATAGAACACTGCATGAAACTTCCAAATGTCCCTAGAGTGGCCTCTTGTAGGAACTGTAGACTTCCCGGCTTTAGATTTGTCCTCTGGCAATCTCGAGACCTTGGATTCTCTCAAATTTTTTCACCAATTTCTTGAGTGCCTCCCCAAAGAAGAGTTTCCCTTTGAAATGAAGCTTGCTAAGTAGAATCCTGGATGTAACATCCGTTGCCCAATTGTTAGACCCATAAGAGTCAATGAACCGATAGAACAGAAGCCATATTCTTAGCCGAAGCTCTTATGAGATCATAGAGCACATCTGCCAGATACACTGATCCCAACACTAGTTTAGTCACCTCCAACAACGTTCCTTGAGGACTGGAAATAAAGTTAGACAATATTGAGTCCTTGTATGAACCCCTCCATCCATGCTGCCCAATTGTGAATATTCTGTAAATTTGTAAAATGTGCTGTAAATAGTTTCTCACCCAAGTTCTCGCCCAAGTTTATTTACCCTGTTCATTGTTCATTGTAAACACGTGCTTTTGTTACATTGCAATATTATTTCTGTTCACTGTAAACCGCACTGATTTAAATAGCGCGGTATATAAGAAATGTAAATAAATAAATAAATAAAACAAGTTCAAGCAACATATGTCCCACAAACCGATGCTTGCAATGACAACGCAGTGATTTCAAAGGACTGCTTCAACACTGTTAGAGTAGTTACTCACCTGTAACAGGTGTTCTCCAGGAGCAGCAGGAATCAGTCCTCACATATGGGTGACGTCGGCGCCGACGGAGCCCTCGCGGAGCAATTTCCCCAGCTTTCAAAGAAAGCCTTTGGGAATTGCAGCGCGCATGCGTGGTCCCCTTCCCGCCCAAGGGTGCCATCTTGCTCAGTCAGATGACATAGCTAAAAGACAGCAAAACAATTAGCAAAAATGAAATGATAGGACTGCAACTCCAAGGGGAGGAGGGAGGGTTGTGAGGACTGATTCCTGCTGCTCCTGGAGAACACCTGTTACAGGTGAGTAACTACTCTCTCCAGGACCAAGCAGGAAGTCAGTCCTCACATATGGGACTCCCAAGCTTAAGGCTACCGGAGACCTCAAGCACAAAATGAGCTCCCTCTAGCTCAGCAGAACAGAAGAAAGGAATCTTCTCTGAAAACACCCCCGACCGGTAGCCCAACACCAGGGCCGGAGGGTAGGAGTTGCCTAAACCTCAAAGAGATTATGGAGGACTGCCTGACCGAAAGCACTGTCCCTGCGGGACTCCCTCTCCAGGCAGTAATGTGCCGCAAAAGTCTGGCTTGAAGACCAAGTAGCGGCCCGGCAGATGTCTGCCAACGGAACAAAGCGGAGGTGTGCCACTGACGCAGCCTTCGCCCTAACACAATGAGCCGTGACTCGACCCTCCAACGAGAGGCCGGCTGCCCCATAAGCCCAGGCGATACAGTCAGCTACCCAGATGGACAAGGTACGCTTGGAGACAGGGAGCCCCAAGTTATTGGGGTCAAAAGAAACGAAGAGCTGAACAGCCCTCCTATGCTCCCGCGTACGGTCAAGGTAGAAGGATAAGGCCCTTCTACAGTCCAGGGTATGCAGGACCATTTCAGCCCGGCTGGAGTGCGGCCTGGGAAAGAAGGTCGGAAGAACCACCTCCTGGTTGAGATGAAAAGGAGAAACCACTTTTGGAAGAAACTTAGGGTGAGTCCGTAAGACCACCCTATTCCTGTAGAACCTAGTGTAAGGAGGATCAGACACTAGGGCCTGCAGTTCACTAACACGCCTAGCAGAGGTAAGGGCTACCAAGAACAAGGTTTTCCAAGAAAGAAAACGAAGAGGGCAGGTAGCCATAGGTTCAAAGGGCGGACAGGTAATCCGCTGCAAGACCACATTCAGATCCCATTCAGGGGCTGGTGGACGCAAAGGAGGCTTAAGCAGAAGGAGGCCTCGAAGAAAACGAGCCACCAAAGGGTGGTTGGACAGAGGCCTGCCATCTACCGGTGCGTGATGTGCAGAGAGAGCACTGAGGTGGACTCTGACAGAGTTGGACTTAAGGCCCAGATTGGAGAGGTAAAGCAAATATTGCAAGACCACCGCCACCAAGCAGGAGAAGGGATTCTCAGACTGCTGAGCACACCACACGGAGAAGTGACGCCACTTAAGAGCGTAGAACTTCCGGGTGGAGGGCCGCCTGGAGGCCAAGACGACCTCTTCCACCTCCCGAGGCAGTAGGAGGGGAGCAAGGACTACCCTTTCAGCAGCCAGGCCATCAGATGAAGGGACCGGAGGTTGGGGTGTAGGAGAGACCCGTGGTCTTGTGTCAGAAGATCGGGTTGAAACCCCAGAGGAAGAGGAGTGTCCACCGCCAGCTGCATTAGAAGCTGGAACCAAGGTTGCCTCGGCCACCGGGGAGCCACTAGGATCATCGAGGCTTTGTCTCTGAGAACCTTGAAGAGCGTTCGAGACACCAGCGGCATGGGAGGAAAGGCATACAAGAGGCCTGTGGACTATGGAATCAGAAAAGCATCCGGCGCTACTCTGAGAGGATGCGGTTGTCGAGAGCAGAATCTGGGTAGTTGCCGGTTCAGAGGACTGGCAAACAGATCCAAGGTGGGGAGTCCCCACTTGAGAAAGATCTGCTGAACCACTAATGGATCCAATCTCCACTCGTGTGGTTGGAGGATCCTGCTTAGTTTGTCTGCCAGGTAATTTTCTTGACCTGGGAGATAGACCGCTTTGAGGAGTATGCCGTGGCCGACTGCCCAAGAGCACAGCCGGCGTGCCTCCTGACAGAGAAGGAAGGAGCCTGTGCCTCCCTGTTTGTTCACGTAGAACATTGCTACTTGATTGTCCGTCTGGACCAGTACAGACTGGTGAGAAGTGAGGTGGGAGAAGGCTCTCAGAGCTAGGCGGATGGCTCTGAGCTCCAGGAAGTTTATCTGCTGCGCAGACTCCCAAGGAGTCCAGAGGACTTGAGTACATGTCCCTTGGCAATGTGCTCCCCATCCCAGGAGAGAAGCATCGGTTGTTAGTACCTGAGAAGGAGGAGGAGATTGAAAATCCACTCCCAGTACTAGGTTTGGCAGATGAAGCCACCACCGCAGAGAAGAGACCAGCAGGTCCGAGACTTGTACTGAGTCCGTCAGGCTCCCCGTGGCCTGATGCCATTGAGTGCGAAGGCACCACTGGGCAGGTCGCATGTTCAGGCGGGCATTGGGGGTCACATGGACCGTGGAAGCCATATGGCCGAGCAGTCTCAGAAAGTGGATGGCAGAGACCAGGGAATTGCTTCGAAAGCGGCTGGCGAGATTCATGAGCCTGTGGGCCCTGTCCAGAGGCAGGAAGGCCCGCGCCTGAAGTGTGCTTAACCTTGCGCCGGTGAATTCGAGATCTTGAGAGGGGAGCAAAGTGGACTTTGCGAAGTTTATGACAAAGCCCAAGTGCTGGAGCAGAGACACAGTGCGATGAGTGGCTTGAGTGGCCTCTTGGGAAGACTGGGCCCGGATGAGCCAGTCGTCCAGGTATGGAAACACAAAAAGGCCTTGAAGTCGGAGATAGGCCGCCACCACTGCCAGGCATTTGGTGAAAACCCGTGGGGCGGAGGATAGGCCAAAGGGCAGGACTCTGTACTGGTAATGATTTCCTCCCACAACAAATCTGAGATATTGTCTGTGGTCTGGATGAATAAGGATGTGAGTATAGGCATCCTTTAGATCTAAGGAGCATAGCCAGTCTCCCCGCTGGAGGTAGGGCAGCAGGATTCCAAGAGAAAGCATCTTGAACTTTTCCCTTGCCAGGAACTTGTTGAGATTTCGCAAGTCCAGGATGGGTCTGAGGCCTCCTGTTCTTTTTGGTATCAGAAAGTACATGGAATAAAAGCCGTGACCTCTCAGGTGGTGGGGCACCGGTTCCACAGCCTGTTCCTGAAGAAGACTTGCCAACTCCTGAAGGAGTAAGTCCCTGTGCAGAGGGAGTCTTGGAGGCTCCCCTGGAAAGTAGGAGGGAGGTACCTGGTGAAAGTGTAGAAGATAGCCCTTCTGAACTATATGAAGTACCCAGGTATCTGATGTGATGGCTGACCACCTGTGGGCAAAGTGGACCAGCCGGCCTCCTGTGCTTAGGGAAACCAGCTGAAGGGAAGAGGCTATGCTGATGGAGTCAAAAACCCCCACCCTGCTGAGCAGGGGCCGGTGTAGTGGGCTTGGGGGCTTGCTGCCTACGGGACCCATTACCCCGTCCCTTGGCCTGCTGACCCTTTTGGGGAGCTGCTGAGGCCTGATACTGAGGGTAGTATTTATAGGCAGCCGCCTTCCTCGGGTAAAAGGGCTTTTTCCCCGAGCCCTTCTTCTTCTGAGAAGGGGCAGAGGTTTTTCTGGACAGCCTAGTTCTGGTCAGAGTCTCGGTCTCGATTTGTGCAGCCTTTTCAGCCATGGGTTTGCCAAAGAGGTTTTCACCTCTGCAGGGGACATCGACCAACTTGTCCTGGACCCATGGCTCGAGGTCGGATGACTGAAGCCAAGCCTGTCGGCGGGCACCGATGCCGGCTCCGGCTACTCGAGCCGATGCTTCAAAGCCATCGTAGGCTGCCTGAGAGATAAACTTCGAGCACTCTCGAATCCCAGTGGACAAGGCTTGGAACCTCTGCAAAGGTTCCTCGGAGAGGCCAGCCGAGAACCCGGCAATTTCCTTTGCCAGATCTCGGAGATACATGCCCATATAGAGCTTGTAGGTCTGGACTCGACAAGCAAGCATAGAGCCCTGGAAACACTTTCTACCGAGGGCATCCAGGCTCCGGGCATCCCTGCCGGGAGGCACCGAGGAGTGCATTTTTTGACTCTTGAGTCTATGCATGGCCGATTCCACCACCATGGAATGGTGCGGTAGTTGTGCCTTTTGGAAGCCGGGGCTCTTGCGGACTCGATAAATGGAATCGACCCGCTTGCTTAACACCGGCGCCGACGCCGGGTTCTCCCACATGCGGAAGAGAAGTCGTTCCAGCATCGGAGGAACCGGTACAGTAAAGGCCTCCTTCGGGGGAGAATCATACTGGAGGGCATCGAGCTCCTCGGCTCGAGGCTCCTCCTCGGGATCCGCGGGGAATGCCAAGGCCTTGGCCATATCCCGCACGAAATCTGAGAACCGGGTGTCCTCCGGGGGGGGGACCGTCTCCGAGGTTCGGACTCGGGCGAGTCCGAGGGGACACACCGAGTCCGAAAACTACCAGGGGACTCTTCGTCCTCCGATTCCCAGTCGGACTCCGCGGAGGAGGATTCGAGTGGCTCCGGTCGGGCAGGCACCGATGCCCTCTGCTCCGACGCCGAAGGAGTCGGCGTCGATGACCTCAGTCCCGAAAGGGAGGCCGAGGGAGACTGCGACCGAGGATCAACTCGAGCTCGGATGGACTCGAGGATCGGCTCGGTCTCCGGGGTCAACTTGGACGTCGACGTCCCGGTGGCCGGGGCAGACGCATTGGCAAGGCCAGCAATCAATGCCCGCTGCTGGTCCATGAAGGCAGCGAAACTGCTCTCCAAGGCCGTCAACCTGAGTCCAAGCTCAGGAGACCCAGCAGCCCCTGACTCGGGTCCCGACGGCGTTGGGCCCGACATCAGCTCCTTCAGAGGCGAGTCCACGAGGACCACAGTACTCACGTGTCCAGGCGACTCCATCTCGAGACGAGGATGTTTCGAAGGCCTCTCCGACTCCGAGGACCCGGGACGGCTGTCGGGGCTATGCGACCTGGCCCTCGAGGAACCAGGAGCGTCCGCTGACGATGCCCTCGCGGGTTTTTTCTTCCTATGATGTTCCCCGGTAGGAGACCCCCGCTCAGAGGAACTCCGACGATGCTCAGGACCGGAGTCCTGGGACGTCGAAGCCTCTGACGAGGTCCGGGCCCGGCCGGACACGGAGTCAGAGAAGATTCGTTCTCGCTGATGCTGCCGACTCCTCAACGCTTTTGAGGACATTTTGCCACACGGACCACAGATCGGGTCATGATTGGGTCCGAGGCAGTGGAGGCAGCAGTCGTGTGTGTCGGTAAGAGACATGAGTTTCTTACAGCGATCACACTTTTTAAACCTGCTGGCAGCCATCGAGGGAAAAAGGGCCCCTGCGAGGTCAAAAGACAGGGCTGCCAGTGAAAAGGAAAAAAATGGCGCGAACGCTTGTCACGAAGGACAAAAAACAGAAAAATAAAGAAACGGACCCGATACTGGCGTAGCGGGTCCGGGCGGGAAAAAGAATCCGGCGTCGAACCGAAAAAGAATAAATAATAAGAAAGAAAATCAACTTTTTCAGCGGTGAATACAAACAGCGTCTGTAGGGCTCCGCGGAAAAAAGAAGACTGAGCAAGATGGCACCTTGGGCGGGAAGGGGACCGCGCATACGCGCTGCAATTCCCAAAGGCTTTCTTTGAAAGCTGGGGAAATTGCTCCGCGAGGGCTCCGTCGGCGCCGACGTCACCCATATGTGAGGAGCGACTTCCTGCTTGGTCCTGGAGAATCTAGTTTTTTGGTCTTGTGCATCCTTGAGCGCTGCATCACCTTCCACCGAAATGGTAGCTTTTTTGCTAACCCCTGAAAATGGAGCATCCACTTAGGTAACCTAAGGAGGTCCTTTTCCTCCAGCGGAATCTGGTACAGGTGCACCATAGATCTGCTGCCATGTAAGCTGGCCTCAGGCACTTCACATTCTGCTTCAAAGATTTCCTTAATGGCACTATGAAGGAGGAAGGATTTCTGATGCTTCCGAATACCCACAACAGGGGCTCCTCAAGTTTCTTCTTCAACCGGAGAACCATGAGGAATATTAAATGTGCAATTAGAACCACTAACTCTTCACGATGGAAAATCCTAATGAAAGTGGGATCTTCACCTGGCGGTTTTTTGCCTTCCTCAAGCTCTGCTCCTGACGAATCACCTCAGCACCCATAGGGACCCCTTCCAGAAGGTCCTCAGAAGCTTTTAAAACGACTGAAGCATGGTCATCCCACATGTTGTCCTCTACCTTACAGCACTTAGCTGTAGGCTCCCTGGGCTCCTTAGCGGAAGAAGCTGATTCCGATAAAACATTTTTAGCAGCCAGTGAGGAGAGATCTGTACCAAGCACTGCTTCATGCAGAAAGCCTGGTGCATCAACATCACAAACTCCAGCGAAAAAGGGAGACTAGAAGCTGCAGGCAACTCTCCATAGGCATTCAAACTGAAAGACTGGCCCCCAGAGGGATCTGGAAGTGCCAGCCCATTCTCAGAAAGCTCCTCTGCTTCTGTCCCCTCAGCTGCAGTTGTAGCTGCAATTCCCGCCAATATCACAGGTCTTGCAGCTGAGGAAAAACTCGGCCAACATTTAAATCATTCTCTGATAAAGAATATATGTTTGAATTTGAAACTCTGGTTCCCTGCAAGAAATCTTCAGCAGCGCGGCCCTCTGATGTACTGCCACGGCAAAGACTCGCTGCCGAGAGCTACCGAAGACATTACAACTCCCACTGTGGTGCTTTCTGGAAAAGAAAACAACAAATTAGCTCACCTTACTTTACAACTGCAGAGGAAATAAACTGCCGTTCAGCCCATTGCTCTATCATTGCTACGGCAGCTATGACTTCCTGCTCTTCAAAGGCCTTTTTTTTTTTTTAAAGAAAATTAAGGAGGCCAGAAAAGTCAACCGGGCTCCCTCACAAATTAAAGGAGGAGAAATGGAAAACTTCCAGGGGTTACAGGGGACCAGACAAAACATCCTGGCAGGTGAGGTGGAGAATTAAGAGGGTGAGAGACATGGACCACCAGATTCTACAGCCCCCCCCCTCCCAAAAAACAAAACAAAACCCAAATGCTGAATTAACAGCACTGGTTCCCCTGCAGAATAGCAAAACCAACTCCCTGGTCTTTAAATGTTTCGTCCTTTAGGTTCTTTTTTTTTTTCTTTTTTAAATCTGTCTCACTGGAGTCCAGACTATACAGAAGTCTATCACCATCTGCTAGAGACTGAGAAAATACTGGAGTGAGCAGCTGTGCACCGACCCTTTATAGTGACACATCATCAAAACAAAGTTTGCCGCCTCCATCTGCTGGTGGTAGGGCACAACCCATGCATCTGGACTGGACTGGAGAGACGATAAGGAATAGAGCTAAGGCAGTTTTTTGCCAGTTTACTTTCCACTCTCAGCCAGGAGCCCAAGAGGCACTGTTACCTGTGCAATATCAGTTATGTCAATGAAGTTAGTTCCTGGAAATTCAGTATATTCCTCTTCAGGCTGAACAGGCTCTGGAGTCTTAAAAAACAAGTTGAAAACTAATGTTAGATTTCATTGGAGGCCTATGCTTGAGTAGAATATTATACTGTATACTTGCTTATGTGTATTTTGCTGTCTGTCTCCCTGCTCTCTGACAGCACCATGCAATTGGTAATTCCAACAGAAACTTCTACTCAAAGGGGGTCATTGGGTTGTCAAGATTATATCAAACTACTCCCCAAAGCTTGCGATCATCTCCAGCAGAACATGCCCAAGGCCTGCCACCCCTGAACACTGGATCCAAACCCACAATGAGCTGTGCTATCATAAGGCAACAAGGATGGCAGAAAACTGAACTGTAACTATCAGTTTAGCAGAGCATTCTTTCATTGCCATAACCCATCTACTAGACATGAATTGTATTCCAAATAAAAGGAATAGAACACATGATGAACTTAGATTCTTTCAAGGTACTGAAGCTAGATTGGTGAAAGTTTACAATGGGATGGAATTTTTAAAGGGGCTAAATTGGGCTAGGAAATAACATGCATACATTTAAAAATGCAATGCACCTGTACTGTTTCCTATGCCTGCCCAAAACATGGCCACAGGAACCATTTCCCTTTTAACTTGCTAAAAGTACATGTGCTGTGGAAATTTGCATGTACTTTTAGCCAGATTAAGGGTGAGCAATTTTCAGACAGCTCATTTACCTGAGTAAACAACTTTTGAACACTGTGCTCTGCATAGCACAGAACGTTTTGATATGGTTGCAAATTGCCATGAATAGGAGCAATCCTCCCAGAGACTAAATCTCACTATCAGCTGGGACTTCATTCTCTGAAGCATTTATTTTTCTCTTTAATCTGTTTATTGAAATCAACAAACAGCTCCCCAGAGTACTGGGTTTCTTACAAATCCATGAGGTAGAGAATCATAAAACCATAAGAGGTACAGGGTACATTTTTAAATTATCCCCTTTTACTCTCTCCAACCAATCCCTTCCCCTTCTTTAAACCCATATATATTCTTTATATATCAGCATAAACAATCCCTTACATCTACCAAACGTGGCATCATCAACCTACCCAGTTTATTCCTAAACCTATATAAAGAACACCTATAGTATAGCATAGACTGCTTAACTTAGACATAGATGAGCATGTTAAGTTAATTTTGTAAGGCCAAATAAGCAGCCTGGTGTTCACCCATAACTTGTCATGTTAGCTGCCTCCTCAATGCACCAAGCTGCCTACCCATAGCAATAAGACACCTACTAACATCCTTCCTTCGTTTACTGGCATAACCCATGCATAAGACAGACTTTAGCAATCTCCTAAAACAAAGCTGGGATGCTTTTATGCTCACCATTAGGAACTTCAAAAAGATCCCATTGGGCTTGTAGAAATTTTTTAAAGCCTTTATCTCCATATAGTTACAAAGGAAATGCCACTGCTTAACACTGTCCAGGTCTCTGTATAATATCTATCCATACCACTGCATGATCAGGAACGTTAATATTTTCAATTATTGCCTCCTGAACATTCCTCAGCAGCTTATTAGAGCAAACGTAATCTATTCTGGACCATAATATATGATGGCAGATAAAGATTTGCCCAGTAAGGTGGCTAGAGTAGCTTTACCCGCTGCTCCTTGCAGGTCACCCGCTCTGTTTGTTGAAGTATAAAAGATATTTAAGTTTATTTTGACTTTATCCTTTTGCCATAAAGGGATCCACTGTGTCTGTCCCATGCCATTTTGAATTCCGTCACTGTATTTGCCCCCACCACCTCTATTGGGAGGACATTCCAAGAATCATGTGCATGCAACAGATGGGTGTAGTTTCGCTCTGTAGGGTATAACCCATGCCAAGCATAAAGTAAGTCAACTCACAGACATTCAAATAGGCGTTTCCACTGTTGCATCACCCCCTCTGAGCCAGATGACTGATCCTAATCTACATCCATAACGTAATTATAATCTTCACCAATAGTGGCTCTTTAAGCACCTGCTGAGGCTATGCACTACACCAGCCCATCAAAAAATATTGGGTCAAAGGTACTGGACCCATGACACTCCCAAACAAAACAGAAACATGTAAATGTCCTGAGACAAAAACATCTCTTCTCTTGGGAACACATTGTATCTGTTCCTTTTGAAACTCCAGAGCCTTACAGACCAATATTACCACTCCTGTTTTTTTCTCCTCTGAAGACAAACTATATACGACACCCACCCACCCACCAGCGCTTCAATTTAGCATGCTCTGTATCCATTATAAGAGTTTCTTGAAGGACAGCAATATCATCTTGACTGTCTCACAAGGCCTTAAGAATTTTATGTCTTTTGATAAGATACCCAGTACCACAAATGTTCTATGATACAAGGAAAAGCCTTTTTACAGCATCCCATTTTACCAGTAAGATCCATCATTCTCCAGATCAAAAGGCCCTCCCTAGCCTGAGACCCCTCACTCCTCATCACAAATCAAGGTAAACAGTCACAGGACCGCCCTTTCCCCCCACCACCTTCTTGCATAAACCATTCCCTAGGAACCTCATTTCCAGACAAGTCATAGAAGGAAGCTCTCTTTGGCAAGTACTACAACAAGCATTAACAGTAAATTTGAGAGAATAAGATCATACTCCACACCCTGGCTTAGGAGTGAAGTTCATGACTGTCAAGGTATGTGCAAAACTAACCCATTTGGAGAAATTGCCCCATCACAAAACAAAATAAGATCTCAAAGTTTACTTACTCAACTATCTCCCCCCCCCCTACACACACACACACACACCCTATTGCCTTTAACTAGCATAAAGGTAATCTATCCTGTGTCCGGAGTCCGGACCCTCCTCATTAACTCACACATGCATACTTTTTCCAGCTTAATCTCAAAAGAGGTAATAATGCCACAATCACACTCAGACTTCCTCTCATCTATCTTGTCATACTCCACATTCAAGCTACGCAAATATACTTCAACCCGATTAAAGACCCAGTCACCCTCACAAAGAACTCCCCTCCCACGATCAAACTATACACATAGTAACAATTCCACACCCCCTCCCCGAGAGCACAAAGCATCTTCACTTTCAAAGTTCCTAAGAGTAAACCCTCTAACCCGCTATCCAGCAGGGCCGTTCCTCTATCCCCTGAAAGAAAAAAAAAAGTAAATCCAGTCACACACCCCCCTATCTGCAGCCACAACCTAGGAAGATATGGGGGTACAACAATAGCAGTTTCCATGTTCTCCTCACCCCTTCAAGAAGAGACAAAAGAATATACAGAAGGGGATAAAAATTCCAAGCAACTGAATTCAAGAGCTATAAAAATGTGTAGCTGCCAAACCAGACAAAAGAACTTTGTCCAAGTTAGAGCCAAAGTAACAAGTGTCAGAGGTCCTAGAACACATAAAGCTTCAGCTTCCAATAAAGCCTCCAAAAATAGAGTCTCAAAAACATAGCGCCTGTCCATCCAATGTGACACAGCTCTGTATTATGAAGAAGGAATGTGCCCTGTCATATGCTCCATTTCACAATCTTCCGCAAGTAAAGTTCTGCCGTCTTTGCAGTAGGGCATCATCCAACACATTGCCACAAGTCTCCTTCATTCCATTACTGCAATTAAAGTCCAAAATCAACCAAGGTAAATCCAGTCCAGGTCCAAAAACAAAAGGATAAGATGCCTGCATGTTTATCTTCAGAGCATTTTCGGCCACCACTGGTTTTTAAAGCATGGATTAGAGCCCCGAGTCATACAATCAAAACGCCCAGCTTCATGCTGCTCAGGCCCATTTTCCATATAAACAAAACAGGATTCTCACATTAAAATAATGTTCCATGCTGTGTTCACATATTTTTTAACTCTTTATTTTGAATTTTAATCATTTTCATCCCCATACCTCTACAGAAACATCCAACTGAACAACTTTCATTATACATGACATTTCAATATCCCTTCTTATAATAATATTTGGATGTTTCGGGTTCACTTAAAGATTCCACATCATTTGTGTAGTTGCCGAATGAAGACCTTGCGGGCTTTAACCTCCTACATTACAGGCCACTTTCCTTAGAAGCAAGAAAATGCCAGCTTCCACTTACAAAGTATAGGGGCTCACCAATTCCCCCAAAAGTCCTGCCAGCACCAGAATCATGACTCAACATCTACAACATCCATTCCCAACCTCCAATCATCACAGACTTCTTGGCATCCTCAGGGTCTCAAAAAGGTGCGCTACACCATTATGATTGGATGCAGAGCCTAGCCAGGTACTGCAGGATGATCTTTACTTGCTGCTCAGACAGACAGGAACATGCTGGGAAAAAGATCTTATATCACTTTCAGGGAATAGTCCTGGAATACCACTGATCATTCTTTGCATACTGCTCAAATTATATCTTCTTTTTCAAAGTTCAACAAATGTGCAATCATCACAGGCAGACAGGCTCCAGACTCCTTCCATGGGCCAGCTCAATGTTCTCACTTGATCTGTAGTGAGCACTAGGAACTTCAGGCCCAAGTCAGGTCCCTAAGAAACCAAATAGCCCCAATTCTGCCACTCTCTCTGGAATCCCCATAAATCGCAGATTGTTGCAACATGATTGTTTTCCAGGTCATCAATCTTCTCGGCCTGGCATGCTACAGAATCTTTCAATGCAGCTAATTCTCTCACCACCTGTTGGGCCTCATCCTCCACCACTTCCACTCTCTGCTTAATCGCTGCCACATAGATTTGAAAAGTCCCAAAGAAGCATTAATCTCCTTCATTTTGGCATACAGTCTCAAATTTGGAGACTAAACCACCTCATCCACCAGCGCATTCACATTATATGCGGTGCTCCCCCCCATCCTCACTATTCACCATCTCTGTGGTGGTGGCCTTTTACCTTTCCTTTTCCTTCCTCAGGGGTTTTGCCACCATCTGCTCCAAAACTCACACAAAACTAACTCTGCCATCTCAAATAGCAAAGCTAAGCAGTTGGAGACTTCAAAAACTCCACAACTGTTACGACTAAGCTGTTATTTGTAGGGAGGGCCTGAGAGTTCCAATAAACCACAGCTTCCTCTTGCTCACCACATCACATTATCCCCGAAGCATTTGTTTCTAAACCATGAGCTAATGGCAACTCTGCACATGACAAATGCAAAAAAAGGGTTCACTAAGTTTAACACCTGTGATGCTCAACATAATAGGCACAGCTGCTGCTGTTTCTACCCATTTCTGAGCAATGAAGGTCAAAGATTGTGGCCCCAACATGATTATCTGTGACCTTTTTGTGGCAGCACACCACAGCAGTTTACCTCTGCAGCCCAAAGCACTTCACCTTCCCTGGTACCCTACATCCAGGTACTAGTCAAACCTGGCCCTGCTTAGTTTCTGAGATCTAACAAATTCAGGTTCTCTCAGGCCCGTGTTGCTGAGAACGATGAACTCATTTCTTATAATAAAAATAGATCCTGATATTCAAAAGGGCTGATGCGGTTCGCAGGTCCTGCAAAGCGCATAAACCCCCAGAGCCCAGTATTCACCGATTATCCACCGTCCAGTGCCACCGATTATCCCCACAGGCTGCCTTAGCACAATCTGGATAGTGACAGGGTGGACCATGAGCAGGGTTGGGGTGGTCCTGGTACCTCTCCAGTCAGTGGCAATTTTCAGATCAATAATCAGCTAGGTAACTGTCCAAATTTTATGTTACTTTGCTGTCCAATTAGTGGTTGAATATTGCTGCCGAATGGATAGCAACGGAGGACAGCAGCAAAACTGGATATTCAGTGCCTGTGGATATCCGGTGTCAGGCGCTGAGTATCCAGTTTCATTTTTACCCGTGGGGGGCCAGGTGCTTTACAAGTGCTATCCACCTTGGGCTGAATATCTGGACGATAGAGCATTCAATTTTAACAGTAATTCACCATTATGATCATTTTCTAAAGTTTTAAGGAGAAATTCTGATTCATACCTGTATGACTGTCTCCACTGGAGCAGGAGGAAGTGTTATTACTGGGCTTGGAGATCTCTCACTCAGACTTGCACCGTCACTCTCAAAACTGTCAATATCAACGTTTGGCAGCACCTACAGAGAAACACCAAATACTGAAATGTCCTGGTTATGCTGCCCTATTCCAGCAAAGTACACCCAAGCCTTACAAACTAACACACAGCATATTGAGAAGAAAAGGACCGACAGATAGAAACAGATCTTTCCTGCCAATGCATGTCTTATCAATAGAAGGGCTTTGCATACCGGAGAAGTCTCATTAGTCAGAAAAAGCTTCACCTGGACCTTCAGTGCTTAGAAAGTTTATCAGATTGCTATCCATCCTTCCTGTATGGACGATGTCTTATTCCCCTTGATTTCATGCCACTTTCTTCTCTTGTTCTTGCTTCATACCTGTACACTGAGTTTTGGTGGTTCCTTTGTCTCAGACTTCATTTCGATGACAGCCACGTTGGGTTTCTTTACGGTTGGCTGTGGCTTGGGAGCAGGTTGTGGGACAGAGGTAGTGACCGTGATGGGCTGTGGTCTAGCTAGAAGAACAGCAGCTGGCTGTGGTGCAACTCCATCAAACTGTGATCTCCCTAATGTTAATATCAGCAACAAGAAAAGCACATTCCAGTAAAGCGAGCACAATTTTAATGCAGCTGCTCCTCTGTTTTTCCCCCCACCAAATGAAATTAACATCCATATTCTTCAGCTTTGTAATTTCTAACCACAGGATATTTCATCAAAATAAATGCATAGTACAATATATGAGATATCAGCAGTGCAATTTCTACATAATTTTCAACAGAAACAAGTGAGAATTATTTCTTTAGCTGCCATCCAAAACCCTTACAGAGGCATATGTTTTATTCCAAAGTTTGCTTCTTTTTGTCTAGATCTGATCTCAGCTTGCCTCACAGTTAAATATAGTGACATCTAGTGGTATGAAAGCAGTAACTGCAGTTATAGCTGCTAGACTAAATGTGTTACCTCAGCCATGACCCAAACAAGAGCTGCTGGGGGCTTTTTGTGCAACTTCATATAGCACTGCTAGTTTCTTTTCTACTACACAACCACTATCCACATTCCAAAGGCAAGCTAATAAAATGTAGCATTATTGTACTACATATTCCTTTGATCTTAAAAAGAAACAGCAGAATAAGAATAAGGTACAACGAGGAAGATAATGTACCAAGAAACAGGAACGATGATACCTGAACAATGTCATTGTTTTGCTGCTTTCATTACAGCACCCTGATCAGATGACCTGAAATGAAATAATCAGAAAGTAATTAGTCTTTTTTCTTACCTAATGGTATAGCCATAGGGATCAAATGCCCTTCCAGTGGGCCTGACAAGGAGGGTTTGCTCAGGCTGAACACATAGTGAGGATCCTGAGGAAGTGGTGCTGAAAGGGGATAGGGTCTTGGAGGGCTGCTTCTTATCATCTGCTGGGTAAAAGAGCCTGTCTGAGTTCTTGCAGACTTTACCTTGACACCTAGAATGGTTGTAATAAATATTACAATTACAAAAATGTCACACACCAGCATCAACACTATGAACACTATTGTCAAACTAACATCATCTCATCCTATTAACTATCCACTGCATCTATATTCCACTGGCAGTGAATTGCTGAATGTACTTAATCCTGATACCATTAACCCCCTAATATGAACATAAACCTCACAGCCTTCAAATGTAAATAGTTGTCACGGCTCAGTGTATTACAGTATTCTGTATCAGCTCCGCCTATAATGTTTATAGCTTTCATATGTAAATTTTACTGTATTATAGCTATTATGTATTGGTTCTATGTATAAGGTTGAATTAAATGTAAACCGCTTTGATAACCCTGAAAAGCGGTATAAAAGAAATGTTAAAGAAATTAATTAATCAAGAAAGACTAATGCAGTGACTTGGAAAAGAAGAAATGTTTTGAACTAGAAATAATTTAGCAGTAAGGCAGATGAAAGCACTCTTCAAATTATCAGTCTAAGGTAGGGGTTCTGAACCCAGTCCTCGGGAAACACCTAGCCAATTAGGTTTAGCGTAGTTACTCACCTGTAACAGGTGTTCTCCAGGGACAGCAGGAATCAGTCCTCACTTATGGGTGAACCCCATAAGTGAGGACTGACAGAGCCCGCGCAGAGCAATTCCCCAGCTTTCAAAGAAAGCCTTTGAGATTGCTGCTACGCATGCGTGGTCCTCTTCAGGTCCAAGGGTGCCATCTTGCTCAGTCAGGTCCCATAGCTAGAGCCCTACTAAGCAGATGGCAAGGGAAGGACAAAAATAGCAACTCTTCAGGGGAGGAGGGAGGGTAGTGAGGACGGATTCCTGCTGTCCCTGGAGAACACCTGTTACAGGTGAGTAACCACGTTTTCTCCAGGAACAAGCAGGAAGTCAGTCCTCACTTATACTCCCCAGCTACAGGCTACAGAGCCTGTAACCCAAAAATGCCTCCACTAGGCCATGAGCAGACGTCGATGCCTGAAGGAGCCCGAGTCTTCGGGTCCCCGGGGCGAAGCTCTCAGTAGCCGTCGAAGAAGGGTCGGAGGACAGGAGTTGCTTATACCCCGAGCAGATTACGGAGTACAACCTGGCTGAAGGCGCTGCCCCGGCGGGACACCCTCTCCAGGCAGTAGTGAGAAGCGAAGGTATTCACTGAAGGCCAGGTCGCAGTCCGGCAGACATCCGTCAGAGGCACGGAGCACAGCAAATCCACCGAAGTCGCCTTGGGCGGTGACTCGGCAATCCAGTGGGGCTCCAGCCTTTGCCTGAGCAAAGGCGATGCAGTCCGCCACCCAGACGGAGATGGTGCATTTGGTGACTGCCTGCCTCAAGAGATTGGGATCGTGGGTGACAGAGCCGGTCGGACTTGCGATGAACCTGGGTACGCTACAGGTAGAAGGCAAGAGCCCTCTTGCAGTCAAGTGTATGCAACACCGCCGATGCCCGATCGGCATGCAGTCTTGGGAAGAAGGTCGGTAAGATTATCTCTTAATTGAGATGAAAGTCCGAGACCACCTTCTGTAGGAATGGGGTGGGTACAGACCACCCTGTTCCCGTAGAACCTGGTGTAGGGGGCCTCAGCCATGAAGGCCTGGAGTTTGCTGATTCATCGAGCCGAGGTCAGAACCACCAGGAAGACTACCTTCCAAGAGAGGTGTTGAAGCAAGCATGTCACCATCGGCTCAAAGGGTGATCGCGTAAGCTGCATCAGCACGATGTTTAGTCCCACTCCGCCGGTGGTGGCCGGAAGGGGGCTTGGAAAGTAAGAGGCCCCGTATGAAGCGGGAGACCAGGGACTGCCCCCGAGAGGGGCTTACCCTCAATGGGGAGGTGGTGCGCCGAGATGGCGCTCAGGTGGATCCTGACCGGGTTAGACTTCAGCCCCTCAGAGAGGTGGAGGAGGTACTGGAGGACCCACCTGGTAGAGCAAGAGAACGGGTCAGATCTGGAGTTTGGAGCACCAGACCGAGAAGTGTTGCCACTTGAAGGCATAGGCCCATCTTGTCAAGTCCTTCCTCAATGTGAGGCAGACCTATTCGACCTCCCCCGGGAGGTGCAGTGGGGCTAAGGAGACCCGTTCAGCCACCAGGCCGTAAGGGACAGCGAGGCCAGGTTCAGGTGAAGCACCTGTCCCTCTTTCTGTGTTAGCAGGTCCAGGGTGCAGCCCAGGGGGACAAGAGACGGAGCAGGAGCAGGAACCAAGGCTGTCGAGGCCATGAGGGGGCCATGAGAATCAATGAAGCACGTTCCCACTGAACCTTGTGGAGGGGTCTTTGCAATGAGAGGAGTGGGAGGGAAAGCGTAAAGAAGCCCGGAGGTCCAGTTCAAGAGGAAGGCATCCGGGGCCACCCTGCTCAGGTGTGGAACCCTTCCGCAGAAGCAGGGAAGCTGCGAGTTCACCGGGCTGGCGAACAGGTCCATGGACGGAGTTCCCCACCGATGGAACAAGAGGCTGGCAACCTCTGGATCCAGGTGCCACTCATGTGGGTGGAGGATTCTGCTGAGTTTGTCCAAAAGGACATTCTCTTGGCCCTGGAGATAGACTGCTTGAAGGGACATCCCCCGGCGAAAGGCAAATGAGCAAAGGAGGATTGCCTCCCAGCAGAGGAAGTGGGAGCCTGTTTCCCCGCCCCCCCCCCTTTCTTGTTTATGAAGAACATGGCTACCCTGTTGTCTGTCTGCACGAGCACAGACTTCCCTCTAAGATGGCCCTCGAAAGCCCTCAGGGCCCACTGGACTATCCAAAGCTCGAGCAGGTTGATCTGCTGCTGAGATTCCTTGGGTGACCACTGCCCCTGGGTGCACCAGTCACTGCAGTGGGCTCCCCAACCCAGCAGGGAAGCATCCATCGTCAGGATGAGTTCGTACTGTGGGGCCTGGAAGGGCATTCCCCGACTGAGGCTTTGGGGATCCCGCCACCACTCCAAGGAGCTGTGGATGCTTCGGGAGACCCGGATGGGGTCCCTGAGGCGACCGGAGGCCTGGCTCCACTGTGTTCTAAGGCACCACTGAGCCCACTGAGCTGTTCGCATGTGCATATAGGCATGTGGGACAATGTAGATGGTGGAGGACATGTGTCCCAGGAGGTGCAGCATGGCCCGCGCTGAAACTCGAGCTCTGCTCTGGATCTGAGCTGCCAGGGCGCGCAGGTGGACTGCATGGTCTGCAGGTAGGAAGGCTGTTGCCTGCTCCATGTCAAGGAGTGCGCTGATGAACTCCAAAGCCTGGACCGGTTCAAGGTGGGACTTGGAGTAGTTGACCAGGAAGCCAAGGCATTTGAGGAGGAGGATCATGCGCAACGCCGCCAGGCGGGCTTCTTTGGCCGAAGTCCCCGTGACGAGCCAATCGTCTAGATAAGGGAAGACGTTTATGCCCCGTCGCTGGAGGAAAGCGGTGGCCGCGAAGAGACACTTTGTGAAGACCCAAGGAGCGGATGCGAGCCTGAAGGGAAGCACCCTGTATTGGTAATGCTCTCCCTGCATCCTGTAGCACAAGAACTGCCTGTGCTGTGGGTGGACTAGAATGTGGGTGTAAGCGTCCCTTAGGTCTAAGGAGCACAGCCAATCGCCCTGTTAGAGGAAGGGCAGCAGGACGCCAAACGATAACATTTTGAATTTCTCCCGCACCAGAAACTTGTTTATGTTCCCAAGATCGAGACTGGGGCGTAGGCCCTGTCTTCTTCAGAACGAGGAAGTATCGGAAGTAGAACTCTCGACCTCAGAAGTGCGGCGGTACTTTCACGAGCGCCTGTTGAGTGAGGAGTTGGTCAGCTCCTATTGCAAGCAAGTCTGGTGCGAGGGGAACCGAGAAGGCTCCGCTGGGGAGAAGGGAGGAGGAAGCCTGTCCAGGTGAAGACGATACCTGTTCCGGACCACCCGGAGAACCCAGGCGATCGACGCCGAGTGGGAGGCAAAAAGGGACAGACATCCCCCCACCGACGGAAGTACTGCTGAGGGGGCAGAGGCTATGCCATCGGCATCAAAACCCTTGAGCGCGTTAGGGTGGCGCCAGGGGTTGAGCCTTGGGTCCTTTAGGCTTGCAGTGGCCATGCGCTCCACTCTTCCCCTGTGTGCCGGAGGCCAGCACGGGGGTGGGCGGCCCCAGTAGGGGAGCCCCTTCCTCTGGAAGAACAGTTTCTTAGTTTGCTGTTTCTTCCAAGGGACAGAAGAGGTCTTACGCGAGAGGCAGGTCCAAGTCACGAACTCAGTCTCTATTTCGGCAGCCTCCACGGGCTTGCCGAACAGTTGTTCGCCTAGGCAGGGGACATCCAGGAGCTTCTCCTGGACCTACTGCGCCAGGTCAGAGGACTGGAGCCACGCCTGGCGCTGGGCCCCGATGCCAGCTGCCGCCACTCAGGCGGAGGATTCAAATCCATCATACGCAGCACGGGAGAGGTACTTCGAGCACTCCACAATGAACCTCAGGAGGGTTTGGAATCTGAGGAGGGGCTCACCGCCGAGACCTGTGGGGGCTCTCGGGGGTTTCCAGGGTGGTTTAGGTACCCATTTCGAGGGGACTGAGGTCTCAAGGCTCGGACCACCATGCTGGGCATGAGTGCTTGCTGTGCAGCTAAGAAGGCAGAAATGCTACACTCTAGTGCCAGCATGCGGGACTCCCATGTGGGGTCCCTGCACCGCTAACACAGGGGTTACCGGATCAGGCATAGACGAGGAGAGGGGTCCTCACCAGGATGACCCTCAGGAGACCGGGCGCCATCGCCGGAGGCCTCCATGTCTGTATGAGGTACCTTTGAAGGCCACTCCTTGTACGACTCTGAGAACGCCAGGGTGGGCTGAGCAACCGAGCGCAGGAGCGCTTGTGCTTCTCTGGAGCCCCCAACAGCGACTTCGAGGTCTTCTTCTTCTTCCACCTTTCCACTTCAGGGGACCCCTGATCGGAATGCCGCCTTGAACGTGGGGCCAAAGTTGGGGATCCCACCAGCGGAGGGACGACCAAGGGCGCCACCGGGGATTCCGGGACCACCTTACAGAAATTGTCATCTGACTTCTGCTTACAACTTAGCAGGGCCTTGGAGGACATTTTCTTGCAAAGAGAGCAGAGCTCTGGGTTATGGTCGGCCCCCAGACACCGAAGACAGCAGTCATGGGTGTCCATGAGTGACATATTTTTGGAGCATCTGTTGCATTTTTTAAAACCTGTGGCCACTGGGGCAAAAAGGGCCCTCGCTAGGTCGAAGACCCGCGAGGCCAGCAGTTGAGGAAAAGGGCAGGAAGCCCACAAAAGAAAATTTTTTTTAACAAAAGAATGTCACTTCACGCAAAAGTAAAGGAGAGCAGGGGAAGGACGGGAGAGGACCAGTGCTACTGGAAAAAACACAGGCTAGAGGCCAAAAAACGAACACTTTTTTCGAGGGACGAGGACGTGTGTCCGAAGGGCTCCGCGGAAAAAGGGAGACTGAGCAATATGGCACCCTTGGGCGGGAAGAGGACCACGCATGCATGGCAGCAATCCCAAAGGCTTTCTTTGAAACCTGGGGAATTGCTCCGCGTGGGCTCCGTCGATGCCGTCACCCATAAGTGAGGACCGACTTTCTGCTTGTTCCTGGAGAATCAGAATATCCACAATCAGGACTTTTTTTGAGGGGGTGCGTGGTGGTACGGAGTACCGGCACCTTTTAAATTGCCAGCTAAAACTGACCCATTGTCCTCATGTATTAAATAAAGAGCCCTGCATATGAGTACTGACGCCTTTTTCTTCTAGGAAAAATGCACTGAGCACAATGAATACGTATGAGAGCGATTTGCATACAATGGAGGCCAGCCTGAATAGCTTAGGACATTCTGAAACATCTAAAAGAGGATTTGATTTACAAAAAATGTTTTCTTTTTGGCATAAAAGGAAGAAAATAATTTAATTGGGTGTGATAAAGAGCTATTAGTAATACACATCATAGTGGTTTACAGGTCCAAAATTTAAAAAACAGTGAAAAGAAAAATTAGGGAAACACCATCATCTGCTAGAGACAGAGAAAATACTGAGGTGACCCCTAGGAGTACAGCTATATGTCTACAGGGCCCAGTCAATCAGGCTTCTGGTGATTTTTTTTCTCTGTCTCTAACATCTGCTGGTAGGGGAAGCTAAACCGACTTGTCTGGACTGGTCTAGCAGGATGAATTGGAACAGTTTTTACCAAACACATGTAACTGAAAACAATAGGAAGGAGAAGGGGGAGGTTGTCATGATGCCAGCACCCCAGTGTTAAAGGAAAATAGGTAAGAACAGAAAGCCTGACTGGCAAAGGCATGTTTAAAAAACCAAGTCTTACTATCTGCTTTGAACCTTCTACATAAGAGCTCTCTAAATGAAGTTCAGAGGGAGGAGGAGTTCATTGTTGTTTTCAAGTTTTATTGTCTTTTGGTTATATGATGTTATATGTAAAACAAACTCTGCTTTGTTGATTGTTGTTTATTGTGAACCGCAACTGATGTATTGAAGATGCGGTATATAAGTGATTGTTAAATAAAATAAATAAATAAATAAAAACAGGTGGGGTGCAAGACAACTCAGTGCCTTGGAAGGGAATGTCTCTAATCTCATTTTGGCTTTTGTTGAAATCAAATAATTTTCACCAGAGGATCTCAAAGATCTAGGTATAATCATTGACAACAGCCTCAACATGTGTGCACACATTAAAAACTACAGCAAGAACAGCTTACTGGAAGTTGAAGCTTCTCAAGCCCTTACGACACTTGCTACAGTACAACTATTTCAGATCTGTAGTGCAAGCCATCATCACACCCCACCTGGACTAGGGAAACATTATCTATCAAGGTCTCACCAAACATGCACAATATCTGCTATAGCTATTACAAAATACTGCTGCCAGAATACTAACAGCCAGTGCAAACCAACAAAATAACACCAATCCTGAAAAGTCTACACTGGCTTCCAATCTTTCAACGGACAAAACACAAAGCCATCACTACAAACATTCAACATCCTCCACAACCTCTCAGCTCCCTGTCTCACTGCTCAGATCACAAAAGCATCCACTACAAGACCAAGAAAAGCTACAAACCAGAATCTCCTGATCATCCCTCCACTCGACCAAGATCACACAACAGACAAGTAACGGCGTTTTCACTGTATGCTCCCACAGTGTGGAACGCCCTGCCTGAAGCCATCAGAGCTGCACAATCAACTAAAGATCTGATAAAACTACTAAAAACACACCTCTTAAAGGAACACTATGGACCTTATGACAATACCCAACTATAGCTTTATCATACTATCAGTCATCCAAATCAACCATCCACAATTATCCTTCTCTGTAATATAAATGATCCACCCCCCCCCCCCATACTTGATCCTCTGTTGAACTGTGACCTATTCCCCTCCCCTTTTTAACCCCATATTTATCTCCAAGTTATTTTTCCCTGTTTATTTTAAAACAAATCCATTGAGATTATGTTATGTTGTTCGATGTAAACCGTCTTGGACAAAGGCGATATAAAAAAACTGTTAAATAAATAAATAAAAAGTGGGATGATGTGGAATAAGAAATGAGTAACATAGTAACATAGTAAATGACGGCAGATAAAGACCAGCATGGTCCATCTAGTCTGCCCAGCAAGATGGCAAGAGTAGGTGCACCTGTCACTCTGTGCAGGCCACCCCTCCCCATGTCTTTGTTTAGGGGTAAACCCACCACTCCATGTAGGACATCCCTATTTGTTGAGACGTTATATGGTTCAGAAGTTAGATGGTACTGTTTATTTTGTTTTTATCCTATTGCTGTAAAGGGATCCACTGTGTTTGTCCCATGCTGTTTTGAATTCCGTCACCGTGTTTGCCTCCACCATTTCCTTTGGGAGGGCATTCCAAGCATCCACCACCCTTTCAGTGAAAACATTTTTCCTGATATTGCCTTTCAATTTACCACCTTGCAGCTTCATGTTATGCCCTCTAGTTTTACAGCTTCCCCGTCTTTGGAAGAGGTTTGTTTGTTCATCATTTCTCTTTAAGTATTTAAAGGTCTGAATCATATCTCCCCTGTCCCTCCTCTCCTCCAAAGTGTACATATTTAGGTCTTCAAGTCTCTTCTCATAAGGCTTCTGACGCAGGCTCCAAATCATTTTGGTCGCTTTCCTCTGAACAGTTTCCAGTCTTTTTACGTCTTTTGCAAGATATGGTCTCCAAAACTGAACACAGTATTCCAAGTGAGGCCTTACCAGTGACTTATACAGTGGCATAAGTACCTCTTCTTTTCTGCTGGTAATCCCTCTCTCTATGCAGCCCAACATCCTCCTGGCTTTTGCCACCGCTTTGTAGCACTGTTTTGCCACCTTGAGATCATCAGAGATAATCACACCAAGGTCTTTCTCCTGAACCGTGCATACCAACCTCGCGCCCCCTATCTTGTACATTTCCCTTGGATTTCTGCTACCCAAGTGCATGACACTGCACTTTTTCACATTAAATCGTAGTTGCCAAGCATTAGACCAGTCTTCCAGCTTTTGTAGATCTTTCCTCATGTAAACCACTCCCTCGGGGGAGTCCACTCTGTTGCAAATTTTTGTGTCATCTGCAAAAAGACAGACTTTTCCATTCAGTCCTTCAGCAATATCACTCACAAATACATTGAACAGTGCTGGACCCAGGACCAACCCTGGGGCACTCCGCTAATTACCTTCCTCTCATCCGAGTGAGCTCCATGTACAATCACCTTCTGTCGTCTGTCATTCAACCAGTTTCTAATCCAGTTTACCATCTTGGGACCCATCCCCAAGCTACTGAGCTTGTTGACAAGCCTCCTATGAGGAACAGTATCAAAGGCTTTGCTGAAATCCAGGTAGATGACATCCATCGCATGCCCCTGATCTAGTTCCTTGGTCACGCAGTCAAAGAACTCAATCAGATTTGTTTGGCAAGACCGTCCTTCGGTAAAACCATGTTGCCTCGGATCTTGCATCCTGTTGGTTTTGAGAAAGTTCACTATTCGCTGTTTCAGGAGCGCCTCCATTACTTTTCCCACCACCGAGGTAAGGCTCACGGGCCTGTAGTTTGACACTTCTTCCCTGTCACCACTTTTGTGTAGAGGTATGACATCAGCCATTCTCCAGTCCTGAGGAACCTCTCCTGTTTCCAAGGATCTGTTGAAGACATCCTTTAGCGGTCCTGCAAGAACCTCTCTGAGCTCTTTCAGTATCCTTAGATGTATCCCATCTGGTCTCATGGCTTTGTCCACTTTCAGTTTAGCAAGTTGTTCTAACACCTCGTCTTCTGTGAATGGTGTGGTATCTACTTCATTCCCATTTTTATATTTGGGAGTCACAGCTAGTCCATCTTCATCTTCTTTAGTAAAAACAGAGCAGAAGTATTTATTTAGCAATTCCGCTTTTTCAGTGTCACTTTCCACGAGTCCTTTCCCAGCACTTCTGAGTCCTGCAATTCCAACTCTGATCTTCTTCCTTTCCCGAATATACCTGAAGAAAGTTTTGTTGCTACCCTTAACATCTTTAGCAATCCTTTCCTCTGCCTTTGATTTTGCTATCCTTATTACTCTTTTAGACTCTTTGAGTTGGATCCTGTATTCATTTCTGTGTTCTTCTGTTTGCAAGCTTTTGAATTTTGCGAAAGTCGCGTTTTTTGCCTTTATTTGAGCAGCCACCTCTTTGGAAAACCAAATAGGTTTCCTTCTCTTGTTTTTATTTACTTTTCCTACATATTTATCTGTTGCCCCATTTATTGCCTTCTTGAGTTTAGCCCATTGCAATTCCACTTCCTTTATCTCCTTCCACCCCGTCATCTCCTCCTTTAAGTACTCTGCCATTTTATTGAAGTCAGTGTATTTGAAGTTTAGGACTTTGAGCTTGCTATGATTGGCCTGTACCATGGCTTTAATCTCAAACCACATGGTGTGATGGTCGCTATTGCTCACAGGGGCACTCACGCAGACATCTGACACACTATCACTGTTGGTGAGCACTACATCCAGTGTTGAGCTTTCCCTGGTTGGTTCCATCACCATTTGTCTAAATAATGCGTCTTGGAGAGCATCCACAATCTTTTTGCTTCTTTCCAGATGTGCAGAAGGAGTAATCCAATCCACATCAAGTAGATTAAAGTCATCCAATATGATCGCTTCCCCCTTTGCTGCTATCTTGGCAATATCTTTAATCAATTTGTTATCTCTCTCTTCAATTTGAGTCGGAGGTCTGTAGACTACAGCAATATGGATGACAGCGCCATCTCCTCTTTCCAACGCAATCCAGAGCACTTCTTCTTTTCCCCATTTTCCCTGCATTTCAGTAGCTTTAATATTGCTTTTGACATACAAGGCTACTCCACCTCCTTTTCCATTTTTTCTGTCTCTTCTGAATAGATTGTAGCAAGCTATGGCTATATCCCAATTGTGCGATTCATTAAACCATGTTTCTGTAATGGCCACAATGTCCAAATTCATTTCCACCATTAAGGCTTCCAGGTCTGGAATTTTGTTGGCTAAGCTTCGAGCATTTGTGCTCATTGCTTTCCAGCATTTTCCTGGCTTGTGTGTATTTTTCATTGATTTTGTTCTGCCTACTTCTTCCCACATGCTTTTGATGTGTTTCTGATGGTGTTCTGCTTTTGCTGGGGGTGGCATGCAGATGTTGACCTTACACATCTGTCACCCCCTTTTCCTAGTTTAAATGCATATCCACATACTGCCTGAATTTTTCACTTAGGATTCTTTTCCCTGCGACAGAGAAATGTAGTCCATCAGCACAGTATAGTCTCTTGTTGGTCCATCTGTTGTCCCAGTTGCCAATAAATCTGAATCCTTCTTGTTTGCACCAGCTCTGGAGCCATGTATTAAAGCTGTTAATACGATGCAGCCTTTTTGTCCCCTTACCAAGAACAGGTAGAACTTCTGAGAATGCAACAGTGTTAACAATGCGCTTGAGTTTCTCTCCCAGAGACTGGAAGTCCTTTTGGGCTGTGGAGGCACTGTTCCTAGCCAGGTTGTTTGTGCCTAAGTGGATAACATCATCAAGCTTGGAGTGTTCACTTTTTGCGCTAAGTAATTCAACAATTTGGTTTGTATTCCTGCTGGCTGAAGAGCCTGGTAGGCACATGACTATCTTCTCTCCTTTGAACTGTGTTCCCAAGTTAGTGCCTCTGATGATGGAATCTCCAAGTAGTAGTAGTTTTCTGTTTGGTGAGGTTTTCTTCATATTTGGTGCTTTAGCAGGGGATTGGGCATTGTCTGACTCATTTAAGGGCTCTTCAGTTTCTTTGGATTGGGCATTCTCATTAGCCAAGGCAGAGAAGGCATTATGCAGCGATATCTCTTGATGTACAGGATGTCTCTGTGTTGCAGGTCGCAGTCTACCAGAACCCACTGTGATCCATTTGTTCCTAGGGCATTTGATTCTTTGTGGGAGCGGTGGTGGACTTTGTTCAGTTTGTATCCTAGAAGAGGTGCGCTTCATTGCAGCCAGTTCCTCCCTCAGTAGAGACACTTCTTTATGCATGGCGGGTAGGTCTTTCCTTAGTAGAGTCAATTCTTCATGCATGGCAGCTGACTTTAGGCATATAGGACAAGCCTTTAGGCTCCAAATGATTTGTCTTTGAATGAAAGTACCGCAGTTATTGCACTGAATACAAGACATGTTATTTATGCAGTCCCAGAAGAGGAAGAAGAAGAAGAAGACAGATGAAGAAGATGTGGCTTTTAACCCAGGTTAGGAATGATAGATGGCACGTATGTGACCACTATATAGGTAATGTAGCCCCTGGGGTGGGTGGGGTGAGGGGTAGGGTGGGCAGGAACCTAAGTGTCTCTGGCCAGTAGGCTGTTCCTGAACTGTGAGCACACACAGTGGAGTAGGCAAGGGAACCCACCATTAAGGACAAAGGGACAGGTGCAGCACAGGAAATGGAGGTCCACAACACTAACTCAGCAGGGGGGAGGGGTGGTCCCTCAGGGCAGGGTAAGAGAAAGTTTAAAACTTAAACCTCTACAGCAATGGAGTGGGTAAGGGAACCCAATACTAAGAACAGATAGAAAGCTATGTGGAGACAAACAGATGCACAGTTATTTGGAAAACAAAGACTCACAGTTATGCAGCAAAACTCAGTATAAATCACCTTTTGGGAGAGCTCTGGAAGCACTCCACTTCTTAGGGAGCAGAAAGGCAATTGGAGAAAGTGGAGGTATACTGGTAATAGGCACAATGAACAAGCAGTAGGATTTTCAGTCTCATGCTAGAACAGACTGGCAGCCAGTACAGCTCATAGAGTAGGGAAATCACATGTCCACTTTCTTAGTCTTTTTATTTGATGCAGCATTGTACCTGCTAACAGAGAGCTGCAACAGTCTAAGTGGTTTATCACCCATGCATGGAGTACAGTTTTTAAGGCCCTACTATTCAGAAATGGTTTCATAGTTTTGATTCTCCCGAGTGCATTAAAACATTTTTGAACTGTTCTTGAAATCTGAAGGGGCAAAAGTATTTCATGATCCAAAAGTAGCCCTAATTATTGAATTGTATCCTTGACTGAGATTGGAAGTGAGCAGATCACAGGCTGAAAAGAGTCGTCAGAGATCCATAGGGCTTCTGATTTTTTGGGACTTATGACCAAATTTGTGATCTTCAATCCAGCTGGCAATCATGTTTATATTGTATTACAGATCATGGGCTATCACTAGTTGGATTATCATCAGCATAAAAATAACATAAGAACATAAGAAATGCCATACTGGGTCAGACCAAGGGTCCATCAAGCCCAATATCCCATTTCCAACAGTGGCCAATCTAGATCACAAGTACTGGTCAGCAGGGCCAGTCCATCCACTGCCTACAGCGGCAGAACTCTATGGGCAACACGGCGCTTGGGGCAGGCCATATGCTTGTGTCAGAGGGGGGTCAGAATTGGCAGGCCATGTGTGCTGCAGTATATGGCCTGCTGCAGCTGGTGCCGCCGCTGCAGGCCAACCTCGCCAATGGAATCAGCGGCAGCAAGGGGCCAGCGGTGCAGCAAAGTTGGGGGCGCAGCCAAGGCTTCTGCCTGGGGCAACAGAAACCCTTAATCTAGTCCTGCCTGTCTGGTGCCCAATAAGGTACACAAACTCCATGCTGCTTATTCCAGAGGTAAGCAGTGGATTTCTCTGGTTCTCTTTAATAATAGTTTATGGACTTTTCCTCCAGGAACTTTTCCAAACTTTTTTTAAACCCAGCTACACTAACAGCTTTTACTACATCCTCCTGTAATGAGCTCCTGAGTTTGATTACGCATTAAGTAACCACCTATATTCTCCTATTAGTCTTAAATGGGTTATATTGTAGCTTCATTAATCTTCTTACTTTTTGAAGCAGTAAACAACTGAACTATGGTTACCCGTTCCATGCCATTCATTATTTTATAGACCTATCATATCTTTTCTTAGTCATCTTTTTGCCAAGTTGAAAAGCCCTAACCATTTAAGCCTTTCCTCATAGGGCTATCCTTCCATCCCCCTTACCATTTTGGTGGCTCTTCTCTGTACCTTTTCTAATTCTGCTATATTTTTTTAAAATAGTGACCAGAATTGCACACAATATTCCATATGCAGTCACATCATGGAACGATACAGAGGCATAATAATATCCTTTGTTTTATTCTCCACTCCTTTCTTATGATTCCTAGCTTTCTATTTGATTCTTGGCTGCAGATGTAACTGGGCAGAGAGTTTCAACATATTATCCACGATGACACCTAGACACTTTTCCTGGGCGGTAGTTCCTAATGTGGAACTTTGTATCATGTAACCGTAGTTTGGGTTGTTCTTTCCTAAGTGCATAACTTTGCACTTGTACACATTAAATTTCATCTGCCATTTGGACACTCAGGGGTATATTTACTTAGCTGTGATAGTGGCTTCCGTGCAATATCGGAGCCGGGCCCCACTAAAGTCAATGGGGCCGAGGCTCAGATATCGCACAGAAGCCACTACCGCTGTTTAGTAAACATACCCCTCAGTCTTTCAGTTTATCAAGGTCCTCTTGCAATCTTTCACAATTCTCTTGTGTTTTAACAACTTTGAATAATTTTGCGTCATCTGCAAATTTGATCACATCACTTGTTATTCCCATTTCCAGATCATCTATGAATATGTTAAAAAGCAGTGGGACCAGCACAGATCCCTAGGGTACTCCACTGTTCACTTTCTCCATTGAGAAAATTGGCTATTTAACGCTACCCCTTGCTTTCTATCTTTTAATCAGTTCATGATCCACGTACACTGCCTCCTATCCCATGACTTTTTAATTTCGCCACAAGTCTCTCCTAAGGTACCCTGTCAAAGATTTTCTGTAAATCAACCGGCTCACTTTTATCTACCTGTTTATTCACACCTTCAAAAAACTGTAAAAGATTAATAAGACAAGACTTTCCTTGGCTAAATCCATGTTGGCTTTCTCCCATTAAACCCTGACTATCTACATGTTCAGTAATTTTATTCTTTATAATGGTTTCTACCATTTTGCCTGGTACTGATGTCAGGGTCAGTGGTCTGTAGTTTCCCGGTTCACCCTGGAACCCTTTTTAAAAATTGGTATGAGAGGTTCCGGTTCCGGTACAGATGTGAGAGAAGGGAACTTGTACATTTCCATGCTATCACATTATCAAATCTGTATTTACTAGATTTCCCTCCCCCTGCCTTCGTCTCTGCGGGCATCAACAGTATGCGGAGGGCCACCCGCACTCGCTCTGAGAAGACAATCAAAGAGCTGTACATGGAGAAAGTCAAAAAAATCTACATGGTCAGAGGCCGAGAAAAGTGTCATGGCGGATAGAGAGTAGGATCCGCCAGGGGGTGGAAGCTCTGATCCTGAAGGTGCCGATAATATGTCTTTGGTGTTACAAGAAACACGTGCCTCTAAAGTAGAGATCATTTCAGCAGTCACAGCCAGTTTTACAGAGAGATTTGATACATTGGTATCGCAGATCACCGAGGTGGAGGATTGGGTAAGTGCAGAAGAGGACCAAGGAAGCAGCACATGGAAGAGCTGGCCAAACTAAAAAAAAGCGGTGAGATGGCTCGAGGAAAATGTGAAGACCAAGAGAACAGGGATCGCCAGCAGAATACACGTATTTTTGGCGTGTCAGAAGGAGCAGAGCTTCTGGATGTGCGGAGCTTTGTGAAGGATTTGCTTGATTCATGCTTTCCTGCTCAAATCACCTCCCCCTCCTATGAGATAGACACGGCCTATAAGAAAATGCACCGGCGTCCTGGCCCTGGGAAATGGCTGAGAGCGATGATCTTCAATTTCTACGATACCAGATAATCTTTGAGGCTCGTAAAACTAAGACCGTCACATACAAGAACTGGAAGGTCTCTATTTCCAGACATGAGTGCAGAGACTGTCCAGAGGCGTAAAACATTGCTCCAATATAGAGATGCGCTCCTGAAGGCCGGACTGAGTGCCAGCATTCGGTTCCCTGCCCGGCTCACTGTACTAGTGCAGGGAAAGCAGAGGTTCCTGCACTCACCGGAGGAGGTGCAACAACTCCTTGAGGAGATGAGAAAGCACGGGCCTGACCCTCCTAGCTGCCCAGCTGAGTGCCTAGATAAAAACACCGAGTGATCTCCACATGGCAACAGGAGCGGTGGCCCAGCAGTGGAGAGGCAGGTGACTGGGCAGCCAGATTGCTCCCTCACACAAGTTAAACTGGAGGTCATGACCACAGCAGGTCCGAAGGTTGGCGATACTGATGGAGCGGAAGCAACAGCTGGACTATTGGGAAACTGAAATGGCAGCTATGCTTTTAAGGAGGCCTGGACTGTTGCCGTTTTTGGGGTTTTTTGGCCCATGTGTACCACCCCCCTTCTGCTTGTGAGAGCATGGTGGATCCCAAAATCACTACTGAGGCTGAGGAGTGATATGCGGAATTATTTCTTTACGGAAAGAGTGGTGGATCCATGAATTTGTCTCCCAGTGGAGGTGGTAGAGATGAGGACAATATCTGAATTCAAAAAAGAATGGGACAAACACAGAGGATCTCTAAAAGAAAAAAAGGGGACTGTTGTAGTTGTTGATATGGAAGGACAGACTAGAAAGGCCACATGGTCTTTTTCTGTTATCATGTTTCTATGTCTTTTTGTGGGCAGACAGGGAGGCTGTGGCCCTTAAATGCACAGGACTGACTGTGAAAGACTAAGACTAAGTGAAAAAAACCGGGAAGGGGTGAGATGGTGTCGTTGATCCCCTGTTTTGTACTTAAGTGTCTATCCGGATAGTCTTGAGCAACGGGTGGAGGGGAAGTGATTTAAGTTGGGGAAGGACTGTAAAAGGGAGGGTGCCTTGAAATGCCGACCTGTTTTTGGGGGTGAGGTTAGCGGAGCCCCCCCTCCAAGATGTGGTTGAATATGTACTCCCCGTGTATATGAGGCCCGACAGATTGTAGGAGGGGATTTTAGTCAGAACGGGGTTTAGCCTTTTGGTCACTTTGTGTGAGTGGGAATGGTTGGTGCATGGGATTGAGGAGAGTGTGAGATAGGGTGTGTGCTGGTGTGGTGATGCGGAGTGGAGGGGGTGGGGAGCCAGGTGGGGTGGGAAGTGTGTTGGATGGTTGGGGAGGGTTTTGATGTCCTCTGCATCTCAGGTGGGTGGGAGGCAGGGAATTATATGGATGCTATGGCCCAGAACTGAGACAGAAGCCTGCACATGAGTAATATTCACAAACGAGAATTGGTGATTGAATGTTCCCATATTTTGGTGGGGCCGGCTTATGTTATCTCTATTGTTCCCTTTTGTCTCCTCTTAGGTGCACTAGTGGATAGGCTGCAGGTGGGGAGAGGGCGGAAGTGGGTGGGGGGGTTGTTTTGTGGGATGGTGGGCTGTTTCTGTCTTGAAACCACTGATGGCTTTAAAGATTGCAACTTGAATGTTGGTGGGCTTAACAACCCCATCAAGCGGAAGCACTGGAAACACGTGGATAATCGCCTTCCTGCAGGAGGTATGGCTAACTCACCTGGAGATGGAGAAACTGCAGGGCAAGCATTAGGGCAGGATCTATTATTCCACCTATAACTCCAAGAAAAGAGAGGTGGCCATACTGATGAGTAACAGCATCCCTTTTACACAATATGACATTGGGAGGGGGGCAGCCAGGGTAGAGTTGTCTGGGTAGTAGGTCGGATTGAGCGACCAGAGATCTCGCTTCTCAATCTGTATGCCCCCAATGGACCAAAAGGTTTCTTTTTTCAACAAGTATAGGCTTCCTTTGCGCAAAAGGCTAAGGGCTCCCTTTGAATTGGCGGGGACATGAACTTTGTCCCGAGCTCCTTGGATAGGTCAGGCCAGATGACCAAAGTGCCCCTGATGGTGGAGGGCGCTGCCTTAAGGAAAGCCCTGTCTTGGCAGAGCTGGGTAGATATCTGGCGGCATCTACACTCGAGTGAACAGTACTATACCTATTGTTCAGCAAAGATGCAGGGGTATTCTAGATTAGATATGCTTTGTTGACCAACCGAGGAGCTCGTGAGGGAGGAAGATGTCACTATTCGCCCCTTAGAAGTAAATGACCATGATATGGTGTCTTTATTGCTCAACTTGGAAGGTCCAAGAACTGCACAGAGAGAGCAGCGCTGGCGAACAAATGTGTGGTTGATACAGGAGAAGGGGGTTAAGAAGTTGATGGAGGAATGGTGGAAGGACTTCCTCTTCCACAATGACGATGGCAATACTGTGCCCAGCTTACTGTGGGAAGTGGGGAAAGCATATATGAGAGGTCAGCTCATCAAGTGAGCCGCACAGTGGAAGCGCTTACGGGAAACCAAGCTGGTTAAATTGCGGGCGCGTCTAGAGGAATTACAAACGGCTCATAAGAAGTTCGGGAGCTGCAAGATATATCAACAGATCTTGGAGGTTAAGCAGAAGCTCGAGGCACTCAAGACAGAACTGTTGGAATTTCTCTTGCAGCTGTCTAGGCGAAATTTTGAAGAATATGGAGGTAAGGCTGGGTGGCTGTTGGCCCGGCAGCTCCGCAAGAAGAGTAGCAGTCGCTTTGTTAGTGCGGTCTATGACTCCAATCAGGTGCTGCAGAGAGACAGCATTGGGATTTCCCGGGTCTTCCAAGCTTTTTATGCAAAACTATATGAATCTGAGTTTACAGTTTCCCCGTCGGATATAGCAACACTGCTAATTGAGCCGAACTTCCGCGATTGTCAGACCAACAGCGAGACTCGTTGAACTGGGATGTCACAGGAGAGGAGGATGCCTTGGCCATTAAATTGCTCGCCTCAGGCAAGACAATGGGGATGGATGGGTTTCCTATGGAATGGTATAAGGCCCTGAGCGTCTCGCTAGCCCCCATGCTACAGCATGTCTAACGAGACTATGAGTACAGATTGTTCACCTCCAACCATGTATGATACTGAGATCTTGCTTATCCCAAAGGAGGGGCGGTCCCTGGAGGAATGTTGCGATTATTGCCCAATATCGTTGTTAAACAATGACGTGAAGATATTTGAACGGGTGCTGGCTAACAGACTTGATGGTGTTATATCCGATTTGGTCCACCCAGACCAGTCTGGGTTCATTCGGGGGCAGCAAATTACAGACAATGTGCAAAAATTAATAAATATCATTCTTCATATGTCGCGGATGTCAAAGGCGGCCTGCTGTGGGTCTCTAAATGTGGAGGCGGTCTTTGACCGCGTTGAATGGGACTATTTGTTTGCGGTCATGACTAAAGTTGGTTACGGGCACTGTATGCAGACCCTAGGGCGCAGGTATTGGTTAATGGACTGTGATCTAACAGCTTCCTGCTCTGTCAGGGAATGAGACAGGATTGTCCCCTGTACCCGCTATTGTTTGCAATGGCCATCAAACTCCTTGCATTCTGCCATGGACATTACCCCTATTACGATTAACTCTGTCTCTCACTGTGTATCCTTATACGCTGATGATACACCGTTTGTTTTTTTAGAAGACCCAGAGCAGTCCTTGAAAGGTCTGGAATGGATACTTGGGGAGTTTGCTAAGGTATCGAGGTTCAAAGTCAACCTTGACAAATCGGAAATACTGCCCCTGGAGAAGGCTGCGCTCACGTTGCCAGGAAGTTGCCTGATTTATTTATTTAAACATTTTTATATACCGCCCCTTCCAGTGATCGGGGCGGTTTACAATGAACAAAACTTATTTACAAAGTACATAGAACATATCAAAGTATATTACAAGGTACTATTTACAAATCAGCTGTTTGCATATACAGCAGAATAGTGGATGCTGAGGCAGAGCTATTTACAGTGTAGAGTGGGGAAGGGAACGGGATAAGGGAGAACCATATTAAATGGAGTTTCATAAAGAGAAAGGTTTAGAGGGGGAAGAAGAGTAATTACCTAATTAAGCTTTATCAAGTGAGAAAGAGCTTCAGGAGGGTATGTATTTATTGTATTTGTATTTCTCCAGTATATAGCGGCGAGAAGTAAGAGGGATCATGGTGTTCGATCCGGTTGGTGACAGGCCCAGTGAAATACCTGGGGGTAAAAGTATCCTCCAAGGTAGGTGATCTCTTCCCCCTTAATTATGCCCCCTTAATACTAAAATTCGAAAGGATTTAGCACAATGAAGGGAGTTGACCCTGGGTTGGTTGGTTGGGCCGGGCAGCCGCGTTGAAAATGGTGGTCTTCCCCAAAGTACTGTACTTGTTCTCCCAATTGCCCATTAAGCTGCCAGTGGAGTTTTTTGCCAAGCTGGAAAAGTGCTTTGGTCAATTTGTATGGAAATCACCTAATGCAAGGATTGGTTGGAATCGCCTGGTTCATTCTGTTGAAGCTGGCAGATTGGGTTTCCCTAAGCTTTTCTTATACTACAAGGCAGTTGTTCTTCGTGGGTTACGGTATTACTACGTCCGGCCACCAGATGCACAGTGGGTCCAGATGGAGAGTTGCTGGATTTCACCCCAGTCAGTGTTTTAGCTGGGGGGTAGGGGTGGGAAAGTCGTAGAGGATCACATATTCCTGGCTCCCCTGGTTCAGGTGATGTCCCACATGTGGCAAGCAGGGTTGGCTCAGGAGGACAGTTTCCGGACGCAAATATTTGAGACTTTTGTCCATTCAATGGGGTGGAGTTTTGCCACCTGTGCCTTAGTTGAGATGCGAATGGGCTTTACTGGTTTAGGGACTTGTTGGAGGCTGGTACGTTTATGAGTATGGAGCAACTGGTTAGGAGAGGAGTCGTCTGTGTCCCCCTCTTCCAATATTTCCAGTTCCGCCACTTCGTATGTCGGGAGGAGCACTGGTCACAGCTGCTGTGCTCTGCCTCAGATTTAGAGAGGATTATCTTTGGTAAAAGCCAGGAATGGTAGGGTATGTTGGCTAAGATAGATCGAGCCCTACTCCAGCTGTATTTTCCAGGGGTCAGAGCGCATGTAGCAAGATGGCACCAATTTCTAAGGCATATCTTGCCCGAGGAGGACTGGCAAGGCATCCACCGTCGACTATATCACTATGCGCGTAGTATCAACTGCCAGCAAACCCACTTTAAGCTTTTGCAGCAGGCCTATGTTACACCACAGCAGCTGCAAGGGTCGGGCGCGCGAGACTTGGAGCTATGCTGGCGAGGATGTGGCCATGTTGGCTCCTTCTATCACATGTGGTTGGAATGTCCTCGGGCTCAGGCATTCTGGGCACAAGTTGTGACCTGAGTTAACTCTATTGCTGGCACCTGCCTGTTAGTCGAACCTGCAGTATGTCTCTTTGGGCTAGGTATAAAGGGTGCAACTACTTTGGCCAATTCCTGAAAGTTGCTTTTTTGGCTACAACAGCCTCTCTGACCTCACCTTTAAACCATGCTGGCAGTTGTTTGGTCTTCCACCTTTTCTTAAAGTATTGAATACATCTGGTTTGCGCTTCCAAGATGGTATTTTTAAACATCACCCATGCTTGATATAAACCTTTAACCTCTGTAGCTGCTCCTTTTAGTTTTTTCTTAACTATTTTCCTCATTTTATCATAGTCTCCCTTTTGAAAGTTAAAAGCTAGTGCTGTAGATTACTATTGCCAAGTTATCTCTTGCACCAGATCCTGTGTTCCACTAAGGACTAGGTCTAAAATAGCTTCCCCTCGTGTTGGTTCATGAACCAGCTGCTCCAAAAAGCAACCATTTATTTCATCTCAAAACTTTATCTCCCTAACTTGTCCTGCTGTGACATTGACCCAGTCGATACCAGGATAACTGAAATCACCTATTAATACTGTGTTTTAACTTTTATTAGCTTCCCCAATTTCTTTTAGCATGTCATCATCCATTAGTTCATTCTAGCCAGACAGACAGTAATATAACCCCCCACTGCCATTGCCTTCCCCTTTTTAAATGGAATTTCTATCCATAGAGATTCTACAGTGTATTTTGTTTCCTGTAAAACTTTTATCCTGTTTGACTCAAAGACCTCTGTAACACAGAGCACAATCCCTCCACATATTTGATCTACCCTATCATTGCGATATAGTTTGTACCCAGGTATCACAATATCCCATTGGTTGTCCTCCTTCCACCAGCTCTCTGAGATGCTGATTATATCTAACCTTTCATTTAGTGGAATATATATTCTAACTCTGTCATCTTATTTTTTTTAGACTTCTAGCATTTGCATACAGGCATTTCAAAAGTTGTATATTATTCATCTTAACAATCTGGTTATGATTTGACAGGGGTAATTTGGAGTCTAATTTTGCCTACTCTTTACTTAAAGGCATCTGGGTTACTTTTACCTTTATTGGAGCATCTCCATTGGGATGCCCTAACCTCTCTCTTTTGCTAGCATCCTTCAAGAAAGCGTAGTTACTCACCTGTAACAGGTATTCTCCAGGGACAGCAGGAATCTGTCTCACATATGGGTGACGTTGGCGCCAACGGATTCCACATGGAAACATTTCCCCAGCTTTCAAAGAAAGCCTTTAGGATATGCTACCACGCATGTGTGGTCCCCTTCCCATCCAAGGGTGCCATCTTGCTCAGTCAGATGACATAGCTAGAACAGAAGTAAAAAACTAAACGAAAACTAAACGAAGATAGGGAGGCAACTCCCAGGGGAGGAGAGAGGGTTGTGAGGACTTATTCCTGCTGTCCCTGGAGAACACCTGTTACAGGTGAGTAACTACACTTTCTCCAGGAACAAGCAGAAAGTTGGTCCTCACATATGGACTCCCTAGCTCCAGGCTGCCGAAGACCAAACCACGACATCACCAATGGCGGCCAAGTCGGGTAGCCATGAGTTGCAGAAGATGAGTCCCCAACTGCGAGACTCTGCAAGACACTAGCATCCAGTGACCCCATCACTCTGGTAGCCTGAACACAGCAGGGTCAGAGGGCAGGAGTTGCCTACACCCCGAACAGAGTGCAGATTACCACCTGGCTGAAGGCACTGTCCCAACGGGACTCGCATTCTACCTTATATGGCAGTCTGATCTCACCCGGTGCATCCCAGGATGCACCGCATGGGGCCAGGCACAGTCATTTTTCAAGATGGCGAGGTAAGAGCAGGAGCATATGGGTAGCTCTCCTGCTCATTTGTAAAGGTACTAGGAGGGGAATGGGGAGTTCGGGGTTATTGGGCCACCAGGTGTGTTTTTAATGGGGTGAAGGGTTCGAGGCTGCTGGGCCACTAGGTTTATTTTTAGTTGAGCAGGGGGGTTGGGGGATTGGGGTCGCTGGGCCACTAGGGATTCGCTTTCTGTCAGGGGCACCGGCCCCCAACAGTATTTTGATGGCATCCTCCAAAAAGATATTGGCACTAAGGCTTGTTGCGAAATCCTCCACACGTTTCTCTTCATCAGGTGCAGCCAATATTAGCATACTATCTTATTATGTGCGGCCCATTTGCCTATAATTTAAATACATTTAAGCACTCTCTGTGTTAATTGTGCACTTGTTTTTTCCTTTGCTGTTTGCATGTTTGTCAGTAAGTGTGCTTAAAAGTGACATTATCTGTGCTTAAAGGCCACACTCGTTTTCTGCATGAGCCTGTTAGGCAGATAGGTACCTGGATTCCAACCTCTGCTGCAGGTCCATGCACCCCTTTTTACAGAAAGCAGACAGACTATCAGGACCTGCATCAGCATTGCTTGGAGGGATGGCCATGCAGTATCAGATTACCTTCTGCATATCTCAATGGCTTTTTCCTTCTTCTAGAGATCTTTTATTCACAAATGTTCTCCTTAAGGGACCATCACATAATATTTACTTTGGTTTCTTAAGCCTTGGGAAAGTTAAAGATGACCACCCAGGTTCAGAGGCAAACAGACTGGAAAAGGTACAGCACTGTTTGGTTGTCATTCAAAGAAGATCCTTTTTGCCAGACAAGAGAGTATCTTCAAAATCTATGAGTGCGCAAATCTAGTTTTATCATCACCTGTAGCCAAAGCAATGCGGCATCTCTACCCAAGATACCAAATATTATTTCCTATTTAGCCATTGAAAGACATCAGTAAAGAACAGAATAAAATAGAAATATAAACACAGGTGAATTACATGAATGACAAAGAGAAGTTCAAAAACATGAGAACAAGAAACTACATATCTATTTCCCTGTATATTTCAGCTTACCTTTCACACACTCTATGATTCTAGGCCTCTGCAGTTTGGATTTAGGGGAAGGAGAATTAACTCGAAGATATGGTCCTTTCTTAAGGGTTGTACGGTGACCCTGATAAATAGCTTTGCCATACAACTGTGACATCAAGTCTTCATTTGACAGAGCTCCTTCTGGTGTTGGAAGAGGGACCTGCACACAAAAAAGCCGTTTCATACATATCTTCTATACACTGCAGATTTATACACATTTACATTTTTTTTAAACTTATTCCACCCTTAAGTAAAGCTGAGACAACACCTTGTGTTAATATCTACATGTGTTTTTTTATAAACCAGAAATGTCAAAATAACTTATGATCCTCCAACATCTCACTTTTGCCAATCAGAATACAATTCTTCTAATACACATCAGTTACACTATAACAAACACTTATACAGGCAGATAAAGATAATCTCTCATACGTAACTAAAATAAAATGTCAATATCTTACCCAAGCATTGTTAGAGTATTTGTTATAGTAAAGCTACAGTACCAAGCATTGATGTGTTTCCTCTGCTAACTTCAGTGTTACCGTTATGATTAGTGTGCTCAGAACTAGCTTCAAAATCTACATGGTGTTTCTTTTGTGGAAATGGAGCCTATTAACGGATAATAGTGATAAACACTGCACTGGGATCTTGTTCCTTTGTTAGAATATGGGAGGCAGGTTAGTTCTCACCTTTGACCTTGCCTCTTTCTTCTGCCAAGGTTGAAAATGGTTGTCTCTTCTTACACTGAGCCTTGCAGATGTCTCTCTGGCTGTGTCTCGAAAAAAGGGTTTCCTTGCATCTGACTCCATTTTCTTTGGAAGCTGATTGTCTTTTCTCTCATGATTAATCTTTCTACCCTTTGCATCCTGTGCTTTCCTCATCACAGAAGACTGACGATCCTTCTGATTAGAATTCAGTTTTTCATAATCCTTTGTCAGTTCATCCTAAAAATAAAGCATATAGATAGGCAAAACAATATTTTGATTTATCCAGGCTCACTTGGTTTCTAGTATAGGTTGTATTAGAGAGAATTTGCTGTTTGCTAGCATGAACCTCAGTTATGCTTCAGATGTCAACAGAGAAAATGATGGTAGATAAAAACCAGCCTGCTAACAGTCTATATCCCCTTCCTCTCAGAGATCCACTGTACTTGTCCCATGCTTTCTTGAATTCAATGGACCACTCCCCTTCACTGTATAGCAACTAAGTCCTATTTACCACACATGAGCATGAAAGTGTAGTTACTCACCTGTAAAGCATAGTTATTAACCTGTAACAGGTGATCTCCGGGAACAGCAGGAATTTAGTCTTCACATATGGGTATCGTCGGTACCGACGGAGCCTGCGCGGAAACGCTCCCCAGCATCCAATCAGAAAGCCTTTGGGGGCATCCCACAGCGCCTGCGTGCTGCCTTCCCGCCTTTCCCAACTGCCTCTCTCCAGTTCGAGTTTTAAAGCTGAGACAAAGAGAGAGAGAGAGAGAGAGAGAGAGAGAGAAAGGAAAGATAGATAGAGAGATACAACTCCTAGGGGAGGTGGGTGGGTTGTGAAGACTTATTCCTGCTGTTCCCAGAGATCACCTGTTACAGGTAAGTAACTGTGCTATCTCCAGGAACAAGCAGGAATGAGTCTTCACATATGGGGACTCCCTAGCTTTAGATGCCAGGGAGAGACCCCAGATGTTGCGTGCCCCTGTGAAAGGGCTCCACTTCCCCCCATGGATCTCTGGCATCCAACCAGGGATGGTGGGTAGGAGTTGATTAGGTATGGAACAGGTGTTGGAGAACAGCCTGACCAAACAAGGCGTCCCGGCGGGAGTCCTTGTCCAAGCAGTAATGGGCTGTGAAGGTATGAACCGAGGCCCAGGTGGCTGCTCGACAGATGTCGTCGATAGACACAGAGTGCAGGTGAGCCATTGAAGCTGCCATGGCTCTCACATTGTGAGCTGTGACATGGCCCTCCAGAGAAAGATTCTTACTCTGATAGGCAAAGGAAATACACTGAGCAATCCAGTTAGACAGTGTTCTCTTGGAGACTGGAAGTCCCAAATGAGAAGGATCAAAACAACAAAGAGTTGAGAGGACTTTATGTTGCTGTGTTCTTTGTAAGTAAAAAGCTAAAGCTCTTTTACAGTCCAAAGTATGAAGATTTCTTTCTGCATTAGATGCATGAGGCCTTGGAAAAAACACAGGCAGGTAGACCGCCTGGTTTAAATGAAAAGGCGAGACCACCTTTGGCATAAAGTGTGGATGAGTCCTAAGGACTACCTTGTCATGATGGAACCTTGTATAAGGTGGATCAGCTACTAGTGCCTGCAACTCACTGATGCGACGTGCTGATGTGATTGCAATGAGAAAGATAACTTTCCAAGAAAGAAATTTCAATGAGGTACCGTAGTAGCTAAGGCTTCGAAAGGTGGCTTCATAAGCTGACCAAGAACCAGGTTTAAGTCCCATGCCACAGGTGGTGGCCTAATGGTAGGCTTAGTTAGAAGAAGGCCTCTCATAAATCTTGCTATAAGAGGATGGGAGGTAATAGGCTGTCCATTTAGAGGCTTGAAAGAAGCTGCAATAGCACTCAAATGGACTCTTACTGAGTTAGTCTTAAGTCCTGCATTGGATAAATGAAGGAGATACTCCAGTAATTTATTTATTTATTTATTTATAGCTTTTCTATACCGCACTATTTGACATCAGCTCGGTTTACAGTTAACAATTTTACACAAGGCGGGGAAGTGCCTTGTGCTTACATCGAACAGGACATAGTAACTAGGATTCATAACATTGAACTATTTACATCTGAACAATGACAGCTTACTAGTGTCGCTTTTACATTCTTAAAGCTGTTGGGTGGTTGTGTTTGTGCAAGGTGTAGAGGTACAGTTGGACTGCGAGTAATATAATAGGAATAAATGATGTTTTATGGCGTTCCTGAATTGTGAGAGGTCATTGCTTGATCTGATGTTGGACAGGAGATTATTCCAACACCTTGGAGCGTAGAAAGAGAATGCCCTGCTTCTGGTTGTCTGCGTGCATTTCGTCACTTCAATCAGGGTTACTAGTGTGTTGGTGCCTATTGACCCTCTAGACCTATTATCGGGGGTGTGGGTAATGAGTGCGGTGATGGACGAGGGGGATATCCCATTGATGGCTTTAAACGTAATGAGTAGTGCCTTGTAGGTGATTCTGCCTTCTATTGGTAGCCAGAGAAGGTCCTTTAAAGTAGGGGTGATATGGTCTCTCCTTGAGATTCCACAGAGGACACGTGCCGTGGCATTCATTGCAAGCTGTAACTGGTTTAGGGAACTCTTGGGGATCCTGTATAGAATGATGTTCGCATAGTCGAAGTGAGGAATTAACAGGGCTTGGAATACTGTCCGGTAGTCTTCGTGTGCCAGCATTGGTCTTAAGTGATGTAACATCTTAAGTAATGATTCCAAAGGTATCGCAAGGGGGTTGAGACCCTTCTGCGAGCACCATATGGTAAACCTTTTCCACTTGAAAGCATATGAGCGTCTTGTGGAAGGCTTCCTGGAGGCATAAAGGATATCTTTACTTGCTGAGGGAGGTTAAGGTCATGAAGATCTAGGCCTTCATCAACCAAGCCCTGAGAGGAAGAGACTGGGGATTGGGATGCCATAACATTCCGTTCTCCTGGGACAGGAGATCTGGAGCAGACCCTAACTCCAGGGAGGGAGCTTGAGAGAGATGTAGAAGCAGAGGATACCACACTTGCCGTGGCCAATGTGGAGCTATGAGAATCATATGGCCTCTGTCTCTCTGAAGCTTGAATAGGGTTTTGGGAATCAGGGGAATGGGTGGAAAGGCATACAGGAAGTCTTGACCCCAATGAAGCAGGAAAGCATCCTTGGCCTGAGAGCCCTGAGCCGGAATTCTGGAACAGAACCAGGGAAGTTTGGCATTCAACGGACTTGCAAAGAGGTCTATGTCCGGGGTTCCCCAAATTTGAAAAATCTTGGCCACCTGGTCTGCATGTAGAGACCATTCGTGTGGAAGCAGAACTCGACTGAGTCTGTCTGCCCAAGAGTTTTGTATGCCTGGAAGATACACTACCAGGAGATGAATCTGATGCTCTCTGGCGAGGGCCCATAGTCACAAAGCTTCGTTGCAAAGCGACAGAGAGCCTGTTCCCCCTTGTTTGTTCACGTAGAACATGGCTAATTGATTGTCCGTATGAATGAGGACTGTCTGGTAGCTGAGCAGGGCGTGGAACACTCAAAGAGCAAGGAAGATTGCTCTGAGCTCCAAGAGATTGATATGTAGATGAGTCTCCTGCGGAGTCCAGGTGCCTTGGGTGGAGAGGTTTTGCAGATGAGCTCCCCAACCCATTGGTGAAGCATCTGTTGTGAGGGTTGCCTTGGGTAAGGGTGTTAAAATGGGGACCCCAGCAACAGGTTCTGAGTGGACCGCCACCATTGGAGGAACAAAATAAGGCGATTTGTGTTTGCTATTTTGTCTGACAGGCACCCTGATGCCTGGGTCCACTGAGTGGATAAAGTCCACTGGGCTGCTCTCATATGGAGGCGAGCATAAGGAACCACATGCATGGTAGATGCCATGAGGCCTAGTAGTTGTAGCATTTCTCGGGCAGTGAGATGGGGCTTCAGCACTGCTTGAGAAACTAACTGCACCATGCGAAGGCAACGGGCCTGGGGAAGATAGGCCCTTGCTTTTCTGGTATCCAGCAAAGCTCCTATGAACTCTAGAGACTGAGTGGGAGTTAGACTGGATTTTGGGATGTTTATGACCAGACCCAAATACTGAAGGATACGCATTGTGCAAGATAGAGAAGTCCTGGCCTCTGACTCTGATGGGGCTCGAATGAGTCAGTCGTCTAAGTAAGGGAAGACGAATATCCCTAGAGTGCGGAGAAATGCTGCTACCACAGCCATGCATTTCATGAACACCCTTGGTGCTGAGGCCAGGCCAAAAGGAAGCACCCTGTATTGGTAGTGTTTTCCTTGAAAAAGGAACCGAAGGAACTTTCTGTGAGTTGGATGGATGAGAACATGGGTGTATGCATCCTTGAGATCTAGAGAACAAAGCCAATCCTGACCCTGAAGGTATGGCAGCAGAGTTCCTAGAGAAATCATCTTGAATTTCTCTTTGAACAGGAATTTGTTCAATTCTCTGAGGTCCAAGATAGGTCTGTATCCCCGTTTTCTTTGGGATAAGGAAAGAGGGGAAGTAAAACCCTGTACCCTGTTGGTGGATGGGTACTTCTTCTATTGCCCCTTGGGGAAGAAGCATAGTGACCTCTTGATCTAATAGGTTGATGAGAGAGGTCTGAGAATTGAACTGTCTTACCATTGTGTGAGGGGGCATGCACAGAAAGTGCAGCTTGTAACCCTCTCTTATAATGGAGAGTGTCCAGTGCTCTGCTGTTATCTGCTCCCACCTGGGGGCAAAGTGACATAACCTTCCTGGAATGGTGGAAGGCTCTGGTCCATTGAGGGCCAGGAAGGCTAAGTTCTCTAGATGAAAGTCAAAGGCCTTGTGGAGGCTGAGACTGCTGAGACGGTTGAGGCTTAGCAGTCTTTGCTTTCTTTTGTTTAGATGGTTGCTGACTTTTCCGGGCAGGCTGACCTGCAGAACGTCCCTGCTGGGAATAAGAGGGATAAAACCTCTTCTTTTTTGAGAAGAAAGGCTTCTTGAAAGATTTCTTTCTCACAGGATCAGCTGTGCCTTTGGATAGCCTATCCAAAGTGGAGTTGTCAGCATCTAATTCACTGGCTTTTTCTTGCCAATTTTTGCCAAATAGATTCTCACCTGTACAAGGGATATTGCCTAGTTTGTCCTGCACCCAGAGCTCCAAATCGGATGCCTGGAGCCAGGCAATTCTACGTGCACCTATGGCAATGGCAGAGGTTCTGCTTATGCACTCAAAACAGTCAAAAGCTGCAAGGTTGACAAACTTAGACACATCCTGGGCATGTTTGACCAGTGTGAGAAAATCCTGCCTTCTATCCTCAGGAAGAAGAGGGCTCAAAACCTCTAAATCACCTGTGACTTCTTTAAGGAACATTCCCATATATAAAATATAGGAACTGATCCTGGCAGAAAGCATGGAAGCCTGAAAAGTACGACGTCCAAAGGCATCCAAAGTTCTACACTCACGTCCTGGAGGATTAGAGGCATGCCTCTTTGCACTTCTGATCCTTCTCATAGCTGATTCCACTACAATAGAGTGGTGAGGAAGCTGAGATTTCTGGAATCCAGGACAAGGGGGGACTCGATACATGGTATCCAGTCTGCGAGAGTGAGGAGAGGTGGTGAGAGGTGTCTCCCACATTCTCAACATGAGATCATGTAAGATCTCATGGATAAGCAAAGTAGCTGCCTCCTTAGGAGCTTTGGGATATTGTAAAATCTCCAACTCCTTAGCTCTGGGCTCTGTCTCAGGAGTCACAGTAATGGACAACCCACGAGCCACCTCCCTGATGAAATCTTGAAAAGAGATATCTTCTGGAGGAGACATCCTATGTTTAGGAGAGGAAGACTCCTCCAGGAGAAGTATCCCGGTACCGGCAGAGCTATCAGAATCCTCGGAGTCCTCCGAGGATTTGAAGTATCATCTGTCCGGATGCTCTTGAAGAGCCCGATACCCGTACCGACCGAAGTCGGTACCGGGGGTAATCGGTACCGGTGTATCGGCACCAGAAGGCATCGCATGACTGGGTGCCGGCAAAGCCGATACCGATGTCGATGCTATCGGTACCGGTGCCGGCATCGGTGCCAGTACCGGTTGAGATGTCTGACACGGTTCTGAGGGCGTCGATGCCGCAAGGAGAGCTGCCAGACTGCGTTCAATAGCCAGGAGCCTCTGGTCTATCGACGCTGCCGATGCCTAGGTGTCGGTACCGGAAAGAGCCAGTACCCCAGAGCATGGCACCAGTAGTTCTGCTGAGGTCGAGGCCTCGAGAACATCCTGGATCCCCGATAATGCTTTGGAAGCTGAAGCCTCCCGCCGGGACAACTTTGCCGGTATGGAACCCTCAAGGGCAACGCCAGAGGCATCTCAATGCTTGGAAGGAGATCTACCCCTTTGAGGACCGGCTGGACTTATGTTTAGTTACCTGAGATCCATGGGAGGAAGACGAAGCCCTGGAAGACGTCAATGCCACCAAAGCTGCATCGGAGGGAAAAAGGGCACTGAGCTTGGCAGCTTGGTTCTGTCAACCCCTTTTGGACATCATGGCGCAAGCCATGCACTCAGAGATGGAGTGGTCAGGACCTAAACATTTGAGACACCACTCATGGGTGTCAGTGACGGAGATGGTACCGCCACACTTGGTGCATTTTTTGAAACCCGAAGCGGGTTTTTCCATAGTGGAGGAAATTTTGGGCCTAAGGCCCAAAATGGCGCGTGCACCTGGAAAAGAAAAGTTTGGAAAAAAATACTATTTTTTTTTTTTTTTAAAAGAAAGAAAGAACTACCAGCGGTACCGGTATAGCGTCGAGGAAGGCAGACGCGACCACAAAAAAGAAGGGAATAAGGAAAAAACTTTCTGCGGTGACAGGAACAATGACCTGCTGGCTCCACGGAAAACGAAGAACTGGAGAAAGGCAGTTGGGAAAGGCGGAAAGGCAGCACCCAGGTGCTGTGGGATGCTCCCAAAAGCTTTCTAATTGGATGCTGGGGAGCGTTCCCGCGCAGGGTCCGTCGGTACCGATGATACCCCTATGTGAAGACTACATTCTTGCTTGTTCCTGGAGATCAGGTGTTCTCTGGGGACAGCAGAAATCAGTCCTCGCATATGGTGACAGTGGTGCCGAAGGAGCCCTCATGGAAGCATACCCAAGCTTTTAAAGAAAGCCTTTGGGAGATGCCACCATGCATGCGTGGTCCCCTTCCCTCCCAAGGATGCCATTTCACTCAGTCAGATGTCATAGCTAAAAGATGGCAAAATAAAATAAAAGATGGTAAAGTAGCAACTCAAAGGGGAGGAGGGAGGGTTGTGAGGACTGATTCCTGCTGTCCCCGGAGAACATCTGCTACAGGTGAGTAACTACGCTTTCTCCGGGAACAAGCAGGAAGTCAGTCCTCATATTTGAGACTCCCCAGCTATAGGCTACTGAAAGCCATAACGGCCTTCAAAGGGAGACGTGAGCAGCAGCAACTGAGTCCGTAGCTACAGACTTCAGTAGGACCCATATGTCCGATGGAAACCAGCACTCTGGTAGCCTGAACACAGAAAGGCTGTAGGGTAGGAGCTGCCTAAACCCTGAAAAGATTACAGAGCACAGCCTGGCCGAAGGCACTGTCCCATCAGAACTCCCTTTCCAGGCAGTAATGGGCTGCGAAGGTATAGACTAAAGACCAGGTGATGGCCCGGCAGATGTCCACCTTTGGGACGGAGCACAGGTTTGCCATCAAGGATGCCATGGCCCTGACACGGTCCGCCGTGACTTGGCCTTCCAGCGGGAGCCCTGCCTTCTCGTAGGCGAGGGCAAAAGAGTCTGCCACCCAGGTAGACAGTGTACCTTTGGTCACCGCCTCCCCCAGTCTACTGCGGACGTACGAGAAAAAAAAGCTGAGCAGCTTTGCGGTGGCCCTGAGTACGTTGGATGTAGAAGGACAAGGACCTCTTACAGTCCAGTGTGTGAAGGACCATCTCCATCCTATTGGTGTGAGGTCTTGGGAAGAAGGTGGGGAGTACCACCTCCTGGTTGAGATGGAAGGACAATATCACCTTCGGAAGGAATTTAGGTTGTGTGCGGAGCACCACCCTGTTCTTGTAGAACCTGGTAAACTGTGCCTCTGCCACTAAGGCCTGAAGGTTGCTAACCCTGAGAGCAGAAGGTGAGCACAAAAAGGACCACCCATGAGAGGTATCGCAGGTGGCAGGTAGCCAGAGACTCAAAAGGTGCGTGAGTGAGCTGCCTCAATATCACATTGAGGTATCACTCAATCGCTGGAGGGCGAACCGGGGATTTCAATAAGAGCAGACCCCCTTAGGAAGCGGGTCACCAGCGGCTAGACGGAGTGGTTTGCCATCCATTGGGTGGTGATGCACCAACAGGGCACCGAGGTGTACCCTGACAGAGTTCGATTTAAGCCCAAATTGCGAGAGGTGGAGAAAGTACTGTAGCACCAGCCCCACTGGGCAGAACAAGTCAGTCCTATGCTCTGCACACAAAGTTCAAAACCTGCGCCATTTGAGGGCATACACTTTCCTAGTGGAAGTCTTACGAGAGGCCAGCAGATCTCCTCTACCTCACCCAAGAGGTTAAAAAGGTCTAGGGTCACCTTTTCAGCAGCCACGCTTGTCAGTGACAGGGACTCCAGTTTGGGGTGCAGAACAGAACAATCCTCCTGGGACAGGAGCCCTGGAGAGTTCCCCAAAGGGATGGGAGTCTTCACCGAAAGCCGGAGGAGTAGCGGGAAGCATGACTGCCTGGGCCATGGAGGGGCTATCAGGATGAGCGAGCCCTTGTCACGGAGGGTCCTGAACAATGTCTTGGCAATTAGTGGTGTGGATGAGAAGGCATACATGAGGCCTTACGACCACAAGATGAGGGGTGGGTCTGCCGGGAGCAGAAGCGGGGCAACTGGTAGTTGTCCGGGTTGGTGAAAAGGTCTATCTCAGAGCTGAAAAAGCCAGTCGGCCACAATGGGATCCAGTTGCCACTCGTGCGGCTGAAGGAACCTGCTCAATCTGTCGGCCAGTGAGCTGTTCTGACCTGACAGGTATACTGCCTGCAGGAGTATACCCTGCCGGACAGCGTAGGAGCAGAGGACCACTGCCTCTCGGCAGAGGGCACAAGACCCCATGCCCCCCCATTTGTTCACAATGAACATCGCAACTTGGTTGTCCGTTTGGACCAACACTGGCTGGTGTCGTAGGCGGTGGCAAAAGGCTCAGAGAACTAAGTATATTGCCCGTAGCTCCAGCTCCAGGAGGTTGATCTGCTGGTTGTTCTCTTCCTGTGACCAGCTGCCCTGGGTGCGGAGTTCCTCGCAGTGGGTTCCCCAGTCGAGCAGGGAGGTGTCCGTGGTGAGGACCCTTAACGGGCTTGAAAGGGAATCTGCAACCAGGTCAGGAAGTCTGCCAACTGCCGGGTCACTGAGACTGTGGAGGCCATGTGCCCGAGTAGGCACAGGAGTCGTCGAGTGGGTATCGAGGGACGGTGCTGTATGTCCAGATCCAGGGCCAGGGCCCTGAGACGCAGCTCAGTCTCCGGGCAGGAAGGTCTGTGCCTGAAGGGTGTCCAGTCTTGCCCCAATGAACTCCAGACACTGTGTCGGGAGGAGGGGGGACCTGGGGTAGTTTATCATAAACCCCAAGTGTTGCAGGACCTGGATAGTGCGTGCAGTTGCCTGCTGCACCTCTGAGGCCGGGCCTCCTTTTATGAGCCAATCGTCCAGGTAGGGGAAGACAAAGATCCTCTGGAGGCAGAGGAAGGCAGCTATGACTGTCAGGCAGCACCCTGTATTGGTAGTGCCCCCGCCTCCCACCATGAACCGTGGGTACTGCCTGTGGTTGGGGTGAATGAGGATGTGGGTATAAGCATCCTTCAGATCCAAAGAGCATAGCCAATGTCCTTGCTGGAGGTAAGGCAGCAATGTTCCAAGGGAGAGCATCTTGAATTTTTCCCTCACCAGGAACTTGTTCAGGTTGTGCAGGTCGAAGATGGGCTTTAGGCCTCCTGTCCTTTATGACACGAGGAAGTATCTGGAGTAGAACCCCTTGCCCCAGAGATGGTGGCGTACTGGTTCTACCGCTTTGTTCTCGAGAGGACCTGTGAGCTCCTTCAGTAGAAGGCCTCAGTGAAGGGGAGACCTGAGGGGCTCTCCCAGAAAGTAAGGGGGATATGTCTGAGTCAGATGGAGGGGATAGCCCTCCCTGACCACCCGAAGTGCCCCACTTAGTCTCCCATGTGTCTCCTTACCATTCCTCTAGATGTCCTCTGCTGTTGTGTTGTCTGTCTTTACTTGATTGTAAGCTCTGAGGCACAGGGACTATCTTTACATGTGTCTGTACAGTGCTGCGTACGCCTTGCAGTGCTATACAAATGATCAGTAGCAGTAACAGCATACATATATATAGTTAGCTTTGCTATGTTTATGTTTAATTAAAATTTGATATACCGCCCACACCAAAATAGGCATCTGGGTGGTTTACAATTAAAATTACATGGCTGCAGAAATAAGAAAAGAACGCCATCATTAAAAACAGTAAAGAGGAGAAAAAATACAAAACAAATAAAACGGAAACACGACAACAAAGGTAGGTCAGAAAGAGAGCAAGAAAGAAAAGCAGACAAGAGGGCAAGGCTATGGGGGGAGGTTAAATGCCATGGTGAATAAGTGGGTTTTTAGCTTTGTTTTAAAGTGCTGGTGAGATGTTTCAGAGTGGAGGGAAAGAGGGAGTGAATTCCAGAGTCGTGGAACCAAGAAATAAAAAGCGGAAGAACGGGTGGATTCCAGATGGGCGTGTGCGGGGGGGGGGAAGGAACATACGATTAAGATGAATGGAACGGAGGGAACGGTGGGGGGTGTGAAAGTGAACCTGATCGGCAAGATAGAGAGGAACACCTGTGAAGAGGGCCCTGTGAACGAAAACAAGAATCTTATAGTGGATACGAAAGGGTACCGGTAACCAGTGTTGTTGCAGGAGGAGAGGGGTGACGTGATCGTACCGGGAGGCGTGAGTTAAGAGACGAACTGCGGTATTCTGAACACGCTGGATTCGAGCAATTTGGGACTTTGGGAGACCTGCCAGGATGACATTGCAATAGTCGAGCCTGGATATAACTAAAGAAAGCAGAAGTGTGGCTAAAGCAGGAGGAGAAAGAAAAGGGCGAACAGCTCGTAGTTGTTTAAGAGAGAGAAAAGACCGCTGGACAACTGAAGAAATGTGTTCCCTGTAGGAAAGAGAAGAGTTGAGAACCACACCGAGATAACGAAAAGAAGAGAAGATCGGGGCACATGTGGGTGAGGTGCTCCCTAGTGTGAACCACGTGGCAAACGACTTAGAAGGGTTAACATGAAGATAGTTAGAGGAGAACCAGGAAGCAACAGCAGAAAGACAACAGTTAAGAGGTGAAATGTCCGGATTAAGAGAGTCAGTGTGGAGTAAGAAAAGAATATCATCCGCGTAATAATACGCGGAGATACCAAATTGCTGGACAACAAGGGCAAGGGGAGCCAGGAAGACGTTGAAAAGAAGTGGGGCAAGAACGGAGCCCTGGGGTACACCGCAAGAAAGAGGGGTTGGGGCAGAGGAAGAGGCAGAGGAAGAGGACCCAGAAACAACAGTGAAAGAGCGGTTGCTATTTGCCACTCTGCTGAATTAGAGTAGTTACTCACCTGTAACAGGTGTTCTCCAGGAGCAGCAGGAATCAGTCCTCACTTATGGGCGACGTCGGCGCCGACGGAGCCCTCGCGGAGCAATTTTCCCCAGCTTTCAAAGAAAGCCTTTGGGAATTGCAGCGCATGCGCGGTCCCCTTCCGGCCCACGGATGCCATCTTGCTCAGTCTGATGACATAGCGAAGAGACAGCAAAAAAAGTTAGCAAAACATATAAGAATGACTGCAACTCCAAGGGGAGGAGGGAGGGTAGTGAGGACTGATTCCTGCTGCTCCTGGAGAACACCTGTTACAGGTGAGTAACTACTCTTTCTCCAGGACCAAGCAGGAAGTCAGTCCTCACTTATGGGACTCCCGAGCTCAAGGCTACCGGAGACCTCAACCGAAAAAAATGAGCTCCCTCAAGCTCAACAGTACAGAAGGAAGGAATCTTCTCTGAATACGAATCCGGCCGGTAGCCCAACACCAGGGCCGGAGGGTAGAAGTTGCTTAGACCTCAAAGAGATTGTGGAGGACTGCCTGTCCGAAAGCACTGTCCCTGCAGGACTCCCTCAACAGGCAGTAATGAGCCGCAAGGGTCTGGCTTGAAGACCAAGTAGCGGCCCGGCAGATGTCAGCCAACGGAACAGAGAGGAGATGAGCCACTGACGCAGCCTTCGCCCTGACACGGTGAGCCGTGACTCGACTATCTAAGGAGAGGCCGGCTTCCCCATAAGCCCAGGCGATACAGTCAGCTACCCAGATGGACAAAGTACGCTTAGAGACGGGCACCCCCAACCGATTGGGGTCAAAAGATACGAAAAGCTGGACAGCTTTTCGATGCTCTCGCGTACGGTCAAGGTAGAAGGCTCTTCTACAGTCCAGTTTCAGCTCGGCTGGTATGCGGCCTGGGAAAGAAGGTCAGAAGAACCACCTCTTGATTGATGTGAAAAGAGGAGACCACCTTTGGAAGAAACTTAGGGTGAGTCCGTAAGACCACCCTATTCTTGTAGAACCTAGTGTAAGGGGGCTCCGACACTAGAGCCTGTAGTTCACTCACGCGCCTAGCGGAGGTAAGCGCTACCAAGAAGAGGGTTTTCCAGGAGAGGAAACGCAGAGGGCAGGTAGCCATGGGTTCAAAAGGCGGACAGGTAAGCCTTTGCAAGACCACATTGAGATCCCAGTCAGGAGCTGGAGGGCGCAGCGGGGGCTTAAGCAGAAGCAGGCCCTTGAGAAAACGCGCCACCAAGTGGTGCGCGGAAAGAGGCTGGCCCTCCACCGGCAAATGATATGCAGAGAGAGCACTGAGGCGGACCCTGACAGAGTTGGATTTGAGGCCTAGATCGGAGAGGTGAAGCAAATATTGCAGTACCACCGATACTAAGCAGGCAAAGGGGTCCTCAGAGCGCTGAGAACACCAGACCGAGAAGCGACGCCATTTAAGGGTGTAAGATTTCCGGGTGGAAGGTTGCCGAGACGCCAGGACGACAGCCTCCACCTCCGGAGGAAGTAAGAGCGGAGCTAGGACTACCCTTTCAGCAGCCAGGCCATCAGATGAAGGGCCCGGAGGTTGGGGTGGAGGAGAGTACCCTGATCCTGTGTCAGTAGATCGGGCTGAAACCCCAGAGAGAGGGGTGTCCACCGCTAGTTGTAGGAGTAGAGGGAACCAGGGTTGTCTCGGCCACCTGGGCGCTACCAGGATCATGGAGGCCCTGTCCTGAACAACTTTGAACAGCGCCCGGGACACAAGTGGCGTGGGAGGAAAGGCATACAGTAGGCCCGTGGACCATGAGATGAGGAAAGCATCCGGCGCTACTCTGAGAGGATGCAGGTGCCGGGAGCAGAACCTGGGAAGTTGCCGGTTTAGAGAACTGGCAAAGAGATCCACGGCAGAAGATCCGCTGGACAACTACGGGGTTCAACCTCCATTTGTGCGGCTGCAGAATCCGGCTCAGTTTGTCGGCTAGGCAATTTTCCTGCCCGGGCAGGTAAACAGCCTTGAGGAGAATGTCGTGGTCGACTGCCCAAGAGCACAGTCTGCGAGCCTCCCGACATAGGAGGGGGGAGCCCGTGCCCCCGTTTGTTCACGTAGAACATGGCGACCTGGTTGTCCGTCTGCACCAGAACAGACCGACGAGAAGTGAGGTGAGAGAAGGTCCGCAGAGCTAGGCGAATCGCCCGCAGCTCCAGGAAGTTTATCTGCTGAGCAGTCTCCCAAGGCGTCCAAAGGCCTTGAGTGCATGTTCCTTGGCAATGCGCTCCCCATCCCAGGAGAGAGGCATCTGTCGTGAGCACTTGAGAAGGTGGAGGAGACTGAAAAGTCATGCCCAGTACCAGATTGGGCAGGTGAAGCCACCACTGCAGAGAGGAGACCAGGCGGTCAGAGATCTGTATTAAGTCCGACAGTCTCCCTGTGGCCTGATGCCATTGAGTGCGAAGGCTCCACTGAGCAGGTCGCATGTGCAGACGGGCATTCGGGGTGACATGGACCGTGGAGGCCATGTGACCGAGCAGTTGCAGGAATTGTCTGGCAGGGGCCGGTGACGCGCTGCGGAACCTGCCGGCCAGAGCCATGAGCCTGTTGGCCCATTCCAGAGGCAAGAAGGCCTGAGCCTGCAGAGTGTCCAGCCGTGCTCCTATGAATTTGAGATCCTGAGAGGGGAGCAAAGTGGACTTTTCGAAGTTTATGACGAAGCCCAAGTGCTGAAGCAGAGCCGCTGTGCGTTGAGTGGCCTGAGTGACTTCTAGGGAAGACTGAGCCTGGATGAGCCAGTCGTCCAGGTAGGGGATGACGAAGAGGCCTTGAAGCCTCAGGAAGGCTGCCACCACTGCCAGGCATTTCGTGAACACCCTGGGAGCGGAGGAGAGGCCAAAGGGCAGTACGCGGTACTGATAATGATTCCCTGCCACCACAAATCTCAGATATTGCCGGTGGTCCGGATGAATAAGGATGTGAGTATAAGCATCCTTTAGATCCAAGAAGCATAGCCAATCTCCCTGCCGGAGGTAGGGCAGTAGGATTCCAAGGGTAAGCATCTTGAACTTTTCCTGCTGCAGGAACTTGTTGAGGTTGCGCAAGTCCAGAATGGGTCTGAGGCCTCCTGTCCTTTTCGGAACCAGGAAGTACCTCGAATAAAACCCGTGACCCCACAAGTGCTGGGGTACTGGCTCCACAGCCTGTTCCCGGAGCAGACTTTGCAGCTCCTGAAGGAGTAAGTCCCTGTGCAGAGGGGGTCTTGTAGGCTCCCCTGGAAAGTAGGAAGGAGGTACCTGGTGAAAATGTAGGAGGTAGCCCTTTTGAACCACCTGCAGCACCCAGGAATCGGATGTTATGGCTGACCACCAGTGGGCAAAGTGGGTCAGCCGGCCCCCCGTGCTGAGCGAAGGCCGCGGAGGGGGAGAGGCTATGCCGGCATAGTCAAAAAACCCCACCCTGCTGAGCAGGGGCCTGTGTAATGGACTTGGGGGCCTTCTGCCTACGGGACCCGTTGCCCTGCCCCTTAGCCTGCTGGCCCTGATGGGGAGCTGCTGAGGCTTGATACTGTGGGTGGTGCTGTTTATAGGCAGACACCTTCCTCGGGTAAAAGGACTTTTTCCCCGAGCCCTTCCTCTTCTGTGAAGGGGCAGAGGTCTTTCTGGATAGGCGAGTTCTGGTGAGAGTCTCGGACTCGAGCTCTGCCGCCTTATCAGCCATGGGTTTGCCAAAGAGGTTTTCACCTCTGCAGGGGACATCGACCAACTTGTCCTGCACCCATGGCTCGAGGTCGGATGACTGAAGCCAAGCCTGACGGCGAGCACCGATGCCGGCTCTGGCTACTCGAGCCGATGCTTCGAAGCCATCGTAGGCTGCTCGAGAAATAAATTTCGAGCACTCTCGAATACCAGTGGACAAGGCCTGGAACCTCTGCAAAGGTTCCTCGGAGAGGCCAGCAGAGAACCCGGCAATTTCTTTTGCCAGGTCTCGAAGATACATGCCCATATATAGCTGGTATGTCTGGACTCGGCAAGCAAGCATAGAGCCCTGGAAGCACTTCCTACCGAGGGCATCCAGGTTCCGGGCCTCCTTACCCGGAGGCACCGAGGAGTGCATCTTTTGACTCTTAAGTCGATGCATGGCCGATTCCACCACCATGGAATGGTGCGGTAGTTGTGCCTTTTGGAACCCGGGGCTCTTACGGACTCGATACATGGAATCGACCCACTTGCTTAACACCGGCGTCGAGGCCGGGCTCTCCCACATGCGGAAGAGCAGCTGCTCCAGCATCGGAGGAACCGGTACCGTAAAGGCCTCCTTCGGGGGAGAGTCATACTGGAGGGCCTCGAGCTCTTCGGCTCCTCCTCCGGATCCGTGGGGAAGGCCAAAGCCTTGGCCATGTCCCTCACGAAATCGGAGAACCGGGTATCCTCCGGGGGGGATCGTCTCCGAGGCTCCGACTCGGGTGAGTCGGAGGGGACGCACCGAGTCTGAAAAGACCCGGGTGACTCGTCCTCCTCCGTGTCCCAGCCCGACTCCTCCGTGGAGGAATCGAGTGGCTCCGTGCAGGCGAGTGCCGAGGACCTCCGCCCCGACGCCGAGGCCAGCGTCGACGACCTCGGTCCCGAACGGGAGGCCGAGGGAAACCTTGGCCGAGGATCGACTCGAACTCGTATGGACTCGAGGATCGGCTCGGCCTCCGGGGTTGACTTGGACGTCGACATCCCGGTGGTCGGGGCAGATGCACTGGCGAGGCCGGCCATCAATGCCCGCTGCTGGTCCATGAAGGCAGCGATACTGCACTCCAAGGCCGTCAATCTGAGACCAAACTCAGAAGACCCAGCAGCCCCCGACTCGGGTCCCAACGGCGTCGGGCCTGACGTCGGCTCCCTCGGAGGTGAGTCCACGAGGACTACAGTACTCACGTGTCCAGGAGACTCCACTTCAAGACGAGGACGCTTCGAAGGCCTCTCCGCCTCCGAGGACCCGGGGCGGCTGATGGGGCTATGCGACCTGGCCCTCGAGGGACCAGGAGCGTCCTCCGACGACGCCCTCGTGGGTTTCTTCTTCCGACGATGTTCCCGGGCGGGGGACCACCGCTCAGAGGAACTCAGACGATGCTCGGGGCCGGAGTCACGAGACGTCGAAGCCTCTGACGAGGTCCGGGCCCGACCGGACGCGGAGTCAGAGAAGATTCATTCCTTTTGTGACTGCTGACTCCTCAATGCCTTCGAGGACATTTTGTTGCATGGACCACAACTCATCGAGTCATGATTGGGTCCGAGGCAACGGAGGCAGCAGTCATGTGTGTCGGTAAGAGACATGAGTCTGGTACAGCGATCACACTTTTTAAACCAGCTGGCAGCCATCGGGGTAAAAGGGCCCCTGCGAGGTCGAAAGACCGTGCTGCCAGGGAAAAAGAAAAAAAGTGGCGGGAACACCCGTTACAAAGGAAAAAAACCGAAAAAATGTGAACGGACTCGATATTGGAGTATCGAGGCCGGGCGGGAAAGGACACGGCGTCGAACCGAGAAAAAACAAACGAAAAAAATCAACTTTTTCAGCAGCGATCACAAACTACGTCTGTAGGGCTCCGCGGAAAAAAGAAGACTGAGCATGATGGCACCCTTGGGCGGGAAGAGGACTGCGCATGCGTGCTGCAATTCCCAAAGGCTTTCTTCGAAAGCTGGGGAAAATTGCTCCGCGAGGGCTCCGTCGGCGCCGACGTCACCCATAAGTGAGGACTGACTTCCTGCTTGGTCCTGGAGAAAATAATTTTATTTCATATTAGTGATTTGACTACAAAGTCATCATAATTTTGAAATCAAATATTGTTACTTGTTATTGTGATTTATTATTGTGGTTTAAATAAGTAAATTTTATAAATAAAAACATATTGCAAAGGCCTATATATATATATATATATATATATATATATATATATATATATATATATATATATATATATATATATATATATATATATATATATATATATATATATATATATATAAATATAATTCAACAAATGATTACAGTGACAATGCGTTAACGGCAAAGGAAGAGAGATGCATTTGATTTTATCATTGGGGGTCACCACAAGTTGACCAATGGTAAAAGGGGTCACGGTACAAAAAGGTTGAGAACCACTGCTATAGAACCTTTGGCAGCCAGAATCAGGATGAGAGCAGATATCAGAGGTATAGAGGTAGGGGAATAGACTAACACATTATACTATTTGCAGATGATATTTTGTTTACTTTGGAATGATAGCGTAGTTACTCACCTGTAACAGGTGTTCTCCAAGGACAGCAGGAATCAGTCCTCACATATGGGTGACATCGGCACTGACGGAGGCCACGCGGATCATTTCCCCAGCTTTCAAAGAGAGCCTTTGGGAATGCCACCACGCATGCATGGTCCCCTTCCCACCCTAGGGTGCTATCTTGATCAGTCAGATGACATAGCTCAGGCAAAAATATCAAAAAAACAATGGACAACTCCAAGGGGAGGTGGGAGGGTTGTGAGGACCGATTCCTGCTGGCCCTGGAGAACACCTGTTACAGATGAGTAACTATGCTTTCTCCAGGAACAAGCAGGAAGTCAGTCCTCACATATGGGAATCCCCAGCTACAGGCTCCAAAGACCTGTAGAAAAGCGCCACTGCGAGCCATAAGCAGTCACTGGTAACTGAAGACAGCCCGATGACCCCGGGTCCCCAGAAGATCACATACCCGGAAGCCATAGAAGAAGGGTCGGAGGGCAGGAGCTACTTAAACGCCAAACAAATTATGGAGTACAGCCTAGCCGAAGGCGCTGTCCTGATGGGACTCCCTCTCCAGGCAGTAGGTGTGTCATGAAGGTGTTAGCCGAGGATCAGGCGGCGGCTCAGCAGATGTCCACCAGTGGCAAGAAGCACAAGTGGGCCACTGATGCTGCCCTCGCATGAACATCATGCACCATGACTCAGCGGTCCAGTGGTAGCCCAACCTGAGCCTGGGTGAAGGCGATGCAGTCTGCCACTCAGATGGAAAGAGTGCGCTTAGTGACCACGAGCCCCATGCGGGCAGGGTCATAGGAAACAAAAAGCCACTCAAACCAGTGGTGAACCCACATTCGCTGCAGGTAGAAGGAGAGCACCCTCCTGCAGTTGAAGGTATAGAGGGCCATCGATGCCCGGTCGGCATGGGGCTTCGGGAAGAAGGTTGGCAGCACTAACTCTTGAATGAGGTGGAAATCAGAGACAACCTTTGGGAGAAATTTGGGGTGCGTTCTGAGAACCACCCAGTTCCCGTAGAATCTCATGTGGGGGAGTCGGCCATCAGGGCCAAGGTGAGAACCACTGGAAAGACCACCTTCAAGGAAAGGTGCCGAAGCGAGCAGGATGCCATCAGCTCGAAGGGCGGCTGAGTTAGCTGCGCGAGAACTACACTGAGGTCCCACTCCACCAGAGGTGGCCGGATGGGGGGCCTGGAAAGGAGCAACCCGCGCATGAAGCGGCAACCAGCAGTTGACCCGAGAGAGGTCCGCCCCGACAGGGTAGTGTTAGCCAAGACGGCGCTCAAGTGGACCCTGACCGAGTTGGAATTCAAGCCCACCTGCGAGAGATGGAGAAGGTTCTACAGGACCAAGTAGGTAGGGCAGGAGAACGGGTCAGCCTGTATCTCCGAGCACCACACCAAGAACCGGTACAACTTGAAGGCGTAAGCCCTTCTAGTCGAGTCCTTGTGCGTGGCCAGCAGTATGTCCTCGACCTCCACTCGGAGGTGAAGGGGGGCTAAAGCGACCCGTTCAGCCGTCAGGCCATGAGGGATAAGGACCTCAAGTTTGGGTGAAGCAGCAGACCCCCCTCCTGCATCAACAAGCTTGGCGTGTTGCCGAGGGGAACCGGAGGCTCCAGTAAGAGGCAGAACAGCAGCGGGAACCAGGGCTGCCGAGGCCACCGAAGGGCCACGAAAATCAACGAGGCTCCATACTGCTGTATTTTGAGGAGAGTCTGCACTATGAGCGAAGTGGGGGGAAATGCATACAGGAGGCCGTGCGTCCACGACAGGAGGAAAGCAACGGGGGATTCCCTGTTTGGATGAGGAACTAGGCCACAGAACCATGGGAGCTGTGAATTCGCTGGGCTGGCAAAGAGGTCCAGGACCGGAGTCCCCCAACGCCGGAACAGCTGCTGTGTCATCTGCGGGCAGAGGCACCACTCGTGCGGTTGGAGGAGCTGGCTTAGCCTGTCCGCCAGGATGTTGTCCTGGCCCAGGAGATAGGTGGCCTGTAGGGCTATGTCCTGGCGAACCGCAAAGGAACATAGGGCTACTGCCTCCAGGCAGAGGTTGTAAGAGCCGGTGCCCCCTTGCTTGTTCATATAGAACATTGCCACCCAGTTGTCCGTCTAGACAAGCACCATCCGATGGTGAACATGATGCCTGAAAGCTCGGAGGGCGAGAAGGACCGCCTGGAGTTTGAAGAGGTTGATTACTGGGAATAGAGCGTGACTGTCAGATGCTGAGTAATCTGTATGCTATGAGCAAGCTAATGGCTTTGTGTAAAGGAGATGGAAGACATATGGGAGAGGTTCTGGGATGGTCCAGCAGACTTGAAAGGTGGGATGTATGTGTGGAAGAATATGGTCTTCTAGTTATTCCGAAGACTTACTTGCTAGGAGAGGGGAGAGTGGTGGGGTGGGGGGTAAACAGAAGAATAAATAGATACAGTAACTGTTTGAGATCATGTGGTCTTGGGCAAGCCACTTAACCCTCCATAGCCCATGTTCCCTGTAAAATAGTTATCTCCAAGTTATAATGCCCTGTTCAATGTAATTTCAGTTTGTTCAATGTAAACCGCACTGATGCAGAATAGCGCGGTATATAAGAGAATGTAAATAAATAAATAAATAAATTATATAAGTCTGTCTTTATATGAATATTGTTTATTTGAATGTGATGTACTGTGTTTTTTCTTTGTGAAAACTTAATAAAACATAACATGATCTTTTAATAAGGCGACTAAAAGAAAAAGGCATCAACAACACTGCTCTGGATTGGTGCAAGTCATACCTCGATCAGAGATGGCAGTACGTGACCTCAGGGACCGCAACATCCGCGCCTTACCACCAAAAGCAAGGCGTACCACAAGGATCATCCCTATCTTCACTCTTATTCAATATATACATACAGCCAGTATGCAATATCATCAGGTCCTTCAAGGTTGAATGCTTGATATACGCGGACGACATCCTTCTATACATGCCTTTCTCCACAGTCCATATGGACCTTTCCCCGCTAGCCAAATGTTTTGATGCAGTGTCTGAATGGCTTCAATCCCAGAACCTCCGAATTCAACACAAAAAGACTGAGGTTCTCTTCATCACTAGGGACCCACTTTTCACCCCCCCATCCCACATAAAGGTGAAAGAAGCCGAGCTCCAATCAAAACCTTCCATTCGTTACCTTGGGGTCACTCTTGACCAACGCATGGATTTTAAACTACATATAACCAACGTAGTCAGAGCAATCTACCTCAAGATCTGGACACTCCGCCATCTTCGCCCCCTGCTTGATCCTGATGACTTTCGAACTATATTTCAAGCCTTAACCCTACCCCACCTTGACTATGCTAATGCCATTCTCCAAGGCCTCCCACACTCCACATTAAACCCTTTGCAACTCGCCATGAATACTGCTGCTAGAATCCTCTATGCAGCATCAAGAAGGGACCATGTAACACCCATCCTAAAGCAACTCCACTGGCTCCCCATACATGGCAGACTATTGTTCAAAACATTATTACTCACCTTCAAGGCCACTAAAAGCATCACCTCCTCCTCTCTAATAGACCTCATTCAGGCCGTTCCACCCAACAGATCTAGAAGAACGATATCAACTAATGTTCTAATTATCCCTAAAGCAGCGACAAAATGCCTATCAGTGACATCTAACAGGGCCTTCAGCTTCTATGCCCCTAAGTGCTGGAACGCCCTACCTCCAGAGATTCGGGCTATCACCGATCTATCTCTTTTCAGAAAGGCACTCAAATCCCACCTTTTCCCTCAATATTACTAGACCAGCCAACCAATCTCGATCACCACCCAAACTAAGAATAAATCCTGTTATGTATATACATGTAAATAGTTGCAGTAATAACCTCCCCGTGTTTTATCCAAGTTCTCTGACCTGTTCTCTGTAAAACCAAACAGTTTGTTGTTCTGGTCTGTTGTTATATTGTGAACCGCGCTGATGCTGAATAGCGCGGTATATAAGAGCCTGTAATAAATAAATAAATAACGCACAACATTCACTTGTAGCTAAGCAGAAAGGCTGAAAACAGCCCTTACAAAAGGCAATTTTTAAGACTACCTGCAAGGTTCCAAAGTCTATAAGGACTTTAAAAACTGAAAAAAGTAGTACTTTTTACCCCTCTATCATGCAATGCTCCAAATGACTCACTCACAGGCTTTTTGTTATGAATGTACTTGAAAAAAATGTTATGTATTTTTGCTTCCACAGCAAGTTTTTTTGCAAATTCTCTTTGCCCGCTTTATCAATGCCTTGCATCTAACTTGCCAGTGCTTATGTTGTTTCCAGTTTTCATCATTTGACTCTTTTTTCCACTTCCTGAAAAATGCTTTTTTGGCTACAACAGCCTTTCTGGCCTAACCTTTAAATAATGCTGGCAGTTTTTTGGACTTCCATACACTTTTCTTAAAGCGTGGAATACAGCTGGTCTGGGCTTCCAAGATAGTATTTTTAACCACCACCCATGCTTGATGTAAATCTTTAACCTTTGCAACTGCTCCTTTCAGTTGTTTTTTTGTTTTTTTTACTTATGGATTTTTCAAGAATACTTACAAAAGCAAGTACAAAGAAAAATAAAAAATTCAATCATCAAAGGCATATTTATCAAAAATAAGAAAGCCTACAAATCAAATTTAGCCCACATCATGGTGAGAATAAACAAACATAGAAACTGGGGAACACCCCCACAAAAAGGAAATAAGGAAAACAATTTCCAAACTTACTGCTCTAATACATTAATCCCACTATCCATATACTAATCCCCTGAACCAATCCTGCTCTCCTTACTCAGCAGAAAAGTCTCCTACTGTCCAGAATCCAGAAAAACATATCGAGTATCTTTAAACATAATTAAATATTTATAGGGATAATGCAGAAAAAGGAAGCTCCCAGAGCCACAACCCTGAGTTTCAGAGCTAGAAAGGCTCTTCTTCTCAGCTGTGTGGCTCTGGATACATCAGGAAAAAGTTGAACTTTAGCACCACAAAACATTTTGTCTTTATTTTTAAAGGAATTTTAAATATTAATGTTTTATTCTGATCACTGACTAGAGCAGGGGTCGGCAACCCGCGGCTCCGGAGCCGCATGCGGCTCTTTCTCACCTTTGCCGCGGCTCCGGAGCACACTGCCCGCCCGGTATTTATGGCGTTATGGGCTCCCTCCCTTCTTCTGCAGCCGCGGCTCTCTGCCTCTTAGGGAACCGCGGCTGTGCTTTTAAAATCATCTCGGAGCCCTTCCTGTCTTGACGGGCTCCGTGCAGCATTGTCCCGCCTCCAAAGGAAGTGGTAAACAACTTCCTTTGGAGGCGGGACAATGCTGCACGGAGCCCGTCAAGACAGGAAGGGCTCCGAGATGATTTTAAAAGCACAGCCGCGGTTCCCTAAGAGACCGAGAGCCGCGGCTGCAGAAGAAGGGAGGGAGCGGACATGGAGGGAGGGGGCTGAGATGGATGGAAGGATGGAGGGGGGCTGACATAGAGGGATGGAGGGAGCTGATATGGATGGATGGAGGGAGGGGGGCTGACATGGAGGGAGGGATCTGATATGGATGGAGGGAGGGGGGCTGACATCGAGGGAGGGAGCAGATATGGATGGAGGGAGGGGGGCTGACATGGAGGGAGGGAGCTGACATGGAGGGAGGGAGCTGATATGGATGGATGGAGGGAGGGGGGCTGACATGGAGGGAGGGAGCTGAGATGGATGGAGGGAGGGGGGCTGACATGGAGGGAGGGAGCAGATATGGATGGATGGATGGATGGAGGGAGGGGGGCTGACATGGAGGGAGGGAGCAGATATGGATGGATGGAGGGAGGGGGGCTCACATGGAGGGATGGAGGGAGCTGATATGGATGGATGGAGGGAGGGGGGCTGACATGGAGGGAGGGAGCAGATATGGATGGATGGAGGGAGGGGGCTGACATGGAGGGAGGGGGGCTGACATGGAGGGAGGGAGCAGATATGGATGGATGGAGGGAGGGGGGCTGACATGGAGGGATGGAGGGGGCTGACATGGAGGGAGGGAGCTGATATGGATGGATGGAGGGAGGGGGGCTGACTTGGAGGGAGGGAGCTGATATGGATGGAGGGCGGGGGGCTGACATGGAGGGAGGGAGCAGATATGGATGGATGGAGGGCGGGGGGCTGACATGGAGGGAGGGAGCAGATATGGATGGATGGATGGAGGGAGGGGGGCTGACATGGAGGGAGGGAGCAGATATGGATGGATGGAGGGAGGGGGGCTGACATGGAGGGAGGGAGCAGATATGGATGGATGGAGGGAGGGGGGCTGACATGGAGGGAGGGGGGCTGACATGGATGGATGGAGGGAGGGGGGCTGACATGGAGGGAGGGAGCTGATATGGATGGAGGGAGGGGCTGACATGGAGGGAGGGAGCTGATATGGATGGAGGGAGGGAGGGGGGCTGACATGGAGGGAGGGAGCAGATATGGAGGGAGGGAGCTGATATGGATGGATGGAGGGAGGGGGCTGACATGGAGGGATGGAGGGGGCTGACATGGAGGGAGGGGGGCTGACATGGAGGGAGGGGGGCTGATATGGATGGATGGAGGGAGGGGGGCTGACATGGAGGGAGGGAGCTGATATGGATGGAGGGGGGGGGCTGACATGGAGGGATGGAGGGGGCTGACATGGAGGGAGGGAGCTGATATGGATGGAGGGAGGGAGGGGGCTGACATGGAGGGATGGAGCACTGGTAATGGGGTTGAGGGGACGAGCACTGGAAATGAGCTGATTAGGGGAGGCTAGGACTGGTAATGAGCTGATGGGGGGTAGGACTGGTATTGGGCTGATTAGGGGAGGCTAGCACTGGTAATGGGGTTGAGGGGGGATTAGCACTGGAAGGTACTGGGAGTGAGGACTGGAAAGGGGCTGATATTGGGGAGGGTTACTGGGACTGGAAATAGGCTGATGGAAAGAAGTGAAGAAAACGAAAGAAGAGATAAGAAATGGCAGATGGACCATAGACCACAGAAAGAGAGCTAAGAGAAGACAGGAAAGCAGAAGCCTCAGATCGGGACCAGCATGATCAAAGAATAAATTGGTCAGACAACAAAGGTAGAAAAAATAATTTTATTTCATATTAGTGATTTGACTACAAAATCATCATAATTTTGAAATCAAATATTGTTACTTGTTGTTGTGATATTTTCTGGCGTTTTTTTTTTTTGGTGTGTGAAGGAAGAGGGGTAGTCTTATACGGCGAGTATAGGCCAAACACCTATATTTTAACAGGAAAAGTAGGGGGTCGTATATAGCATTAAGGTAAGAAACAATATATGCAGTGTTAGATTTGTTTTAAATGTCGCAATGGTTTTGCGGCTCCCAGTTTTTTTTTTCCCTTCGGAAACGGGTCCAAGTGGCTCTTTACGTCTTAAAGGTTGCAGACCCCTGGACTAGAGTGATCACTAAAGTAGCGCTGGTGGAGATACTTACTGTCCAGTGTATCCTTAAAAAAACTTAGTTAAGTCAAAATCAGGCTGCTATTTGTAACACCATACTTAAACTACCCTGAAAAGACCAATACGACAGCCTTTGGTGGGCTCAGTGGCAAGTGTTGTACACTTCTATCAGGAAGGTTTCTGGTTCAATTCGTAGGTCAGTCGGAGCTGGAATGCTACAAAGGCAGCATTCAGTCTCTAGGGTATGAATGGGAATTTTTAATTTAATTAATTTTTTTATATGCAGGGCTATATTATTGATTCTTGTCTTTATCAGGAGACAAGGTGGCTCCCCCTGTCAGAGCTCCAGTTGAGTAACAAGGGAGGGGGAAGTACAGGACAAGGAGGGCAGAGCAAGGGATACTGTGTAAAAAGAATTTGCTCACTCCGCCCTTCTGAGACGATCCCCAGAGCCTATACTCCTGCATCCATAACTACTAAGAGCCTGCCCCACAGTCTGCCTCTTAGTCACTAGGGCAGTGAAACAATGTTCTGCAAGAATCAAAAAGCAAACAATGGACCTGATGGCTTGTATTTTCTTAAACAGTGAATAGTTGTAATTGTATTTTCCTCAAATATGAGCATGTTCAGCTAAGAAAAGTCATCTGCCTTAAGCGGGAATGGTTTAACTTGGTTAGGCAATCTAATACATCCCTGGAAGTCATACCTGATCAGTCAGGGCCAGCCCGTCCATTGAGCGAGAATGTTTTTTGCACAAGGCCCGCGTTTCAGGGGGCCCCGGGCAAACAACATTCTGCTTTAAAAGTAAATTTAAAAAAAAAAAAAAAAAAAAAAAGCTGTCTGCTGCCGCTATGGCAGCGGCAGAATTGAGTGTCCCACGGGGGGCCCCCCCGGCTCCTCACTCCCTGCATCGGTCCCTTCGGCGCGGCTTTCAGAGCCGCAAAGGGAGAGTTTCCCTTTCGCGGCTCTGCTAAGCTAGCTGGGGCTAATGGGAAACAGGAAATACCCGTTTCCCATCAGCCCCGGCTGCCTTAACAGAGCCGCGAGGGAGAAACACTCCCTTCGTGGCTCTGAAAGCCGCGCCGAAGGGACCGATGCAGGGAGGGAGGAGTCGGGGGGGCCCCCCGTGGGACACTCGATTCTGCTGCTGCCATGGCGGCAGTGGCAGCAGACAGCTTTTTTTTTTTATATTTTAAACTTTCCCTGGGCTGATGGGGGGAGGGGGGGCTAGGACTGGTAATGGGCTGTGGGCTGATGGGGGGGTTAGGACTGGAAATGGGCTATGAGGGGGAGCTAAGACTAAAATTGGGGTGATGGGGGGGTTATGACTGGAAGTGGGCTGATGGGGGGGTTAGGATTGGTAATGGGCTATGGGGGGGCTAGAACTCAAAATGGGCTGATGGGGGGGTTAGGACTTGAGGTGGGCTGGGGGTTAGGACTGGTAATGGGCTGTAGGCTGATGGGGGGTTAGGACTGGTAATGGGCTGTAGGCTGATGGGGGGTTAGGACTCGTAATGGGCTATGGGGGGGAGCTAAGACTGAAAATGGGGTGATGGGGGGTTAGGACTGATAATGGGCTGATGGGGAGGTTAGGACGAGGTGGGCTGATGGGGTTAGGACTGGTAATGTGTTGTGGGCTGATGGGGGGTTAGGAGTGGTAATGGGCTGTGGGCTGATGGGGGGTTATGACTGGTAATGGGCTATGGGGGGAGCTAAGACTGAAAATGGGGTGACCGGGGTTAGGACTGGAAGTGGGCTGATGGGGGGCTTAGGACTGGTAATGGGCTATGGGGGGGCTAGGACTGGTAATGGGTTGGGGGGTTGCTAGGACTGGAAATAGGCTGAGTGGAAGGGGAGGCTTCCACTGCAAACAGCTGATGTGGACAGGTGCTTGGAATGGAAATGGACTGAGTGGAAGGGGGTCTTGAACTGCAAATAGCTGATGGGGAGGGGGGCTTGGAATGGAAATGGGCTGTGAGGGGAGGGAGCTAGGACAGGAAATGGGCTGAGTGGGGGGGCTAGGATAAGACTGGAAATGGGCTGTTGGGGGGAGCTAAGATTGGAAATGGGCTGTGGTGATGGTTTGGATTGAAATGGACTCATGGAGGGGATAGAACTGGAAATAGGCTTATGGGGGGCTTGGATTGGAAATGGGCTGAGTGGAGGGGAGCTAGGATTTGACATGGGCTGATGGTGGGGCTAGGAAAGGACTAGCAATGGGCTGATGGGCTGGGATTGGAAATGAGCTGATGGAGGGACTCGGATAGAACTGGAAATGGATGGGGGAGCTAGGACTGGAAATGGGCTGATGGGGGGCTAGGAGTGGAAATGGGCTGATGTGGGGACTAGAAGGGAGCAGATGCTGGGTGGGGCTGGAACTAGAAGGGAGCCGATGTTGGGGGAGGATTAGAATAGGATGGGGCTGGGAGAGTGAAATGGAGAGGGGAAAAATATTTTGTGTGAGAGGGAAGAAAAATCTACAACTGGCCAGGTATTGGGAGAGTAAGTGGGGATTGAGGATGGAGGGGTAAAATTTGAGTGGATGAAATAGGAATGAGGAAAGAGCAAAAGGAGAAAGATTAGTATATTAAAGCAGATGTAGAGAGAGAATGGAAAAAAAACAAGAAGAAAGAAGAAAGGACAAATGGACAGCAGACTATGGAGAGTTAGCAGAAGACACGAAGAAACCAGAAGAAAGTGGCTGGAGCAATTGCAACTGAAAAAAAATGCACAAAAGGTAGAAAAATCTCTCTATTTTGAATTTATTAACTGGAATATGTCAGCTCTGGGAAATGTGCATCATTAACGTCTGCGCTTTGTTTAGTACAAGAGGAAATTAATTTATAGTTTTATTTCTACAGTGTTATACATTCCAAGTTTGGCTTTTGGGGTTCCCAGTTTAATTATTGTCTCCTTGTTTCTAAATTGTGATTCCTTGTTTGGTGATGGTCTATGTTCTGCATGTGTAACTGAGCTGATGTATTCTGTTTGTGTAATTCCTATTTGACATTGCCAGTTGTTCTCTTTCCCCAGTAGGTCATGTATTGTTATTCTCTGAAATGTATTGGTTTAATATTTGCAGTGTTGCCTTTTGATAGGTAGGGTCTGGTGCTTTGTGAGTCCTGGTAGTGTTGTTACGTTATGGCGGGTTTGCTATGGGTTCTAAATGGGTAGTGTTTGTAGTAGTTCCTAATGTGCCTGGCGGTTAGCACTGGATTATAGTAATGTAGTCTTTTAGTCTTTCTTTATCCATACACTCATTAAGAGGCATGTTTACTAAAAGTTAGTGTATGGTAACATTATGCAAATATTTATGCAAATGAGGCCCCGCACCGAGTCTCTGCACATGGCCCCGCACCCCGCTTGGGCCGCCCCTGTGATCAGTCAGCATACAGACATTAATACCGTCAAAATGTTTGAGATGTTTAATGCCCCAATCAGTATTCTGGATAAATGTTATAACATTGTACTGCTCTTTGACTTCCTTTGTCATATCAACACCATTGTCACAGATTTCCCATCTCTCTGCCATCAATGCAATCAGAGTGACTCTTCACTTCCCAGGACCCCAAAATAACTTAGCACTAATTTGAACACACAGATGTTAGTATAAAGGTGAAGGAGCATCGCGTTATCTCTGAGGCCATCCCTGACGTCTGCCACTATCATCAGCAAAGGTCCAAAGTGTCTGCATTTTATGACACAGGTACAATTCTGCCCAGTCTGTACTACGTGGTTTAGAGTTGGAAGGATACTTTTATTGATTCGTGTATCGTACAATAGCCTGATAGCCCAAACTGCTGTTTGTACTAGGGTGTGAGGAAAGGGAACTGTGGTCAACACCCAGTGGCCAAATTTTACTCCTAGGGGAATCCTGCACAACTACGCAAAGCAGAATTTGCACAGAATTCCCCACCTGTGCAGAATTCTGCAGAGGCCAGTCAGATAGTAAGGGAGGATCGGGTGCACAAGCTTTATGAGGATCCGATCGTGCCTCAGCAGTAACACAGCTGCAGGAGCACTTCCCTGTGTACCTTTGAAAATGCATCGGATTCCAGCACAGTCATGGTAGCAAACGGAAGTGCTCCCACGGCTGTGTTCCTGCGATCAGGCTGCTGGTGAGTGGGGGGGGGGGGGGGGCTGGCTAGGGGCAGGCAAAGAGCTGCTGGTGAGAGGGGGACTGCTGGTGGCAAGAAGAAGGGTTGCAGGTAAGCAGAGGAGGTGAATCAGAGGGGTCTGTTGGGGGCTGGAAGGTTGCTGGTGTTTCAGGGGGGGGAGGTGGCTGGGTACAGGAGAAGGGCTGCTGGTATATCGTGGGGGGGAGTGCAGGGGGCTAGACGTTGGAGGGAGAGAAAAACAGGGGGGACAAGAATGGGTTAGGGACAGAACTTTGATTGTAGCAAAAGAGCTAAGGAGGAAAAAGGCAGGGAAAATTTCAGGTCTAGAGAAGGAGTTAAGCTTTATAATGGGGGAATTATGCACAAAAATTTACCAATAAAGCATGCAGAATTTTAAAATACTGCACATAGAATTTTCAAAAGTTTTGCACGCAGAATTCCGCCAGGTGTAAACTTTAGGGGCCGACTCACAGCTTCAGGACCATTCCTGCAATAGCCAGACTAGAACAGTGGGAGGGTAGGTCTATTAAAATAAAGAAAAAGTCCCTAGATAGTTGTGAATGAAGGCTCAGAATGCCAGGATCCCTGAATAGATCCAAATGAGCTGGCAGAAACAAAGAAGTACTCAGGAGGAGGGGAGGGAGGTGGCTATGAACAGGACACAGTCTGCATCTGCTATCACCAATTAAAATTTCATTTAGCTGAAAGCTAGAAAATCTGGCTAAGTAGATCTTCAAGATTTCACACTCCAGTACTCACCTGGATTTCCACACTAATTGCTGTGATCCAAGCATCGACTGTCTTTTGGATGCGAATTTCCTCTGCTGCATCCCTGAAACCATGAGCAGACACACAGTTACCTGAAGTAGACAATTTTCAAAGTGATTTATTCAGGTAAAAATCTATATATTTAGGGCATATTCAGTGGCTAGGCTAAATAAAACATCTAGCCACCGCTGCCACTTTAACTAAGACCAGTTTCCACTTCTGAATATCCAAGTTGACCTGCAACCTATGCGCCACTATCCAGTTAACTGTGATATTCAGCCGCTAGCTGGATAACACAAAGCAGTTAAAGATAGGACAGCCATGCAGTTAGGGGCAGAATATCACTGCTAACCAGATAGCGGCTGTCATTGCTCCCCACTCTGCCTAGAGTCCACCTTAGTATGAACCAGGCATTTCTTTGACAGTCTGTGTGGGTTAAAACATTTTGAATATGTGCTCCTATATATTTTACTTTAATTAGCTGTCTGAAAACTGCTTTCCAACATTACACCTTTTTTTAGCCACACCAAGAAGCAGCCATTCTGGGAGGGTATTTAAATCAGGGGGAAAAAGTATGCACCTAGACTGCATTTTCTAATCTTTGAGCATAGCATCCTACACAAAAATTCTATTTGCAAAAAGGCTGGTGCAAGTGACCATTCATACAGCGTATCCACAGCAAATTTCAAAGAAAAAGTAGATATGTGCTTTCACTTTGAAAATCAGCACAAAGTGCAGGGGTAAAAAGTGCATGTGGTCTTTCTCCCAATGTGAATGGTTTGAAAACTACCCCAATGGGATCGTGTTATTTAAAAAAGAACTTTGTTTAAGCTATGAAATTGACAACTGACAAAGAAGAATCAAGATGGAAATATAAGTAGTAGGAAATTACAATGAAGTAAAAAGGTAAGGAAGTGAACCACAAGAAAATAAGGAATTAAAGAAATACAGGAAAAGGAAAGCAAAGTAAAGAGACCTGTCTTATGGCTCACACAGTCAAAGGGATCTGAACAATAAATTTTGTTCTGCTAGAGCAGAGATTCTCAACCCAGTCATTGGGACAGTCAGGCTTTCAGAATAACCATAATGAATATGTATGATAATCTGCATACAATGAAGGCAGTGCATGCAAATCTCTCTCATCCACATTCAAGGTAGTTACTCACCTGTAGCAGGTGTTCTTCGTAGACAGTAGGAATACATTCTGTTATAGCAAAAGACAATTCCTTGGGAAAGTGGGAGGGTTGTGAGGACTTATTCCCGTTGTCCACGGAAAACATCTGCAACAGGCGAGTAACCTTTTCTTCATGGACAAGCAGGAATGAGTATGCACACAATACTCCAAATGAGGTCACACCAGAGACTTATATAGAGGCATTATCACCTCCTTTTTTCTGCTGGCCATTCCTCTCCCTATATGCCCGAACATCCTTCTGGCTGTCGCAGCCGCCTTTTCTACCTTTTTAGCTACTTTAAGATCGTCAGACAACATAATCCAAATCACAGACAACTGCAAGAGAGGAATACTTATGATCTTCATAGACATCTCGTCAGTGTTTGACACAGTGGACCACAGAACTCTACTAGCAAGACTACAGAACATTGGGCTACACGGCAACACCCTGAAGTGGTTCAACTCATACCTAACGGATAGACAGACCCAGGTCAAGATTGGCCCCAGCACCTCCCGACCTATAAAAATCAAGCAAGGCATCCCACAAGGATCCACCCTATCAGCACTTTTATTTAACCGCTACATTCAACCGATATGAAACATCATGAAAGAACACATGATACAATACACAATCTATGCCGACGACATCATGATATATACCCCAGTCAACCTTGACAACCAAGACTACACCAAAATAACAGACTGTCTTAAACATATGATCAGCTGGTTTCAAGACAACAACCTGACCATAAACTACAACAAGACTGAGGCACTACTCATCACCCAAAACACCAGCTTCGTCCCTCCACCCTCCATCAAGGTCAACAACACAACAATACCCATAAAACCGGAAGTGAAATACCTCGGAGTGACTCTTGACAAAGAGCTAAACCTACAGTCACACATCAGCAGAACCACCAAAAATGCATACCTCAAGATGAGACTAATTCGCCGCCTCAAGCCCCTCCTCTCTCAGGATCATTTCCGCACAGTCTGTCAAGTACTAACTCCCATCCTAGACTTCTGCAACCCAATCTATCTTGGCCTAACAAAGCAGACACTCCGACCACTGCAAATGGCACAAAACACAGCAGCCCGCATAATATTTGTGCTCATCAAGACAAGATCACATCACCCCCATTCTAACACACCTCCACTGGCTCCCAATCAGCTCCTGCATCAGATACAAGACAGTCCTAAACATATTCAAAATCAAACACCAGACCTCAGCACTCAGGCTACAACCACTCATACAAACCGACATCAGCACAAGACTGAGGAAGAGAGGCACCTCTGACATCATCAATACACCAAAAGACTTCACCAAGGTACGTAAGAACACCGCAAGAAGAGCTCTATCGATGGCGGCACCTGCTATATGGAATACCCTCCCTGATGACCTACGATCAACGAAAGACATCAAGGACTTTCGGAAACAGCTCAAGACGACACTCTTTATTGAGCACTACGGTGAAATCACATAATTCTGCCCGCCAGCTCCCGGACTACATACCAACCCCCCTCCCTTTCTCACTCATGTACACAGCATTGTAAAGTAGCGCATGCTGTAAATATCCCACCACGAATCAACACCAATTTACACACACACACATTCACTGTATAACACTGCATGCACACACAAACGCCATTATACTTCGATCGGCTGCTGTGTACACCGCCTTGATTACAGGAGAAGGTGGTATATAAATCCTTTTAACCCTGGGAGTACCGATGGGGTCAAAAGTGAACCCATCGCAAGTTTTACAACGCGTATCTCGGAAACTAGTTGTTCAAGAAAGCAATCTTTTTATGACTTTTCACATGTCAATATTCTCTTTATATTGCGCCATGAGAGGAATAATTTTCATCCGCTAGGTATGAATTGCAGCACAGAGTACCAGTGGTCATTTTTGACCCCAGTTGCTTACGTCCGGTTTGGATCGTGATACATAACACAGGTACACTAAAAAAAAATTTTTTTAAACTGCCTCTAATGTTTTGATTGATTTTTACGTTTTTTGGTGCGCTGAATCCAAATCTGGTAACCAATTTGCTCCATCACGTACAGATTTTTTGCTACATTGGGTTAGCAGTTTGAGGTGAACGTTTCAGATTAAGTGCGATCGAGATAAAGGTTTCTTGGATGAATTCTTTATACTAATTGTTTAGTAGTTATTCAAATAAGAATAAAGAAAATTGTAACAAGGCAGCACATAAGAATAGAGTAATGTCAACAAAACACACTGTGATGGTAGCAAAATTGTCTGCACTTAAAACAGCCACATACATGTGCACAAACATTGAGCATATAAGAGCGAGGTTAGACACAAAGCAAAGCAAAGAAATGTGCAAAAAATGCTGTACAGGTATGTATGTAAGAATAGAAAACGCAAAACCGCACCATTGCAATACATGAAGACAAACACCCGATGGTGTGAAAATAAAATTCTAATAAATGAGATCAGACACTGTGGTAATAACTAGCAAATTTTTATTTCAAAGTTTAGTAAAAACACGATATTTGTCAACACAGTTTAGATTTTAAAGTCATTCTTGGGTCAATCAATCTCCTGGTGGGCCCGTTTCTTCTTCCCCCGAATGCTTCTCTTGGTGCGCTGCTTGGCGTATTTTTCATCTGGGGTTTCCCGCAGCAGCAACCAGCAGAAATCAGCCATCATAGTGGTGTTCCATCTTCCTTGGTAGCTTCTCTCTGCGTCCTTGATGTCCTGGTGAAACCTTTCACCTTGTTCTTCACTGTACGCCCCCAAGTTTTCGGGAAAGTAGTTCACATGGGAGTGCAAGAAATGGACTTTCAGGCTCATGTTACAGCCTTGTTCTTTGAAGGCACTGAGCATCCTGGCAACAATATCCTTATAGTTCTCATCCCGCCTGTTCCCCAAGAATTTGAGAACAACATCCTTGAAGGAATCCCAGGCTTCTTTTTCCTTCTCAGACATCGTTTCAGCGAATGCTCCATCTGAAATGAGTTTCCTTATATCAGGGCCAACAAACACTCCTTCCTTTAGCTTTGCTTCAGAAAGTCGGGGGAACTTTGAGCAAAGGTACCGAAAGCACTCACCATCTTTTGGAAGGGACTTCATGAATTGCTTAATGAGACCCAACTTAATGTGGAGAGGTGGTAATAGAATTTTATCACGAGGTACCAAGCTCTCATGAAGAACATTTTTCTCACCGGGTCTCAAATACTCCCGAATTGGCCAGTCTTTTTTCCCCCAGTGTAGGTCGCGGGCCCGGCTATCCCACAAGCAAAGGAAGCAGGGATATTTGGTGAAACCGGATTGCTGCCCTAATAGCATGGATAGAATTTTAAAGTCTCCACAAATCATCCACTTATGCTCATCATAACGAATCTTCTGAAGAATCAGGGCCAAATTCTCGTATTTTTCTTGGCGAATAACAGAGTGAGCAATAGGAACTGAAGCGAATGTGTTGCCATTATGAAGAAGAACACCTTTTATGCTGTCTTTTGACGAATCAATGAACAGCCGCCATTCAGCAGGATCATACTTGAGTTTAAACTTTTCCATCACTCCGTATATATCGTTGCAAAATACCAAATCTTCCTCTTTGCTGAAATACTTCAAAAATTGTGTCTCGCGGTTGCGGTACCAATAAAAAGTTGTTCCTGGTGACAATAGATTTTTCTGTTTAAGCCGAGAACCTAGCAGTTGGGCAGCATCTGATCCATCAGATCCATCACTGGACACCCCCAACGCAAAGTCAGTGCGTGATAAACTGCCGCGTTCAGTTCCCATTCCCCTGGATCGAGGACATGGCGGCTGAGATAATCTGCTTGGACATTGTCTTTGCCAGCGACATGAGCAGCTGAGATCGCCTGCAGATTGATTTCCGCCCAAGCCATCAACTCCTGACATTCGAGAAGGAGAGGCAGAGATTTGGTGCCGCCCTGACGATTGATATAAGCGACCGTCACCGCATTGTCGGAGAAAATCTTGACCGCTGTGCCCTTGATCAAATTTGCGAAATGAAGAAGGGCAAGTCGAGCTGCACGCAGCTCCAGTCGATTGATCGACCACGAACTCTCTTCGGGAGACCAGGAACCCTGAACCACCTGTGACTGACAATGAGCTCCCCAGCCCGAGAGACTGGCATCGGTGGTAACCAAAATCCAAGACGGCTCCTCTAAAGGCACTCCTGCCATAAGATGTTCCGGAAGTAACCACCACTGTAGACTGCGACGCACTTGATCTGGACAGGGAAGTCGTTGCGAGAGCGGATGAAGTTGTGGCGACCACCGGGAGAGAAGCGCCTGTTGCAAAGGCCTCATGTGGGCCTTGGCCCACGGAACCAGATCCAGCGCCGCCGCCATGGACCCCAACAGCTGTAAATAGGTCCATGCCGACGGCGTTGAAAGAGCCAGAAAGGTGTGTACTTGTTGCACCAATTTCTCTACCCGCAGATCGGGTAAAACAACTGTCCCCTTGTCCGTGTTGAAGCAAGCTCCGAGATATGTGAGTTGTTGGCTGGGTATCAAATGGCTCTTGGCCTGATTGATCACCCAACCGAGCTGTTCGAGAAGTTGAACCACGCGAGCTGTCGCCGCCACCGACGCCTCTCGAGAATCGGCCCGGATCAACCAATCGTCGAGATATGGATGAACCCGAATACCCTTCTTTTCGAAGCGCCGCCGCTACTACCACCATCAGTTTCGTGAAAGTACGCGGAGCTGTTGCGAGACCGAAAGGTAACGCGCGAAATTGGAAATGGCCCATCGGAAGGGCGAAACGCAAATAGCGCTGATGAGACTGTCGGATGGGTATATGAAGATAAGCCTCTGTGAGATCTATGGACGACAGAAATTCTCCCGGCTGCACCGCCCGAATCACTGTGCGCAATGTTTCCATGCGAAAGTGTGGCACCCGCAAAGCCCGATTTACACCCTTGAGGTTTAAAACGGGCCGAAAAGAACCGTCCGGCTTGGGAACCACGAAATAGATCGAGTATCGACCGCAGCCGTATTGGTCCAACGGGACGGGAACAATCGCCTGTAGCTGCAACAGACGCACCAGTGTGTCGGAAATGGCGTGCAGCTTCACTCTGTTCGCACAATGAGACATCACAAAGGCCGGCTGTAAGGGGCATTCGAAGTCCAGGGCATACCCGTTCTGAATTACTTCCAAAACCCATTTGTCTGAAGTGACTGCGGTCCAAGCCGCCAGAAAATTCTGTAGACGTTCGCCTACCGGAACTAACGGCTGGACCAGCCGACCTTCATTGGGGCTTTTTAATCCCGGACTAAATCATTCAATTCAGCTTGAGAGAAAAGTTCAGGTTTCGGATCTGGTTCAGTTTCAAACTCAGAAGTACTGGACTCATCGGGAAAAGCCATCTGATGAGTCTCATCATGATCAGAACCGTCCACACAAATATGATCCAAAGATTTTGGTGGTTCAGGCACAGGTACTTCGTTGCTATGAGGCATAGGCCTAATTGCTGAGGGAAGGTTGGGGTAACTTATTACGTTCTTATTTTTTAAGTTGTATCCCTTCACAATGCAAGAGCAAAAATAGCAGTCACTGCTGTGGTCTCTTTGTTCACGCCACATCATAGGTATTCCGAAACGAAATGCTTGTTTTTTACCTTTCATCCATAAGCGTAGATCTTCCTCACATGTCTTGCACACTTTGTGAGGAGCCCACGGTTTGTCTTGATCGCCTAACTTCAAACCGAAATAGGCGAAATATACTTTTTTAATAAATGCAGAAATGTTCCTCTGCCGCTTTTTCACGGTATATTCCCCACAAATAAAACAAAAACTGTCCGGAGAGTTGACGCAACCTCTGGCTCTGTGAGCCATCACAAATACACAGCACTGCAAACTACAACTGTAGTGAACCACTTCGGAATAAAGCTGGATTACGACTGAGCAAACAAAAGGTAATAATGAACTTGCAAGAAACTGAAATTTGACAGGAACGTTCATGTCGCAACCACCGTGTTTGAGCGAGCGAACGAGGCGAGGCGAACAGGAAAGAACATGCGCCAGCGCGAGTACTGGATTTAGCCCCCCGCCTCCCAATTGTCCTGTTAATGTATAAAATGAATACAAAACACTCTAAAATATCATGAGGGAGTGTTTCTAGTTAGTTAACCATTACAACCTCTATTTTGGGCCAAGAAAATAAACTGCAGTCGGCTAAAAAGAAATTATGTGAACATTCCTTATATGGGTAAGAAATCTAATTTTGCAAGAAAACGTGACGTGATGGAACATTTTGGCTATTTTTCCTGGATTCAGCACCCCAAAATCTATAGGAATCAGTTGCAAAACTGGAGGCAGTTTTTTGGTAGTGTACCTGTGTAATTAATGATAAATACCTTTGTCAGATCAAAAAATTCACAAAACTGCAAATTGTATCATTTATTTTTTGTACTCTTATTTTATGAAAATTACACGTTTTCTGTAATTGATATCATACGTTCTCTCATTATTTCCGATGAAATCTAAAGACTTTCAGCTCGTTCATCACGATTATTGTACACCTATAGTAAAACTGCTTTGCGTTTTATTCAACTTTATCTTTGTTTATGATGTCAAAACGAAAGTATTCAGCTGCCCAAGTAAGAGAAATATTGCAACAAGATGCTGACAGTGACGGCTCTGAGTCGCCTGATGATGCAGCATATTCAGCAAGCGAAGAAGCATATCAGCCAAGTTCGGGCGATAAATCTGATGACAGTCATGATTCAGATGGCGACAGCAGTTGGTCGCCAAGTGAATGTGAGACTGATGTTGAGCCGGTAACATCGCCTGCAGCAAAGAATCAAGTTACAGGTCGAGGCAAAGGTCGAGGCTGTGCTGGACGGGGAAGAAGGCAGGAGTCCTCGGTGTCAGTATCATCTGGAGGAATCTTAATTGTGGTCGTAGAGGAGCTAAGAGGTCATCAACTATAAGCACAAATATTTGCCATTGAAGCCTATGTATCTAAGGATGCCACATCAGGGAACAGGAAACCTATAAAGCAAGCTGCTGGAAGCTACGCCAGAGCTAATGTCATGCCCGTACAACAAGGTCCTACAAGGTATGCTGTACGAAATGTTGATGGCCCTCTCGCAGTATTCCACTTGTTCATGAGGTTGTTCATGAGGAAGAACTTATTGAATGAAATCATGATGTGGATGAGCAAACAAGGAAGACACATTTATGATGACACCTGGAAAGATTTGACAGACGGAGAATTTCAACGTTTTCTTGGACTTCTGATCCTCTCAGGCATGTACAAGTCACGAAATTAATCCATAGTTCAGTTGTGGAACCTTGAAGATGGTCATACTGTTTTGGGCAAAAATATGGCCCGTAACCGTTTTCAGCAAATTTCTTGTGCTCTCAGATTTGATGATGCAACCAACAGACGTGAACAACGAGGCGTGGATAAGCTTGCTCCAATCAGACACGTTTTTGATACCTGGGAAGCAACTCTAAGTGACGCCTTTGTTCCTGGTGAAAATGTTATCGTGGATGAGCAACTGCTTACATTTCATGGCCGTGTTCAGTTCAGACAATATATTCCCAGCAAACCTGGGAAATATGGCATAAAGCTATGGATGTTGTGTGACAGTGCAACGTCATATGTTCTGCGTCTTCAAGTATATACAGGAAGGGAACTTGGACAAAACAGGGAACAGAATCAGGGTGAAAGGGTTGTGCTGCAACTCACTGAAGGATTGACGCAATCTGGCAGAAATGTTACTGTTGACAATTTCTTCTGCAGTTTATCCCTGTCACGGAAATTGCTAGAAAAACAAATGACACTTTTGGGGACATTTTGAAAGAACAGAAAAGAATTACCTCCAGAATTTGTAACAGCAAAGGGCCAAGAGGTATTCACTTCACTGTTTGCCTTTCGCGATGACACCACTCTGGTTTCCTATTGCCCGAAGAAAGGAAAAGTGGTTGTTCTTCTGAGCAGTTTGCATGATCAAGAAGAAGATAACACACGTCCAGACAAAAAACCATGCATGATCTTGGACTATAATTCTAGTAAAGGTGGAGTAGATACGGCAGATCAAATGTTGCGCAAGTATACCACAAAATGAATGACAAGACGCTGGCCAGTGACAATCTTCTACAACATGCTGAACATCAGTGCTTTGAATGCCTTCATTGTTTGGATGTCACTAAATCCAGAATGGCAGTCCAAGTCAAAGCATAGACGTCGTCTATTCCTCTTGGAATTAGGAAAGGAGCTGCTTCAGAGTAAGTGCAGCGAGACTTCTTCCAGCATTGAAGAAGCCACTGATGCTGTTTGCAATGTCGGGATCTTAAAGAAAAGGGCAAGGTGTCACTGCTGTTCCAGAGAAAAAGACAACAGAAGCAACATACTTTGCACCTCCTGCAAGCGCAATGTTTGCAAAGAACATTCAGAAATTGTCTGTGTCTCATGCAAATGACTGTAGTACTTTACTGTGTTCATCAAGTGCATGCAAAAACTGCTTTCATGGCAACTCTTCTTCATGTAATTTTATGATAAAGCATTACATTTCAAAACATTTAACCTTCATATAATAAATAATTAATTCGAAATAATATTTTGTCTGTTTAGTTGAAATTTTTCATCGCTAACAATTAAAATTCGTCGTGGGGTCATTTATGACCCCAACGGTATTCAGTGTGTGCAAAGAATCTCGGTAATTCCAGGGTTAAATAAATAAATTATGCCCAGGTCCCATTCTTCTTTTGTGGACAAAAGTACCTCATCCTCTACACTGTACTGCTCCTTTGGCTTTTTTGCAGTCCAAATGCATGACCCTGTATTTTTTAGCATTAAATTTCAGCTGCCAAATTCCAGACCATTCTTCAAGCTTAGCTAGATCCCTCCTCATGTTATCTACTCCTTTCTGGGTGTCTAATCTATTGCAGATTTTGGTATCATCCACAAACAAGCAAACCTTACCTGACAGCCCTTCTGCAATATCACCAACATGCTAAAAAGAATCAGACCAAGGACAGATCCCTGCGGCACACCACTGGTAACCACTTCCTCCTCAGAGTGAGTTCCACTTACCTGTACCTCTTTGTCACGTCCCACTCAACCAATTTCTAACCCAATCAGTAACTTTACGGTCCATCCCTAGGGTGCTCAGTTTGTTTATGTCGCCTGTGCGGAACGGTGTCAAAGTCTTTACTGAAATCTAAATATACCACATCTAGGGCTCTCCCTCGGTCCAACTCCCTGGTCACCAGTCAAAAATTTGTCTGACAAGATCTGCCTCTGGTGAATCCATGCTGCCTCCGATCCTGCAAGCCATTGGACTCTAGAAACCTCACTATTCTCTCTTTTAGTAGCCTTTCCAATAATTTACTAACCACAGAGGTTCGACTAACCGGCCTGTAGTTCCCAATATCATCCTTAAGTCTGCTTTTGTGTAAAGGGACCACATGCCTTTCTCCAGTCCTCTGGCACCACTCCCGACTCCAAAGAGGCACTGAAAAGGTCAGACTGGAGCCGCTAGAATGTCCTCAAGTTTCCTCAGTATTCTTGGATGTATCCCATCTGGACCCATGGCTGTGTCTACTTTTGGTTTAGCTAGTTCCTCACAGAGTCTTCTGAAAATTGTTCCAGATCCCCGTCACTTCTGTTCCTACTTGTGGGTGTTTTCTGAGATCCTACTCCTGGCCCTTTCACCTGTGAACACAGAACAGAAATATTTGTTAAGCAACTCTACATTATCCTCAGCAGTTTCTGCATATTCCTCCCCTTCACCTTTGAGTCTGACAATACCACTTTTGCCCTTCATCCTCTCATTAACATATCTGAAAAATGTTTTATCCTCGCATTTTATTGCATTGGCTATTTCTTCTTCTTTTTGTACCTTTGTTTTCCTGACTACTTTGCTAGCTTCTCTAAGTTTTTCCAAATATAGATGCCTGTCTTTCTCTTTCTGTGATCTCTTGTATTTCATATGAAGGCCTTCCTCTTTTTCTTCACCTTTTCAGCTACTTCTTTTGAGAGCCATAGTGGCCTCCTTTTCCTTTTACATTTATTTAGCTTTCTAACATAAAGGTTTCTTCCCCTTAAACTATCCCCTTTCAGTTTTGCCCACTGTTTTTCTACATCCTCCAGCTGTTCCCATCCCACTAATGACTCTTTGAAGTATTGTCCCATCTTGGCAAAGTTAGTTTTCCTGAAGTCTAAGATCCTCACTTTTGAATGGATTTTATCAGCCTAGACCTAATACTGAACCATACCATCTGGTGATCACTGGATGCAAGATGATCTCCCACTGTAACATCAGAAATACTTTCCCCATTGGTAAGCACTAAGTCCAGTATGGCCCCATCATGTGTGGGTGCTGTTACCAGTTGCCTGACTAGTTCTCCCTGTAGAGAATCCAGGATCTCCTTACTTCTAGATGACACTGCAGCAGGGATGTGCCAATCCACATCCAGCATACTGAAATCACCTATCAGTAGCACTTCTCCTTTCATGGCAATACTGTGTATATGTCTTCTATTAAACCTTAGTTGATTTCTATGCTCTGTAGTATCCTCCTATAACACTATACTCTCCTCTGCTCTGGATGCACCTGCTCCTCCCATTCCACGTCCTATGAGGCTTATCGTATCTCAACCCTGGCGGTCCTAGACAACACGCTACCTACATCCTGTGCCCACTCAGCTGAGTGCCTTTGGCTTAAATCACACCTCCTTTCTAACTACCTACATTTCAAATTCATGCTAACCTCTTTGCAGTTGGCCATAGCACTCGCCAAGCAAGAATACTATGTCCATCTGACTGACTTCTCTTGCCTCTGACCCAGGGCCGGCCCGTCCATTGAGCAAGAATGTTTTTTGCACAGGGCCCCGCGTTTCAGGGGGCCCCGCGCAAAGAACATTCTGCTTTTTTTTTTTTTAAATTACATTTTTAAAAAAAACCTGTCTCTGGCTGCTGCCGCTGCCGCGTCCGTCGCAGCAGCGGCAGAATGGAGTGTCCCGCGGGGCCCCTTCTCCTCGTTGAGCCCTCTGCAAGGGCTTTCAGATTTGCGAAGGGAGAGTGCTCCCTCGCGTCTCTGTAAAGCCCGCAGGGGCTAATGGGAAATTTCCCATCAGCCCCTCGCATCTAAAGGGGCAGATGGGAAATTTCCCATTAGCCCCTGCGGGCTTTACAGAGACGCGAGGGAGCACTCTCCCTTCGCTAATCTGAAAGCCCTTGCAGAGGGCTCAACGAGGAGAGGGGGCCCCGCGGGACACTCCATTCTGCCGCTGCTGCGACGGACGCGGCAGCGGCAGCAGCCAGAGACAGGTTTTTTTTTTTTTAAATTTGCCAGAAGAGAAGGGAAGGGGAGGGGGGGGGGTTAAGACTGGTAATGGGCTGGGGGGCTGATGGAGGCTGTCGGGAAATGGGATGATGGGGGGTTAGGACTGGAAATGTGCTTGTGGGGGGTTAGGACTGGAAATGTGCTAGGGGGGGGAAGGTCCGGAAAAGGGGGGGGGGGGGTTAGGACTGCTAATGGGCTGGGGCTGATGGAGGCTGACTGGAAATGTGCTGGGGGGGGGTTAGGACTGGAAATGTGCTGGGGGGGTTAGGACTGGAAATGTGCTGGGGGGGTTAGGACTGGAAATGTGCTAGGGGGGGTTAGGACTGGAAATGGGCTGGGGGGGTTAGGACTGCTAATGGGCTGGGGCTGATGGAGGCTGACTGGAAATGGGGTGAGGGGGGGTTAGGACTGGAAATGGGGTGGGGGGGGGTTAGGACTGGAAATGGGCTAGGGGGGGTTAGGACTGGAAATGGGTTGGGGGGGGTTAAGACTGCTAATGGGCTGTGGCTGATGGAGGCTGACTGGAAATGGGGTGGGGGGTTAGGAGTGCAAATGGGCTAGGGGGGGTTAAGACTGGTAATGGGCTGGGGGTTGTTGTAGGCTGACTGGAAATGGGGTGATGGGGGGTTAGGACTGGAAATGGGCTGGGGGGTGGTTAAGACTGGTAATGGGCTGTGGGCTGATGGGGGCTGTCTGGAAATAGGGTGATGGGTTAGGATTGCTAATGGGCTAGGGGAGGGTTAGGACTGCTACTGGGCTATGGGGGCGCTAGGACAGGAAATGGGCTGATGGGGAGGGGTTAGGACTTGAGGTGGGCTGATGTGGTTAGGACTGGTAATGGGCTGTGGGCTGATGGGGGGGGGTTAGGACTGGCAATGGGCTATGGGGGGCTGACTGGAAATGGGCTGATGGGGTTAAGACTGGAAGTGGGCTGATGGGGGGTTAGGACTGGTAATGGATTATAGGGGGGCTTAAACTGAAAATGGGTTGATGGGGGGCTAGGACTGGTAATGGGTTGGGGGATTGCTATGACTGGAAATGGACTGAGTGGACGGGGAGGCTTGAACATCAAATAGCTGATGGGGAGGGAGCTTGGAATGGAAATGGGCTGTGAGGGAAGGGAGCTAGGACTGAAAATGGGCTGATGGAGCAGCTAGGATAGGACTGGAAATGGGCTGTTGGGGGGGGAGCTAAGATTGGAAATGGGTTGTGGTGGGGGCTTGAATTGAAATGGACTCATGGAGGGGCTAGAACTGGAAGTAGGCTCCTGGGGGGCCCTGGACTGGATTTGGGCGGCGTGGAGGGGAGCTAGGATTTGACATGGGCTGATGGTGGGGCTAGGAAATGACTAGAAATGGGCTGATGGGGGGCTAGGATTGGAAATGAGCTGATGAAGGGACTCAGACTGACAAGGGAGGGGGGCGCTCGGACTGGACTGGGGTGGTTGGGGGGCTGGGTCTGGAAATGGGCGGTGGCCGGGTCTAGAAGGGAATGGATGCGGGGGGAGACTGGAACTAGAAGGGAGCTGATGTTGGGGGAGGATTAGAATGGGATGGGGCTGGGAGAGTAAAATGGAGAGGGGAAAAATATTTTGTGTGGGAGGGATGAAAAATCTACAATTGGCCGGGTATTGGGAGAGTAAGTGGGGATTGAGGATGGAGGGGTAAAATTTGTGTGGATGAAATAAGAATGAGGAAAGAGCAAAAGGAGAAAGATTAGTATGTTAAAGCAGATGTAGAGAGAGAGGATGGAAAGAAAACTAGAAGAGAGAAGAAAGGACAAATGGACAGCAGACGATGGAGAGTTAGCAGAAAACATGAAGAAACCAGAAGAAAGTGGCTGGAGCAATTGCAACTGAAAAAAAATGCACAAAAGGTAGAAAGATATCTCTTTATTTTGAATTTATTAACTGGAATATGAAAGCTTTGGGAAATGTGCATCATTAACGTCTGCGCTTTGTTTGGTACAAGAGGAAATTGATTTATAGTTTTATTTCTACAGTGTTGTTGTACATTCCAAGTTTGGCTTTTGGGGTTCCCAGTTTAATTATTGCCTTCCTGTTTCTAAATTGCGATTCCTTGTTTGGTGATGGTCTATGTTCTGCATGTGTAACTGAGCTGAGGTATTCTGTTTATGTAATTCCTATTTGACATTGCCACTTGTTCTCTTTCCCCAGTATTCTCTGAAATGTACTGGTTTAATATTTGCAGTGTTTCCTTTTGATAGGTAGGGTCTGGTGCTTTGTGAGTCCTGGTAATGCTGTCAGGATACAGCGGGTTTGCTATGGGTTCTAAATGGGCAGCGTTTGTAGTAGTTCCTAATGTGCCTGGCGGTTGGCACTGGATTATAGTAATGTAGAAATCTTTTAGTCTTTCTTTATCCATACACTCATTAAGAGACATGTTTACTAAAAGTTAGTGAATGGTAACATTATGCAAATATTTATGCAAATAAGACCACTTATGCAAATGAGGCCCCGCACCGAGTCTCCGCACATGGCCCCGCACCCCCCTTGGGCCGCCCCTGCTCTGACCCTCATCATCTCAACTCTCTCCTCAAGGTTCCTCCTCCCCCAATCCCTCCTTCACTGTCTGCCCAGACCTTGGCTGAGTACTTACATGTCAAAGTCCAGAAGATTAGCCTTGAATTCTCTGCAAGGTCACCTCCATCTCATCTTCCCCCTCTTCAATCTTAAATCCTTCCCTCACCTTCGGTCACTCTTTCTTCCTTTTCTGAAATCAATGAGGAGGAAACTGCAAATCTTCTCTCCTCCTCCAAACTGACTACCTGCTCCTCCGATCCCATTCCCACCCGACTGCTAAGCTCTATCTCTTCCTCCATCATCCCTTCCATCTGTCATATCCTTAACCTATCTCTTCCATCTGTCATATCCTTAACCTACCGCTTTCCAATGCAACTGTCCCTGTGGCCTTCAAACATGCTGTGGTTATATCCTGTATCCTAGCCCCTTTCTCTCTCTCTCTTTCATTATTTTCTCACATAGATATTGAGAAAGCACCATACTTGACATACTCTCTGTATTCCAAGTCAACCCTGTATACCCCAGGCTATACTGAGACGCTACATTCAATCACCACAACGAACCTCACACGAAGATAATCATGCCTATCTCGACTCTAACCCTCGCTCTCCTCTATACCATCGCCATGACTATCCATGACTCTGATGCAATCATACATGACCATAATCCTATCCCAATACTCCTAGGATCAAGTAGAAAACACCACTACAATTAACAACCTCAGCCAAACCTACAATATAGGAGGCAGACACACCTGCTCTTCATAACCCTGGATCTCACCGCTAACACAAAGCCCAGTAAAGCTGACATGCAACATGACCTCAGGTGTGCACTTATCAACGCACGGTCTGTCCGCAACAAATGGCCAGCCATTACAGACCTAATAACCAACCACAACCTAGACTTACTAATGGTCACTGAAACATGGCTCTCAGACTCTGACGCTGTCCTAGTTAACCAAATCACCCCCCCCCCCCCAACTTCTCTTTTTTCTCTTGCAACAGAGATAATAGAAGAGGTGGAGGAGTTTTCATAATCGCAAATTCCACACTACAATACTGAGTGACCCTAACCAGGAGCACACAGCACCTAGACACTATAACTATCTCAAATAGAATCAACACTATCAATCTCATTTACTCGTCACCAAACGCAGCCTCAGATGATCTCTCTGACATAATTAACTTGGCTTGTAACCCTGAAAACTCTAACAAACCAAATTGGTTGATGGGCAACTTTAACCTCGCCTCCCTACATCAGGATTTATCTAGTACCTTCCTGGATGCAATGACAAATCTGGGATACAAGCAAATCGTAAACAACCCTACCCACCAACGGGGGAACATCCTCGATCTTATATTCGTTCCACCATCAGTCACAAGCACAAGTAGACAAATTCAACTCTCTATCACCCCAGTCCCCTGGTCAGACCATAGCTTGATTACATTCCTGATACCTGCACACCCAAATACACTCAGCCAACCAGTCACCTCAACAACAGCAAATTCAGGACGATTTAGGCCGCTGGGCACAGAGGTGCTCACCAAGCAAGCTCTACCAAAACTGTCCCAGCCAACAGACAACCTGAATGAAATGATCACCAACTGGAATAACACCCTCTATCAGTACGCTCAACCACCAGCCATGCACAAGAAACTGCCACCCAATATTCGTCCCAATAAAAAGCAGAATGCTCCATGGTTCTCTCCAGAGCTACGAACCTCTCTACTTCAACTAAGGAAGCTAGAGAGAAAGTGGAGACGTGCCCATAATTCCTGGGACCAAGAAGAATACCTTGCTCACCTGAAAACTCATCGAGAACTAACCTGGGCTACAAGGAAAGAGTTCCATTCCGAACTACTCAGTCGAGCACTAAACAGACCACGTGATCTCTTCAGTTTAGTAAAAGCGCTAACCAAAGAGCCATCTCCACCGCAACAAGAATGCATACAACTACAACTATATGCCAACTTCATCCAATCCAAATTAGTTAAAATGAATACAACTTCATTACAAGTTCTGCCCCAATCCCCCCAGAATCAAACCCCACTCGTTAAACTTTCACCTCCATCAAGTAAAACCATCGAAGACATTATTGCCACCATAAATACCACCACAGCACCAAATGACCCATGCCCAGCACACTGGATCAAAACCTTGCGTGCCGAACTTAGCCCTTGCATAGCTAGGATCGCGAACCTCTCCTACCTAACCGGGGTTTTCCCTGCTGCCCTTAAACAGACATCAATTCGTCCACTGCTAAAGAACAACCAGATGGATCCAAAGAAGGAAGAGTCTTACCGCCCAATTTCTAGTATCCCTTTTCTAGCCAAAATACTTGAGAAGGAGACTCAGAGGCAGATCCAGCATCACATAGACACATCAGCCCCTTTGGACCCATGCCAACACGGATTCCGAGAAGTTCATGGAGTTGAAACACTCATGACCTCTCTATTCAACAAACTCATATGCAGGATTGACAACATACAGATGGCCTTCGCAATGATTTTCCTCGAAATATCGGCGGCATTTGACTCAGTTGACCATAAGATTCTCCTAGCGAGACTCCATGAAAAAGGCATCCAAGGTCTCGCTTGGGATTGGTGCAAATCATACTTAGAAGATCGATGGCAACAGGTCCGCATAGGCAACAATACATCTGAGCCCTTCCGACAGAAGCAAGGTGTACCCCAAGGCTCTTCCTTATCTGCGCTGCTTTTTAATATATATATGCAGCCAATCTGCCAAATCACCAGAGACTTCGGTATATCTTGCCTATTATAAGCAGATGACGTGCAGATTTTCACACCGATCAACGTCTCAAATCCCAACTACTCAGTATTAATCAACTGCTTCGATGCAATAACTGACTGGCTCCTCAATCAGAACATGAGAATAAATTTCAAAAAAACCGAAGTCCTCATAGCCACAAGAAACAAGCGCTTTTCTCCTCCACCGACCCTCAAAGTAAGAGACGTAGAACTTCCAATCAAGGCCACAATAAGGTATCTGGGTGTGATACTCGATCAGCAACTTAATCTTAAGGAGCATATAAAAAGCACCGTAAGGACAATTTACTATAAGATCAAAACACTGCGCCATCTGAGACCCATGCTGCAGACCAAAGATTTCCGTACAACTTTCCAAGCAATAGTTACACCTCACTTCGACTATGCAAATATCGTTCTGCATGGCCTCCCCAAGAACACACTAAGTCCACTTCAACTGGCGATGAATGCAGCGGCCCGCATCTTGTCCGGAGCTTCAAAGAGAGATCATATAACACCGATCCTAATGGATCTACACTGGCTCCCGATAAGCTGCAGAATATTATATAAAACCCTCCTCATCACTTTCAAGGCAATTAATAAAATATCCCCTGCATCGATTTCAGATCTCCTCACCCATGCACCAAACAATAGATCCAGGAGACTAGTAACTGAAAACACACCAGTTACTCCTAGTAATTCCACAAAATGGACTCAATTAACTTCTAACAGAGCTTTTGTGTCTTATGCTCCCAAATGCTGGAACAAACTCCCCCCCAGCATCAGATCAATCAGGGACATAATACAATTTAGAAAGGCTATTAAGCACTACTTATTCACTTTGCACTTCAACCCACCTTACTGACCTTAGCATTGCCTTCTGCCTGACCACCATCAATTACCTCTCACACAACTATAATCCAGAACAGAGATAATAGTACTGCGCAAAGTGCTGCTTTTCTGTAAATATCAAACCACAATGTTACCAGTTTAAATGTATATAGTTTTCCCCTGTTCATACCCAGTTTATATTCCCTGTTATCTGTAAACCTATGTCAGTTTTATTCTGTCTAGGTAGTATGTTGTTTGATGTAAACCTCACTGATGATAAATAGTGCGGTATATAAAAACTGTTAAATAAAATAAATAAATAAATAAATACTTCTCCTCAAAAAGCCTTCACTAGATCCTACCTGTCCTTCCAGTTATCAACTTCTCTCTCGCCTCTCCTTTGCTTCAAAACTACTTGAATGAGTGATTCACCACCGCTGTCTTTCCTTTCAAGACTTTCTGGACCCATTACAATCTGAATTTCGTTCTCCACAAGCCACAGAAAATGGAAATTACACTAACCTGGTAATTGTAGTTCCTGGAGGGTCCAGTTTAGTCCTCCAACATCGGGTAGTGCCCCTCCTCCTGCAGCCGGGAGACTGGACCAATCAAATCTTCTGTAGTATATATGCAGCAGGAGCTCCCAGAAGTCCCCAGTGTACTAGTAACAAAGCATACTTAACGAAGCAACACATTAGATTAATATACAAAATGACCTAATTAAAGAACAATTTGTTCCCCCCCAAGGAATATCCAACCCCCTCCCCAAACGAGGAAGTCAGAACACTGCATTGCGCCGGCACCGACGCCTCAGGAATCAAAACACCGCTCCCCACCAGAAGTTCAGGAGCTGCCTGAACCCCCGAGACAGGGAAGAGCCTCTGCAAAAAACGCGGCTGCCACAGAGGGACCGAACGGCAAGAGGAACCGTCTTAATATCAACCGTTCGGAAAGGCGCGCCGCACCACATTAGCAGATAGTCGGGAGGGAAGGAGGACTAAACTGGACCCTCCAGGAACTACAATTACCAGGTTAGTGTAATTTCCATTTCCTGTTCGGTAATCCAGTTTAGTCCTCCAACATCGGGATGTAACAGAGCAGTTAAGACCGGGCGGGACCTTGCCATCCGGCGCGCAGAACCGCCGAACCAAAACAGGAATCCCGAGCCGCTGACACATCTAAGCGATAGTGTCTACTGAAAGCATGCAGAGACGACCAAGTGGCCGCCCTACAGATATCTGCCGGCGGAACCAGGCTATACTCCGCCCAAGAGGTCGCCTGAGCCCTAGTGGAATGAGCCCTCAGACCCTCCGGAACAGACCGCTGTTGCAACAGATACGCGGACGCGATCGCCTCTTTGAGCCATCTAGCAATGGAGGCTTTAGCCGCCGCTTCCCCTTTACGCGCACCCCCGAAGAGCACGAAAAGCCGGTCAGATTTCCGAAAAGACTCGGTAACCTTTAAATAACGATGGAGCGTACGACCCACATCGAGCCGGAGAAGACCTTTGTCCGTTGACCCGACAGATTGCGAAGAAAGCACTGGAAGAAACACTGCCTGATTCATGTGAAAGGGAGACACCACCTTTGGCAGAAAGGAAGGAACCGGACGGAGAACGATCCGATCCGCGGAAAAAGACAAGAAAGGCTCTCGACAGGACAATGCATGCAGATCTGAAATGCGCCATGCCGAACAGATGGCTACAAGAAAAACCGCCTTCAGCGTGAGATCTTTCAGAGACGCCCTGCGCAGGGGCTCAAAAGGTTCACGAACCAGGGCCCTCAGAACTAAATTCAAGTCCCAAGGAGGAACGAAAACTCTGCGGGAGGGCCGCAAATGAAAAACAGCCGTAAGGAATCGGCGTACATCCGGATGAGCCCCGAGCAGACGACCCAAAACCTTGCCGCGGTAACACGAGATAGCCGCCAGCTGGACTTTTAGGGAACTAGCCGCAAGGCCCTTATCGAAACCATCCTGAAGAAAACTTAAAACGACGGGCACGGAAACCGTCGCCGCCCGGACTCCCCGCCGGGAGCACCAGTCTTCAAAAATCCTCCAAATCCGAACGTAAGTAAGAGAAGTGGACGTTTTCCTCGCCCGCAGAAGGGTAGAAATCACCGCGGGGGAGTAGCCCTTCCTTTTCAGCCGAGCCCTCTCAATGGCCAAACCGTAAGCGAGAATCGATCCACTTGGGGCATCCGCAAGGGACCCTGAAGAAGAAGATCCGGTAGAGCGGGCAGGAGCCAAGGAACGCTGTCGCGCAACCGGACCAGATCGGCATACCAGGGCCTCCGGGGCCAATCCGGGGCCACCAGTAACACGCGACCCCGGTGGCTCTCGATACGTTGTATGACCCGGCCGATCAGAGCCCACGGAGGAAAGACATAAAGAAGACCGGACGTGGGCCACGGCTGAATGAGAGCGTCGAGCCCCTCGGACATGCGCTCCCTTCGCCTGCTGAAGAAGCGCCCTGTCTTGGCTGATTGAAAGGTCGCCATGAGATCCATGATGGGTGGACCCCACCGCCGGACGATTTGTGTGTAAACCTGTGGGTTTAGCTCCCATTCTCCGGGGTCCACCCGCACTCTGCTGAGAAAATCGGCCTGGACATTGTCTACGCCCGCAATGTGAGCCGCCGAGATTGCTGGAAGGCGAGTTTGCACCCAGTTGAACAAGGCCGCCGCTTCTGCCTCCAGGGCCACGCTGCCGGTACCCCCTTGGCGATTGATGTAAGCTACAATGGACGCATTGTCCGACAGGACTCTCACCGGCCGTCCGAGAACCAGGGTCTCCAGGTCCACCAGGGCTAGCCGGACTGCCCGCAATTCGAGACGGTTGATCGACCAAGAGGCCTCCAGGGGAGACCATTCCCCCTGAGCAAAGCGGAACTCGCAGTGAGCCCCCCAGCCGGTTAAGCTCGCATCCGTCGTGAACGGAACCCACAGAGGAGGCTCCAAGGGAATCCCTCGCGACAGGTTCTCGGCGGAGAGCCACCACCGAAGGGATCGGCGATCCGTCTTTGGGCAAGGCAATCTCTTGTTCAACGAGTCGAACTGGTTGGACCAACGTCGCAGAAGAGCACTCTGCAGCGGACGCATGTGGAAGCGCGCCCAAGGCACCACCTCCAAGGTCGCCGCCATCGTGCCGAGGAGCCGCAGGTACCACCACGCCGACGGAGCTGGCATCCCCCGGAAGAGACGGACCAGAGCCCGCAACGCCAGCCCGCGGCGCTCCGGAAGGCACACCAAGCCCCTTGCTGTGTCGAAGCAGACTCCCAGATACTCGAGATCCTGTGTCGGAGACAGACAACTCTTGCATTCGTTCACCACCCATCCGAGGGACCGAAGGAGATCCACCACCCTGCTCGTGACTTGCACACACTCCCGACTGGACTTCGCTCGAATCAACCAGTCGTCGAGATATGGATGGACCAGGATGCCCTCCTTGCGCAACGCCGCTGCGACTACAACCATTACCTTTGTGAAGGTGCGGGGAACCGTGGCGAGCCCGAACGGCATGGCCCGGAATTGAAAATGGCCCCACGGGAGCGCAAAGCGGAGAAACCGTTGATGGGAGGGCCGGATGGGAATGTGTAAATAGGCCTCTGTAAGATCGAGGGATGTCAAAAATTCCCCTTGACGCACCGCTACGATGACTGACCGCAGGGTCTCCATGCGAAAGTGCGGTACTCTGAGAGCGCGATTCACGCCTTTGAGATCCAATATCGGACGAAGGGAACCGCCCTTTTTGGGAACCACAAAATAGATGGAGTAGCGACCTGCGCCTCTTTCCAAAGGCGGGACCGGAACCACGGCCCCCAGAGAGAGAAGCCGATTCAGGGTCACGCGGATGTCCCGCGCCTTTTGAGCTCCCTTGCTGGGAGACAGAACAAACGAATCCGGAAGTGGGTGCGCAAACTCTAGGGCATAACCTTCTTCTATAATCTGCAGCACCCACCGATCTGACGTAATTTGGGCCCAAGAAGGAAGAAAGTCGCGCAAACGACCCCCGAAGACCGGGTCTTCCTCTAGAGCCCGCCTCGTTTCATTGTGGCTTGCGATTAAAGGAAGAGGCCGAGGAAGAGGCGGCTCCGGAGAAGCCCCTTCCCGCTCCTCTGAAACCACGAAACCCTTGATGACGGGTTCCAAAACGACCGCGCTGCGAAGTCCACAGCCGGGAAGAACGAAATCTGCGCGCATCCCGAAACTGGCCGCGCGCTGAGGTGGACGACCTATTAAGCTTAGGCTTATCCTCTGGAAGTCGACCACCCTTCGACTCACCGAGATCCTTCACCAACTTATCCAGAGCCTCCCCAAATAACAACCTGCCCTTAAAGGGTAGTTTACTGAGGCGAGACTTGGAAGAACCGTCGGCCGCCCAATTGCGCAACCAGATGGACCGTCGTGCCGCTACCATGGAGGCCATGCTATTAGCTAGGGAGCGTATTAAATCATAACACAGATCCGCCAAGTAGGCCGATCCCGACTCCACGCGGGTAACGTCCAACAGCCCCTGTTGGTCCATACCGGACCCCGAGCGCAGGTGCTGCGACCATCGCAAACAAGCTCGAGCTACCCACGCCCCACATATAGAAGCTTGTAACGATAAGGCGTTGGTCTCGAAGGCCTGCTTCAACAAATTATCAACCTTTTTGTCCTGAACATCCCTCAGGGCCGCGGCCCCTTCAACCGGGATGGTGGTTTTCTTAGTCACTGCCGAAACGGCAGCATCCACCCGTGGAGACTTAAACAAGTCCCTGTCCTTGTCGGCAAGGGGGTAAAGACGATTCATGGTCCGAATCCCTTTCAAAGCGGATTCCGGTTGCTCCCATTCCGCATGGATCATCTGCTCAACTACTCGGTGCACGGGAAAAACTACCTGGGCATCCCTGACCGCCTGAATGAGAGGATCCTCGAGACCCTCCTCCTCCAGCGGCCACACCGCAGAGAGGTTAAGTGCTTGGAGGGACTCCGTGACCAAAGGTACCAGCTCGTCCCTTCGAAACACCCGAATGATGCGAGCCTGATCTTCCGGCTCTGGAAGCTCTCCGTCTTCTAATTCCTCCGCCTCAATATCTGGATCCCCCTCAGCCTCGGAATCCGGGAGGCAAAGGGCGTCCTGATCCTGGTCCCCCAACCTGGGTCGCTTGACGGGTTGAGAAGACCCCTGAACCCCCCCTGCGGAAGCTGGGGGGAGAGAGGCGGGCCAAGCCTCCGGTAAATGACCAGCCCGGCTTAAGCGGAAGGCCTGATGCATGAGAAGAACAAAATCCGGGGAAAAGTCTATAGGCGACGCCACCATAGCCGCCTGCTGGAGCTCAGGGACCGACGTATTAGACGCCGGGCCCAGACCAGAAGGAAGGATGCTCGGTGAAGGGACACTGTCCCCCGAAAGAGAAGGGTCCCCAGCACTGTTCCCTCTAAGCTGTGCGCGTGTGCGCGCGCACACATCTCGCCAAGCGAGCGCACATACTTTACAACAGAGCGCACAAAAATTATGGTTCTGATTCTGATAGAAAACAACACAGATGTCTTAAAATTTAAAAGTTGTGATTGTGATTACTAGAAATTTTCTGCTTCATTTAGTAATCGTCTATTTTCATTTAATTTGATTAAAATCAATGTGGTATACATACTGTATTCTGACGTGTAGTCAAATTTTAAAGTATATAACTCCGAGTGTTGTTATGTGGCGCACAAAAATTTAACCTTCCTTCAAAAGCTGCACAGCTGATATTTTATGCGCACACAGCCCACAGAAAATTAGAGGGAACATTGGTCCCCGGGCACATGCTGTTCCTTAATTTCAATAGGCAGCTCCAATTCTGAAGAAACTGCAGCACAGCTCTTACAGATTCCAGAGTCAGTCATTGTACCTCTGCGGGAGCCACAAATTACACACTGAGGTTTGGCAGCCATGCCAAGGCCACGTGCTCTCAGGGAAAAATAAGGCAACAGGAACAGGGAAGCCCACACCAAGGGGACTAACCTTATTCAATTCAGCACAGTATTAATTTTAAAACCTTTTTTTTTTTTTTTTTTTTTTTACAGTAAACAAAATACTCCCCAGAATCCTAGGAGTGCCCTGAGCAAAATCGCCAGCAAAAGAAACTCCAAAAACACCAGGGGAACCCGTGCGCAAGTGTTAAAAAGTGCCCTTAAAAAGCACACTTTAGAAATCCAAAATGGCCGCCGCACTTTTTCACCCGCGGTAAAAAACGGCGCGAAAATACAAAGGTACCCAAATAATATGGAAAAGAAAGAAAACGACCCTCTAATACAGGGCAAGCGAAAAAAGGCAGGAAAAAGTGCAATTTGGAAGCCAGGGGAGCCGACAGAGCCTCTGCCCAAGCAAAGAACAGAGAGCTGAAAGCTTAAAACAAGGAAAATTCCTACCAGCTCTGGGAACAGCAAGGAACTCAGCCCACTTCTCCAAGTGACAGGCAATGTTGCAGCCGGTATGGCTCTTCCCCGAACAGCCTTGGGGAGAGCTCAACCCAGGCTTCAGAGATTCCCAGGCAGAAAGGCAGGAGCCCAAGGCAGGTCTGGCTTTCCCCAGAAAGTCCCCTGTGTCTTTTTCTCTTTTAAAGATACAGCTACCTAGCAAAAGAAATAGAATATAAAGGACCAGAAATAAACCCCAAAAGAACTAACTAACTAGTGTTGCTCCTTCAAGTGTCACTTAGCGTGCCCAGCAGGGGCACAGAGGTCCTCCAGCTGCAGGGAGACTGGACACACTGGGGACTTCTGGGAGCTCCTGCTGCATATATACTACAGAAGATTTGATTGGTCCAGTCTCCCGGCTGCAGGAGGAGGGGCACTACCCGATGTTGGAGGACTAAACTGGATTACCGAACAGGAACAGCTCTTGCCAAAATCTCCAGCAATTTGTTCTTCACCAAATCCAAAGGCCTCTAATCAATTCTCATCCTTTTTTACCTTTCCGCTGCCTTTGACACTGTCAATCACCACCTTTCTCCTCAATACCCTGTACTTGCTCGGATTTAGGGGCTCTGTTCTGTCCTGGCTTTCGTATCTCTCCCATCGCACTTTTAGTGTATGTTCTGGTGGTTCCTCCTCTATTTCTATCCCGCTTTCAGATGATGGACCTCAGGGCTCTGTCTTGGGTCTTTTCTCTCTCTGCACTCAGTCCCTTGGTGCACTTATTTCCTCCCATGGTTTTCAGTACCATCTCTATGCTGATGACTCTCAGATCTACCTTTCTGTGCCTGAAATCTCTCATAACAACATAAGATATGCCATACTGGGTCAGACCAAGGTCCATCAAGCCCAATATCCTGTTTCCAATAGTGGCCAATCTCAGTCACAACTACCTAGCAGTTTCCCATAAAGACACAGGTTCCAATATGCTTGTATTGGGGCAAGCAGTGGCTATCCCTGGTTCCCTTTAATAATGGTTTATGGGCCTTTCCTCCAGGAACTTGTCCAAACCTCTTAAAACCTGCTACACTAACAGCTTTTACTGCATCCTCCGGTAATGAATTCCAGAGTTTGACTACATGTTGAGTGAAAAAATATTTTCTCGTACTAGTCTTACATAGGTTACCCTGTAGCTTCATTGCATGTCCCCTAGTCTTTCTATATTTTGATGGCGTAATCGATCTACGTTTACCCGTTCCACTCCTTTCATTAATTTATAGACCTCTATCATATCTCCCCTCAGCCATCTTTTTCAGGATGAAGAGCCCTAACCTTTTTAGTCTCTCTTCATAGGGGTATCCTTCCATCCCCTTTATTATTTTGGTGGCTCTTCTCTGTACCTTTTCTAACAATGCTATATCCTTTTTAAGATATGGTGACCAGAACTGCACACAATATTCATGGTGCGGTCACACCATGGAACAATACAGAGGCATTATAATACACTGATTTATTCTCCACTCGTCTCCTTATGATACTTATCATTCTATTTGCTCTCTTGGCTGCCACTGCACACTGGACGGGAGGGTTTTAACATATTATCCACGATGACACCTAAATCATTTTCCTGGGTGGTGGTGGTTCCTAATGTGGAACCTTGCATTGTGTAACCACAGTTTGGGTTGTTCATTCCTAGGTGCATAACTTTGCACTTGTCCACATTAAATTTCATCTGCCATTTGGATGCCCAGTCTTCCAATTTATCAAGATCCTCTTGCAATTTTTCACAGTCTTCATGGGTTTTAACAACTTTGAATAATTTTGTGTCATCTGCAAATTTGATTACCTCACTCGTCATTCCCATTTCCAGGTCATTTATGAATATGTTAAAAAGCAACGGACCCAGCACAGATCATTGGGGTACACTATTCACCTTTCTCCATTCAGAAAATTGGCCATTTAGCCCTAATCTCTGTGTTCTATCTTTTAACCAGTTCCTCATTCACAATAGTACACTGCTTCCTATCCCAAGACTTATTCATTTCTCCAAAAATCTCTCATGAGGAACCTTGTCAAAGGCTTTCTGAAAATCCAGGTACACTATATCAACTGGCTCACCTTTGTCTACCTGTTTATTCACAGCTTCAAAAAAAACATAACAGATTAGTAAGACAAGACCTTCCTTGGCTAAAGCCATGTTGTCTGTCTCCCATTAATCCATGACTATCTACATGTTCAGTAATTTTGCTCTTTATAAATGATTCCTATCATTTTTCCCAGTACTGATATCAGGCTCACTGGTCTGTAGTTTCCCAGATCACCCCTGGAGCCCTTTTTAAACATTGGCATTACATTGGCCATCCTCCAATCTTCAGGTATTACAGATGATTTTAATGATAGTTCACAGATTACTAACAGCAGGTCTGTAATCTCATATTTCAGTTCTTTCAACGCCCTTGGATGTATACCATAAGGTCGAGGTTATTTGCTACTCTTCAGTTTATCAAATAGTTGTAATACATCTTCCTGGTGTATCGATATTACTTTCAATTCTTTGCGGCATTACCTTTAAAAACTATTTCAGTCATGGGTAACATCCCTACATCTTCCTTAGTAAAGACCAAAGCAAAGAATTCATTCAGTCTCTCTGCTATGGCCTTGTCCCCTCTTAGTGCCCCCTTTACCCCTCTATCATCTAATGGTCCAACTGACTCTCTCACAGGTTTTTGGCTACGAATGTACTTGAAAAAGTCTTTATTACGCGTTTTTGCTTCAAATTCTCTCTTTGCCTATCATATCAATAACTTGCATCTAACTTGCCAGTACTTATGTTGTTTCCAGTTTTCATCATCTGGCTCCTTTTTCCATTTCCTGAAAGATGCTTTTTTTTACCCCAACAACAGCCTCTCTGACCTCGCTTTTAAACCATGCTGACATTTTTTTTTTTACTTCCTTCCACTTTTCCTAAAGCATGGAATACAGCTGGTCTGGGCGTCCAAGATAGTCTTTGTAAACACCACCCATGCTTGATGTAAATCTTTAACCTTTGCAACTGCTCCTTTTAGTTTTTTTCTTAACCATTTTCCTCATTTTTTCATAGTCTCCCTTTTGAAATTTAAAAGGTAGTACTGTGGATTTCCTTACCGTCAATCCTCCATTTATTAAATCAAACACGGTCATGCTATGATCACTATTGCCAAGTGGCACCAACACCCTTATCTCTTGCACCAGATCGTGTGTTCCACTAAGGACTAGGTCCAAAATGGCTTCTGGTCGGTTCATGAACCAGCTGTTCCAAGAAGCAGTCATTTATTTCATCTAGAAACCTTATCTCCCTAGCATGTCCTACCATGACACTGACCAAGTCTATACCGGGCCATTATTATTAATGTACTGTAACTTTTGTTAGCTTCCCTGATTTCTTTGAGCATTTCATCATCCATTTGTTGACTCTGGCCAGGCGGTCGACAGTACACCACCACTGCCATCGCCTTTCTCTTCCCCTTCTTACATGGAATTTCAATCCATAGAGATTCTACAGCAAATTTTGTTTCCTGCAAAACTTTAATCCTTTGTGACTCAATGCTCTCTCTAACAGAGTGTAACCCCACCACCAATTTGATCTGCTCTATCATTACGATATAGTTTGTACCCAGGTATCACAGTATCTTTCTGGGTGTTCACCTTCCACCATGTCTCTGAGATATCAATCATATCTAACCTCTCATTTAGTGCTATATATTCTAACTCAACCATCTTATTTTTTAGACTTCTGGCATCTGCATACAAGCATTTTAAAGGCTGTATTTTATTCATATTAATCTGGCTATCGGTAGGCAGGAGTAATTTGGAATCTTTAAGTTCTGCCTGCTCTGTACTCAAGGGCATTTGGGCTACTTTTGTCTTTAATGGAACTTCTCTGCTGATATACCCTAACTTCAATCTTTTGCTAGTATCTTTCAAGGATAGATTGTTCCGCAACATGTGCTCCTGGCTACTGTCGGCTTTCCCCTATTATCTAGTTTAAAACCTGCTCTATCTCCTTTTTAAAGGTTATTGCCAGCAGCCTGGTTCCATCCCGGTTAAGGTGGAGTCCATCCCTTTGGAAAAGCCCCTCCTTTCCCCAGAATGTTCCTCAGTTCCTAACAAATCCAAAACCCTCTTCCTTGCACCATCGTCTCCTCCACGAATTGAGACTCTGGATCTCTGCCTGCCTTTTGGGTCCTGCACGTGGAACAGGAAGCATTTCGGAGAATGCTTCCCTGGAAGTTCTGGATTTCAGCTTCCTACCTATAAGCCTAAATTTAGCCTCCAGGACCTTCCTACCACACTTTCCTATGTCATTGGTACCGACATGTACCAAGACAGCAGACTCCTCCCCAGCACTATCTAAGACCTTGTCTAGGTGGCATGTGAGGTCCACTACCTTCGCACCAGGCAGGCATGTTACCAGGTGATCCTCACATCCACCAGACACCCAGCTATCTACATGCCTCATGATCTAATCACCAACTATAACAGTTGTCCTAACCCTTCCGTTGTGGGCACATGGCCCTGGAGAAACTTCCTCTGTGCGAGAAGTTTTTATATTACCTAGAGGACAGGTCCTAGCTACAGGATCACTTCCTGCTACACCAGAGTGATGCTCTCCTGTCACGTGACCTCTCTCCTTCATGGCAACATCCCTGTAGGTCTCGTCTATGTACCTCTCTGTCTTCCTTATGTCCTCCAAGTCTGTTGCTCTAGACTTCAGAGATCAGATTCATTCCCTGAGTGCAAAGAGCTCCTTGCACCTAGTGCACCTGTATGACCCCCCCCCCCCCCCACTAACCGGGAGAAAATCATACATGTGACACTCAATGCAAAAGACTGGAAAGCCCCCATCTCGCTGTTGGACTGCTGTCTGCATCTAAGTTTTAGAGTTGTGTTTAGGTATGTAAGTTGTTTACTTACTAAGGTTTCCTGGGGATACTTATACTAGAAACATAGAAACATGATGACAGAAAAAGACCACATGGCCTATCTAGTCTGTCCTTCCATAACAACAACTACAACAGTCCACTTTTTACCTTTAGAGATCCTCTGTGTTGGTCCCATGCTTTTTTGAATTCAGTTACTGTCCTCATCTCTACCACCTCCACTGGGAGACTATTCCATGGATCCACTACTCTTTCCGCATATCACTCCTGAATCAATCTCCCTTCACCCTCATCCCATGTCCCCTCGTAGCAGAACTTGCTTTCAATTGAAAGAGGCTCTCTCCCTGAACATTTATGCAACGGAGGTATTTAAACATCTCAATCATATCACCTCTATCCCGCCTTTCCTCTACGGTGTACATATTAAGATCCTTAAGTCTGTCCTCATATGCTTTATAATGAAGCCCACTAATCATTTTAGTAGCCACCCTCTGCACCGACTTCATCCTGTTCACATCCTTTTGAAGGTGCGGTCTCCAGAATTGCACACTATACTCCAAATGAGGTCGCACCAGACTTATACAGAGGCATTATCACCTCCTTTTTTCTGCTAGCCATTTCTCTCCGTATGCACCCAAGCATCCTTCTAGCTTTTGCCGTCGCCTTTTCTACCTGTTTAGCTATTTTAAGATCATCAGACACAACCACGCCTAGGTCCTGCTCTTCTTTAGTGGACAAAAGTACTTCACCTCCTAAACTGTATTGCTCCCTTGGATTGCTGCAGCCCAAATGCATGACCTTACATTTTTTAATATTAAATCCCAGCTGCCAAATTCTAGACCATTCTTCAAGCTTAGCTAGATCCCTCCTCATGTTATCTACACCTTCCTGGGTGTCTACTCTATTGCAGATTTTGGTATCATTTGCAAAGAGGCAAACCTTATCCGACAGCCCTTCCGCTATATCACTAACAAAGATGTTAAAAAGAATCGGACCAAGGACAGATCCCTGGGGCACACGCTGGTAACATCCTTCTCCTAAGAGTGAGCTCCATTTACTTGTACTCTTTGTCGCCTCCCACCCAACCAATTTCTAACCCAAGCAGTAACTTTAGGGTCCATCCCTAGGGTGCTCAGTTTGTTTATAAGTCGCCTGTGAGGAACAGTGTCAAAGGCTTTACTGAAATCTAAATACACCACATCTAGAGCTCTCCCTCGGTCCAACTCCCTGGTCACCCGTCAAAGAAATCAATCAGATTTGTCTGACAAGACCTGCCTCTGGTGAATCCATGCTGCCTCGGATCCTGTAATCCGCTGGACTCCAGAAACCTCACTATTTTCTCTTTCAGCAGCGTTTCCAATAATTTACTCACCACCGAAGTTAAACTAACCGGCCTGTAGTTTTCAACCACATCCTTACTTCCGCTTTTGTGTAAAGGCACCACATGAGCCTCTCTCCAGTCCTTTGGCACCACTCCCGACTCCAACGAGGCATTGAAAAGGTTAGTCAGTGGAGTTGCTAGAACGTCACCAAGTTCCCTCAGTATTCTAGGGTGTATCCCATCCGGTCCCATCGCTTTGTCTACTTTAAGTTGAGCTAGTTTCTCACGAACACAGTCTTCTGAAAATTGTTCAAGATGTCCCTCGCTTCTGTTCCTATTTGTGGATGTTTTCTGAGGTCCTGCTCCTGGTTCTTCAAATGTGAACACAGAACAAAAATATTTGTTAAGCAATTCCGCTTTATCCTTATCAGCTTCTACATATTCCCCCCCTGCACCCTTGAGTCTGACAATACCACTTTTGCCCTTCCTCGTCTCACTAATATATCTGAAAAATGTCTTATCCCCCCATTTTATTGCATTGGCTATTTCCTCCTCCTTTTGAATCTTTGCCTTCTTGACTACTTTTCTAGCTTCTCTAAGTTTTTCCAAATACAGATGCCTGTCTTCCTCTCTCTGTGATCTCTTGTATTTCACGAAGGTCTCCCTCTTTTTCTTCACTTTTTCAGCTACTTCCTTCGAAAACCATAGCGGTCTCCTTTTCCTTTTGCCTTTATTTACCATTTTAACAAAAAGGTTGGCTGCCCTTAAAATACCCCCTTTCAGTTTTGCCCACTGTTTTTCTACATCCCCCAGCTGTTCCCATCCCACTAACGACTCCCTGAGGTATTGGCCCATCTTCGCAAAGTTAGTCTTCCTAAAGTCTAAGATCCTCACCTTGGAATGGATTCTAACAGCCCTAGTCCTAATACTGAACCACACCATCTGGTGATCACTGGATGCAAAATGATCTCCCACTACAACATCAGAAACACTTTCACCATTGGTAAGCACCAAGTCCAGTATGGCCCCTTCACGTGTGGGGTCTGTTACCAATTGCCTGAATAGTTCTCCCTGTAGAGAATCCAGGATCTCCTTACTTCTAGATGATACTGCAGCAGGAATGTGCCCATCAACATCTGGCATATTGAAATCTCCTATCAGTAGAACTTCCGCTTTCCTAGCAATGCTGCGTATGTCTTCAATTACCGTATTTTTGCGCATATACCGCGCGCGTTATACACTTTTTTACTTACCGCGCAACCCTCCCGCGCGGTATTTTCGAGGGCGCACTATACCAAAACTTTACTGCAAGTAGCTGATCCCAAAAAAGAGGCACCACAAGAATATATTGGTACAAAAATATATTTAATTACTTTTCATCATCCGATTCCATAAAACCTTTGAAATCACTTCCCTCATCAACATCATCATTGAAATAATTTAAAACCGTCTGAAGACGCTCTTCCGTAACATATGCACTTTCATCGTCACTACTTTCGACGTTTTCATCGTCATCTTCGTCATCACTGCGCACCCCATCCTCGTTCTTATAAACAATCCCTGCTTTTCGGAATCCATTTCTGATGGTTTCAGGGGATATTTTGTCCCAAGCAGAACACAACCAATTGCAGATTTCCATTAATGTAGCCCTCTTTAATCGTCCCGATGGAGTGAATTCATGGATTCCATGCTGCATCCAATTATCCCACTCTCGTCTGATGAACGTTTTGAAGGGGTGATTAACAGCTATATCTAGCGGCTGCAGTTTGCAAGTAAGACCATTATGTGAGAAAATCAATGCGGGACAGGCAGAAAATTGCGCTTTATATGCGGGTGCGTGTTATATGCGGGTGCGCATTATATGCGCGAAAATACAGTAACTCTCTGTCCACCTCTTCCTCTTGTGAGGGAGGTCTGTATATCACACCAATGCAAATAGATTTCTCTTTCCCTCTTTCTAGTTTAACCCACAATGCCTCCTCTCTCCCTTTTAAGCTCTGTAATTCCAAAGCTTTAATAGTAGTTTTACATATAGTGCCACTCCTCCTCCCCTTCTTCCTACCCTGTCCTTTCTGAATAAAGTATAGCCAGGTATAGTTACATCCCAGTCATGGTTTTCTGTGAACCATGTTTCTGTAACTGCCACTAAATCCAAGTCAGCCACTCCCACCAAAGCTTCAACATCAGGGATCTTACTTCCCATGCTACGGGCATTTATACACACTGCTTTCCATATGTTACCCCTGTTACCCATTTCCATAAAGGTATTTAATGTATCACCTACCTGGGGGCTTTCACTTACCTGGGGGCTTTCTTCACCTATCCCCAACAAATCTAGTTTAAAGCCCTCTTCAGTAGATTAGCCAGTCTACTACCGAAGATGCGTTGACCTTTCTTGGACAGATGGATGCCATCTCTGCTCTGCAACCCTTGGAACAGCATCCCATGGTCTAGGAAACCAAAACGCTCTCGATGACACCATCCATGCAGCCATGCATTCATCTCCAGGATGCAAACCTCTCTGTCTTGGCCTTTACCCTCAACAGGGAGGATTGAAGAGAACACCACCTGTGCACCTAACTGCTTCACCCTCTGTCCCAGAGCCATAAAGTCACTTTTGATACGTTCCGAGGTATACCTGGCAGTATCATTTGTTCCAACATGGATTAGCAACATTGGGTAATAGTCAGTGGGCTTGATGAGTCTCGGCAAACTCTCCGTAACATCTTGGATTTTGGCACCAGGCAGACAGCATACCTCTCTGGACATCAAGTCTGGTCGGCAGATGGACGCCTCAGTACCCCTCAGAAGAGAGTCTCCAACCACCACTACCCTTCGTTTCCTTCTGGTCACCGATTCTGCAACTTTGGGGTACTTGAACTCTGGTTCTTCCCTTTCCAGGGATGCTTTCACCTCCTCCACTTCCAGGGCTGCATAATGGTTCTTCAATTCAAGGGCTGGAGAAGTTGGATTGGTGATTTTGCAAGCCCTGGTGACTTGTGTCCAACCATCGACATTCTGTTGGCACCCATCTTCTCCTGTGCTGGAGAGCTTGGTTGCTGCAAGAAGCATCTCATCAATGTACTTCTCACTGTCTTGAATGCTCCTCAGCCTCGCCACCTCCTCTCTGAGTTCCTCCACTTGTTTCCTCAGAGCTTCAGCATGCAGGCACCCTGCACATGGAACTGGCCCTTCAACTGGCATTAGGACCTCTGTCTGGACCGAGGCAGAAGCTGTAACGGGGGCAACAGCTTTAGCAATACTATTTTTCCCAGTCATTGTTCTGTTCGTGGAGCTTAGGTATCTGTTAAAGCAAAAGAGAGAGATCTACCAAGTACCAGACGGTTTCGCAGCTGTCCTTTCAGAGAAAAAGCAGTTAAATCTCTTGAATTATATTCAAAATGTGCTGGTCCAATTCTCTGTGATTTGTTAAAGGGGGAGGTGCCCTATAAAGCAATACTGCTGAGTCGGGGTGGGTAGGGAGGGAACTAACACCTGATTAGGTGTTAGCAGTTTCCAAACCTGAGGAAGTTACTAGAGTTCAGCAACCTACTGTGCTCAAGGAAAGTTCCCCTAAAGCAGCAAAAAGAAAGTAACCTTGGTTTAAAAAATATACCAAAAACCCTTTTAAGAGCTCCCAGTCAGAGAGCTAGCAATGTAATATAATAAAAACAAACAAACAAACCCTCAAATCCTTACTGTTTGTTGATCTGTAGAGCCCTGGTTAGGAAAGCCTCAACAGGGCAGGACACTGGAGCCTTTTATGCAGGCCTCCGCTGCAATCAGGAAATCAGGCCCACTAACTTCTGATTAGGTGTTAGCAGTTTCTAAACCTGAGGAGGTTACTAGAGTTCAGCAACCTACTGTGCTCAAGGAAAGTTCCCCTAAAGCACCAAAAAGAAAGTAACCTTGCTTTAAAAAATATACAATACTAATAAAACTATACCTAATACGTTTAATGGACTTCGTTCACGTCAAGTTTAACTAATCTCAGGTCCTTAATATATGCCCAATGAGGATAAACAGCTGCATCTGAGTGTGAATATGGCACCTCCTTTCCTTTAAGAGGTTTAAGCACCTATAAAGCTACGATTATCCAAGGGATAGGTGGGAGTCGGGGAGGGACTTATTAAAAGCTGGCTGCTACACAATACCCTGTCCTGTGCTTCTATTGTAATCTGTAACCAAATTCCTGGGTGATTCACACAGCCCTTGCTTAGACAGAGATCTAGGCCCCTCCAGAAATCCAGGCCCAGATCTCTGCCTGCTTATCCAATATTGCTGCCTCAATGTCTCACAGCTGTCTGAAAATGAACATAGTCAAAACTGAGCTCCTTATCTTTACCCCTAAACCCATCTCCTCTCTTCCTCCCCTCTCTGTTTCTGAGAATAACACTACACACCTCCCAGTTTCCTCAGCTCACAATATTGGGGTCATCTTTGACTATACTCCCTCTTTCTTTGCACACATCCAACAGATAGCTAAAACCTGTCGCTTCTTTCTCTATAAACTTGTGAAAATTCATCCCTTCCTTTCTAAACACACCACTAAGACACTTATCCACTCTTTAGTCATCTCCCATCTAGACTATTGCAACCTTCTCCTTGCTGGTCTCCCTCTGCATCATCTCTCTCTCCCCTTCAATCTGTTCAAAACTTAGCTGTGCAGCTAATCTGCCAAACTCTAGTACACTCATATAATCCCTCTTCTCAAGTTGCTTCACTGGCTCCCTATCCATTTCCATATTCAATTCAAATTTCTCCTACTGACCTAAGTGTGCACTCATTCTACTGCTCCTCACTACCTTTCCTCTCTTCTCTCCCTACACCTCTCCTCAGGAACTCCACTCTTCTGGAATATCCTTTCTATCTGTGCCCTTCTCTTATAATGCCTTCAGATTTCGATCCTTCCACCTTGCTGCTCTGTATGCCTGGAACAAACTACCTGAGTCTGTGTGTCAGGCTTCATCTCTGGCCCTTTTCATATCCAGGCAGAAAACTCACCTCTTCAAGGCCGCTTTTGGATCCTGATCCGATTCGTGTCCTATGCGTTTCCTTACCATTCCCCTAGATATATGCTTGTCCTCAGCTGTTGTGTTGTCTGTCTTGACTAGACTATAAGCTCTGATGAGCAGGAACCATCTTTTACGTGTCTTTACAGCGCTGCGTACGCCTTGCAGCGCTATATAAATAATAAATAGTAGTAGTAGTAGTAGTAGTAGTAGTAGTAACTCCCTCTAGAGTTGTGCTCTTGACCAGCCAATTATCCAGATATGGGAAGACAAACATCCCCAGCATCCAGAGGTAAGCAGCCACTACCACGAGGCATTTTGTGATGACATGAGATGCTGAGGCCAGGCCAAATGGCAGTACCCGGTATTGGAAGTGTTGTCCACTCAGGACAAATCTGAGATATTTTCTGTGAGCTGGATGTATCTGTATGTGAGTATAAGCATCCTTCAAGATCCAAGGGAGCATCGCCAATCTCCTTTTTGCAGATAAAGAAGCAGGATGCCTACAGAAATCATTCTGAACTTTTCTCTTGCCAAGAACTTGTTCAGGTCTCCAAGGTCTAGGATGGGACAGTATCTCCTCCCCCCATCCCTGTTTTCTTGGGAACCAGGAAGTACTTGGAATAAAACCCCCGACCTCTAATGCTCTAGTAGCACAGGTTCAATTGCGAGATCTGATAAGAGGATGGTGACTTCTCCCTGAAGCAGTTCCTGATGTAGAGGATCAAGATGCACACCCTCGGGGGCAGTTTGGCGGCAGTTCCAAAAGGTGTAACTTGTAATCACTCTGGATGATTTGTAAGACCCATGAGTTTGGAGTTATGAAAGGCCACCTGTGGGAAAAGAAGAGTGAGCTGTCCTCCGAATGGATGGCTCCCAGTCGCAGTCGATGGAAGAGTGGCTTTGCTCTAAAGGAACCAGTCAAAACCCCGCCTATGGTTTTGGGTGAGGAGCCAGCTGGGCCTTCTGGGACTTTTCCTCCCGCTGCTGCTAGCGAGGGGCCTGCTTGGGTTGGGAAGTCTGGGACGCAGAGTAGTACCTATGCCTTTGTGGCTAACAAGATGTCTTTTGGGCTGCGCCCTGGTATCTCTTCTGGTAGAAGGCGTGTTCGGATGTACTCCTGGAGATCCTAGTGAGAGCGATGTGCTGCTTCTCTATGAAGACAGCCTTCTCAACCTGCTCACCGAGGAGATTCTCTCCCGGCACGGAATATTCGCCAGCTTGTTCTGCATGGACTTCTCCAGATCCGATAACAACTGCAGTCACGCAAGTCAATGGGCACAAATGCCTATAGCAGTATTCCGAGATGCTGTCTCAAATATGTCATAGGTAGCCCCACATCATGAACTTGGAACAGTCCTTATACCACCAGGGCATGATAATGCTCCAATTTCTCAGGAGCCAGAAAATGGACCAGGTCAGCCAAGTCACACATGATATCCCTTCAAGAACATGTCCATGTAGAGCTGGTAAGAGGCCACGTGAGCGACAAGCATGTAACTCTGAAAATGCCTCCCGAAGGAATCCAATGTCCAGACCTCCTTCCCTAGGGGTGGTGCGGAATGAGTCTTGGTACTCTTGATCCTCTTCAGGAAAGATTCAACCACCAATGAATGGTGAAGAAGCTGAGGCTTCTCAAACCCAGGAGCCTTTTTCACCTTGTACATAGAGTCCAACCATCTACTGACGGGAAGTACAGTGAGGGGGGTTCTTCCACATTCTTGTCTGCACTCTCTGCAGGATATGGTGCACAGGTACTGTCACTGCCTCCTTAGGGGTTGAGGAGTGCTACAGGATTTCCAGCTCCTCTGCTGTGGGCTCATCCTTAGTCTCCAAAGAAAATCGGATAGCCTTGGCTATATCCTTTACAAACTCCTAGATGGCCATGTCCTCAGGAAGGGACTTATGCTGTTCACAAGGCAGAGAAGGCTCTGACAAGAGCTCCGTGGATCTGTCCTCCGACAAGTTCTCCGATTCCATGTCAGTGACCCAACCTTCTGAGTCAGACTCAGAAAGGAAGTCAAAATACCTTGAAGTCTCTGCCTGAATCACCCTCTTGCTTTGAGGGGGATCGGGAGCTCCTTTTGGAGTGCGCCAATGCCCTCCTAGACTTCGAGGGTGCATCACACCCTGAAACTCTAGAGAGCAATATCAGGTGAGCAGGCACCGGTGTCTGGGTCCTTCAATGTCCCGATGTCGATACCTCTTCCACAGGCAGTGCGGGCATCTTCAAGATAGCTGCATGGCAGCCGACGCCGAGGCCCCGGCATGCTGCATCACTAGTAGCGCCACGATGCATTCCTCAAGCACCTGCAGAAGGCTCTTCTCCATGGCTGCCAATTCCAAAGGCTGTGGGACCTGAGCAACTTTGACTGATGTAACAAGTGTCTGTACAAAGGTATCAACAGCTAGGTCTCAGCTGTCGGTAGGCCATCTGTGTCCCTCCAACGTCCTGGAGGATGAGCTCTCCTCCCTTTGGGGCACCTTTGAGGGGTACTCACGCAGACCCCCACTGCTCTCGCCTTGCCTCAAAGGGCTCCGATGCACCAGGGTCTTCACACGATGTTCGGCATTGTCACCCCTTGAGGTCGACGAAGACTAATCTGAATCCTTCTTCGTCTTTGGTGGCGCTCATCTGATGGCCGATACTCCAGGGCACTACGGGTGCTCTACTCCAATTGAGCTTGAGAGCTCCTCAATGTCACTGCACCACCAACATCTGATGTAGCTTTTGAAGACACTGAGACCGATGTTGTCGATGCTGAAAGTGATGGATCGGACTTTTGAGCGCCCAAAAAGTGATTTGCATGGCTTCTCTCGACCTTTGAGTCCCCTTATCATCATCTGCAAACACAAATTACAAGAAGAGGGCTGATGATTGGGTCCCAAGCACTGTAGGCACCAATTATGGGTATCCATGGCAGATATAGTCCTTGAGCAGTATAAAAATAATTATTATTTTTAAACAGGATACTTAGGTTGAGAGGCTAAATAGGATCTATTTTAAGCCTATTTTATAAAGGCACATGGCTGCTGTGTCTTTATAATATACCAGCAGAAAGGCAGCTAAAAACGTGGCTAAAATATAGCCATGTATATTTCCATCAGCTTAGGAGCTATTGTAATTGTATGCAGCTAATGTACTCACATAGGTGTATACATATTATAATTTATGCACGTACTTCATAACCCTACCTGTGCTTTGCCCAATTTCCTCCCCTAAACATGCCTACATCCAAGTCATATGCAAGTACATGTCTCCTTGCCATAACGCATACTTGTACACATGGGGTAATTTTATAAGGGATGTATATAGGCATATATGTGTGAAAAAGCTTTTATAATATTAACCCCTAAAAGTGCCCGCATAGTTTGCGCTGCTTTTCTGTACTGATGGCTGATGGTAGGAGAAAACATGCCCCGGTAATGTGGGTAAAAGCATGTACATCATGAACCACACATGTTCTTTGAGGGGGAAATTTGTAGACAGGTCAATTTACCTAGGTAAATCTTTAAGTACCTACATAAACAGTTTTGAAATTCACCTACTGCATCAATATTACGGCATAATTGCCCTCTCCAGTAGTCCCGAAGATGACAATCAGGCTGAAATGCCAACATAACAGGTAAAGTAGTTATTAATATAGCACCTGTCCTAAAAATGTTGGATTTATGTTTAAAAGTAGTTTGGGAGTGTTTATGAGCTAGTGTCTTGCCTTTGGGAAGATTCAGCATACATTTTAATTTTTTTTTGTATCAGAATGCCTTACTTTTCAATCTCTCTCTACAGCCCCATTCTGCTCTCTCTTTATGTAACCTAATCCACTTTTTCTCTCGTGTTTATGACATAAGGACTGTAGGGCTGGTACCCCTGCAATTCTGCACCTGCAGATCTCCAGCCTGTTCAGCAGCTCAAGCCTGAACCAAGCTGATCAAACAAGATGGCTTCCTGCTACACTTTTGCTGTGTTCAGCCACAGACTTAACCTTCAAGCAACTGCTTGCCCAGCGTTTCTATGTGTGCATACTGAAGCCATTGTTCCTGGCCAATTCACTGCCCACATGCAAGAACATCTGCTTCTCCGGTGCTTATCCACAGATGGTTCTACTGACCTTGGACACTTGTACCTATGCCCAGAAACTACATACTGTTTCCTCCGCATGACATCTTACTATGGATCCTTTGTCTGCAAGAAAGATGCCTGTCACCTACCTCCTGATTCGTTGAGAACACCTCGGACTATCTTGTGTCAACCAATCACCGGACCTAGGACGGAGACTCATCACAAAGAATAATACAGTCTGCGCAGAAGAACTTTGGCACCTTTTCCTGTTTGTGCCCTGCTTACTTGGTTTCTGCTACCTGATCTGTCTGCAAGACAGATTCACTACGTGTGTGCAAGGCCATTCTCCTAAGGACTGAGATAAGACTTTCACCGATACCTTTGGTCCTGTGTTCTCCCATGGCTCGCCTCCAAAAGGGCTGTAGCCTGCGTTATCTAGCTTAGCTGCCTCCTTGGACTTGTGCTGCTTCACAGTCTCCAGACCCCAGTCACCAGAGTGCCAGACGAAGCTAAGATACAGTCTCTCTCTCCCCCGGATGGGTAAGGGTTAGCTAGAAACTTATTTCATAACTTTTCTCAGTGCAGAGTGACTCAGTGACGTCTGGTTACTAATTAGTAATTTATCGCTTTGTCTAATTGTAATTCTGTTTTGCAACAAATTTCTACCTCATGTTTCTAATTATATATCTTTGTATATTTTTCTACCTTGCTGTCCATAATAAATATAATATATTTATATATCTACGGACCAGACTCCTTCCGTGGCTCATTGCCAGCATAACTCATAGAATTTCGGGCTGGGTATCAGTAGCTAAATTTCCCCTGGACATAACTGAGAGCCTAACTTATTTTTATGCTATTAATAATCCCTACAGGACAGGGGCTGGGCCAGTTAAAGCTGCTAGCTGTGGTGAAGCATAAAAGGACAGTAGAGAAGGACTGAGGCAACATGAGTCACTGCAGAAATACTGGAGAAAAAGGGGGACCAAGGCATTGCAATGATGGCAGGAGCGCAAGAGAAGAAGAGAAACGAAGAGTTGCTTTGAAAGGACTAGAACAGATCAGGACAGCAGGAATTGCTGTGCTGATGCTGGTAGGAGAGCAGGAAATGTTGCGAAGTCACACCTAGCTCCTATCACTTCCTTTCTCAAAGCCATTTTTTTTAATAACTGGGGCTTGAATCTCCTGGCAGAACCGATTTGGGAAACTCAAGCAAAACCTCCATAACATTCTTAGGTCTAGGACAAGATCTGGAGTTTGCCTATCAGTGATGAGCTCCTCAGGCTAGGCCAATACCTCTTCACCCACCTAACAATCATTGCCACCTAGTAATAACCACCACTGCTCCATATTCATGAACATGACTGAAATTTCCCACAGTTATTGCTGATGCTTCTTGCTCACGTTCTGAAAGACTATTTTGGAAGTATCTAAGTAAAGTCAAGTCAGTCCCATCTCTCAGACAGCAAAGCCCACTGTCCTCAGGAACAGAGTCCCACCTGTTTGTGGTTAGTGCATTGATCAATGAATACATCGCAGCTCCGTCTTTTGCACGAATGATGGCTTCCAGGTTTTCTTCGAGGACCTTTTTATTGTTTCGCACTTCACGTAAAACCCTTTCTGCATCCTCAAACATGGACTTTGGGGCCTTTATTGTTTGTAGAAGGGATGGCTTGGGAATATGGTCCGCATTGGAGAGAGCAGACACTCTCTCTGGCTCTTTAGGCTAAAGAATAAGAGGAAAGATTAAAGTAAGCCATTGTACATCCCAAGCCAGTTGTGAAATACATACAAGGAAACAATCAGGTCCATATCAGCACTAGGCCTAACCAAAAAAGCATTTGCTTGCTTGTTTTTAAATTTGGCCCTGGCTAGCAGCTAAAATTTGGCCAAACAATAATGCATGGCCAAAATTTAAATTTAAGAGGGGCCAGGGGGATTCTTGTGGCGGGGACAAAACTTATCCAGATAACATTCAGCCACCATCTGGATAAACATATTCATTTAGGGGGACAACATAAAGTCATCTGTTTAACTTTAGGACCACATATTCAGCAGGCCTACCTGAACGGATAGAGCCACCGAATATCAGGCATAAAGATGAGAGGATAAATCTCCACTTTCTCTTTGGTGGTGGCTGCAACTTTGAATACTGACACCCACTACATTTCTTTCTATACGTTTATTTTAATTTCTGGTTAATAGTTGCTAATGGACCTGTTAAACTTATCCAAACTTTTGTTAAATTCTCTGGCAATAAACTCTACAGCTTAACTGTGTGCATGACTTAAGAAATACTTTTAAAATAATCCACTTATTAGTGGACCCTCTATGAAACTAAAATGGTAAGCAGAAACCTTTTCGTTTTGAGCTATTATTGAAAAAGATGCGAGTTACGCAAATCCTGTACATGGATTTATTTTTAACAGAAGCCATCTCACGCATTCCCTTAGTCTAATGCAGAGCACAGAAGTTAACACCTGGGGAAGGTGGATTGATATATGTGTCTGCTTTATCCTGCCTACTATGGAGAACGTTCATTATAGGTAAACAACTTTGCCTTCTCTGCCAACAAGCAGGACGAAGATGCTACATACAGTGGCTGAGGTTTACCTCATTCAGGCATATTAGGTGCTAGCTGAATATTAATGGAAGACCTTGTAGAACAGCTCATCCAAATTCATGGCATCTTCATGAATACTGTCTGGACAGTAATGTGATATAAAGTTGTGAATGGATGACCAAGCTGCTGCTCTACATATTCCTTTACTGTACTGTGAATAATGATGGGCAATCAGTATTGTCATTGTTCCGACTTGATGTGCTTCCACTGTATTAATCAGCAATCCTGTTAGGGCACAGCAATGGAATATGCAGTATGCTAGCCAATTTGCTAAATTCTTTTTTAAATACCTAACCTACTAGGATCAAAGAAATGAACAGACAGGAAATGTGGCTGTGCTCTTTCACACAGCAGGTCAGTGCTGCTAGGATGCGTGATGATTCGGGTGGCACATAACGGGAATAAGGATGGCTGGAGTGAATATAGTAAGAGACTGTGTGCATGTGAGGGTGTGATGGAGGAATCTAGAGGATGTGAAATGGAATCCAGTTGCACGGAGGAGGTTGGGGAGGGGGCCAAGGGGATTGTGAGGATGAACTGGGAGAGTACTGAGGGCTCACATACTGTCAATGTTTGATTGGTGACAGTTTTGCCAATTTGCAATAATGTAGTTGGGCGACAAAGTTTGGTTGTGGAGTTCCCAGCTTATAAAAAATACTATTTATTTATTTATTTATTTTATTTATTTAACCAGTTTTCTATACCGCCTTATCCTTCAATCAAAGTGGTTTACATTATGTAATCACTACAAATAGGTACTGGATACATTCCCTTGTCCCCAAAGGGCTCACAATCTATGTGTACCTGAGGCACTGGAGGGTTAAGTGGCTTGCCCAAGGCCACAAGGAGTGACTATAAGACTAGAAACCCCAGTCTCTCCGGCTTGAGATTGCTGTCCCCAGGTGGGAATTGAACCCCCAACCCTCCAGCCTGAGGTACCGTGTCCTAACCACTAGGCCACTCCTTGTCGCTATAATTTGTTTGTTTATTTAATCAGTTTTATATACCATCTTATCCTTCAATCAAAATGATTCACAATATAACTTATCATCGTACATTACAACTTGTGGGTCAAAGGGGGGGGGGGGGGAATGGAGGGTAGGATTATATATAGGTGTACAAACTATTTACAGCTCGCACTTAGGTTGTGCATGAGGTCCATGGCCTATAGTAGTCTAGTAGGCAATTGTATCTACTGCCTGTCATGGGTTATCGAAATATTCTGTGAATAAGAGTCTTGAGTGCCTTGTGGAAGTCCCTGATGTCTTTCATGGCTCTTATTCCTTCGGGGAGGGAGTTCCATAAGGTTGAAGCATTGAGCAAAGGTGCTCTTCTGAAAGTGGTTTGGTTGTTTTTTTGATAGCCTGCTGGTGTGGCAAGCATGTTCTCATTATTGTTTTGTCTGGGTCCTGTGCTTGGGTTTCTGCTAACTGTGGTCTGTAGAGCATCTGCTGAGCTATGGTGAATGACTTTGAATATGTTTAATATTGTCTTGAACCTTGCTCGGGTGTGGATTGGTAGCCAGTGCAGTTGTTGGGGTATAGGAGTGATGTGCTCATTTTTGGCAGTGCCTGGAATGATTCTTGCGGTAGTGTTCTGCACTAGTTGGAGTGGATGGATGGTCTATTTGGGGAGACCTTGGTACAGTAAGTTTCTGTAACCGAGTATTGGCATACTAATAGCCTGGCACACTGAGCGGAAATGATCCTGGCTTAGTACTGGCTTAAGTCTTCTAATGAGTTTTAATTTGTGGTAAGCTTTGGAGCAGCTTTGTTGATATGTGCCTGGAGGTTAAGGTTCTTGCCCAGGGTGATGCCCATGTATCTTACTTCATCCTTCACCTTTATTGTCTTTTGCAGAATACTGATTGATTGTGGTGGGTTGAAGATGTTGTTTCTGGAGATGAAGAGAGCTTCTGTTTTGTCGTAGTTAACCTTCAGGTTGTTATTGTCCAGCCAGATGTTCATGTCCTCTATACATTTGGTTATATGTGTTAGGTCAGGTGCATGCAGGTCAATTGGTGTATATACCATGATATCATCTGCGTATTTATGGTGGCACATCTTGTGACTTTTGATGATATCGCAGATGGGCTGTATGTATATGTTAAAAAGAATAGACGAGAGTGTAGATCCCTGGGGAATGCCATGTGTGATGGAGAATGGTGCTGATATGTTGTAGCCGCATTTGACTTGCTGCGTACGGTTGTTTAGGTATGAGCTGAACCACAATACACTTCTGCCCTGAAACTAGGATGATAGAAAGAAAAAGTAAAATACATATTCATTCATAGTAACCATGGCGTGCTTTTGTGCTGCTGGCAATAAACAGATTTTTAAAGGTCCAGTGCATACAGGGCTTGTTCGCATTTGTGTGTGCACGAGACTTTGGAAAGAAAAGAGAAAACACTATCAACAGATTGATGTGATAAGCTGATAAAATTTGTAAAAACTAGGTGAGAGCCTGAAGGACTACCCTACTGTGGAAAAACTGCAGATGTACAGAAGAAGGGACACGTGCTTAAAGCTCATGTATGCTTCAGGTCTAAAAAACTGCCAATAAAAAAAAATATTTTCCAGGTCAAGTATACCAGCCCTGTCAATTCCATATATTTCAAGGGTGGTTTCATGAGCTCAGCCAGAACCATGTTAAGATTCCATGGAAAAGGTGGCCTCTTAAATTGGGGATTTTATATATTATAACTCCCTCGGGAATTTGGACATTAGTGGGTGACATGAAACCAGGCTTCAAATAATGCATGCACGGTAAGCAGCTATCCAAGTCAGATGCACCTTTACCGAGGACATACACCAAATGATAAAAGATGGAATAAATATTGAAATAGGCTCTGTGGAGAACAGGAAACAGGTTAAGCTCCTTTGAATACACAACATCAAAAACCTCTTTTGCTTAAAGTTGTAAAGGTGAAGACAATTCAGCTTTTTTTTTCTAAGTGCCATCAAGTCAATGCTGACTCCTGGCAACTCAGCAGCCCCTGAGTTTTCTTGGCAAGGTATCACAGGAGGTAGACTGCCAGGCCTTTTCTCCCAAGGCAATGGAGGGTAAAGTGACTTGCCCAAGGCCACAAGGAGTGCTAGTGGGAATCAAACTCAGATCTCATGTTGCTCTAACCACTAGGCTACTCCACCATTAAGAAAGGTAAAACTCTTTTTCAGGAACAACCAATTCTGATGCTAAAATTCCTGGATGAAAACATTTGAAAACACTGTCAGCAACTTTGGTACTGAATTGGTCTTCTGCACCAAATATTGCTTCCTTTATCCTGGCTTCTTTTGATAATGCTATATCCTGGGCAGATGCCTGTGCAACAGCAACTTCTGTACCGAGTCCTTCAGTGCCAGCTCTTTCTGCGCTATTATTTACCAGCAGCTTCTGCTGTTTTATGGATGACTTTTGCTCCAAGGATCCCAGGCACCAAGACCTGCAGGATTTAGCCTGGTTTTTTTTTTAGGAGCGCTCCTCCTCTGAAGGATGTCTTTTTCAATGCACATTCTCAGTTTCCCTTAAGAAGCAACTATTCCCTGAGGTTGAATGACAATTATTTTCTCTTCTTATAAGAGGCAAAGTCTCTTGGGTGCTTTCTCATTTTTTTTAACCTCCTCTGGTTTCTTTGCTGCTGTAAAAGAGTTCCTATGGTAAGGACAGAAGATCCATTTTGTGGCTCTTGAAATGTCTCACCTTCTACAACAACCTGTTAAATTAAGGACAGTTGGAAACATGATGTCTAGTCTGAGGCAAGAAAAGCAATTTCAGTGATTGTCCATGACAGACATCTTCTGCTGGAGCAGCACTTTTTGAAGCCCCCAAGAATAGTGAACAACTAGTTCATGAGATAAAAAGCAACTATGGAAGAGGGAATCGTTTTTAAATTTTGTTTTTGTAGAAAGAGGGAAGAGGAACACAAAGAAAAGAAAACAGAAGTCAAGAAAAGGAAACAATTTCTCTCCACTTCAGCAACCATTAGATAAAATGAGTGTGCACACAACTGCATACGTTCGATAGCAGGGATGAAAAGTGTAGTTACTCACTTGTAACAGATGATCTCCAAGAACAACAGGTATTTAGCCTTCACATATGGGTGACGTCAGTACCGACCCAGCCCACGTGGGAATGCTCCCCAGCATCCAATTGGAAAGCTTTTGGGAGCACTCCACTGTGCCTGTGCGACTGCCTTCCCGCCTTCCTCTCCTCAGTTGAGTTTGTAGCTAAGAAAAGAGTAAATGAAAACCTATGATGCCTAGGAGAGGAGGGTGGGTTGTGAAGACTACATTCTTGTTGTTCCCGGTGAGTAACTACGCAATCTCCAGGAACAAGCAGGAATGTAGTCTTCAAATATGGGACTTCCTAGCTCCCAGATGGCAGATGAGTTGACCTCAGAACCAGTGGATTTCTGGTATCTTCAAGGTCCAGGACGGAGGATACATCTAAGTCTGAAAGAGGTGCTGGAGTAAAGCTTGACCAAACATGGCATCGCGACAGGTGTCCTTGTCCAGACAATAATGGGCAGCAAAGGTATGGACAGAAGACCAAGTAGCTGCTTTGCAAATTTCATCGATGACTATCGAGTGTATGTTTGCCATCGAGGTGGCCATGGCATGAACGTTGTGAGCAATGACATGCCCTTCAAGGGAGAGTCCTGTTTTGTTATAGGCAAATGAAATGTAGTCTGCTATCCATCTGCAGAGTGTAGGCTTAGAAATAGGTAATCCCAGGTGACTAGGGTCAAATGAGACAAACAGAGGCTTTACGAGGACCTTTGGTCCTTTGGAAATAAAAAACAATGCACGCTTGCAGTCAAGAATGTGCAGAGTTGCTTCTGCTCTAGACGCATATGAATTAGGAAAGAAAACTGGAAGGTAAATTGATTGGTTTGGAAAGAAGGGAGATACCATCTTTGGCATAAAGTGTGGGTGAGTCTTTCAGGACTACTTCGTCATAATAGAAGCGGATATAGGGAGGATCCACCACCAAAACCTGAAGCTCATTAATGCGTCTAGCTGAAGTGAGGGCAATTAGGAAGATCACTTTCCATGAGAGGAATTTAAATGAGGTCATGGCTAATGGTTCAAAGGACTGCTTGAGCAGCTGTGCTAGAATGACACTGAAGTCCCAAGCTATCTGAGGTGGCTTAATGGGAGGTTTGGGCAGCAGAAGACCTTTCATGAAATGTGCTACTAGTGGCTGTGAGGAGATGGGCTCTCCATCAAGCAGATTATGAGAGGCCACAATGGCACTAAGGTGGACTGTCACCAAGTTTGTCTTTAGTCCTGTCGAGGACAGGTGGAGGAGATATTGAAGGAGTGACTCCACTGAGCAGAAAAGGGATTTAGATCTTTCTGGGAGAACCAAACAGAGAATCCACGCCACTTAAAAGCATATGAACGTCTGGTATAGGGCTTTCAGGAAGCCAAAAGGATCTCCTTAACCTCTGAGGTAAGGTCAAAGCCTTGTAAAGCTATGCTCTCAGCAGCCAAGCTATGAGGCCGAGAGACTGTGGAAATATTTCTTTACGGAAAGAGTGGTGGATCCGAGGAATAATCTCCCAGTGGAGGTGGTAGAGAGGAGGATGGTATCTGAATTCAAAAAAGCATGGGACAAACACAGAGGATCTCTAAAGACAAAAAGGGGACTGTTGTAGTTGTTGATATGGAAGGACAGACTAGATAGGCCATGTGGTCTTTTTCCATCGTCATTTTTCTCTGTTTCTATGTATTGGGATGGAATAGTGAGCCATTGTCCTGGGAGAGGAGATCCGGCGCATATCCCAATCATAGAGGATGAGTCTGAGTCAGAGATAGTAGCAACGGAAACCACGGTTGCTGCGGCCAGTGAGGGGCTATGAGAATCATGGAGCCCCTGTCGGACAGAAGCTTGAAAAGCATCTTGGGAATGAGGGGTATGGGAGAGAACGCATAAAGCAGACCCTGACCCCAGTGCAGGTGGAAGGCATCCACCTGTTGGTTGGTGAATGTTGGAGTTCTTCTGCAGAAGCGAGGAAGCTTGATACTTTGCGAAGTTGCGAACAGATCTATGTCTCAAGTTCCCCAGGTCTGGAAGATGTAGGACCATTCATGGGGAAAAAAGAATGCAACTCAGTCTGTCTGCCAAGATATTGGATTCCCCGGGGAGGTACACTGCTTGAAGGTGTATCTGATGAGCAATGGCAAAGGACCAGAAGTGTTTTGCCTCCTTGCAGAGCACCCAAGAGCCTGTTCCTCCCTGCTTGTTCATATAGAACACGAAAACCTAATTGTCTGTCCTGGCTAGGACCTGTTATGTAAAGGGGGAGCGGAGGGCAAGAACCACAGCCCACACAGGGAGGATACACAAAAAAAACTTTTATTGGTGACCCCTCCACTCCCCCTTTACTGTTTTCCTGCGGAAGGCATCCTTCTTTTTCCTGTTGGTAGGACCTGTTATGTTTTGAGGTGGTGTTGAAACACCTGGGCATTGGAGATAGCCCAAAGTTCCATGAGATTGATCTGGAGTGGATACTCCTGTGCTGTCCAGAGCCCCTGCGTAGTCAGGTTGCCCTGGTGGGCTCCCCAACCTAGTTTGGAGGTATTCGTCGAAAAGCTGCATTGACATGGAGGCATCTGAAAAAGTGACCCTACGAGCAGGTTTTCTGGAGAATACCACCACTGAAAGGATGTGGTTAGATGGGCAGTGACCTGGTAGCCTGTCCCGGAGACAGCCCGAGGCCTGCTTCCACTGGGAGGCAAGAGTCCACTAGGCTGTTCGCATATGTAGTCGGGCATGTGGAACGACATGTACTGTAGAGGCCATGTGCCCAAGGAGTTACAGCATCTCTCGGGCTGTCAGATGATCTTGTAGGAGCATCTGGGATGCTAGTTCGACTAGACGGGCACAACGGAGTTGGGACAGAAATGCCCTGGACTGTTGGGTGTCTAGTAGGGCTCCAATAAACTCTAGTCTTTGAGCTAAAACGAATTGGGATTTTGAGAAGTTTATGACAAATCCCAAATGTTGTAGTACTGTGTTGGTACGATGCAAGGAAAGCAGTACCTCTTGGAAGGTGTCTGCCTCTATTAGCCAGTCGTCTGAGCAAGAGAACACGAATATCCTCAGAGTTCTTAGATATGCGACCACGACCACCATGCACTTTGTGAAGACTTTTGGGGCAGAGGCGAGTCCAAAGGGAAGGACTCTGTATTGATAATGTTTTCCCTGGAAGGTGAAGCGTAGATACTTCCTGTGTCCTGGATGGATGAGGATATGTGTATACGTTTCTTTCAGGTCTAGAGAACAGAACCAGTCCTAACTGGAGGTAGGGAAGAACTTTTCATGGACTAGAAACTTGAGGTTTGAGGTCCAAAATGGGCCTGTACTCTCTGGTTTTCTTTAGAATGAGAAATTAGGGAGAGTAGAAGCCCACTCCCTGTTGGAATGTTGGGACATCTTCTATGTGCCCTGAGACAGAAGAGAGGACACCTCATAGGAGAGCAGTGAGTGGGGGTTTGCGTTTGATATTCCCCTGTGAATGTGGATGGGGCAGAGTTTGCAGATGAAGACTGTACCCCTCCGGAACTATGGCCAGTGTCCACTGCTCTGAGGTGATGAGGTGCCATCTGTGGGCATAGTAACACAATCTGCCTGCTATGTGGAGGGGTTTGGCAGGATGGCAATGCTCTCAGAGGCAGGATGGCAATGCTCTCTAGGAAAGAGTTAAAAAACAGATGCAGGCTGTGGCTGTGGAGCTGGTTGAGATTTAGCTACGTATCTGTGGCTTCTTTTATTTAGGAGGCTGCTGCTGCTTCTTCTGTGGGGCTTGACCCCGATACTGAGAAGTGGAAAAATAGGAAAAGAAGAATCTTTTCTTCTTATTGTATAAAGACTTCTTTGCAGAAGTCTTTTTCCTAGTAGGGTCAGCTGTTAGTCTGGACAGTCTCTTAAGAGTAGTATTTTCCGACTCTAATTGAGAGGCCTTATCTTGCCAGTCTTTGCCAAAGAGGTTTTCCCCTGTGCAAAGAATGTTGCCCAGCTTATCCTGAACCCACTGTTCAGAATCTGAGGCCTGAAGCCATGCAATGCGACGTGCACCAATAAAAATTTCTGAGGCCCTGTTCATGCACTCAAAAGCATCAAAGGTAGCTCTATTGACTAACTTCGCTACATTTTGGCTACCCTTAACTAGGATGAGGTAATCTGCCTGTCATCCGAGAGGAGAGGGGCAAATGTCTCAAGATCCCTAAAGACTTCCTTCAGGAACATTACCATATAGACTGCAGAGGTTCCCAACTCCAGTCCTGGAAGGCCAAACACCATTCAGGTTTTCAGGCTGTCCCTAAAGAATATGCATGAGATACATTTGAATACAATGGGGGCAGTGCATGCAAATGCATCTCATGCATATTTATTACGGACAGCCTGAAAACCTGAATGGTGTTTGGCCCTCCAGGACTGGAGCTGGGAACCTCTGATATAGCGTATATAGGAGTTAATCCTAGCTTGGAAACATTGATGCCCAAAGACATCGAGGGTTCTCGATTCCCTACCCGCAGGGTTAGAGGAATGATCTTCGAGCTTTTGATTCAGTGCAAAGCTGATTCCACCACCATAGAGTGGTGGGGAAGCTGTGGATTTTGGAAGCCGGGACACTCCGGTACACGACACATGGTATCAAGACATCTACTTTGGGGTGAGACTGTGAGAGGCATCTCCCACATTCGGAGCATAAGGTCATGAAGGATGCAGTTCACCAGTAAGGTGGCTGTTTTCTTAAGTGCTGTTGGGTATTGGAGGATCTCTAATTCTTCTGCCCTTGGCTACTTCTCCAATGCCACTGTGATAGAGACACCTTTGGCCAGGTCTTGAATGAATTCCTGGAAGAATATGCGCTTCTGCTGAGGCAAGGAAGGGTCCGAAGGAAGGTCCCGGGGCCCCTATGAATCAAGTGACTCCACATCCGAATCAGGGGAATATGAATTGGAGGACTCGAAGTATCAATGGGTATGTTGCTTGCGGAAGGAAGGCCCGAGTGGGAGCGATGTCATCGTCATCTGCAGCAGCCCTGATGCTGTACCGGAAACTGGTGTTGATGTCTGTACTGGAACCGGTATTGACGGAGCGGTACCTGTAGCCAAGGGTTTTATGGATACCGAGGCCACAAGTAGGGCTGCTAAGCTGCGCTCGATGGCCAGTATGCACTGGTCTATTGAGATTGCCAATGCTTGGGTATCAGTTATGGGTATTTGTGCTACTGTCCCAGAGCATGGCACCAGTAGTTCTCTGGAGGTCGATATCTCAGGAGCATCCTGGAGCCCCACGATGGCTCTGGAGGACAGGGCCTCCTGTCAGGGCTGTTTAGCAGGCCTCCGAGGCAACCCCTTGAGGGATCTCGGTGCTTTGAGTGAGATCTTCCCCTGGAGGTGCCCACAGATTTCGATGTGGCCTTGTGCTTGGACTTCGAGGATTCCCGAGATCCATGAGAGGATGATGAGCTCCTCGAAGTGGATGCCAACAATACTGCATCTAACACAAAGAGTGCTCCAAATTTAGAAGCCCAGTTCTGAAGGCCTCTCCATGTTATTTTCTAGCAAAGGGAACAGTCCTTTGGTTGGTTGTCTGGACCGAGGCATTTTAAACACCAGTCATGCGTGTCAGTCATCGAGATGGTGCTGGCACACTTAGTGCATTTTTTTTAAACCACTAGTTGGTTTTTCCATACCTTCTATGTATGAAGAGTATGGTAAGCTTAAGGTCTTAAAGGGTGTCAATGTCCAAATAGGGGTTTTTTTTTTAATTACAGAAAATAAAGAAAGAAGATAAAGAAAAGGATAAAGGAACTAGCAATGTCCTAGACAGTGTCAACAGGAAGGCAGAGGTGCTATTCACAAAAAGAGATTTTTCAGCAGTGACAGGATTTGCTTTCTGTTGGCTCTGCAGAAAATGAAGAACTGAGGAGAGGGCGTTGGGAAGGTGGGAAGGCAGTCACAGTAGAGTACTCCCCAAAAGCTTTCCAATTGGATGCTGGGGAGCGTTCCCGCACGGGCTCCATCAGTGCCGACGTCACCCATATGTGAAGACTACATTCCTCCTTGTTCCTGGAGATACAGACTGACTCATAAGGCTTATCTGTGCTCTGAGAGAGCAATCCATGTTGGTGCTATCGGATAACATCATCCGCTTATGTGGCTCAGTCATCTTGCTTCTTGATCAAAATGAATCTTCCTTCTGGGATATACTGTGTTCTTCCAAGTCACCCAGACTGGATACCATTAGAGAAAGAAAGCTGGATTCAAAAGGATCTCTTGTCTGGCCCAGCATGGCACTCCATATGCTTTTACATTTCTGTATAAGCAAGATTTGTAATACTGCATAAACCCAGGTACATCACAGTAATTCATATTAAGGCTTGGTCAGAAGCTATAGTCAGGATCACTTAATTTCAACAAGGAGGGAAAAGCATGCAAAAGCATGGCTTTGGGAGTGCTTTTCAACATAGATTATAAAAGGGGTGGATGCTATATATGTGCATATGAGTAGATGCAGAAGCATGTGGGTTGTAGTGGTAGCGGGGGGGGGGGGAATGTGTGGATTATGAGGCTGCATATGTGCGTGCAGGAATCTGTGAGGTTGTGTGTGAGAATTTAAATAGTAATGGCCTGAGCTGCTACAATAGCTGCTGCCACCGCTGAACCTTAAATCTGGATATTCAATGCCAGGGCCATATCTGGGTCCCAGCATTGAATATCCAGGTTGGCCAGATTGCTGGGAAATTAACCATGCAGCAGTGATATTCATCCACGGTTAGTTTCCCAGCAATCGGTTAGCTTCTGGAGTGAAAGTTAGGCCAGCCTTCACTGTACCTGACTTTCAACGTGTGTTGATAATCAGGCAGCAGCTCAATATCGCCACTGCCCGGTTATCGATGGGTGCTGCCCCTGGATCGCCCCCATCATGCCCTGATGCTAACCAGTTAGCATCAAGACATGCAGCGGTGGCACCCACGGATATTCAGCAGCATTAACCATGTTAATGCCGCTGAATATCCTGGAAAAGGGCATTAACATGGTTAACAGGTCTGCTAACCGTGCTAGTCCCTTTGAATTTCCCCCCCTTAGTGAGAATGTGTGTAGGCATGTATGGGGGCATTTCTTTGAAGGTGCAGAAGTCTGTGGGAGGGGGTATAGAGGGCATATGAATATGTGCTGGATATGTAGCAATCTGTGAAGGAGATCAGAATGGTTGAAATATGTAGGGGGCACGGTGGGGTGAGTGATTGGCAGTTAACTGGGGACAGATGGGGTATGCAATATGTGTAAGGTTGTAGGAATATGGGGGGTGGGGGTCAAAGAGTGCAGGTGGATGAGGGGATACAAGAGGCCATGTGGTTTTGTGGCAGGTGAAGGCCTGTGATCCACAGTGTCTGACATAAGCAAGCAAGCCTAACTAGCTTGACCTGTAAATGAAGTCTGTAGAGAGGCCTATAGGAATTACACATCCCCCAACATGCTGCTATAAGAATTAGAACTCAGTAAAAGCATTGATTTAGCTTAGACAAGCAGAATAGATGGAAAAATACAGAGAAATGTGTTTAAAACTGCTGACAGAGAAATTAGAGCCCTGCTTCCCTGCACGTATTAACTAGCCCAATAGCCTTGAAAGTAGGAAAGTAACAAGTTGGTGAACTGGCCATTGTAATTGGGACTAGAAGGGGGGTTAGCAGGTGCTGAGCCCACCCAAAGAACATAATTGGATAACCATATCAGTACCGGGACCAATAGAAGAGGTACGGGAGGTTACCGGGACCAATGAACTGTTTTCCTATACCTAGAATGGAGCAAAAGTCTATAAAACTTGTTGTATTGCCAAAGAACATCGCTCAGCCATTTTGAAATTGACTTTGCTTGAGACTTGTGCACAAATAAATGATTTGGACCTTCTGAACAGACTCCTGGTATCATTGGTTTGTCTGCGCTCTGCTGCTACAGTTTCTCATTTTGGAAATTTTTTGGGAGGTAACACTGAAGGCACCTTTTGATGCCATCCATCACCAGCTGCTTCAGCTATTTTTCCCATTTCTGTCTTCTATGGTTGCTCTATGCCCAAGTGCTGGAAATGTGAAGGGAGTAGTGGAGCATTCTTTGGCTCTAACAGTTCACTACAGAAAGTTATGGGGATTTTTTCTTGAGAGGCCCAGTTTTCTGAAAACCTTGACCCAATGTTTCTGAGTTTCAAACTCATCCAAGATAATAATGTTTTCTTCCTGCTTACCAATGTAGTGAATTTCTTTCTTTTTTGCAGCGTTTTATGCCTATGGACAAACAGTGATTTTCATTTGTTGGAAAGCATAAAAAAAGTGATTTATCTTTAATAATCCAGAATAAATGCACAGAGATACCTATTCTGGGTTTTGCTCTATTTTTTTTTTTGCAGAACAGCTCAACCCAGAAACTGAAGAAACAGCAGCAAAAAATATTTTGAACTGTTCATCTACCATTCATAAATCACAAATTATGATCTATCCAACAATTCATTATGAAATATAGTTGGTAAATTGTCACAAACATACCTTTATGAAATCATTCACCTGAGAATTCCACTGCTTTGCCTGTTACAAGAAAAAAAAGGCAAATGATATTTCATTCAGAATGCTAACAAGTTTTAGTTTATGGCTCAGCAGTTTCCAACTACTTCTTTGAGCTTCCAGGTCAGTCAAAATTGGCCTTTGTTGCCTTACTACCTGGGTGGGGGGGTGGGGTTGCCTCCTATTTTATAAGCACTACACCTCTACCACTGTTACCACCACCACCACTGCTAGCCCAGCCTTTAAGCAAACATCCACAGACCACAGTTCCCTCTCAAGCCTGACATATGTCCAACCAGTAACTGTCATGTTGATTAATGGTACAACCTCCTTCCTTCCCCCAGGGGCTGTGAGCGCTATCTGCACAGCATCCCCAGCCCTGACCAGCCCATGCCACCAGTTGGGTGACATGGAAGAGTAGCTGGGTGGGCCCCACTATAAGCCAGCTGGCAGCAAACAATATAACTAGTCATCTTTCAGAAGTTCCATATATAACACATTCATTTGTAACGGTTTAAAATTATTTTACGTGTCTAACTCATTCATATTATATTTGCATATACTGTTACAGTTTTTTTAAAATATTAATTAAAAATCACTAACAACATTTTTCCATTCCTGCTCATTATTTTGCCATGTCAATTCTCATATTAAATTAGCCGGGCAGTCAGTAAATTCAACCAGGTGGCGCACCGATTCAGAAGATCCTGACAACACTGCAGAATGCTGCACACCACACTACTGAGTCATCAGTCTGGTCTTCAACAACCTTTCAAGATAACATTTTCATACTTGATAAAATTAAACTCTGGTTTAGAACATTGAATACATACCAAACTGAACATACGACACTATGCATAACTAACACACTTTCAAATTCTACCAAAACACAGCTCGTAGAATTCTTTTTAACCCCTCTGTGTGCATCAACAGATTTGAAAGGATGGATTTTACAGTCTAACCACATTGTCACTGCACCAAGGCAACAGGTATTGCTGTGTTTCTCTATCACGAGGAAGCAGTACACATAGCAACCAGTAGCAAACCACACTGTTCAATCACTAGGTGTCACTATATACAGCAACCATTAAGAAAGCTATATGCTTCACTCACTATTGTAAATTATGCTGTGTAATCTAAAGAAATGCAACCTCAATGTGAAGATCACCTCAAAACAGTAACTCTAATGACAAAGCAGACTCTAAGAAGAGTAAAGTTAGAAAGAGTTGAAAAAAAAATTAGCAATTTAGAGCATAAGAGAAAATGTGATGTACAGAGTACACAACTCAAAAAAAAAAACCACACAAAACTCCATTGAAGGGTTCAACAAACTATTCTTACACCTTGATCGAACTGAAACGAAGAACCCGGACCAACCCTATGCCCTTACTAGTCTAAACGGCCTTCTTACACTTCCGAGCTCACACAAGTAACACTGAAGATGGGTGGGTTCTGGACTGGACTGGAGGGACTCGAGGAAAGCAAATTAGCAGGTAAGGTCTAATTTCACCTTCCATATCGCCCCCCCACCAGTCCAGTCTAGACGCGTGGGATGTACCATAGCAGTAATCAAGATGGGGCAGGACCCGCGAGCTCGGCCTGTAACACACTAGCTCCAAACTGAGTATCATTCCTGGCTTCCACATCTAGGCGATAGTGACATACAAATGTATGAAGAGACAACCATGTTGCTGCTTGACAAATATCAATTGGCGGTACCAGAGCAAACTTCACCCAGGAAGCCGTCTGGTAGAGTGAGCATGCAACCCCACAGGCAGAGACTTGTGCTTCAACAAGTAAGCAGAGGCAATTGCTTCTTTCAATCAACAAGCTACCAAAGCTTTGGATGCTGCCTCGCCCTTGCATGGCTCACCAAAGAGGACAAAAAAGTGGTCTGATTTCCGAAAAGGCTCGATACGATTCAGATACTGCCAAAGCACCCTTCTAATATCCAAGAGGTGCAACAGCTGATCTGATGAAGTGAAAACTGGAAGAGAAACCGGCTGTTTAAGATGAAACTCCAAAATGACCTTCAGTAAAAAAAGATGCTTCACATTTGAAAGCACCAGAAAAAGCTCCCTACATGATAAAGCCTCAATCTTGGAAATTCTCCAAGCAGAGCAGATGGCAACCAGAAACACTTCTTTCAGGGTAAGATCTTTGATAGTAGAACCAGAAAATGGCTCAAAAGGAGGATCAGTCAGAGCAGGCAACAAATGAAAATCCCATGGGGCACCAGCGGTCACACCAGTGGACAAACGTGCTTGACTGCTTTGAGAAAACGCACCACATCTGGATAGGAGACCAGGGACCGCCCTTGTAATTAACCACAATAACATGTTAGAACAGCCACCTGCGCCCTCAAAGAATTCAATGCAAGGCTTTTATCAAAACCTGCCTGCAGAAAGGAGAGTACCATCAGCACAGAGGCTGACAGCGCAAGATGTCTATTGGCTGAACATCAGTCTTCAAAGGTCCACCAAACACATATGTACAATAACAAAGTGGATCGCTTCTGAGCCCTCAACAAGGTAGAAATCACTGAAGCTGAGTAACCCTTCTTTCTCAACCGAGCCCTTTCAAGGGCCAAGCCGTAAGCGAGAATCGATCCACCTGCAGCATTAGGATGGGACCTTGAGAGAGAAGGCCATTCCTTGCTGTAAGACACCACAGCCCGACACCATTAGTCGCACCAGGTTTGCATACCACAGCCTGAGAGGCCAATCTGGCGCCACCATCATCACAAGACCCCGATGGGTTTCTATCCTCTGAAGGAGTCTCTTGATCAGAAACCATAGAGGAAACGCATAGAGGAGACCATCCCATAGCCAAGATTGCGCTAGAGAATCTAGCTTCTCAGACATTCATTCTCTCCAATGCCTGAAGAACCGATCTACTTTGGCATTTGTGGTGGATGCCATCAGATCCATGATCGGCATGCCCCAGTGGTGGACGATGCTCTGGAACACTGAATCCTCAAATGCCCACTCACCTGGATGCAACCGATGATGACTGAGGAAATCTGCCTGCACGTTTTCTTTTACTGCCACATGCGTCGCTGATAGCACTCAAAGATGGAACTCCATCCAATGTAGGAACGGGGCTCTCTCCTCTGCCAATAGTGCATGCCCTGTGCTGCCCTGGAAATTGATGTAAGCCATCATGATGGCATTGTCCGAGCAAACTCTCGCCACTTTGCCCTGTAAGAGAGGGAGAAAAAAACTGTAGAAACAGAAACACTACTCTCATCGCGACCTGACCATCTGCTCTCTTCTGGAGACCAAAGACCTTGGGGTACCTGAGATAGACAATGAGCTTCCCAACCAGAGAGACTGGCATCTGTGGCCACTATTATCTGGTCGGGTGGTTCCAGCGGCATCCCTGCCAAAAGGTTTGTGGAGGCCAGCCACCAGCACAGGCTCAGATTGGTCTCCATAGGACACAGTAACCGCTTCAATACAGCTTGGGGCCTTGGAGACCACCAGGATAGCAGAGCCCGCTGCAGTAGCCACATATTGGCTCTGGCCCACTGTACTAGATCCAAAGTCGCTGCCATGGAACCCAGGAGTTGAAGGTAGTGCCAAGCTGAGGGTGTCTGCATTTGCAGGAAGTGCAGAACCTGCGATCGTACTTTGTCTGCTCACTCCAACAGAGGAGATACTAGACCCTTTACTGTGTTGAATCAAGCAGTTAAATAGACAAGATCTTGGGTTGGCTCCATCTTGCTCTTGGAGAAGTTCATTACCGAACCCAGCTTCTGTAGAAAGCATAGTTACTCACCTGTAACAGGTGATCTCCGGGAACAGCAGGAATTTAGTCTCCACATATGGGTATCCTCGGTACCGACGGAGCCTGTGCAGGAACGCTCCTTAGCGTCCAATAGGAAAGCCTTTGGGAGCATCCCACAGCGCCTGCATGCTGCCTTCCTGCCTTTCCCAACTGTCCCTCTCCAGTTGAGTTTAAAGCTGAGAGAGAGAGATAGAGAGATACAACTCCTAGGGTAGGTGGGTGGGTTGTGAAGACTAAATTCCTGCTGTTCCCAGAGATTACCTGTTACAGGTGAGTAACTATGCTAACTCCAGGAACAAGCAGGAATGTAGTCTTCACATATGGGGATTCCCTAGCTGCAGATGCCAGGGAGAAGCCCCAGAAGTTGTGTGCCCCTGTAAAAGGGCTCCACTTCCCCCCATGGATCTCTGGCATCCTATCAGGGATGGTGGGTAGGAGTTGATTAAGTATGGAACAGGTGTTGAAGAACAGCCTGACCAAACAAGGCAACCCAGCGGAAGTCCTTGTCTAAGCAGTAATGGGCTGTGAAGGTATGAACCGAAGCCCAAGTAGCTGCTCGACAGATGTCGTCGATAGACACAGAGTGAAGATGAGCCATTGAGGCTGCCATGGCTCTCACATTGTGAGCTGTGACATGGCCTTCAAGAGGAAGGTTCCTACTCTCATAGGCAAAAGATATACACTGTGCAATCCAGCTGGACAGTGTCCTTTTGGAGAATGGAAGTCCCAAATGACTAGGATCAAAAGCAACAAAGAGTTAAGAGGATTTTCTGTGTTGCTGTGTCCTTTGCAAGTAAAAGGCCAAAGCCCTTTTACAGTCCAAAGTATGAAGATTCCTTTCTGCATTTGAGGCGTGAGGCCTTGGGAAGAATACAGGAAGGTAAACCGCTTGGTTTAAATAAAAAGGTGACACCACCTTTGGCATAAAGTGTGGATGAGTCCTAAGGACTACCTTATCATGATGGAACCTTTTATAAGGAGGATCAGCCACCAACGCTTGCAATTCACTGATGCGATGTGCTGATGTGATTGCAATAAGAAAGATGACCTTGCAGGAAAGGAATTTCAAAGAGGTAGTGGCTAATGGATCAAAAGGCGGTTTCATGAGCAGCCCAAGAACCAGATTTAAGTCCCATGCCACCGGTGGTGGCTTAATGGGAAGCTTAGTTAAAAGAAGGCCTCTCATAAATCTCACTATGAGAGGATGAGAGGAAATAATCTGTCCATTGAGAGGCTTGAAAGAAGCTACAATAGCACTCAAATGGACTCTCACTGAATTGGTCTTAAGCCCTGCATTTGATAAATGAAGGAGGTACTCCAGTAACAATTCCAGAGGTATCGCAAGAGGGTTAAGACCCTTCTGCGAGCACCATATGGTAAACCTTTTCCACTTAAATGCATAAGAGCGTCTTGTGGAAGGCTTCCTGGAAGCATAAAGGATATCCTTTACCTGCTGGGAAAGGTTAAGACCGTGAAGTTCTAGGCTTTCAGCAACCAGGCCCTGAGATGCAGAGACTGGGGACTGGGATGCCACAGCATCCCGTCCTCTTGAGAAAGGAGATTTGGAGCAGATCCTAACTCCAGAGGCAGAGCTTGAGAGAGATGTAGGAGCAGAGGGTACCACATTTGCCATGGCCAACATTGAGCTATGAGAATCATATGACCTCTGTCTCTCTGAAAGTTGAACAGGGTTTTGGGAATTAGGGGAATGGGTAGAAAGGCATACAGGAAGTCCTCACCCCAATGGAGGAGGAAAGCATCCCTGGCCTGACAACCCTGAGCCGGAATTCTGGAACAGAACCGGGGAAGTTTGGCATTCAGCGGACTTGCAAAAAGGTCTATGTCTGGGGCTCCCCAAATTTGAAAACTTTTGGCCACCTGGTCTGCATGGAGAGACCATTCGTGTGGAAGCAGAACTCGACTGAGTCTGTCTGCCCAAGAGTTTTGAATGCCTGGAAGATACACCGCAAGGAGATGAATCTGATACTCTCTGGCGAGGGTCCATAGTCGCAAAGCTTCGTTGCAGAGCGACAGAGAGCCTGTTCCACCCTGCTTGTTCACATAGAACATAGCTACTTGATTGTCCATTTGAATTAGGACTGTCTTGTAGCTGAGCTGGGTGTGGAATACTCGAAGACCAAGGAAAATTGCTCTGAGTTCTAGGAGACTGATGTGTAGATAGGCCTCCTGTGGAGTGCAGGTACCCTGGGTAGAGAGACCTTGCAGGTGGGCTCCCCAACCCACCTGTGAAGCATCTGTTTTTAGAGTGGCCTGGGGTGGGGGTTGCTGAAAAGGAGACCCCACCAAAAGGTTTTGGGGTGATTGCCACCATTGGAGGGACAAAATACGGCGATCTGAGTTTGCTATCTTGTCTGACAGGCAACCTGACATCTGAGTCCACTGAGTGGATAAAGTCCACTGGGCTGCCCTCATATGGAGGCGAGCATAAGGAACCACATGCACGGTGGATGCCATGTGGCCTAGCAACTGTAACATTTCCCGAGCAGTGAGGTGAGGCTTTAGCACTGCTTGGGAAGCTAACTGCACAATGTGAAGGCAGCAGGGCTGTGGAAGGTAGGCCCTTGTCTGTCTGGTATCCAGCAGAGCTCCTATAAACTCTAGGGACTGAGTGGGAGCAAGGTTGGATTTTGGGAAGTTTATGACAAGTCCCAAATACTGAAGGATGCACATTGTGCGAGAGAGGGCAACCTTGGCCTCTGGTTCTGAAGGGACTCGAATGAGCGAGTCGTCTAAGTAAGGGAAGACAAATATTCCCAGGGTGCGGAGAAATGCTGCCACCACAGCCATGCATTTTGTGAACACCCTTGGTGCAGAGGCCAGGCCAAAGGGAAGAACCCTGCATTGGTAGTGCTTCCCTTGAAACAGAAAGCAAAGGAACTTTTGGTGAGTTGGATGGATGAGAACATGAGTGCACGCATCCTTGAGATCTAGAGAACAAAGCCAATCCTGATTCTGAAGATATGGCAGCAGAGTTCCTAGAGAAATCATTTTGAACTTCTCTTTGAACAGGAATTTGTTCAATTCTCCGAGGTCTAAAATGGGTCTGTGTCCTCCTGTTTTCTTTGGAATAAGGAAACAGGGGGAGTAAAACCCTGTACCCTGTTGGGCGAATGGGTACCTCTTCTATTGCTCCTTGAGCAAGGAGCACAGTGACCTCTTGACCTAACTGGTCGTTGAGAGAGGTCTGAGAATTGAACTGTCTTACCATTGTAGGAGGGAGCATGCTGAGGAAATGAAGCTTGTACCCCTCTCTTACAATAGACAGAGTCCAATTTTCTGCTGTTATCTGACCCCATCTGGGGGCAAAATGACATAACCTTCCTGGGATGGTGGAGGGTTCTGGGCCGTTCAGGGCCAGGAAGGCAAACTTCTCTAGATAGGAGTCAAAGCCCCTGTGGAGGCTGAGTCTGCTGAGCTGGTTGAGGCTTAGCTGCTTTTGTCTTTCTTTGCCTAGGTTGTTGCTGCTGTCCCTTTTGAGAATTCTTCACAATTAGTCTTGAATTTCTCAAGTAGCCATAAACATATACTTTTTCAAAAGCAATTTAACTTTCTATAAAAGAACATGGGTCTCAGACTACCAGGAGCTACGATAATAACTTTTCAACCAAATGCTCCAATTTGCACCAATGACCCGTTCTAATTTTACTCATTTTTCTTATATTTTTTTCTTATATTCAAAACTTTCAAAATAGTAAAAGTCAGGCTTATCTTTATTTAAGAGTCCCAACGCCAGACTCAGCGCTGCTACGTTTCACGATTATATTCGTTTCTTCAGGGGTTAACAAGCAGACTTCAAAAGTTTCCATTTATGCTGAGAAGATAGACAAAACATTCTCCCATTAAAATAAATACTTCAAATCATTATTACAAAAAGAGGGCAACATATCAGTCATGTTGAAAAATAAGGTAACTTGATGCAGCTTACCAAACATGTTCCTTGTGGGCAGTTCTCCCCCTAGCACGAAAAAAAGCCGCGCATGCGGCTTAGAGTATTCATTGCCCTAAATTTATACAGATGGTAATTGGAAGATCCCTCAATGCCTAAATCAAATTATAAACAAAGATTCCAATCAATTTGTACGTTAAGGCCACCAGGGTTCACGGTCTGCAAGGTAAAAATCCAACGTTCCTCTCGAAATATCAGTGTTTGATCTAGGGATTTTCCACCACTACCTTTAAAAACTCTATCTATACAAAAACACCGAAGGTCTTCAAAAGCATGGTGTTTCGTGAGACAGTGTTCCACCATCAGGGCAGTCAAGAATTTACAACGTAACCGACTCCGATGTTCAGCCAGTCTCACTTTAAAAGGACGTGATGTTTTCCCAATATACAAGAGCTGACAAGGGCATTGGATAGCATATACTACTTGTGTGGAAATGCAATAAGTTGAATAGCGTAAACAATAAACTTTCCCATGGTAATTGAAGGAAGAGATCTCCCAATTAACTTCGCATAATGAGCAATGCCCGCATCGAGTATGCCCCACAGGTTCTTCAGGAGCGACTGCAGCAAGGGGACGCAGAATTGTAGGACTTAGAATTTCTTTAAGGTTTCGATTGCGTGTCCAGACGCAACGGATATGTTTGTCCTTCAACGTGGGAATACTATGTATCACATTCATATGTTAATGAATGATCCTCGATATGTCTTTACTATAAGGTGAATACGGAGTCACCAGATTAATTGAGGTATTATCCGGAACGGAGGGTTTTGGAGCCAACAATAGTTCATGATGATTGTATAAAGCGCATTTGTAAGCTGACTCAATTATGCGTTTAGGATAACCTCGTCGTGATAATTTATCTTTAAGGATAGTAGCTTGAATTTTAAATTCATGAAGGTCAGTACAATTCCTCCGGTACCGGAGGAATTGAGAAAACGGGAGACTGTCTTTTAACCTACGGGGATGTAAACTCCCATAATGCAGCAATGAGTTACGGTCAGTAGATTTTCGAAACACATTTGTAACCCATCCTGTGGTTCCTTTTGTGACTTCCACATCCAAAAAAGCAATTCGTGTTTGACTAGATGTACTAGTAAATCGAATAGTTGTTTCCCTTTCATTAAGCCAGCCGACAAAACTGTGTAAAAGTGATGATGAACCCGTCCAGATGACAAAAATGTCATCTATATATCGGCACCAGAGCCGGACATGATCAGAAAAAATGGACTGTCTCAACCATTCAGCTTCAAAAGCAGCCATATAAATATTGGCCACAGAAGGGGCGCAAGTGGCGCCCATAGTAACCCCGGTTTTTTGATGGTATATTCTATCTTCAAACTGGAAGTGGTTGTGAAATAATATCAATTCCGTGATTTTATCCAAAAACGTCAACTGTGAAGAAGATATATCATGTCTGGCTTGTAAAACAGACATCACTTCCTTATGAGCTCAGTCTTGAGGTATATTGGTATACAAGGCCGTCACATCTAAAGTAACCAGCCAAAGGTCAGGTTCTCGTACCCATTGAGCATGGGTTTCCAATAGCTGTAAAAAATGCATAGTGTCTTTGACATAGGAAGGGATACGGGACACTAAAGGTCGTAAAAAAGAATCTAAATAGATCGATAGTGGTTCCAAAAGTGACCCTCTTGTGGAAACAATAGGTCGCCCCGGAGGATTATATAGATCTTTATGAACTTTCGGTACAAGATAAAATCGTGCCAAAACTGGATCCAAGGGATTTAGAAACCGCCATTCTTTGGTGGTTACTAATTTCATCTTTAGCGCCTCTGATGTAAGTGTTTTTATCTGGCCTTGAAGTGATTTTGTGGGATCTTCACCCAAAATTGCATATGTGTTCCCATCATTCAACTGGCGGTATGCTTCCTGAATATAGCTTTTCCGAGCCATAATCACTATTGCCCCACCTTTATTCTTTTTGTAATAATCACTATTGCCCCACCTTTATTCTTTTTGTAATAATGATTTGAAGTATTTATTTTAATGGGAGAATGTTTTGTCTATCTTCTCAGCATAAATGGAAACTTTTGAAGTCGGCTTGTTAACCCCTGAAGAAATGAATATAATCGTGAAACGTAGCAGCGCTGAGTCTGGCGTTGGGACTCTTAAATAAAGATAAACCTGACTTTTACTTTTTTGAAAGTTTTGAATATAAGAAAAAAATATAAGAAAAATGAGTAAAATTAGAACGGGTCATTGGTGCAAATTGGAGCATTTGGTTGAAAAGTTACTACCGTAGCTCCTGGTAGTCTGAGACCCATGTTCTTTTATAGAAAGTTAAATTGCTTTTGAAAAAGTATATGTTTATGGCTACTTGAGAAATTCAAGACTAATTGTGAAGAATTCTCACACTGGTGGAGTAATTACGTTATTTTTTTGCTTAACTGCATTATTACTCTGAATAATTTAGACCACTTTGGGCTGTCCCTTTTGGGCAGACTGACCTAAACGATGCCCCTGTTGAGTATAGGAGGGATAAAACTTCTTCTTCTTACTGAAGAATGGTTTCTTATAGGATTTTTTCCTTGCAGGATCAGCTGTAGATTTAGACAATCTATCCAAAATAATATTGTCAGAATCTATCTCATTAGCATTTTCCTGCCAATTCTTGCCACAGAGATTCTCTCCTGTGCAAGGAATATTCCCTAGTTTATCCTGTACCCAAATTTCCAAGTCAGATGCCTGGAGCCAGGCAATCCTACGTGCACCTATGGCAATGGCAGAGGTTCTGCTTATAGAAACATAGAAACACAGAAATATGATGACAGAAAAAGACCACATGGCCTATCTAGTCTGTCCTTCCATATCAACAACTACAACAGTCCCCTTTTTACCTTTAGAGATCCTCTGTGTTTGTCCCATGCTTTTTTGAATTCAGTTACTGTCCTCATCTCTATCACCTCCACTGGGAGACTATTCCACGGATCCACTACTCTTTCCGTAAAGAAATATTTCCGCATATCACTCCTGAATCTCCCTTCACCCTCATCCCATGTCCCCTCATAGCAGAACTTGCTTTCAATTGAAAGAGGCACTCTCCCTGAACATTTATGCCACAGAGGTATTTAAACATCTCAATCATATCACCTCTATCCCGCCTTTCCTCTAAGGTGTACATATTAAGATCCTACAGTCTGTCCTCATATGCTTTATAATGAAGACCACTAATCATTTTAGTAGCCACACTCTGCATCGACTCCATCTTGTTCACATCCTTTTGAAGGTGCAGTCTTCAGAATTGCACACTATATGCAGGTCCAAATGAGGTCGCACCAAAGACTTATACAGAGGCATCACCTCCTTTTTTCTGCTAGCCATGCCCCTCCCTATGCACCCAAGCATCCCTCTAGCGTTTGCCGTCACCTTTTCTACCCGTTTAGCTACTTTAAGATCATCAGACACAACCACACCTAGGTCCCGCTCTTCTTTAGTGGACAAAAGTACTTCACCCTTTATACTATATTGCTCCCTTGAATTACTGCAGCCCAAATGCATGACCTTACATTTTTTAACATTAAACCCCAGCTGCCAAATTCTAGACCGTTCTTCAAGCTTAGCTAGATCCCTCCTCATGTTATCCACACCTTCCTGGGTGTCTACTCTATTGCAGATTTTTGTACCATCCTCAAAGAGGCAAACCTTACCCGACAGCCCTTCCACTTATGCACTCAAAGCAGTCAAAGGCTGCACGATTCACATACTTGGAAACATCCTGAGCATGTTTGACAAGGGCAAGGAAATCTTGCCTCTTATCATCAGGAAGGAGAGGGCTCATAAGCTCTAAATCTCTGTGACCTCCATAAGGAACATTCCCATATATAAAATATAGGAACCGATCCTAGCAGAAAGCATGGAAGTCTGGAAGGTTCGACGTCCAAAGGCGTCAAGAGTCCTACACTCACGTCCTGGAGGGTTAGATGCATGCCTTTTTCCACTCTATCCTTCTCATAGCTGATTCCACCACCATGGAATGGTGTGGTAATTGAGTCTTCTAAAACCCAGGACAAGGAGGAACTCGATACATGGTGTCGAGTCTTCGAGAGTGAAGAGATGTGGTTAGAGGTGTTTCCCACATCCTTAACATGAGATCATGCAAGATCTCATGAATAGGTAAGGTAGCTGCCTCCTTGGAAGCTTTAGGGCAGCGATGGCGAACCTATGGCACGCGTGCCAGCTGTGGCACGCGAAGGCCTTGCAGCTGGCACGCGGGAAGGTTCGCAATCGAAAAAAAAAAAAAAACCCCTGTCTGCTGCCGTTGTCGGGGCCGCCGCGGCAGAATCGAGCGTGCCGCGGGGCCCCCCTGTACCCACCCGGCAGAGCCTGTCCTCCCCGTAGCAGCTCTCTCTTTGGAGCTGCAGTCAGACGCGCCGGCTTGCAGAGCGCGAAGGGAAGAGTTTCCCTTTCACGACTCTGTTAAGCCCGCGGGGGCTGATGGGAACTTCCCATCAGCCCCCGCGGGCTTAACAGAGCAGCGAGGGAACTCTTCCCTCGCGCTCTGCAAGCCGGCGCGTCTGACTGCAGCTCCAAAGAGAGAGCTGCTACGGGGAGGACAGGCTCTGCCGGGTGGGTACAGGGGGGCCCCGCGGCACGCTCGATTCTGCCGCGGCGGCCCCGACAGCGGCAGCAGACAGGTTTTCTTTTCTTAATTTTCCCTGGGCTGGGGGGGGGTGGGGGTTAGGAGTGGTGATGGGCTGGGCTGGGCTGGGGGGGGGGTTAGGAGTGGTGATGGGCTGGGGGGGTTAGGAGTGGTGATGGGCTGGAGGGGGGGTTAGGAGTGGTGATGGGCTGGGCTGGGGGGTTAGGAGTGGTGATGGGCTGGGCTGGGCTGGGGGGGGTTAGGAGTGGTGATGGGATGGGCTGGGCTGGGGGGTGATAGGAGTAGTGATGGGCTGGGCTGGGCTGGGCATGAGGGAGGAAGGACAAGGGATGGGATGGGGTGTGGGGGGGTTAGGAGTGGTGATGGGCACTGGGCTGGGGGGTTAGGAGTGGTGATGGACACTGGGCTGGCTGGGGGGGGTTAGGAGTGGTGATGGGCACTGGGCTGGCTGGGGGGGTTAGGAGTGGTGATGGGCGCTGGGCTGGGGGGGGTAGGAGTGGTGATGGGCTGGGGTGGGGGGGGGGTTAGGAGTGGTGATGGGCACTGGGCTGGGGGGGTTAGGAGTGGTGATGGGCACTGGGCTGGCTGGGGGGGTTAGGAGTGGTGATGGGCACTGGGCTGGCTGGGGGGGTTAGGAGTGGTGATGGGCGCTGGGCTGGGGGGGGTAGGAGTGGTGATGGGCGCTGGGGGGGGTTAGGAGTGGTGATAGGCGCTGGGGGGGCTTAAACTAAAAATTGAGTGATGGGGGATTAGGACTGGGAGTGGTCTGACGGGGAGGTTAGGACTGGAAATGGGCGGGTGGGATTAGGCCTGGGAGTGGGCTATGGGGGGCTAGGACTGGTAATGGGTTGGGGGGTTGCTAGGACCGGAAATGGGCTGAGTGGAAGGGGGCTTGAACTGCAAATAGCTGTTGGGGATGGGGCTTGGAATGGAAATGGGCTGAGGGGAAGTGGGGGGCTTGACCGGCAACTCGCTGATGGGGCCGGGGCTTGGAATGGAAAGGGGCTGAGGGGAAGTGGGGGGCTTGAAGAAGGGAATGGATGCTGGGTGAGACTGGAACTAGAAGGGAGCTGATGTTGGGGGAGGATTAGAATGGGATGGGGCTGGGAGAGTAAAATGGAGAGGGGAAAAATATTTTGTGTAGGAGGGATGAAAAATCTACAATTGGCCAGGTATTGGGAGAGTAATTGGGGATTGAGGATGGAGGGGTAAAATTTGTGTGGATGAAATAGGAATGAGGAAAGAGCAAAAGGAGAAAGATTAGTATGTTAAAGCAGATGTAGAGAGAGAGAGAATGGAAAAAAAACTAGAAGAGAGAAGAAAGGACAAATGGACAGCAGACGATGGAGAGTTAGCAGAAAACATGAAGAAACCAGAAGAAAATGGCTGGACCAATTGCAACTGAAAAAAAATGCACAAAAGGTAGAACGATATCTCTTTATTTTGAATTTATTAACTGGAATATGTCAGCTCTGGGAAATGTGCATCATTAACATCTGCGCTTTGTTTGGTACAAGAGGAAATTCCTATTTGACGTTGCCACTTGTTCTCTTTCCCCAGTATTCACTGAAATGTATTGGTTTAATATTTGCAGTGTTGCCTTTTGATAGGTAGGGTATGGTGCTTTGTGAGTCCTGGTAATGCTGTCAGGATACGGCGGGTTTGCTATGGGTTCTAAATGGGCAGCGTTTGTAGTAGTTCCTAATGTGCCTGGCGGTTGGCACTGGATTATAGTAATGTAGAAATCTTTTAGTCTTTCTTTATCCATACACTCATTAAGAGACATGTTTACTAAAAGTTAGTGTATGGTAACATTATGCAAATATTTATGCAAATAAGACCACTTATGCAAATGACGTGCTGGCACTTTGAGGAAATTCTTTGGTTTTGTGCGGCAGTTTGGGCACTCGGGCTCAAAAAGGTTAGCCATCACTGCTTTAGGGTATTGCAGGATTTCTAATTCCTTTGCCCTAGGCTCTTTTTCAGGAGCCACTGTGATGGAAAGACCTCAGGCCATATCTCGGATAAAATCCTGAAAGGACATATCCTCTGGTGGAGACATCCTAAGCTGAGGAGAAGAGGAATCCTCAGGAAGAAGCACTCTGGTATCGGCAGAGCTTTCAGAGTCTTCAGACTCATCCAAGGATTCGAAGTATCTCCGATCCGGGTGATCGTGCAAAGCACGGTACCGGTACTGATCTAAGTTGGCATCGGAGTGGGCCGGTAGAGACTTGTCGATGCCGGATAGAGACGCATGACTCGGTCCCAGTAGAATACCTGCCGATGTTGATGCAGTCGGTGCCGGTACCGGTTGAATTGTCTGAAGCGGTTTCAGGGGCATCGAGGCCATGAGAAGAGCTGCCAGACTGCATTCAATAGCCAAGAATCTCTGGTCTATCGACGCTGCCAATGCTTGGGTATCGGTACCGGATGAAGCGGCCGGTACCCCAGAGCATGGCACCAGTAGTTCTGCCGAGGTTGAAGCCTCGAGAAAATCCTGGAGCTCCATTAGTGCTTTGGAAGCCGAAGCCTCCCGCCGGGGCAATTTTGCCGGTGAAAGTCCCTCAAGGGCAACGCCAGAGGCATCTCGATGATTAGAAAGAGATCTACCCTTTGAGGACTGGCTAGATTTATGTTTAGTTACCTGAGATCCATGGGAGGAAGACGAAGCCCTGGAAGACGTCAATGCCACGGAGGCTGCATTGGAGGGAAAAAGGGTGTTAAGCTTAGCAGCTCAGTTTTGCCGACCCCTTTTCGACATCATCCCACAGGCAACACACTCTGAAATAGAGTGGTTAGGACCTAAACATTTGAGGCACCACTCATGGGTGTCGGTGACGGAGATGGTACCGCCACACTTAGAACACTTTTTAAAACCCGAAGCAGGCTTTTCCATTTTGAAGGAAAATTTGGGCCTAGTGCCCAAAATGGCACGTGGCACCTGAAGAGAAAATTACTGGGAAGACTCCAGAAAAAAGTTAAAAAAAAATTTTTTTTTTAAGAAGAAAAGAAAGAAGAACCGGCGGTACCGGTGTAGTGTCGAGGGAAGGCAGCGCAACCACAAAAAAGAATAGAAGGGATTTTTTTCTGCGGTGACAGGTTGTGCAACCTGTCGGCTCCGCGGAAAACGAAGAACTGGAGAGGACAGTTGGGAAATGCGGGAAGGCAGCACACAGGCGCTGTGGGATGCTCCCAAAGGCTTTCCTATTGGACGCTGGGGAGCGTTCCCAAGCAGGCTCCGTCGGTACCAACGATACCGATATGTGAAGACTACATTCCTGCTTGTTCCTGGAGATACTGTATGACTCGCTGTGTCACCTTGCAATTTTCGTCTGAAGATTTTGCTCTTATCAATCAATCATCCAGGTAGGGATGAACCAGAATCTCCTTTCATTGAAGATTCACCGCTACTATAACCATAATCTTTGTAAAGGTTCGAGATGCAGTTGCCAGATTGAAAGACAACCCAAAACTGAAAGTGACTCAGCAGTACTGCAAACCTCATGAACTGCTGATGCTCCAGACTCATAGTAATATGTAGGTAAGCCTCGGTAAGATTGAGAGCAGTCAAAAATTTGCCTTTTCATTGCTATGATCACAGACCACAGAGTCTCCATGTGAAAACGAAGTACCTGAAGGGATCTGTTGACATACTTTAAATCCAGAATTGGGGGAAAGGAACTCACTTTCTTGGGGACCACAAAATAAATGGAGCACCAACCTTTACCTAACTGGCCTGGAGGAACCTCTACCACTACCTCTAACTGAATAAGTCTTTGTAATGTGTCTGAAACCGCTTAAATTTTGCCTGAGGACCTGCAGGGGGACAACAAAGGCGTCTGATAGAGGACATGCCAGTACTAGAGCATAACCTTCTCGTATCACCTCTCATACCCATTGGTCGGAGGTAATCTGGACCCTGGTGGAATAAAAATGTTGTAGTCAATCCCCTACTGGACGCAACTCCGCCTGCCCCCTCCCCCCAATCTGACTGTGGCTTTTTGGAAGCTGTGCTGGTCCCCGAATAATAACCTCTACCTGCTCCTCTACTACCTCGAAAGGGGATGACCCCGAGCGGAATAGTGAGCACACTGAAAAGGGGCGAAACTGCACTGCATGAACACAACAGAAATCCCTAAATTGTACTCCCCTGGCAGGGAAAGACTTAGTAGATTTAGGCTTATCCTCTGGAAGCCGAGCGCCCTTAGTCTCCCCTAGGTTCTTGACTGACTTATCTAATGCCTCTCCGAAGAGGAGTTGCTCCTTGAAGGGAAGCTTACTGAGCCAGGTCTTAGAAGAGATGTCCGCTGACCAATTACGCAGCCAAAGAAAATGCCAAGCGGCAGTTACTGAGGCCATGCCCTTAGAGCAAGCTCTAACCAGATCATAACCTGGCAGCCTCCAATCTCACTTGCCGAGAGAGTCTATCCCCGACTCGGGCAGGTTTTGGGACCATCTCAAACAAGCTCGCACCACATAAGCCCCACAAATGGAGGCCTGCAGCGCCAGAGCGTTTATTTCAAATGTCTGCTTCAACAAAGAATCTAGTTTCCTATATTGCTGCTCTGCCTTCAACCGGGATGGTAGTCTTCTTAGTAACTACCATAAAGCATAGTTACTCACCTGTAACAGGTGTTCTCCAGGGACAGCAGGAATCACTCCTCACATATGGGTAACGTCGGCACCGACAGAGCCCTCGTGCGGAGCAATTTCCACGGTTTTCAAAGAAAGCCTTTGGGAATACCTCACGCATGCACAGTCCCCTTCCCGCCCAAGGGTACCATCTTGCTCAGTCAGATGACATAGCTAAAAAGACAGCAAAAAAATAATAAAAAGCAATAATAGGACTGCAACTCCAGGGGAGGAGGGAGGGTCATGAGGACTGATTCCTGCTGTCCCTGGAGAACACCTGTTACAGGTGAGTAACTACGCTTTCTCCAGGAATAAGCAGGAAGTCAGTCCTCACATATGAGACTCTCTAGCTACAGGCTACCGAGAACCTACAGCTGAAAAAAGGCTCCCTCTAGGCGAGCCGCAAAAGCAGCAAAGAACTTTCTCCGAGAATGCATCCCCCACGGTAGCCTCACACCAGAGGGCCGGAGGGTCGGAGTTGCCTAAATCTCGAATAGATTCCGGAGTACCACCTGACCGAAAACGCTGTCCCGTCGGGACTCCCTCTCCAGGCAGTAATGGGCTGCAAAAGTCTGGCTTGAAGACCAAGTTGCGGCCCGGCAGATGTCTGCCAACGGAACAGAGCGGTGATTAGCTACTGATGCGGCCTTGGCCCCGACACAGTGGGCCGTGATACGACCCTGCAGCTGAAGGTCAGCTGCCCTGTACGCCCAGGTGATGCAGTCTGCCACCCAGGTGGATAATGTGCGCTTGGAGACCGGTAGACCCAGTTTACTAGGGTCATAAGAGACGAGGCGCTGAGAAGCCCTCCGATGTCCCCGCGTACGCTCCAGGTAGAAGGCAAGCGCCCTCTGACAGTCCAGGGTATGCAGAACTGCTTCTGCCCTGTTGGTATGTGGCCTGGGAAAGAAGGTTGGAAGAACCATCTCTTGGTTGAAGTGAAACTAGGAAACCACTTTTGGGAGGAACTTGGGATGTGTGCGGAGCACTACCCTGTTCTTGTAAAACCGTGTGTACGGCCTATCTGACACTAGAGCCTGCAGCTCACTCACACGCCTAGCCGACGTGAGCGCTACCAGGAAGAGCACCTTCCAGGAGAGGAAGCGCAGATGGCAAGTGGACATCGGCTCGAAAGGAGGGCGAGTAAGTTGCTGCAAGACCACGTTGAGATCCCACTCCATCGCCGGAGGGCGGATTGGAGGTTTCAGCAGGAGCAGGAACAGGCCCCTGAGAAACCTGGCTACCAAGGGGTGAGCCGAGAGAGGCTGACCGGTGCATGGTTAGCCGACAAGGCACTCAGGTGGACCCTGACAGAGTTAGACTTGAGGCCTAGCTCCGAGAGATGAAGTAGGTACTGTAACACCTTGGGAACCTGAAATGAGAAGGGTTCTACAGTATGTTGGCGACACCACACTTGAAACCTGCGTTATTTACATGCGTAGGATTTTCTGGTGGATGGCCTCCTGGAGGCTAACAACACTTCTTCTACCCCTTCGGGTAAGAGAAAAGGTGCAAGGCCTACCCTCTCAGCAGCCAGGCCATCAAATTGAGGGATCTGGGATTGGGGTGCACTAGGGAACCCTGCTCCTGGGTGAGGAGGTCGGGCTGTATCCCCAAGGGGAGAGGAATTTCCACCGCCAGTTGAAGAAGTAGTGGGAACCAAGGCTGTCTGGGCCACCTGGGTGCTACCAGGATCATCCAGGCCTTGTCCCTGCGAATCTTGGAAAGTTTATGCTACCAGAGGCATAGGCGGAAAAGCGTACAAAAGGCTTCCCGACCAAGGGAGAAGAAACGCATCTGCTGCTACCCTGAGGGGGTGCGGATGTCTGGAGCAAAAGCGGGGCAACTGACGATTCTGTGGACTGGCAAAGAGATCTATGGACGGGAGGCCCCAATGGTTGAAAATATGCTGGGCAATCTCCCTGTTCAGTTGCCATTCGTGGGGTTGAAGAACCCTGCTCAGTTTGTCTGCCAGGCAGTTCTCCTGGCTGGGTAGGTAAACTGCATGGAGAGACATTTGTCGAACTGCGAAGGAACAGAGATCTAGAGACTCCTGGCAAAGGATTCGTGAACCTGTGCCACTCTGTTTTTCACATAGAACATAGCCACTTGGTTGTCCGTCTGTACTCGGACAGACTGGTTGGAGAGGACAGGAGCAAAGGCTTTTAGAGCCAAGCGAATGGCCCGGTTCCAACAGGTTGATCTGGAGTGTTGCCTCCAGAGGAGTCCACAGACCTGGAGTGCAAGAGCCCTGACAATGGGCTCCCCAACCCATCAAGGAGGCATCCATGGTCAGCACCCTGGTATGCATGGGAAGCTGGAACGGTACCCCCCCCCCCCCCCCTGCAGGAGGTTCCCTGATCGTGACCACCACTGCAGGGACTGCACTAGGGGTTTGGATACTGCCACTCTGTCGGACAGGCATCCCGTGGCCTGTGACCACTGGCCCCACAGAGTCCACTGAGCTGTCCACATGTGCATGCGTGCGAAAGAAGTAACATGAACTGTGGAGGCCATGTGGCCGAGCAGGCATAAGAACCTCCGCGCTGACACCTGGGGTACTTGACTCACCATGCCCACCTGAGACAACAGGCAGTCTGTCCTGTCCAGTGGCAAGTAGGCCCTCACCTGTACGGTGTCGAGCCTTGCCCCTATGAACTCCAAGTTCTGGGTGGGGAGCAAAGAGGACGTGATTGATGACGAACCCCAGATGCTGAAGCAGAGCTATTGTGCGAGCTGTAGCATGGTGCGTCTCCTGAGCTGACTGGCCCTTTATGAGCCAGTCGTCTAGGTAAGGGAACACAAAGATCCCCTGGCTCCTGAGGAAGGCCACTACCACAGCTAGGCACTTGGTGAAAACCCTTGGAGCGGAAGCTAGACCAAACGGAAGCACTTTGTATTGGAAGTGGCTTCCTCCGACCACAAACCTTAAGTATTGTCTGTGGTCTGGATGTATGAGGATGTGTGTAAGCATCCTTTAGTCCAAGAAGTATAGCCAGTCTCCCTGCTGGAGGTAAGGCAGAAGTATCCCAGGTGAAAGCATCTTGAACTTTTTCTTTACCAAGAACTTGTTGAAATTTCGCAGGTCTAGGATGGGGCTAAGGCCTCCTTGTCTTTTCAGTATCAGGAAATTCCTGGAGTAAAAGCCTTTCCCCTGCAGGTGGTGGGGCACCGGTTCCACCACCTGATCCTTGAGAAGACCAGCCAACTCCTGCAAGAGGAGGTTCCTGTGCAAGAGGGGTCCGAGATGCTCTCCTGGGAAAAAGGAGGTAGGAGGTAGGCATTTGGCTGAAATGGAGCAGATAGCCGTCCTGGACTATTCTTAGAACCCAACTATCGGATGTAATGGCTGGCCACCTGTGGGTGTACAGGGACAGCCGGCCTCCTATGCAGGACCAAACCATTGGTGGGAGAGGAGCTATGCAGAGGGAGTCAAAACCCCCCTCCCTACTGGGCAGGAGAAGGAGCTGGAGGCTTGGGGGTTTGAGGCTTATGATGGCCATTCCCCCGTCCCCTGGCCTGCTGCCCCTGCTGGGGAGGCCTGGTAAGTGGGGTAGTTTCTGTAAGCCTGTCCCTCCCTCAGGTAAAAGGTCTTTTTCCCCCGAGCTCTTCTTCCTGTGAGAAGGAGCAGATGTCTTCTTCGACAGCCTTGTCCGGGTCAAGTACTCAGACTCGAGTTCAGCAGCCTTTTCAGTCATGGGTTTGCCGAAGAGGTTATCTCCTCGGCAGGGGACATCGCCTTTGCCAGGTCTCTTAAGTACATGCCCATGTACAGCTGGTAGGTCTGGACACGGCATGACAGCATCGAGTCCTGGAAGCACTTTCTGCCGAGGGTGTCCAGATTCTGGGCTTCCCGGCCGGGAGGCACCGAGGATTGCGTCTTTTGGCTCTTGAGCCTTTGCATGGCCAATTCCACAACCATGGAGTTGTGCGGCAGCGGCGCCTTTTGGAACCCGGGGCTCTTACGGACTCGATAAATGGAATCGACCCCTTTGCTGAGGATCAGTGCCGAGGCCGTGGACTCCCACATGCGGAGCATCAACCGTTCCAGCATCGGAGGCACCGGTACAATAAGGGCTTCTTTCGGAGGAGAGTCATACTGGAAGGCATTGAGCTCCTCGGCTCGAGGCTCCTCCTCGGCATCTGCAGGGAAAGCCAAAGCCTTGGCCATATCCCGCACAAAAACCGAGAACCTGGTGTCCTCCGGGGGCGACCGTCTCCGAGGTTCCGAACCCGGGGAGTCCAAAGGGACGTACCGGGTCCAGTGGGTATCGGGCGAGTCTTCCTCCTCCGTCTCCCAAGCTGAGCCCTCTGAGGAGGAATCGATGGGCTCCGGCCTCGAGGGCTTCGAGCGTGTCCGCCCCGATGCCAATGGCCCCGGTGACGATGACCTTGGTCCCGAACGGGAGGTCGAGGGAGACCTTGGCCGAGGATCGACTCGAGCCCGCATGGACTCGAGGATCGGCTCTGCCTCCGGGGTCCACTTAGACGTCAAGGTCCCAGTGGTCGGAGCGGATGCACAGGTGAGACCGGCTATCAGCACCCGCTGTTGGTCCATGAAGGCAGACACGCTGCTCTCCAAGGCCGTCAAACTGAGACCCAGCTCAGAAGGCTCCGGAGCCCCCGGCTCAGTTCCCGACGCCGGTTCTCCCGGAGGAGAGTCCACAAGGACAACAGGCATTACCTTGTCTGACGCCTCTGGCTCCGTACGAAGTATTTTAGCAGGCCTCTCAGACTCGGCAAACCCGGGGCGGCGTTCAGCACTCCGCGACCTGGAACCCGAGGGCCCCGGCCGATCGGAGTCCTCCAGAGAGGCAGCCCTCGTGGGTTTCTTCTTCTTACGGTGCTCCCGGGTGGGAGACCCCCTTTCAGAAGACCCTCAACGGTGCTCGGGTTCAGAGTCCCGAGACATCAAGGCTTCTGACGAGGTCCTGGCCCGGACAGATCCAGACTCGGAGAAAATAGTCTTGCGCTGGTGCTGCCTGCTCCTCAGCGCTTTGGAGGACATCTTGCCACACGGACCGCAGACCATCGGGTTATGGTCGGGTCCGAGGCAGCAGTCATGGGTGTCGGTGAGGGACATAAGTTTTTTACACCAATCACATTTCTTGAACCCGCTGGCAGCCATTGGGGAAAAAAGGGCCCCTGAGAGGTCAAAAGACTGGGCTGCCAGTTAAAAGAAAAAGAGCGCAAACGTTAGTCACTAAGGACAAAAACGAAAAAGTTAGTCGGACTCAATACCGGTGTACCGAGCCGAAGCGGGAAGGGGAACCGGCATCGAACCGGTACCAAAAATGGTAGAAATAGTCAAAAAACAATCAACTTTTTCTGAGGAAAATGGGGCAACGTCTGTCAGGCTCCGCGGAAAAAAGAAGACTGAGCAAGATGGCACCCTTGGGCGGGAAGGGGACTGCGCATGCACGAGGCATTCCCAAAGGCTTTCTTTGAAAGCTGGGGAAATTGCTCCACACGAGGGCTCCGTCGGCGCCAACATCACCCATATGTGAGGGCCGACTTCCTGCTTGTTCCTGGAGAACTACAGCATCCACCTTCGGCAACTTAAGGAGGTCCTTTTCTATCTGCGGAATAGGGTACAAATGAGACAGCTCATCCTCCTCACAACCCTGTTTCAGGAATCTTCCATTCTGCTTCAGTCATTTGCTTAATGACTCTGTGGACTGGAAAAGAAATCCAAGACGAGCGTATGTCTTGCAGAAGAGGGTCTTCCAGCCGAACTTCCAAAACCGGAACCTCCTGAGGAATATTAAGCACCGCCAATGACTGAACAATCAAGGCTGCCAACTCCTTACACTTAGACCCTGATGATGATAGGATCTTCCTTTGAAGAAATTTCTTCCTCCTCCAGATCTGCCAGAGACGTCTCCTCCCATAGGACAAGGACCTTCCATAGGATCCTCTGAGATCCCTGATATAACAAAGTTGATCCTCCACAACTTCGATCTTAAAGCGTCATTTAGGTCTAGGTTCAACAAGATCTAGTGCAAACTCCTGCAGTGCCCCCAAAGGATTCCATCAGAGAGAGAGAGAGTGATAGAGAGGGAGGGAGAGGAACTCAGCTAGATGAGAGAGAGAGGGGGATGGACCTGGACCACCAGGTTTAACACCCCAGCAACCATAACTGACTGAACAGCCTGGATTGTTTAAAGGAGCAATCCTCTAATAAAAAAATCCTCTTTGTTTTTGAAAAGTTATTAATTGTTATTGGGTTTTTTGTTTGTTCTTTGTTTTAAGTACCTTCAGTGGAGTCCAGATTGCACAGGAGCACATCACCATCTGCTGGAAACCGAGAATACTGGTTTGAGATGATCTGCACAGGGTCCTTATAACATGGCAGTTATTTTAGTGTTTCATACTGTAACACTAAAAGAACTGGATAAGGTGATCTCAGATATTAACACAACTACTTCTAGTCTTGATCCCTGCCCAGTTAGCTGGATCAAAAATACTAAACCACTCCTAGCGCCCTACATTCTAAATATAGCAAATTTTTCTCTCACACATGGTACTATGCCAACCATCCTAAAGAGAGCCTCGATTAGACCTATTCTGAAAAACAAAAAACTAGACAATCTTGATCCCTCTTCATATAGACCTATCTCTAGCCTTCCATTTATGGCAAAGATTATAGAAAAAATAGTATATAATCAACTTCAGGATCACATTGAACTTCATGCCCCCTTAGATTCACACCAATATGGCTTTAGACCACACCATAGTGTAGAAACACTTCTTTCAGTTATCTTTGATGATATTCTAAAATACATTGACAAATCAAAACAAGCAGTATTACTTATATTTTTGGATATATTGGCTGCCTTTGATTCAATTAACCATCGTATCCTTTTTGAAAGGCTTAAACAGATTGGTATACATGGCACTATTCTTGCATGATTCCAATCATATCTAACTGATCGATCGCAACAGGTAAAAATAGGAAACCATACATCTAAAACCTATACGCAAAAACAAGGAATCCCACAAGGTTCTGCATTGTCAACTCTACTCTTTAACATATATTTACAATCTATATGCCACATCATTCAACAGTGCAAATTAAAATATGCAATTTATGCTAATGATGTTATGATTTATCTCCCTATGGACATAGACTCCCTGGACCTCTCCAATATCAAATTATGCTTCACTAAAATGACGCAATGGCTAAATGAACACAATCTACACATTAACTTCAAGAAAACAGAAGCATTATTTGTTTCTAGAAATCAAAAATGTACCCCTCCAACAGAAATAAAAATTGAAAACATAAGCATCCCCATAAAAGATGAAATAAGATACCTTGGCGTTATCATAGACAGAACGCTAAGTCTAACAACACACATCAGGAATACAACAAACACAATATATAATAAATTAAGATATCTTAAAAATCTAAAAACCATTATTATCAAATCTGGACTTCAGATCAGTCCTTCAAGCCCTGATCCTGCCTCACTTAGATTTTAGTAACATAATTCTTCAAGGTATTCCAAAACATGCTTTACACCAACTAAAAGTAGCACAACATGTTGCTGCAAGAATGCTTATAAATGCAGGTCCAACTGACCACATAACCCCTATACCAGTGATGGCTAACCTTTTTGAGCCCGAGTGCCCAAACTGCCGCACAAAACCAAAGAATTTCCTCAAAGTGCCAGCACGTCAATTTGCATAAATATTTGCATAATGCTAACATACACTAACTTTTAGTAAACATGTCTCTTAATGAGTGTATGGATAAAGACAGACTAAAAGATTTCTACATTACTATAATCCAGTGCCAACCGCCAGGCACATTAGGAACTACTACAAACACTGCCCATTTAGAACCAATAGCAAAACCCGCCGTATCCTAACAGCACTACCAGGACTCACAAAGCACCATACCATACCTATCAAAAGGCAACACTGCAAATATTAAACCAATACATTTCAGAGAATAACAATACATGACCTACTGGGGAAAGAGAACAAGTGGCAATGTCAAAAAGGAATTACATAAACAGAATACCTCAGCTCAGTTACACAGTTGCAGTTGCTCCAGCCACTTTCTTCTGGTTTCTTCATGTTTTCTGCTAACTCTCCATCATCTGCTGTCCATTTGTCCTTTCTTCTCTCTTCTAGTTTTTTTTTTCCATTCTCTCTCTCTACATCCGCTTTAACATACTAATCATTCTCCTTTTGCTCTTTCCTCATTCCTATTTCATCCACTCAAATTTTACCCCTCCGTCCTCAATCCCCACTTACTCTCCCAATACCTGGCCAATTGTAGATTTTTTATCCCTCCCACACAAAATATTTTTCCCCTCTCCATTTTACTCTCCCAGCCCCATCCCATTCTAATCCTCCCCCAACATCAGCTCCCTTCTAGTTCCAACCTCACCCAGCATCCATTCCCTTCTAGTCCCTGCATCAGCCCATTTCCAGTCCTAGCCCCCCATCAGCCCATTTCCAGTCCTAGCAACCCCCCAACCCAATACCAGTCCTAGCCCCCCCCATCAACCCACTTCCAGTCCTAAACCCCCATCACCCCATTTTCAGTTTAAGCCCCCCCTATAACCCATTACCAGTCCTAACCCCCATCACCCCATTTCCAGACAGCCCCCATCAGCCCAAAGCCCATTACCAGTCCTAACCCCCCATAGCCCATTACCAGTCCTAACCCCCCATAGCCCATTACCAGTCCTAACCCCACATCACCCCATTTCCAGACAGCCCCCATCAGCCCACAGCCCATTACCAGTCCTAACCCCCCCTAGCCCTTTAGCAGTCCTAACCCCCCCATGCCCTTTAGCAGTCCTAACCCCCCCATAGCCCATTAGCAGTCCTAACCCCCCCTAGCCCTTTAGCAGTCCTAACCCCCCCATAGCCCTTTAGCAGTCCTAACCCCCCCATAGCCCATTAGCAGTCCTAACCCCCCCATGCCCTTTAGCAGTCCTAACCCCCCCTAGCCCTTTAGCAGTCCTAACCCCCCCCCCATAGCCCATTACCAGTCCTAACCCCCATCACCCCATTTCCAGACAGCCCCCATCAGCCCACAGCCCATTACCAGTCCTAACCCCCCCTAGCCCTTTAGCAGTCCTAACCCCCCCTAGCCCTTTAGCTGTCCTAACCCCCCCTTGCCCTTTAGCAGTCCTAACCCCCCCATAGCCCATTAGCAGTCCTAACCCCCCCATAGCCCATTAGCAGTCCTAACCCCCCCTATCCCTTTAGCAGTACTAACCCCCCATAGACCATTAGCAGTCCTAACCCCCCCTAGCCCTTTAGCAGTCCTAACTCCCCCCCCATAGCCCATTACCAGTCCTAACCCCCATCACCCCATTTCCAGACAGCCCCCATCAGCCCACAGCCCATTAGCAGTCCTACCCCCCCCCACCTGCCCATTAGCAGTCCTACCCCCCCCCAGCACATTAGAAGTCCTAACCCCCCCCCATTAGAAGTCCTAACCCCCCCCCCTAGCCCATTAGAAGTCCTAACCCCTCCCCCCCTGGCAAATTGAAAAAAAAAAAAAAGCTGGCTCTGGCTGCTGCCGCTGCCGCGGCAGAATGCAATGTCCCGCGGGGCCCCCTCCGCCCGCTAAGCCCCTCTGCAAGGGCTTTCAGATTCGCGAGGGAGAGCGTCTCCCTCGCGTCTCTGTTAAGCCCGCAGGGGCTAATGGGAAATTTCCCATCAGTCCCTCGCGTTCTAAAGGGGCTGATGGGAAATTCCCATTAGCCCCTGCGGGCTTAACAGAGACGCGAGGGAGACGCTCTCCCTCGCGAATCTGAAAGCCCTTGCAGAGGGGCTTAGCGGGCGGAGGGGGCCCCGCGGGACACTGCATTCTGCCCTTGCCGCGTCCGCGGCAGCAGTCAGAGCCAGCTTTTTCTTTTTTGCGGACCTTCCCGCGTGCCAGCTGCAAGGCCTTCGCGTGCCACAGCTGGCACGCGTGCCATAGGTTCGCCATCGCTGCCCTATACTGTACAAACTTCACTGGTTACCTATACAAAGTAGGATAAAATATAAAGTTATCATAACAACGTTCAAACTGATAAGAGATATAGCCCCATCATATCTAACTGATCTACTGACAATTCATTCAAGGACCAGAACAATGAGACAAAGGAACCTGAACACACTACTTGTTCCAAACAACTTTTCAAAACTCAATAAAACTACAACAAATAGGGCATTCAGCTTCAATGCTCCTTTAATATGGAACGCTCTGCGGATAAACTCAGAGATATCACAGATCTTTCAGCATTTCAAAAAGATCTTAAAACTCACTTATTTATAGAGTACTTTGGAGACTCATTCCCAATAGATGAAATATTTCCCACTTAAACTCATGTATATTCATATTCATTAATTCCCAACTTACTTTTTCCTTTTTCTTACTCTATCTTACAATACCCAATTCTCCACATTATCACATTTACTCTTTACACTAATAATTCTAGTGAACTACAATACATTTTTCCTTGCTCAGATAAGATTTTTGAAATTTGTAAATATTTAAATCTGTATATATGTTTAAACTATCTATATACCTAATCAGCATTTACTCAGCATTGTAACCCTCAAATTACCATTTTTATTATATACAATTTAATGTTCACTGTAATTTCAATTGTATGAATAAGTTTCAATGTAATGTTCAAGTTTTGTTCTATGTAAACCGCTTTGATTTTTCTGAAAGGCGGTATATAAAACCGTTCAATAAATAAATCACCAAAAACCTGATATGCTCAGTCTCCCTCTGCTGACAATGAGAAATAACCCACGCATCTGGACTGGAGGGACGATATGCAAAGTGTAGTTACTCACCTGTAACAAGTGTTCTCCGGGGACAGCAGGAATCAGTCCTCACATATGGGTGACATCTGCTCCAATGGAGCTCATGCGGAAGCACCTGCCCAGCTTTCAAAAAAAGCCTTTGGGAGATGCACCAAGCATGCATGGTCCACTACCCGCCAAGGGTGCCATTTTGCCTCTATCCAATGACAGAGCTAAGATGGCAAAAATAAAAGACGGTAAAGAAGCAAATCCAAGGGGAGGAGAGAGAGGGTTGTGAGGACTGATTTCTGCTATCCCTGGAGAACACCTCTTACAGGCGAGTAACTATGCTTTTCCAGGAACAAGCAGGAAGTCAGTCCTCACATACAGGACTCACCAGCTACAGGCTACCGAGAACCTGAACAAAAATACCACAGTGACCTGCAAAGGTGAGCCGTGATCAGCAGTCGTTGAGTCCCTAAGAGAGACTCTTACCAGACCCAGGAGTCCAGCAGAGAACCAGCACTCCAGGAGCCTGAACACAGAAAGGTTGGAGAGCAGGAGTTGCCTACACCCCAAAGAGATTACGGAGTATGACCTGGCTGAAGATGCTGTCCCGTTGGAACTCCCTCTCCAGGCAGTAGTGAGCTGTGAAGGTATGGCCTGAAGACCAGATGGCGGCCCAGCAAATTTCCATCATGGGGACAGAATGCAGATTGGCCACGGAAGTACCATGGCCCTAACGTGGTGCGCCATGACTTTCTGGTCCAGTAGGATCCCCGCTTGCTCATAGGCAAGGGTAATGCAGTTCGCCACCCAAGTGGACAGAATTCGCTTAGTCACTGGAAGCCCCAGTCAGCTGGGGTAGCGTAGTTACTCACCTGTAACAGGTGTTCTCCAGGAACAGCAGGAATCAGTCCTCACATATGGGTGATATCAGCGCCAATAGAGCCCCACGGAAGCATCTCCCTAGCTTTCAAAGAAAGCCTTTGGGAGATGCCACCATGCATGCATGGCCGAAGGGTGCCATCTTGCTCATTCAGATGACATAGTTAGGACAATAGTAAAAAATAAAACAAGGTAGGGAGGCAACTCCCAGGGGAGGAGGGAGGATTGCGAGGACCGATCCCTGCTGTCCCTGGAGAACACCTGTTACAGGTGAGTAACTATGCTTTCTCCAGTAACAAGCAGGAAGTCAGCCCTCACATATGGAACTCTCTAGCTCCAGGCTGCTGAGGACCAAACCACGACAGCATCAACGGTGACCAAGTCAGGTAGCCATGAGTTGCAGAAGATGAGTCCCCAACAGAGAGACTCTGCAACATCCTAGCGTCCAGTGGCACTATCACTTCGGTAGCCTGAACACAGAGAGACTCTTACAAGACCCAGGTATCCATCAGAGAACCGACACTCCAGTAGCCTGAACACAGGAGGGTTGGAGGGCAGGAGTTGCCTACATCTAAAATGATTACAGAGTACCACCTGGCCGAAGGCACTGTCCCAATGGGACTCGCTCTCCAGGCATTAGTGAGCTGTGAACATATGAATTGAAGACTATGTGACGGCCATGCAGATCTCTGTCAAGGGGACAGAATGCAGATTGGCCACAGAAGTAGCCATGGCCTTGACGCGGTGCGCCACGACTCTGGTCCAGAGGGATTTCTGCTTGCTCATAGGCAAAAGGGCATGGGACAGACACAGTGGATCCCTTTATAGAAACACGATAAAATCAAAATAAACATAACTGTCTTGGATATCTTAACAAGTCGAGATGACATGCATGGAGCAGTGTGTACACCCCTAAACAGAGGCATGGGGAGGGGTGACCTGCACGGAATGGCAGGCGCACCTACTCTTGCCACCTTGCTGGGCAGACTAGATGGACCATGCTGGTCTTTATCTGCCGTCATATACTGTTACTATGTTACCAGCACTGAACACAGGTTCGCCACCGATGTGGCCATCGCTCTCACATGATGAGCTGTGATCAGGTGTTCCAGAGAGACCCCAGCTCACTCATAAGCAAAGGCAATATAGTCTGTCACCCAAGAGGACAGAGTTTGCTTAGTCACAGGAAGCCCTAGCCTGCTGTGGGTCATAAGAGACGAAAATCTGAGGAGCTTTATGATGGCCCTCAATCTGCTGTACATAGGAGGACAGGGCCCATTTGCAAATCCAGTGTATGGAATATAGTTTCCTCCCGACTGGTGTGAGGCCATGGGAAAAAGATGGGAATACCACCTCCTGGCTGAGGTGGAATGGAGATACCACATTTGGGAGAAATTTGGGGTGTGCGGAGCACCACTCTGTATTTATAAAATCTTGTATATGGCGGCTCTGCCACTAGGGTCTGAAGTTCGCTTATTCTGCGAGCGGATGCGAGAGCCGCCAGGAAGTCAACCTTTCATGAAAGATACTGTAGATGACAAGTGGCTAGAGTTTCGAATGGTGGCCTGATGAGCTGTGAAAGCACCATATTGAGGTCCCATTCCACCGCCAGGGGGCAGACGGGGAGCTTAGTCAACAGTAGACCCCAGAGGAATCGAGAGACTAGGGACTGACCCGAGAGGGACTTCCCCTCAATAAGGTTGTGGTGTGTGACTCTCAGTGAATTTGACTTTAGCCCAGCGTGCAACAGATGCAGTAGGTACTGGAGCACTAGCTGCACCAGGCAGGAAAACTGGTTCTCCTGCCTCTCCACACACCATACTGAGAATCTTCAACACTTAAAGGCATAAGCTCCCCTCATGGAGGGCTTGCGGGAGGCCAACAGGATCTCCTCAACTTCTCATGGAAGGTTGAAAGGGGCCAAAGCTACCCTTTCAGCAGCCACACTGTTAGTATTAGAGACCCCAGATTGGAGGGCAGGAGGGAGCCCTCCTCTTGAGACAGGAGGTCTGGGTCATGGTCCAGCGATACCAGGAGTGTCGCTGACAGACAGAGCAGCAGTGGGAACCAGGGATGTCTGGGCCACCTGGGGGCGAGTAGTATCAGTACTGCCCCCTCGCGCTGGACCTTGAAGATATGTTGGCGACCAGAAGGATCGGTGGAAAGGTATAGAGGCTGCCTTCCATCAATGGGATCAGGAAGCCATTCACTGCCACTCTTGCCAGGTGTGGTTGCCACAAGCAAAAGAGGGGCAGCTGCGCATTATCTGTGGTGGCGGCAAAGAGGTCTATCATGGGTGTCCCCCAGAGGCGGAAGAGCCGTAGGCCACTAAGATTCAGGCACCACTCATGCGGCCAGAGCACCCTGCTCAGTCTGTCTGCCAGAAGGTTGTCCTGCCCTGGCGTTAGACCGCCCGCAAGAGCACGTTATTGCGAGCTGCAAAGAAAAGGAAGGCCACCGCCTCCTGGCAGAGGGAGTATGACCCTGTGCCCCCCTACTTGTTGATGCAGAACATGGCGACTTGGTTGTCCGTCTGTATAAGCACTGGCTGGTGTTGCAGGCGGTGGCGGAATACCCATAGAGCCAGGAAGATCGCCCTGAGTTCCAGAAAATTGATCTGTAGCAGGGATTCCACCTGGGACCAGTGACTTTGTGAGTGACGATCTTCGCAATGAGCCCCCAACCAAGAAGGAAGGTGTGGGTGCCTGGAAAGGCATCCTAGCCGGAGGTGGCAGAAAAGTTATCACCAGCCAAGGGGGTCCGCCAGCTGGCAGGTTATTCTGATCCTGTCCCGCAGTCTGCCCTTGACTTGCGTCCACTGAGAGTAGAGGCACTACTGAGCTGCCCAAGTGTGTAGGTGGGCTAGCGGGTTTATGGACCGTGGAGGCCATGTGGCCTAGAAGGCAGAGGAGGAGACAGGCTAGCACCAACTGAAGGACCTGCACCTCCGCAGCTAGTTCCCTGAGGTGTTCCGCCTTTCCCTGGGAAGAAAGGCCTCGGCCTGCAGAATGTCCATCTGAACACCTATGAATTCTAGGCTCTGGGCTGGTGTGAAATGAGATTTGGGGTAGCTGACGATAAACCCCAGGTGCTGCAGCAGGAGGGTTGCACGCCCTGTGGCTTGATGGACCTCTGCAGCCATGCTGCCCCTAATGAACCAGTTGTCTAGGTAGAGGAAGACAAAGGCCCCTTGCAGATGTACTGTAGGTGGGCAGAGACCACTGCTAAGCATTTTGTGAAGACCCTTGGCGAGGAGGCCAGGCCGAAGGGTAGCACTCTGTACTGGTAGTGTCCTCCTCCTACCACAAACCTTAGGACTGCCTCTAAGAGGGGTGGATTAGGATGTGTGTGTAAGTATCCTTTAGGTCCAAGGAGCAAAGCCAGTCTCCCTGGTGAAGGTAAGGCACCAGTGTTCCAAGGGAAAGCATCTTGAACTTCTCTCTCTCCAGAAACTTGTTTAAGTTTCACAGGTCTAGGATGGGCCCGAGTCCCCCAGTCCTCTTCGGGACAAGGAAATACCTGAAGCAGAAGCCTTTGCCCCACAGGTGTCTGGGCACAGATTCTACTGCTTTGTCCCTGAGAAGACCTGCAAGCTCCGTGAGTAGCAGGGTCTGGTGAAGGAAGGGGTCGCACCGGCTCTCCAGGAAAGAACCTGGGTGGAATCTGCTGCAGGTGGAGGAGATATCCTTCCCTGACCACCTGCAGTACCTAGAGGTCTGAAGTGATTGAGGCCCATCTGTGAGGGAAGAGGACCAGGCACCCCCTGTGGGCTGGTGAAGGTCTCCTGGGGGAGAGGAGGTCCTGCCCTGGGAGTCACAAGCTCCCTCCAGGCTGGCTGGGAGCTGGAGCCTGGGGCTTAGGTATTTTTGTCTTCTGAGCCCCATGCCCCTAACTCTTAGGATGAGAACCCTGCTGATGGCCAGAGTATGGCTGGTATTGATGACCTTAAGGAAAAGGGTGCCTTTTCCCCAATGTTTTTTTGCGAGGATAGGATGAGGTCTTTTAAGTGTTATCGTGGATAACATGTTAAAACTCTCAACCAGTGTGCAGCGGCGGCCAAGAGAACAAATAGAATGCTAGGTATCATAAGGAAAGGAATGGAAAATAAAACAAAGGATATTATAATGCCTCTGTATCGTTCCATGGTGCAACCACACCTTGGTTATTGTGTGCAATTCTGGTCACCGTATCTTAAAAAGGATATAGCGTGGGCGTCTGCTTGCCTTACGACTTCGACAGCAGCAGACTATGAGGGTGGTTCGTGAACTTCGGGATTTTGGGGGGCAGAGGAAGGTGGCTTCCCGTGAGATTCGCGATGTTTTCGCCGCGTTTTTGGAACGGTTATATAAAGCTGAGCCCTTTGATTTGGCCCGTGTGCAGGGCTTCCTGCAGACTGTCGCTTTGCCACGGTTGCATGACTCTGATCGGGATCAGTTAGATGCTGAACTTACTGTGGAGGAGGTGGAAATTGCAATCTGCCAATTAAAATCTGGGGGAGCGCCGGGTAATGATGGCTTTCCTGCGGAGTACTATAAAAAATTCCGTGCTCAGTTAGCTCCGACTCTGGTACTCTTTAATGAGGTCTTGCAGGGGGAACCGCTGCCCCCTTCTCAACGAGAGGCGCTTATCACGATGATTCCTAAGCCGGGCAAACCCTTGCAGGACGCCGCTTCTTACCGTCCCATCTCTTTACTAAATACGGATATTAAAATACTGGCCTCAGCATTGGCTGCCCATCTGAACCGGGTTCTCCCAGCTTTGGTACATCTGGATCAGGTTGGGTTTGTGCCGGGCCGTTAGGCAGCGGATAATATTAGGCGAATGCTCCAGGTTATTCATGCTGCTCAACGGGATTCACAACCGACGCTCGTGGTGGGAATTGATGCCGAGAAGGCCTTCGACCGTGTTAGCTGGGGCTTTCTTTGGTGCGTGTTAGATAGGATGGGGTTTGGTCCTAATTATACCCGTTGGGTCCGTAGTCTATATCAAAACCCTACGGCATGTGTCCGGGTTAACGGGGGTCAATCGAGGAATTTTCCGTTGGAAAGGGGTACCCGCCAGGGCTGTCCTCTGTCGCCGCTGTTGTTTGCGCTGGTGATGGAACCCTTGGCACAAAGTTTTCGTGAACATCCGGGCATTATGGGTGTCCGAGTGGGCCCTACTGATTATAAAATTGCACTCTTTGCGGATGATATATTATCATCGTTGGTGAAACCTGTTGCGTCCCTCTCAGCCGCTATGCAGCTTTTTGAGACCTTCTCTCATGTGTCTGGCTTCAAAATCAACTATACTAAATCTGAGATTCTTAATGTTGGGATCTCGGAGGCGGTCTGTGTGGAATTGAAGGCTGCCTATCCCTTTCGGTGGGTGGCAGGTGCTCTTCGCTATTTAGGTGTGAACCTGACGGTGGAGCGGACGGCGCTTTTTAAGGCCAATTATGATCCGCTTCTCCAGCAGGTCCGACGTGACCTGGAGTCCTGGGCTAGTTTGATGTTATCCTGGTTTGGACGTATAGCGGTGGTTAAGATGGTGGTTGTTTCACGGTTTTTGTGCCTTTTCCAGGTACTTCCTATACCACTGTCTCGGGGACTATTGGCTACTTGGCAAACCATGCTCATGAAGTTTATATGGCAGTATAGGAGGACGCGTATAGTGCGTAGAATTCTTTATACACGCACCCGCTCTGGGGGCATGGGGGCGCCTAACCTTCATTGGTACTATGTGGCGGAGCAGTGTCGTGCCGGGGTGGAATGGATGAATCCGGATAGCTCTAAACATTGGGTTCGATTGGAAATGGATATCGCGGGTGGAGTGGGTCTGGGGGACCGGCTGTGGCTTGGTCCCAAGTTGCGGAGTGTTTTGGGCTTACGCAATCCATATATTCTACATACCCTCCGATGCTGGGACCAATCCTTTCGAACTCCGGGGGTAGACCTGACTCCCCTGGCACCTATAGTGGATAACGCTATGTTCCCCCCTGGGTTGACTGATCCGATATTCCGGATTTGGGGGCATAGGGGCCTTAGCCGCGCTGGGCAATTGTTTGACGAGGGTAGGTTGCAATCGTTTAGTGCGCTTCAGGAGGAATTTGACCTTCCCGACTGTCATGCCTTTCAATATACCCAAGTGGCCCACTGGGTTCAGGCTCTCACCGTTCGGCCTCACGTGGCCCGTGATTTGTCGGAAATAGAGCGCTTCTGCGAGGGATGCACTACCACGAAGGGTCTCATAGCGGCCTTATATGCCCATCTGCAGGTGCAGCAACCAAGATTAGGCAAGTATAGAGCGCAATGGAATTCTGATTTGAGTCTTCACTATTCTGAGCAGCAATGGGAGCAGGTAGAGGGTAAGCTGGGGAAGAGTTCAGTAGCGATTAGCGTCCGTGAAACTAACTATAAGCTATTATACAGATGGTATATGACGCCTGAGCGGATTGCTCGGGTGTTTCCAGGGGCCTCGGGTCTCTGTTGGCGGGGCTGTGGACAGCAGGGCACTCTGGCGCACGTGTGGTGGTCTTGTCCTCGCATCCGAACTTTCTGGAGGGGGATTCAGTATCGCCTAAAGCATTTAGTTGGGTTGACCATTCCTTGGGACCCGGGCATTTTCCTTTTTGGTGTTAATGTGCCTGGGGCACAGAGTCCTCAGCTGGCTTTGATTCGACATGGTCTGAATGCGGCTTGGCTATCTGTGGCTACTGCGTGGAAGCAGGCCCTACCGCAGTCCTTTTCTGCCTGGTTGGAATGGATGTGGAATACGTATGCGATGGAGCGCGGGGTGGCAGCCGGTAAATTGCAATTGATACACTTTGAGCAGGTGTGGGAAGCCTTCGTTCTACATTATGGTTTGTGAATGCCCGAGGGTTCTCTATATCCCGTGGGTGGGCTGGTTCCTTGCCTTCCTGCGAGGTGGTGCCCCAGAGTTCCCCCCTTCAGCCTCGTGAGCACTGGTTGGCCGGTCCGCACCCTTCGCTTGTAGCAGTTGTGGAGGTTCATGGGGGGGGGGGGGGAAGGAGGGAGGGGAGGGAAGGAGGGGGGGGGGATTGGAGGATGGGGGGGCTAGACATTTGGTTCTGGGAGTGCTTCCCGCTGATAGATGGTGGGTGGGAGGGAGGTGGGGTAGCGGGAAAATAGGGAAGATGTGGACATTTTTTTTTTTTTTTTTAAAAAGGCGTTTTGTTGGATTCTTTTTGCAGATTGCGATTTTGGCATTGTTATCTTCTGCTATTGTATTATGCATGTCGTTTATGTTCTTCTGTGTCTTACTGCTGCCTTTCAATAAAAAAAAAAAGGATATAGCGTTATTAGAAAAGGTACAGAGAAGAGCCACCAAAATAGTAAAAGGGATGGAAGAGAGGCTAAAAAGGTTAGGACTCTTCAACCTGGAAAAGAGACGGCTGAGGGGAGATATGATAGAGGTTATAAATTAACGAATGGCGTGGAACAGGTAAACGTAGATCGATTGTTTAGGTTACCAGAATATAGAAAGACTAGGGAACATGCAATGAAGCTACAGGGTAACCTATTTAAGACTAATAAGAGAAAATATTTTTTCACTCAACGTGTAATCAAACTCTGGAATTTGTTACCAGAGGATGTTAGTGTAGCTGGGCTTAAAAAAGGTTTGGACAAGTTCCTGGAGGAAAGGTCCATAAACCATTATTAAAGGGGACCAGGGAAATCCACTGCTTATCCCAATACAAGCATGGTGGAACTTGTATCTTCTGGGGAAACTTCCAGGTACTTGTGATCTAGATTGGTCACTGTTGGAAACAGGATACTGGGCTTGATGGACCTTGGTCTGACCCATTATGGCATATCTTATGTTCTTATGTTCTTAGAGAGCCTCTGACAGGTCACAAACTCTGCTTCAATCTCAGAAGCTTTGTCAGCCATGGGTTTGCCGAAGAGGTTCTCACCAGTACAGGGGACATCGAGCAGTTTGTCTTGGACCCACTGCTTCAGGTCGGAGGATTGAAGCCAGGCCTGGCGCCGATGCCAGCAGCCGCAACCGAAGCCACCGACTCAAAGCAGCCACAGGCAGCCCAGGAGAGTAACTTGGAGCAGTCTCTTACTCCCGAGGTCAGGGTCTGGAACTGTTGGAGGGGGTTCCCCGATGAAGCCTGCTGCAAATCCCAACAGCTCTTTGGCCAGTGCCTTTAAGTACATGCCTATGTAGAGTTCATAAGCCTGGATCCAGCATCCCAGAATCGAGCCCTGATAGCATTTGCACGCAAGGGCGTCGAGGGTCCGGGTCTCCCTGTCGGGAGGAATGGAGGAGAAGGTCTTCTGGATCTTGAGCTTTTGCATGGTCGACTCGAGGACCATGGAGTTATGCGGCAGCTGGGGCGTGTGAAACCCCGGCCCTTTCCAAATGCAGTATATAGCATCGAGCAAACGGCTGACAATGGGCACAAATTGACTGACTATGGGCACTATCGGCGTCTCCCAAATTCAGACAAGCAGCTTCTTGAGGATCGGCTGTATGGGTACAGTGAGGATTTCTCTAGGTGGAGTCTCATACTGGAGACTCTCCAACTCATCGGTGTGCGGGTCCTCCTTTGCCTCGGTTTACACCAAGAAGGCCTTGGCCATATCCCTGACGAAGTTATGGAAGGCTGCGTCCTTGGGAGGAGAATGGCACGGAGGCAACGGGGGAGATGGGTCCAAGGGAATGTCTCGGCATCTTCTGGTGTCCGGGGACGCCTCGCCTTTCGTCTCCCTCTCGGAATCAAGCAGTGACGAGGAATCCGAGGCCCTGTGACTCCTTGTGTCGAAGCCAGTCCCGAAGGGCCAACGGCCTATGGAGGACCTGGGGTCCGAGTCGCAGATACTGGCCGGCGAGGACCATATACCCGACAAGCGGGACCGGGACTTCGACCTGCGCCAAGGACTTTCTAGAGGCCAAAGGCACTCGATGACCAGGGACTCCCTCATAGTTGGGGGCCCAGTCATCCGTGCAAATAAGGCAGAGGAACCGGCCATCAATGCCTGCTGCAGGGCCAGGAACATAGCAATGTTCTGCTCCAGGGCCACCATTCTGGTTTCTAAACCAGAAGGCTCCATAGCCAGCACAGAGGATGTCATGCCTAGCATCGGCACTGTAGGTAGTGCATCCTCAACAAGGACTACGGCCTCGAGGAACCTCACGTGGTCTCTGTCAGCCGAGGAATCCTTCTCAAGGACCTTGGTGGGGCACTTGGAGTCCCTCCTTGGAGTTTTACCAGGTTTCTCCGGTGCAGCCTTGGTGAACTTCAATGATTTCTTCTCTGGCTCCGGGTCTTCTCGAAGGAACCACGGCAGTGGGACTCAGAGGACGCCTGGGTGTCACGGGATGTGCTGGGCTTGAAGCTTTGTGCCAGAGAGGCAGGTGCCAAGTCGGATCTAGGGAATAACTTCTCCCACAATTCTGACCTTTTCTTGTTGGTTTTGGCCGACATGGCCTGGCACAGGTGGTGCTGTCATAGTCCGGGCCCAGACAGTGCAAGCAGCAGTCATGGGTGTCAGTAATGGACATGGTTTGAATGCAGCAGTCACACTTTTTGAACCCACCGGGAGACATGGTGGGAAACACCCGGACGGGGGTCGACGACCCCCTGGCAAAAAAAGGCACGAACGCTGATCGAGGAAGATCTCAAGAAAAAAGGGGCCAAGAATAACGCCGTGAGGTGCATTCTCGAGACAGGAACCGGTACGCCTACCGGAAAGCTAACTTTTAGGAACAGTTTTGTTAAGGATTTTTCCAGGGAAAAAGGACACGTGTCCATTGGGCTCTGTAGAAAAAAGGAGACTAAGCAAGATGGCACACTTCAGTGGGAAGGGAACCATGCATGCGTGGTGGCATCTCCCAAAAGCTTTTTTTGAAAGCTGGGGAGATGCTTCCGTGGGGGCTCTGTTGGCACCAACATCACCCATATGTGAGGACTGACTTCCTGCTTGTTCTGGAGAACATAGGATACGAAAAGCTGTTGAGCTTTGCGGTGGCACCGAGTCCATTGCAGATAGAAGGACAGGGCTCTCTTGCAATCCAGAGTATGGAGAACGGTCTCCACCCTGCAGGCTTGAGGCCTGGGAAAGAAGAAGAGGAGTACCACCTCCTGACAGAGGTGGAATGAGGACACCACCTTTGGCAGAAACGTAGGGTGTGTGTGGAGCACCACCCTGTTCTTGTAGAACCTGGTGTAGGGAGGCTCTGCCATCAGAGCCTGGAGCTCGCTGACTCTGCAAGCTGATGTGAGTGCTACCAGGAAGGTGACCTTTCAGGAGACGCTCAATCGAAGGCTTAGTGAGTTGCGAGAGCACCACATTAAGGTCCCATTCCGCCGCCGGAGGACAGACGGGGGGGGGGGGGTGTTTGGACAACATGATGCCCCGTAGGAACCGAGATATGAGAGGCTGAGCCAAGAGGGGCGCTCAGGTGTATTCTGAGTTGGACTTCAGTCCCATCTGCAACAGGTGGAGCAGGTATTGGAGTATCACGTGCACTGAGCAAGAAAACGTGTTTGTCAACTTTTCTGTGCACCACAGTGAGAAATGTCGCCACTTGAAGGCATACGCCCTTCTCATAGAGGCCTTCCGAGAGGCCAGGAGGATGTCCTCCATGCCCTGTCGAAAGTTGAAGGCAGCTAACGCTATCCTTTCAGCAGCAAAGCCATGAGTGAAAGGGACTCCAGGTTGGGGTGTAGGAGAGAGCCCTGCTCCTGTGAAAGTAGTCCTGGGGCTCAGCCCAGGGGAATCGGTGGTACTGTCAATAGGGAGAGGAGCAGTGGGAATCAGGACTGTCTGGGCCACTGAGGGGTTATCAGCACTAGCGATGCTCTGTCACGTGGAGCCTTGAACACGGTCTTGGCTATCAGTGGCGATAGGGAGGTTTACAGGAGGACTTCAACCATGGAATGAGGAATATATCTGCTGCTACCTGACACGGGTGTGATTGGCGGGAGCAGAAACAGGGCAACTGCACATTGTCCGGACTGGCAAACAGGTCCATCACTGGGATATCCCAGAGCCGGAACAGCAGTGAGGCAACTGTTGGGTCCAGACGCCACTCATGTGGCTGGAGTACCCTGCTCAGCTTGTCCACCAAAGAATGTCCTTGTCCAGGAGGTAGACTGCCCTCAGGAGCATCCCTCTGAGTGTGGCCTAAGAGCAGAGGACTACCGCCTCATGGCAGAGGGGATACGACCCTGTTTGTTTACATAGAACATCGCAATGTGATTGTCCATCTGGATCAGCACCGCATGGTGCTTCAGCTAGTGGCTGAAGGCTTTGAGGGCCAGAATATGACCCTAATTTCCAGCAGATTGCTCTACATTTTGGATTCCTTCTGGGACCAGCTACCTTGTCTGGAGGCTCTCGCAATGCACTCTCCCAGCCCATCAGAGAGGTGTCCATGGTGAGGACTTTCTGGAGGGTGGATGCCTGGAAGGGTATCCTGGCCTGAAGGTGACCTAGATTCTGCCACCAACCGAGAGAGTCCGCCAGCTGGTGGGTCATATGCACTCTGTCCCCGAGCCTGCCTGTAGCTTGGGTCCACAGAGCGGAGGCACCAGTGGGCTGCTCTCATGTGTACGCAGGCATCTGGGGTCATGTGTCCCAGTAGACAGAAGAGAAGCCAGGGATTGTCCTGTGCCGTTGTACCTCTGCAGCTAGTTCCCTGAGGCTTACTGACCTCTCCTGAGAGCGAAGGCTTTGCCTGAAGGGTGTCCAGCTGCGCCCCTATGAACTTTAGGCTCTGAGCGGGAGAGATGGGACTTGGGGTAGTTTATGACAAACCCCAGGTGCTGCAGTGTGTTTATGGTGCTTCCAGTGGCGCATTGTGCCTCTGCAGCCATGCCCCACTTTATAAGTCAGTCGTCCACGTAGGGGAAGATGAAGGCCCCTTGAAGCCTGAGGTGGGCTGAGACCACCACAAGGCATTTTGTGAAGACCCTTGGAGACAAGAACAGCCCAAAGAGCAGTACCGTGTGTTGGTAGTGCCATCCCTCCACCACGAACCGAAGGTATTTTCTGTGGCTGGGGTGGATAAGGATTGAATGTAAGCATCCTTTAGATCTAAGGAGCAAAGCCAGGCTCCCTGCTGGAGGAATGGAAGCAGTGTTCCAGGATGGGCCTGAGGCCCCCAGTCCTCTTGGGGATAAGGAAGCCAGTGCCTCAGAGGTGTTTTGGGACGGGTTCCGGATTAGTCATGCTAGCTTGGTGAGAAGCAAGGTCTGGTAAAGGAGAGGCCTGTTGGGCTCTCCTGGGAAGAAGGGGGGCGGCATCTGATGTAACCCTCCTTGACCAGGCATCGGTGATGATCGCTGTCTACCTGTGGACAAACAGGGATAGGCGCCCCCTCCTGTGAGCAGCAAAGGACCCCCTGGGGGTGTGGCGGTCACGCCCAGGCAGTCAAAAGCTTCTCCCGGGCTGGGCCTGAGCCTGGGGCTTCGGAGCTTTATGCTTTCTGGGACCATGTCCCTGGCCTTTTTGTTGCTGGGCCCGAGAAGGCTTGGAGTGTGGAGTAGTATTCAAGCCCCCTTTCTTCCTCGGGAAGGGGGGCTTTTTCCCAGGTGTTCTCTTTCGGGGTTGCACAGAGGTCTTTTTTGAGATCCTGGTTCTCATCACATACTCAGTACCTATCTCCACTGCTTTGTCCACCATGGGTTTCCCAAACCGGTTTTCACCTGTGCAGGGGACATTGATCAGTATGTCCTGTACCCAGGTCGGATGACTGCAGCTATGCTTGGCGTCGTGCCCCGATGCCTGCGGCGGCCACACTAGCCAATGACTCAAAGCCATCATAGGCTGCCCGGGCAAGAACTTTGAACATTCCTTTATCGCCGAGGTGAGGGTCTTGAACCTCTGTAGGGGGATCTCCAGCGAGGCTTGCCGAGAATCCCCCAAGCTCCCTCAAGAGTTTCTTTAGGTACATGCTGATGTAGAGCTGGTAAGAGTGGATTCGGCATGTTATCATCAAGCCCTGAAAATCCTTTCGGTCAAGGGTTCGGGCCTCCCTGCCGGGTGGTACTGACAAGGGTGTCTTTTGACTGTTAAACCAGCACATGGCCGACTCCACGACCATTGAGTTGTGAGGGAGCTGGGCCTTCCAGAACCCAGGGCTCCGGGAGTACCCATTACATGACGTCGAGGCACCTGCTGACAATTGGTACTGACGCCAGTGTTTACTACATCCAGTCAAGAAGGAGGTCTAGGATCAGGGGCACTGGGGCCATAAGGGTTTCCTACGGGGTGCCTCATATTGGAGTATCTCCAATTCCTCAGTTTGTGAGTCCTCCTCAGTCCCGATCACAAGAGCCTTGGCCATATCCCTCACAAAATCAAGGAATACAACGTCCTCGGGTGGGGAGCGGCATCGGGGGAGATGGGTCTTGGGGCGCGTTATGGGGACTCTTCGTCCTTCGTCTCCCATTCGGATTCAAAGTCGGAGTACAAGTCCGATGCCGCATGATTACATCGGTTGAGGACCGCTCTCCATTGTGCAGGATCTCCAGAGGATCATCGGTCCAAGCCGCGGGTGCTCGCAAGGGAGGACTGGTGTCCCGAATAATGGGACCGGGACCTCAACTAGGGCCAAGGGTTCTCTCGAGGCCGATGGCGCTCGACGACTGGCTCGATGTCTGGCGAAACCCCCGATGTCGAGGTTCCCGTTGTCGGGGGCAGATGAATCGGATGAGCTAGACAAACACCCGCTGCATGGCCACTAGGGCAGATATACTGCTCTCTAGGGCTGCCATTCTGGTCTCCATGCCAGTTGGCTCCACAGCCTTCGATGTGGACACAGAGGACTTCGGGCCCAGCATCAATACTGTCAAGGGGGAGTCCTCGATGAGGACGACCTTGGAAGCCCGAAGCCGGTCGGCAGGAGCAGACGATTTTTTGCGGGGCAACTTGGAAGGCCGCTCCTGCCCCAACTCCTCAGACTCATGACTGGGGCATGATCCATCATCTGAGGCGATCTTCGAGGATTTCTTCTTCTTATGCTCTATCTCCGGGTACTTCCGCTCAGAGGAGCCGCAGCTGCAGAACTCCAAGGAGGCTCTGGCTTCGTGGAGCTCCGAGGTATCGGAGGGGGCCCTGGAGTGTGGTGTTACTGGAGACTCTGGGGTGGAGTTGGACTTATGAAAAAAACTTTCCTGCTGCTGATGGCGACTCTAAGGCCTCTGGGCTCATTGTTCTGCAGAGTTCACAGTCGAAGTCGTTGTGCTCCGGACCAAGGCATTGGAGGTAGCAGTCGTGTGGATCGGTAAGCAACATAACTTTGCCACACCAGTCACACTTTTTGAAGCCACTAAAGTCCATCAGAAAAAGGGGGTCCCTGCCTCCTGGCAGGGGTCCGAGGCCTTCGGCTGAAAAAGGGCATGAACTCCAGTCAAAGCGGACCTTGATGAAAAAAGTGGAAAATGGAGAGATGAACCCGAGGAGAGCCACCAAAGCGAACTGGCTCAGGGGCGGGAAGTGAACCAGTACGCAAACTGGACAAAATTTAACTACAAAAAAGTCAGACTTTTTCCAGGGAAAAAAAGGATAACGTCCAAAGGGCTCCGTGGAAAAAAGGAGACTGAGGCAAGATGGCACCCTTGGGTGGGAAGTGGACCACGCATGCATAGTGCATCTCCCAAAGGCTTTCTTTGAAAGCTGGAGAGAAGCTTCCGCGCAGGCTCTGGTAGTACCAACATCACCCATATGTGAGGACTGACTTCCTGCTTGTTCCTGGAGAAATACATCTGTACTCCAGCCTGCCAGAGCACTTTTTAACTTCCATCTAGTGGGGAAAGACTGCAGAATAGGCTCCTGAAATTCTTCTACCTTGGGTGTGAGTGTGTATGAGAGAGTGAGAATGTGTGTCTCTGTCTTGGAGGAGAGGGTAGTTTGAATGGAGTGGATTATTATGTTGGTTTGGAAAGAATAATAAAATGAAATAAAGTGTGATATATAATTTATTTATTTTATTTATTTAACCTGTTTTTTTTATACCGCCTTATCCTGAAATCAAATCTGTTTACATTGCAGTTCAAATTTGAATGGGATACAATGAACTAAACTCAAGGTTGGCATGCAGGGTACTTAACAGGGTAATAATCTATTTACAAAATGTGTCTATTTACAGCTGAGCAGGGTTATCAGGGGCTGTTTTAATGTCTAAAGGGTCCTCGGATGGGGCAGGTGTTATTGCCAGACTATGTTATGTTTCCATAGTATTCCATAAACAGAAAGGTCTTGATTTTTTTCTTGAAGTCCTTAATGTCTTCAATGGCAAGGATTTCTTCAGGGAGGGTGTTCCATAGTTGGGGTGCGGCTAACGAGAGGGCTCTTTTGGAGGTTGATTGCTTGCTTTTCTGGTAGTCTGTTGGCACATTGATCATGTGTCTGTTATTGTTTTGTCTAGGGCAGGTGCTGACTTCTCTTGTGATTAGTGATTCTATGATGTCTGCTGAGGAGTGGTGGATGATTTTGAAGATATTTAGCATTGTTTGGGACTTGGCACGGGCTTGAATTGGGAGCCATTGCAGTTGGTGTAATACTGGTACAATGTAGTCTGTCTTGCTAGTTCTGCTGATGATTCATGCTGCTGTGTTCTGAACCAACTGTAGTGGATGTGTGGCTTGCTTTGGGAGTCCTTGGTAGAGTGAATTGCCTTAGTCCAGTATTGGTATGGATGATGGCTTGGCATACGGTCTGGAAATGGTCCTGGCATAGAAGTAGTTTTAGTCTTCTTATGAGATTTAGTTTGCGGTATGGCCTTCGCTGCGGTTTTGTTTATATGAGACTGTAGGTTGATGTTTTTGTCTAGAGTGACGCCTAGGTAGTGTACTTCGTCTTTTACAGGTATGATTTTGTTCAACAGTTGGATTTCTTGTGGCAGGTTGAAAGTGGTGCTCCTGCTGATGTAGAGTGCCTCTGTTTTGTTGTAATTTAAACTGAAGTTGTTGCTGCTGAGCCATGTGATTGCATCTTCCAGGCACTGGGTGACAGCTGTGAGATTTGGCGCTTCCAGGTTGATTTGAGTGTATAAACCATGAGGTCATCAGCATACAGATGGAACAGAATTTTATGTTTCTTGATATCGCAGACGGGGTGTATTTATAGCTTGAATAGCATTGATGAGAGTGCAGAGCCTTGTGGTATAGTGAAGGGTGCTGAGCAGTTAGGCCCACATTTAACTTGTATTCCAGGTACGAGGTGAACCATTTTAGTGTCTTATTGCAAATGCCAATATCCTGGAGGCGCTGCATCAGGATGGGGTGTGAAACAATCAAAGGCGTATTTGATGTCCATAAAAATGAAGAGAAATCCGTTGTTGGAATTGTCAATTCCCTTCAGGATGTTATTGAAGAGTGACGTTAGGAGCGTTTCCACATTATGATGCGTCTTGAAGCCATGCTGTTGTGGGTCTAGTGGTGCGTTGTGGTCTATATGGTCCTGGAGCTGCAGCTGAATGGCATTCTCTATGATTTTTGCAAGAAATGCATCATGCATATGAAGCATTATGCTCTATTTGTTTTTATGTATTTCAGACACTTTATACCTCCAATGGGTGGAAAAGGCAGGTTATAAATATGCAAATTAAATATAATTTAATATATCAAACCATTGGATGTCAATGTCATATTTAAAAGAATTGATTTTGCAGCTTAAATCACAGGGTGACACTGTCCCATGGCAACAGGTATTGGGACAGAACACACTGCAACAATTTAAAAAGCTGTACGGTTCAGACAGCAGATTTCACAGTAGAATTTATAACAAAGGAAATGAAAAACACATCTAAATTACTAAGTGGCAGCCATTCGGAGATGGTGCATTGTGAGAAAAGTATGAAATGCATCCTCATGGAATTATTTCCAGTCCGTGTCTGTGTGTGTTTGCATTGTGTGTGCTGGTTCATTGTGCGTCTGTGATAGAAAGAAGAGAAAAAATGGGAGAGGTAGTTTGAAAAGGAGCAATTCCCTAGCTGTCACGTTTCACTGTACCAAAGGTTCTATGCTGCAGAAGCTGGAACTGCGTCTCCCACAGAAATGCACTCGGCCATTTTTTTTTTCTGGGAGTTGGGGGTAAGACTTATTTCTCTAGAGCCCCCAAGTCTGATTTGGCCCATTTTTTTAATCCAAATGTGTCTTGTCACAGTTTTTTGCCCCATGCCAAATTTAGCCCCATTCAATAAATTTTCAGTTATTTTGCCTAGACGGGCATTCTTGATTTCTCCATAATTTCTTTCCAACATCCATTTGGTTGAAAAGAATAAAAACCAAAAAACAAGTATTGATTTACAGTTGAGCTTAATTTATTTCAAGAATGTATGATGATTAAAGAAAAAAATAATTCCGCACAAAAGCTTTTTCAGCACTTTACAAAGTTTGCTAATAAAACCTTAGGCCTGTAGGTATTTCTACACTAAAACCCTTCCTGCACTGGGAATAAGTTAGCATGAAAAAAATCAAATGTAAACTGCCATGCTAAAGAATAGCACAATATATATAATACATTGGCCCCTTAAATTAATTAATTTCCAAACTTGTCCAGCAGTAATTGCCATTTCTGTCACATCTTGCTCACCTGCAGCAAGCTCTGCATCTCTTTCTTCAGTTGGCCCAAGTCACGCAGCACATCATCAGCTTTCTGAACAGCTGCAATGGAGGAACTTTCCATGGGCTTCATCCCATGAAGAGGGCCTTCAGAGGTTGCAGTTGGCACAGAACTGTGTACAGAAAACATAAGAAACAATTCATTGAAAGCAGACAAATTTCTTCACCAAGAAGTGTATGTGCGTGAACACATTAAGCGTAGTTACTCACCTGTAACAGGTGTTCTCCAGGAGCAGCAGGAATCAGTCCTCACTTATGGGTGACGTCGGCGCCGACGGAGCCCTCGCGGAGCAATTTTCCCCAGCTTTCAAAGAAAGCCTTTGGGATTGCAGCGCGCATGCGCGGTCGTCTTCCCGCCCGAGGGTGCCATCTTAGCCAGTCAGATGACATAGCTAAAAAAGACAGCATAAAAATTTGCAAAAGAACATAAGCAGACGATTGCAACTCCAAGGGGAGGAGGGAGGGTAGTGAGGACTGATTCCTGCTGCTCCTGGAGAACACCTGTTACAGGTGAGTAACTACGCTTTCTCCAGGACCAAGCAGGAAGTCAGTCCTCACTTATGGGACTCCCAAGCTCAAGGCTACCGGAGACCCTAAGCACAAAAATGAGCTCCCTCTAGCTCAGCAGCACAGAAGGATAGAATCTTCGCTGAATTATCACCCACCGGTAGCCCACATCCGGGATGGAGGGTAGGAGTTGCTCAGACCTCAAAGAGATTACGGAGGACTGCCTGTCCGAAAGCACTGTCCCTACGGGACTCCCTCTCGAGACAGTAATGGACCGCAAAAGTCTGGCTCGAAGACCAAGTAGCGGCCCGGCAGATGTCTGCCAGCGGAACAGAGCGGAGGTAAGCCACTGACGTGGCCTTTGCCCGAACTCAATGAGCCGTGACTCGACTTTCTAAGGAGAGTCCGGCTGCCCCATAAGCCCAAGAGATACAGTCCGCAACCCAGATGGACAGAGTACGCTTGGAGACCGGGAGCCCCAATTTATTGGGGTCAAAAGACACAAAAAGCTGAGCAGCTTTACGGTGCTCCCGCGTACGGTCAAGGTAGAAGTTCAATGCCCTTCTACAGTCCAGGGTATGGAGGACCGTTTCAGCTCGGCTGGAGTGTGGTCTGGGAAAGAAGGTTGGAAGTACCACCTCCTGATTGATGTGAAAAGGGGAGACCACTTTAGGCAGAAATTTTGGGTGAGTCCGTAGGACTACCCTATTCTTGTAGAACCGAGTGTAAGGGGGATCAGACACGAGGGCCTGCAATTCACTTACGCGCCTAGCGGAAGTGAGGGCTATCAAGAACAGTGTTTTCCAAGACAGAAAACGGAGAGAACAGGTAGCCATAGGTTCAAAAGGCGGACAGGTGATCCGCTGCAAAACCACATTCAGGTCCCAGTCAGGCGCTGGCGGGCGCAGAGGTGGTTTAAGTAGAAGGAGACCTCGGAGAAACCTCGCTACGAGAGGGTCATTGGAGAGAGGTCTGCCGTCCACTGGCACATGATGTGCTGAAAGAGCACTGAGGTGAACTTTGACGGAGTTGGACTTAAGTCCCAGATTAGAGAGGTGCAGCAAGTACTGCAAGATCACCGACACCGGGCAGGAGAAGGGATCCTGAGACTGTTGGGTACACCAGACTGCAAAGCGACGCCATTTAAGGGCGTAGCATTTGCGGGTAGAAGGCCGTCGCGAAGCTAAGACGACCTCCTCCACCTCCGCCGGCAGGAGAAGGGGAGCAAGGACTACCCTCTCAGCAGCCAGGCCATGAGGTTGAGAGACCTGAGGTTGGGGTGCAGAAGGGACCCCTGATCCTGAGTGAGGAGATCCGGTTGTACCCCCAGAGGGATTGGATCCTCCACCGCCAGTTGCAGCAGGAGCGGAAACCACGGCTGCCTGGGCCAGCGAGGGGCCACCAGGATCATGAAGGCTTTGTCTCGGAGAACCTTGAAAAGAGTCCGAGAGACCAGCGGGATGGGAGGGAAAGCGTACAGAAGGCTCCCCGACCACGAGATCAGAAAGGCGTCCGCCGCCACCCGAAGGGGGTGTGGCTGACGAGAGCAGAAGCGAGGAAGCTGCCGGTTGTGAGGACTGGCAAAGAGATCCACCGTGGGGAGACCCCACTTGAGGAAGAGCTTCTGAACTACCAAGGGATCCAGACGCCACTCGTGCGGCTGGAGGACCCTGCTGAGTTTGTCTGCAAGGCAATTTTCTTGGCCCGGGAGATAAACTGCCTTGAGGAGAATGCCGTGACTGACGGCCCAAGAGCAGAGCTTCTGTGCCTCCCGGCAGAGGAGGAAGGAGCCCGTGCCCCCCTGCTTGTTCACGTAGAACATGGCAACTTGATTGTCCGTCTGGACAAGGACGGACTGTTGGGAAGTCAGGTGGGAGAAGGCCTTGAGAGCTAGGCGGATCGCCCTGAGCTCCAGGAAGTTGATCTGCTGAGCAGACTCCCACATGGTCCAGAGGCCCTGAGTACGTGCCTCTTGGCAATGCGCTCCCCAGCCCAGGAGGGATGCATCGGTGGTCAGCACCCGGGTCGGCTGAGGTGACTGGAAAGGCATTCCGAATATCAGGTTCGGCTGCCGGAGCCACCACCGGAGAGACGAGAGCAGCGGCTCGGAGACGCGCACCAGGTCCGCCAGGCCGCCTGTGGCTTGTCGCCACTGCTGGCGGAGACACCATTGAGCAGACCGCATGTTCAGGCGGGCATTGGGGGTCACATGGACGGTGGAAGCCATATGGCCGAGCAGTCTCAGGAAGCGCCTGGCGGAGACCAGGGGCTGGCTGCGAAAGCGGTCGGCTAGGTCCATGAGCCGTTGCGCCCTGTCGAGCGGTAGGTACGCTCGTGCCCGAGGAGTGTGCAGCCTTGCGCCGATGAACTCGAGATCCTGTGAGGGGAGCAAAGTGGACTTTGCGAAGTTTATGACAAAGCCCAAGTGCTGCAGCAGAGTCACCGTGCGGCGCGTGGCGTTGGCGACCTCCTGAGCGGAAGCTGCTCTGATGAGCCAGTCGTCGAGGTACGGAAAGACATAGAGGCCGTGAAGCCGGAGATGGGCCGCCACGACCGCGAGACATTTTGTGAAGACTCGCGGTGCGGAGGATAGGCCAAAGGGCAGTACTCTGTACTGGTAATGATTTCCTGCCACCACAAACCTTAGGTATTGGCGGTGGCTTGGGTGGATGAGGATGTGCGTGTAGGCATCCTTTAGATCCAAGGAGCATAGCCAATCTCCCTGCTGGAGGTAGGGCAGAAGGATTCCAAGGGTAAGCATTTTGAACTTCTCCCGCACAAGGAACTTGTTGAGGTTGCGCAAGTCCAGGATGGGTCTGAGGCCCCCTGTTCTCTTTGGTATCAGAAAATACCTTGAATAAAAGCCTTGACCTCTCAGGTGGTGGGGCACCGGTTCCACCGCCTGTTCCTGCAGAAGACCTGCTAACTCCTGAAGGAGCAACTCCCTGTGCAGAGGGGGGCGCGAAGGCTCTCCCGGAAAATAGGAGGGAGGGACCTGATGGAAGTGGAGAAGGTAGCCTTCTCGCACGACCTGAAGTACCCAGGCATCTGCGGTGATGCTGGACCACCTGTGGCCGAAGTGAACCAGCCGGCCTCCGGTGCTGGGAGGAACCAGCGGGGGGGGAGAGGCTATGCTGAGCGAGTCAAAAACCCCCACCCTGCTGAGCAGGGGCTGGTGGTGCAGGCTTGGGGGCTTGCTGCCTACGGGACCCGTTACCCCGTCCCTTGGCCTGCTGGCCCTGTTGGGGAGCTGCAGGGGCCTGATAATGGGGGTACTGTTTGTAGGCAGCCGCCTTCCTCGGGTAAAAGGACTTTTTTCCCGAGCCCTTCTTTTTCTGGGAAGGGGCGGAGGTCTTCCTAGAAAGCCTGGTCCTGGTGAGAGTCTCAGTCTCAATTTGTGCAGCCTTTTCCGCCATGGGCTTGCCAAAGAGGTTTTCGCCTCGGCAGGGGACATCGACCAACTTGTCCTGTACCCAGGGCTCAAGATCCGACGACTGAAGCCAAGCCTGTCGGCGGGCACCGATGCCGGCTGCGGCCACTCTAGCCGAGGCCTCAAAGCCATCATAGGCTGCTCGGGACATGAACTTTGAGCATTCCCGAATGCCCGTGGACAAGGCTAGGAACCTCCGCAAGGGCTCCTCGGAGAGACCAGCGGAGAATCCGGCTAGCTCTTTAGCCAGATCCCGGAGATACATGCCCATGTAGAGCTGGTAAGTCTGGACACGACATGCGAGCATAGAGCCCTGGAAGCACTTCTTGCCAAGGCCATCCAGGTTACGGGCCTCCCTTCCAGGAGGCACCGAGGAGTGCATCTTCTGGCTCTTAAGACGATGCATGGCCGATTCCACTACCATGGAATGGTGTGGCAGCTGTGCCTTCTGAAAGCCAGGGCTCTTGCGGACCCGATAGATAGAATCGACCCGCTTGCTCAGGACCGGCGAGGAGGCCGGACTCTCCCACATGCGGAAGAGTAGTCGTTCCAGCATAGGAGGAACCGGCACAGTAAAGTGCTCCCTCGCGGGAGAGTCATACTGGAGGGCGTCGAGCTCTTCGGCTCGAGGCTCCTCCTCGGGATCCGCAGGGAAGGCCAAAGCCTTGGCCATATCCCTAACGAAGTCCGAGAACCGGGCATCCTCCGGGGGGGACTGCTTCCGAGGCTCGGACCCCGGTGAGTCCGATGGGACACACCGAGTCCGGAAAGAATCAGGTGACTCTTCCTCCTCAGACTCCCAGACCGACTCCGACGAGGACTCGGTGGGGTCGGCCCGGGCAGGGTGCGGCGCCAGCCGCCCCGACGTCGAGGGAGTCGGCGTCGGCGACCTCGGTCCCGAACGGGAGGCCGAGGGTGACCTCGACCGAGGATCGACTCGAGTTCTCATTGACTCGAGGATCGGCTCGGTCTCCGGGGTCGACTTGGACGTCGACGTCCCGGCGGTCGGGGCAGCGGCGCCAGCGAGGCCAGCGAGCAGTGCCCGCTGCTGGTCCATGAAGGCAGACAGTCTGCTCTCCAAGGCCGTCAACCTGAGTCCGAGCTCAGGTGACCCAGCAGCCCCCGACTCGGGCCCCGACGGCGTCGGGCCCGACGTCGGCTGTCGCGGAGGCGAGTCCAGAAGGACTACAGGACTTACCCGGGCAGGCATCTGCGACTCCAGGCGAGGTCGCTTCGGGAGATGTTCCTTCTCCAAGGACCCGGGGCGGCTGTCGGGGCTATGCGACCTGGCCCTCGCGGAGCCAGGAGCGTCCACCGACGCCGCCCTCACGGGTTTTTCCTTCCGACGATGGTCCCCGGAGGGAGAACCCCGGTCGGAGGAGCTCCGGCGACGGTCCGAGCTGGAGCCCTTTGACACGGAGGCCTCCGACGAGGTCCGGGTACGGCTGGGGTCAGCGAAGATTCTCTCGCGCTGATGCCGCCGACTTCTCAACGCCTTCGAGGACAGTTTGCTGCAGGGCCCACAGATCAGTTCCTCATGATCCTGGCCCAAGCAGCGGAGGCAAAAGTCGTGTGTGTCGGTTAGTGACATATTTCGGTCACACCGACCACACCGCTTAAAGCCACTGGCAGCCATCGGGGGAAAAAGGGCCCCTGCGAGGTCAAAGGACCGGGCTGCCAGGGAAAACGAAAATGAAAGCTGACTAAGTCAGAAAAACCGAAAAAAACGCTAGAGGACTCGAGACCGGCGTCGCGAGTCCGGGCGGGAAAACGATCGGCGTCGAACCGAAAGAAAAAAGTATAAAATAAAGAGGAAAATCAACTTTTTCGCGGGGACAAGACGGGGGCGTCTGCAGGGCTCCGCGGAAAAAAGAAGACTGGCTAAGATGGCACCCTCGGGCGGGAAGACGACCGCGCATGCGCGCTGCAATCCCAAAGGCTTTCTTTGAAAGCTGGGGAAAATTGCTCCGCGAGGGCTCCGTCGGCGCCGACGTCACCCATAAGTGAGGACTGACTTCCTGCTTGGTCCTGGAGAAGCGTAGTTACTCACCTGTAGCAGGTGTTCTCTGGGAACAATCCATCCTCACATATGGGCAACGTCATCATCGACAGAGCCCACGTGGTAACCTCTCCCCAGCTTTCAATGAAAGCCTATGGGAGATCCACCACACACACATGGCTGCCTTCCCGCCCAAGGGTGCCATCTTGCCTCAGTATAACAACATAGCTCAAGACGGCAAAAAAGAAAAGCAACTCCCCGGGGAAGAGGGAGGGTTATGAGGACAGATTGCTGCTGCTCCCAGAGAACATCTGCTACAGAGGAATAACTATGCTTTCTCCGGGAACAAGCAGGAAGTCAGTCCTCACATATGGGACTCCCTAGCTACAGGCTACTGAAAAAAAACCTGTAAGCCATGGGTGACCCAAAAAGCAAACGTGAGGAACAGTAAGAGTACAGTTTGCGCGCAAGCCCTCAGCAGCAACCCCAGCGTTGACCAGGGAAACCAGCTCTCCGGTAGCCTGGACACACAGAAGAGCCGGAAGGCAGGAGTTGCCTTAAACCACAAATAAATGGAGTAATTCCTGGCCGAAAGCACTGTCCCGCCAGAACTCCTCCTCCAGTCAGTAATGCACTGCAAAGTTGTAAACTGAGGACTAGGTAGCGGCCTGGCAGATCTCCGTCAAAGGAGCTGAGCAGAGGTTCACCACAGCAGCTGCCATAGTCCAGACGCCGTGCACCATGACGTGACGTGACACTCCAGCGAAAGACCAGCTTGACCATAGGTGAAGGCAATGCAGTCTGCCACCCAGCTGGACAGAATTCGCTTGGAGTCCACTATGCCCAGACGATTAGGGTCGTAGGAAATGAAGAGCTGCAAAGAGCAGCGATGGGGCTTGGTCTGTTCCAAATAAAAGGCCAATGCCCGCTTACAGTCTAGCATATAGAAAGAGGCCTTCACCCTACTGGCATGATGTCTTGAACAAAAGATGGGAAGCATCACCTCCTGGTTAAGGTGGAACATGGAGACCACCTTGGAAAGGAACTTAGGGTGTGTCCAGAGCACCACCCTGTTCCTGTGAAACCTGGTGTAGGGGGCATGAGCCACCAGAGCCTGGAGCTCACTGACCCTGCGGGCAGACATGAGTGCCACAAGGAAGACTACCTTCCAGAACAGATACTTGAGGTGGCAGGAAGCCAGAGGCTCGAAGGGTGGAGCAATGAGCTTTCAGAGGACCACATTGAGGTCCCACTACCGGTAGACGAATGGGTGGTCAAGAGAGGAGGCCCCTCTGGAAGCGAGCCATGAGAGGCTGGGAAGAGAGGGGCTTCCCCAGCATTAGACAGGTGCAGTGGGTACTGCAGCACCAGCTGGACTGAACGGGAGATGGAGATTGGCACTCTTCTCCTCACACCAAACCGAAAAGCGATGCCACTTGAAGGTGTATGCCTGGTGGGCGGAATCTCTGCATGAGGCCAGTAGGACATCTTCCACTTCCCTCAGCAAGTCAAATTGGGCCAGGGCTATCCTTTCAGCAGACAGGCCATCAGGGCCAGGGACCCCACTGTCCTCCTGTGAAAGCAGGTCCGGGGCGCTCCCCAGGGGAACTAGGGGTACCCGAGACAGACTGAGGAGCAGCGGAAACCATGGCTGCCGGGGCCACTAGGTGGCTATGAGAATCAGGGTAGTCTGGTCAAGCTGGACCTTGAAGAGGGTCTTGGCAAACAGCGGCGTGGGTGGAAAGACAGAGGAGATCTTCCATCCACAGAATGAGAAACACATCGGCTGCCACCTGGAAGGGGTGCGGCACTCTGGAGCAGAAGCGAGCCAGCTGAGTATTGGCCGGGCTGGCAAAGAGATTCACCACTGGGAGGCCCCAGCAATGGAAAAGTCGGTGGGCCACCCGCGGATCGAGCCGCCACTTGTGGGGCTGGAGGACCAGCTCAGTCGGTCCGCCAGAACATTGTCCTGGCCAGGGAGGTACACTGTCCTGAAGAGCATCATGCTCTTACAGGCGAAAGTACAGAAATGGACCACTTCCGAGCAAAGGAGGGATGACCCTGTGCCCCCCTGCTTGTTGATGTTGATCTCCACCACCTGGTTGTCCATCTGAATCAGAATGGACTAGTTCCACAGGGGGTGCTGAAAAGCTCTGAGCACACAATCGATGGCTCTGAGCTCTAGGAAGTTGATCTGCTGGAGACTCTCCAATGCCGACCACAGCCCTGAGTGCGGAGGTCACTACAATGGGCTCCCCAGTCCAACTTTGAGGCATCCGCAGTAAGAACCCTCTGAGGGGTTGGGACCTGAAAGGGCATCCCTGTCAGCAGGCCTCATGGCTCTTTCCACCAGGTGAGGGACTCTGTGAGGGGACGGGTGACAGTCACCCTGTCCTGCAGGCACCCCGATGCCTGACACCACTGGGAGCAGAGGGCCAATTGAGCTGGATTCATGTGGAGATGGGCGTCAGTCATTATCTGCACTGTCGAGGCCAGTTGCCCCAGGAGGCGCAGCATGAGCCGGGCAGAAGCAGAGTTTCGGCCTTGAACCTCTCTTGCGGGGGGGGGGGGGGGGGCTAGGCACTGAGCCCTGTCAAGGGTGAGGAAGACTCTTGCCTGGACCATATCTAGCAATGCCCCTATGAATTCCAAGCTTTGGGTAAGTTGCAGATGGGACTTGGGGTAGTTGATGACAAACCCCAGGTGCTCCAGAGTAAGAATATTGGGGCATGCCGCCTGCTGCACTTTGATGGCTGTGTCGCCTCTGACCAGCCAGTCGCCCAAGTAGGGAAAGACGAACACCCCCTGTAGCTGCAGGTGGATGGAGACCACCACCAGGCACTTAGTGGACACCCTTGGGGGCCGAAGCCAGACCAAAGGGCAGAATCCTGTACTGGTAGCGGCATCCTCCAATGACAAACCGGAGGTACTGCTGGTGGCGTGGATGGATAGGAATGTGAGTGTATGCATCTTTAAGATCTAAGGAGCATAGCCAATCTGCCTGGTGGAGGGAAGCAATGCTCCAAAGGAGAGCATCTTGAACTTCTCCTTCATCAGGAACTTGTTGAGATCTCGAAGATCCAGAATAGGATGAAAGCTGCCGGTCGGGAACCAGAAAGTACGGGAAGTAGAAACTGCGAGGTGGGGCAGGACTAGTTCCACCGCCTTATCGGCTAGAAATCCAGCGAACTCTCGCTGGAGCAAACCTCGGTGAAGGGGAGTCATAGGAGTTTCTCCTGGAAAGAATAGGGGTGGCATCTAATCGAAATGGAGGAGGTAATCCTCCCGCACCACCTGGAGTGCCCAGGTGTTTGTGGTGATGCTGGACCACTGGCTGGCAAAGAACACCAGATGCCCACCCCCCCCCCCCCCTCCGTGTGCTGCGGGATTAGACCTCCCAGGGGAGGAGAGATTATACCCAAGGAGTCAAAAGTCCCCATCAGATTGTGGCCGGGGTGCCATCTGGGGCTTGTGGGCCTTTCCCCTGTCCCTCAGCCTGCTGGCCCTGTTGGGACTTCAGGCAAAGTATGGGGGTAGTTTCCGTAAGCCTTCCTATTCTTCAGGTAAAGGGGCTTTCTTCCCCGAAGCCTTGTCGGGAAGGGTCAGCATTTTTCTTGGAGAGCCTGGTCGTGGTCAGGAACTCTGACTCCAGCTCGGCGGCCTTGTCCATCATGGGCTTGCCGAATTGATTCTCCCCCTGACATGGGACATCGACCAGCATGTCCTGCACCCATTGTTCCAGGTTGGAGGACTGTAGCCAGGACTGGTGGCAGGCACCAATGCCCACCACAACTACTCTAGCCTCTCTGCCAGGGGCACCAAGGAATGAGTCTTCTGGCTTTTGATCCTACGCATATCTGACTCCACCGCCATGGAGTTATGAGGCAGCTGCGCCTTTTAGAACCCAGAGCTCCTGCGGACTCGATACATGGCATCATGCTCACAATCGGCATCGAAGCCAGAGACTCCCATATCTGGAAGAGAAGTCGTTCCAGGATTGTGGGGGGGGGGCACCATGAGCGCCTCCTTTGGAGAGGCCTCATACTGAAGGATCTCGAGTGCCTCTACCTGAGGCTCCTCCTTGGACTTCGTGGTAAAGGCCAAGGTCTTCACCATGTCCCTGACAAACTTCAAGAAGAAGAGGTCCTTGGGAGGATATACCGATGGAGGCGGATATCGAGGGACTCGTCATCAGTCTCCCAGTCCGACTCAGTCGGAGGAGACCTTGAGAACCCTCTGGATCTCAGGGCCGTGATGGTTCATCAGAATCACGAGGCCCCCAGACCCCCTTGTGCTCCAACCCGGAGGCGCTGACCAGTGACGTCCTCCACCCTGAACAGGACCTGGAATCATCTCCAGGATGATGGAACTCAAGGATCGGAACCATGACCTCAGGAGACTCCCTCGCAGTGGAGGGGTCGGTGGTCGGGACCGATGACCCAGAAGAAATTGGGCATCGATCTGCACTGCTGGGCCAAGAAGACAGCGATGTTGTGCTCAAGGGCCGCCATTCTGACCTCAAGGCCAAAAGGCTCCGCAGCCACCAGCGTGGGCACCAAAGGCTTTGGGCCAGATACCAGCTCTGTCAAGTGGGCATCCTCGACGACGATGGGTTCAGGAGACCGGGGTTCATCTCCCAATGCCAATGGCACTTTCTCCTGCCGGGGCAGCTTGGAGGGCCACTCCCAACCATCACTCTCGGCATTGGGCTGGGGATTCTGATGCTGGTGGCCTTAGGACTTACCCACTACTCCAGCGTCATCGTTTGATGATGCTACAGACATCCGGCTCTTCCGGGAACGGCCTTCAGAAGACTATCCCTTGTCCAATGCTCTGTGATCTCGGGGCTCAGAATAGGCATGGCCATCACATGAGGCTGAGGCCACCATGGCAGCCCCCGAGGGCACCAGCTCTGCGAGCTATGTTGGGGCCAAAAAGGAGGTCTTCTCAAACATGGACTCAAGTCGCTTCCCACGGTTCTTCTGTCCCTTGCTCATCATTTGCTGACAGAGTCCACAGAGTCATGGTCTGCACAGAGGCAGCAATTGTGTGGGTCTGTGCGGGACATAGTGTGCCCGAAGCAGTTGCATTACTTGAACCCACTGGCCGAGGACATAGCAGGGAAAATGGCACCCGCGAGATCAAACTCAAGTGTCCCAGCCAGGGAGGGTGTGAGGTTTCCCTCGCACAGAGGAAGATGACCCAAAGAGAAAAAAGACCAGAGAAAAACGTGGCACGAGGCAGCAGCGGATCCAGGGAGGCGAGAAGGCATGCATACCGGAGAAGGAAAAAGAACAATCAACCTATTCTGTGGTACAGACAAACATCTGATGGGCTCCAAGGAAAAAAGGAGACTGAGTCAAGATGGTACCCTTGAGCAAGAAGGCAGCCACGCGTGCGAAGTGGATCTCCCAAAGGCTTTCCTTGAAAGTTGAGGAGAGGTTACCACATGGGCTCCATCGATGCAGATGTCACCCATATGTGAGGACCGACTTCCTGCTTGTTCCTGGAAAAGAAAAGAAATCTTTTTCATGAAATATTTTACATACACTAAGTTCTTCCCAGAAGCAAAAAAGAATACAGAGAAAGCAAGCTCTCCTGAAGGAAAGATGGCAAACAAGCAACTGGACTTTTTCTTGGCAAGACGAACAGTGTTATTTGCTGTAGAGATATGTGATATTTCCTTTTTATCAAGACAATTTCACAAAAATTGTCAATTAGTCTGTTTACTATGCTTAGAACAGTACTTTTCAAACTTTTATCCAATATAAACACATTTTAACATGACTCCAGGTGATATCAAAAACAAAAAGCAGACCTCTACTTCTCCTCCCAGCAAACCTCGTGTCTCCTTCCCCTCCCCCCATCGCCATGAACCACATCTACCCAATTTAACCAAGTGGAGAAGAGGCAGCAGCAGCCAGAGGAGGAGTGATGGTAACAGCAACGAAAGTCAGAACTACAAGTCAGAACCCTTAGTAAAGGTTTTTAGTATAACACAAAGCCTGCATAGGAGGGGGGCGGAGCCTGTAAGCATGCACTTTCTCTGATTGACACTGCCAGATGTATGTTTGGATTTGTTTTTTAGATTTAATTATTTGTCTTTCCAAATCCAAGCTCCAAGTGAATTATAATCAGTACAATTGGCAGGTTCTTGCCTAGAGGGTTAACCATTTAAATCTGTAACTAAGGCAACAGAGGGTTAAATGGCGTATCAGAGGTCACAAGAATCATTACTGGGAGAAGCAGTATTTCAACTCCGGCTTCTCTGGTTCACAGCCTGCTACTCTAACCACAGAGGTCCATGAAGTGGGAGTGACTCTGTTTCCCATGACACCCTCTGGAGTAATGACCCACAGTTGGTAAACTGCTGGCCTAGAAATCTATACCACCATCTCTCCACATAAAACAAGGTCATTTTTAAGTTATTTTTTGGCTTGGGAGTTTCGTCCTGCTCCTTTGTGCTTCTGACAACTGAAATCAGCCTTTACGTTGGTTACTGTGCCATCAACCATTATGCATAACTACCTGGGGTAGCCCCCCACCAAATCAATTTATGACAGAGAGATAAGTCTGGCCCACAAATATTACCTTTGAGTAAAGTCTAAGGCTCTAGCCCTGGCCTCCAAAGAGCATAACCCAGTTCCTTACCAGCCCCAGCATTAAATAAGCTATCTTTATTCCTAGACTACTAGTCTGCCGCTGCTGGTGGATTATTCCAAGTATTCTATTCTTCATTTTATACCCCACCTTTTTCTCTATGGACTCAAAGCCTATAAGCTAAACATATTACAAAATATAGTCCAAATAGTTTTGAAGTGTTTTATATAACAAGTTGTAAAGTGCATGCTACAAGCACTGCAATCCAGTGAGACATGAACTACCCATGACTCCCCACAACCCCACCGACTTCCCCTCGCTGACCCTAGAATCCTTCTATCCATACCCTCCAGAAAATAGAAAGAGTCATCACTGGGATCAACACTATGACCTCCCCAACGGACCCTTGTCCACCTTTCTGGATCAAACAAACAAAAAACTATCTCAGACCAATCATAGCTAAAATCGCCAACATATCACTAGCTGAAGGCACCCTTCCACCCCCATTGAAGACAGCAGCTATCAGACCTCTGATCAAGAATAACAAGCTTGACCCATCAGATATCAAATCCTACAGACCCATCTCTAGCCTCCCCTTCCTAAACAAAATCATAGAAAAGATTGTGTACCAACAGACCCAGGACCACATCGACTCCTACGCACCTCTAGACCAGCAACAGCACGGATTTCAGCAACAGCATGGTGTTGAAACCCTTCTCACGACCCTTCTAGACAGACTCCATATAGGCCTCGATAAGTAAAAATAAGGCTTCATCCTCATATTTAAGGACATCGCCTCAGCTTTCGACACTGTCAACCACAACCTTCTGCTCACCCAACTCTATCAAAAAGGCGTAAGAAGCTTAACCTTAGACTGGTTCAAATCCTACCTATCTGACCGACAACAACAAGCCTGAATAGACAACCAGGCATCCAGGCCTTTCCAACAAAACACAAGGGGTCCCGCCCAAGGATCTTCCCTCTCATCCCTACTCTAACATCTACATACAACCAATCTGTGATATCATCCAATCATTCAACATACTCTACCACATCTATGCCGACGATGTGCTACTATACACGCCATTCAACACTGATAAGCCAGACTACTCGACCATAATTGAATGCTTCAACACAGTCTCATACTGGCTCATGACACGCAACCTGAAGGTCAACACCAATAAGACTGAGGTCTTATTCATATCCAAAGACCCCACATTTACCCCACCACCCTCCCTCAAAGTGAAAGACTTCGACCTCACAACCAAGCAAGAGGTCCGCTATCTGGGAGTAACAATCAACCAACGCCTGTCATGGGAGACCCACACTCAAAATATCTCCAAGACAGTCTATCATAAACTAAGAACCCTTCGGCACTTATGTCCTCTACTTGAAACATCAGACTTCCACTCGGTGGCTCAAGCTCTCATCCTCCCTCATCTAGACTATTCCAACATCATCCTTCATGGTATGCCGAAGCATACCCTCCAGCCACTACAACTCGCCATGAACACAGCTGCCCGCACAATTCTAGCTGCATCCAGATACTAACACATCACTCCCATTCTAATTCAGCTTCATTGGCTCCCCATAGCCAGTCGCCTGACCTACAAAGCAATGCTGCTCACTTTTAAGGCCCTGCATACAATGTCGGCAACCTCGCTCTCAGAACTGATACAAAGAACACCGGAGACCAGGCCCAGGAGAACGTGTATGGTAAACTCTTTCATGACCCCTTCAACAGTAAGGACCTGTACCCAGTCAACCAGGAACCACGCCTTTTCCCTATTTGCGCCAACCCAATGGAATGCCCTACCTTCAACGATACATGCTATCCCGGATCTTACATCTTTTAGGAAGGTATTGAAGACTCATCTCTTCCAACTAACGTACAACCACCCACCCTAGACCAGACCCACAAATGAAAACAGCTGACGGCACACAACTTTAAATATCTGCCAGTAATGGAAATAGGTAGATCAGCAGACAGTCCATCACCACAAATACGCTCCTGTAATGTAAATAGATCAGTAGACAGTCCATTACTGCGAATATGCTCCTATAATGTAAATGTGCTCCTGTAATGTAAATGTGCTCCTAGCTCTACTTCAGATGTAAATTCCTTGTAATGTAAATATGTCACTAGTTTTACTTCAGATGTAAACCATGTTAGATGTAAACCATGTAAACCATGTAATCACTATGTTATCTGTGTTATTTGTAACATACATTCTGTAAGTGTTATTTGTAAACTGCACTGATCTGTAATAGCACGGTATATAAAAACAAATAAATATTTAGCTAAATAATTGGATGTGGTGTGTATATGATTTATTGTTCTTGATATATTGCCCTTTGCAAGCATTCAGAGCAGTTTACAAAAATCAAATTATATGGAAGTGTACAGGGGCGGCTCTATCAATTAGGCAGCTCTAACTTTACAACTATGTAGGGGCGCACTCACCAAGCAGGCTTTACGGAACCATCAGGTCTCTACATGACAGAGATCGGCCTTTGAGCTCTATGTAACAAATGATTGCTCTCAGAGCAATGCATAATTAACATAAACACCATATGTAATTAGTTGATTGTTTTACTTAGATTTAATTAATTTTCTTATACTGTTGTTTTTATTACTATGACACAACGTGTTTAACGTTCCATGTAATGCATATTTGTTATAATGCAAGTTTTGAGTTAATTGTAAACCGCCTTGATTTACGAAAGGCGGTATATAAGAGCACATAAATAAAGTATTTTTTTAATTGTTTTTAAGGGGCTTTGCTACTTCTTTTATATACAGTTACACACATTCACAATGATTTAAACTTCTTGCCACAAATAGAACTATGATCATCAAGAACTTTTGGAAGTTGAGATTAAGAGCTCCACAGACTTCATTTGCTACGTAACCAGGGCCGGTCCGTCCATTGAGCGAGAATGTTTTTTGCACAGGGCCCCGCATTTCAGGGGGCCCCGCGCAAAGAACATTCCGCTTTAAAAGTAAATTTAAAAAAAAAAAAAAAAGCTGGCTGCTGCCGCTGCCGCCACTGCGGCAGAATAGAGTGTCCCGGGGGCCCCCCCTACCCGGCAGAGCACTTCCTCTCTCCCTGCCTACTTGCTTGCCTCAGTCCCTCTCCGCTTCGGCTTTCAGAGCCACGAAGGGAGAGCTTCTCCTTCGCGACTCTGTTAAGCCCACCAGGGCAGATGGGAAATTTCCCATAAGCCCCAGTGGGCTTAATAGAGCCATGAGGGAGAAACTCTCCCTTCGCGGCTCTAAGCCGAAGCTGAGAGGGACTGAGGCAAGCAAGCAAGCAGGCAGGCAGAAAGGGAGGGAGAAAGTGCTCTGCCGGTCGGGGGGGGAGGCCCCACGGGACACTCAATTCTGCTGCTGCCGCGGCGGCAGCAGCCAGCTTTTTTTAAGTTTTAATTTTCCCTGGGCTGATGGGAGGGAGGGGGGTTTAGGACTGGCAATGGGCTGGAGGGGGGTTTAGGACTGGTAATGTGCTGTGGGCTGATGGGGGGGGGGTTAGGACTGGTAATGTGCTGTGGGCTGATGGGGGGGTAGGACTGGTAATGTGCTGTGGGCTGATGGGGGGTTAGGACTGGTAATGGGCTATGGGGGGCTAGATCTGGAAATGGGCTGATGGGGGGTAGGACTGGTAATGTGCTGTGGGCTGATGGGGTTAGGACTGGTAATGTGCTGTGGGATGATGGGGGGGTTAGGACTGGTAATGGGTTAGGGGGGTTGCTAGGACTGGAAATGGACTGAGTGGAAGGGGAGGTTTGAACTGCAAATAGCTGATGGGGATGGGGGCTTGGAATGGAAATGGGCTGAGTGGAAGGGGGGCTTGAACAGCAAATAGGGAGGGGGGCTTGGAATGGAAATGGGCTGTGTGGGGGGAGCTAGGACAGGAAATGGGCTGATGGAGGGGCTAGGATAGGACTGAAAATGGGCTGTTGTGGGGAGCTAAGATTGGAAATGGGCTGTGGTGAGGGCTTGGATTGAAATGGACTCATGGAGGGGCTAGAACTGGAAGTAGGCTCATAGGGGGCTTGGATTGAAATGGGCTGAGTGGAGGGGACCTAGGATTTGACATGGGCTGATGATGGGGCTAGAAAAGGACTAGAAATGGGCTGATGGGGGGTTGGGATTGGAAATGAGCTGATGGAGGGACTCGGATAGGACTGGAAATGGACAGGGGAGCTAGGACTAGAAATGGGCTGATGGGGGGGCTAGGACTGGAAATGGGCTGATGCGGGGACTAGAAGGGAGCGGATGCTGGATGGGGCTGGAACTAGAAGGGAGCTGATTTTGGAGGAGGATTAGAATGGGATGGGGCTGGGAGAATGAAATGGAGAGGGGAAAAATATTTTGTGTGGGAGGGAAGAAAAATCTACAATTGGCCAGATATTGGAAGAATATGTGGGGATTGAGGATGGAGGGTAAAATTTGAGTGGATGAAATAGGAATGAGGAAAGAGCAAAAGGAGAAAGATTAGTATGTTAAAGCAGATGTAGAGAGAGAATGGAAAAAAACCTAGAAGAGAGAAGAAAGGACAAATGGACAGCAGATGATGGAGAGTTAGCAGAAGACATGAAGAAACCAGAAGAAAGTGGCTGGAGCAATTGCAACTGAAAAAAAATGCACAAAAGGTAGAAAGATATCTCTTTATTTTGAATTTATTAACTGGAATATGTCAGCTCTGGGAAATGTGCATCATTAACGTCTGCACTTTGTTTAGTAGAAGAGGAAATTAATTTATAGTTTTATTTCTACAGTGTTGTACATTCCAAGTTTGGCTTTTGGGGTTCCCAGTTTAATTGTCTTCCTGTTTCTAAATTGTGATTCTTTGTTTGGTGAGGGTCTATGTTCTGCATGTGTAACTGAGGTGAGATATTCTGTTTATGTAGTTGCTATTTGACATTGCCCTTGTTCTCTTTCCCCAGTAGGTCATGTACTGTTATTCTCTGAAATGTATTGGTTTAATATTTGCAGTGTCGACTTTTGATAGGTAGGGTCTGGTGCTTTGTGAGTCCTGGTAGTGCTGTTACGATACGGTGGGTTTGCTATGGGTTCTAAATGGGCAGTGTTTGTAGTAGTTCCTAATGTGCCTGGCGGTTGGCACTGGATTATAGTAATGTAGAAATCTTTTAGTCTTTCTTTATCCATACACTCATTAAGAGGCATGTTTACTAAAAGTTAGTGTATGGTAACATTATGCAAATATTTATGCAAATGAGGCCCCGCACCGAGTCTCCGCACATGGCCCCGCACCCCCCTTTGGCCGCCCCTGTACATAACAGTGAAGATAATAATCAAACACTAGAAGAAAGGTCAACTTATAACAAGTGGAATGGAAGAGTAGCCTAATGGTTAGAGCAATAACTTGGGAACTAAGAGACCAGGGTTCAAAATCCTACTAGCACTCCTTGTGGCCTTGGGCAAGTCACTTAACCCTTCATTGCCTCAGAAAAATCCAAATTATCAATGTCCCTGTTTTAATGTACATTACCAAGTTTAAGTTACAATGTAAATTGCTTTGACTGAAATGATAAAGTTGTATAAAAAACCTGTTAAATAAATAAAAATAAACAACAAGAAACTGACACAGAAACTTAGGGAATAATAGGAGACCCAGCATCTTGGGAATTACACAACTCTTATTCTTCTGAGTTTACACTCTGGGAAATATGGTGATTGGGCAGCATGTAACAAAAAAAGCCTCATACTGTACATAATGGCCCACTTACCTGTCCCTCTCTTGGGGCTTGCCCAGTTCGGTTCTGCTTACTGGAACCTTCTCTGCTCTATGACTCATGGGTGTTTCTTGACATCTCAGAATCTGTTCCAAAAATCTTCCTTTTCCTAGATTGGCAGACAAGAACGTTTTATATTTTTTTTGTATGACTACCCAAACTCCTGGACACCTTTAAGTAAACACTAATTTAAGTTTTATAAATTTATTTATTTATTTGGTTTTATATACCGCACTATTTCAAAATCAGCACGGTTTACAAGGAACAGGTAGTAACACTTTACATAGAAGACAGTAAAACAATATCAGAAAATAATTAGCTGAAAGATACACCAGAAGCTATTCGACACCAAAATTAAACAGTCAAAATGAGGTTTTATGTTGAACAGCTGGCAAAATCTTGCAGGCCAGGCTTAGATGATTAAGGACGAAGTCTGCCAAATTTTGCACAGGAATATGAGTAAAGATCAATATTCTAACCTTATGGAATTGGCTCAGAAAAGGTCAATAGTGATTCGAAGAGCAGATAAAGGTGGCACAATTGTGATTCAGACTAAACAGCAGTATGATAATGAGATTTATTGGCAACTGGGGGATATGAAATACTATGAAAAATTAAGTAAAGATCCGACCCCAGGATTGAAAGATTTGATTAAACAAGGTCATCGAGCTGGATTTCTGACTCAAGAAGAAAATCAGTTTCTTGTTAATAAACATCCACAGATTCCGGTCTTTTATATGGTTCCAAAGTTTCATAAATCTTTAGTGGACCCTCCCCACCCAGACGTTCTATAGTATCGTGAAATGCTTCTATTCTGAAATAGTTATCAAAATTTGCTGACCTGGTTTTAAATACCTTGGCAAGGGGAGCTGCTTCATATCTGCAGGATACCATGCACCATTTTAACATTTTAGCCACTATAAATGATTTGGATGGGGAAGTATGGTTAGTGACTTTACACATAATGTAACCAAGCATCACCATAACAGAGCATCACAAAAAAACCATCATGCACACAACATACTTCCTCCCACTCTACCTATTCGTCACACAACTCCTTCCACCAACCACACACCTCCACTACCCTCAAGCAAACACTCCATGGCACCCACCAACTGCATGGCCATATCTAGATCCACAGCACACACATAAAGAGACACACAGAACATCCCAGACAAAACGACCAACCAGACACAAATCAAACTCCCACACCTGCACAAAGGAAGAACATGTAACAACCACCTCCTCTACAAAGACAACGACGATTGAGCTCATAAACGCCAGATCCGTCTGCAACAAGATACACACTCTTGTAGACCACATAGAAGACCGACAGCCCGACATAATATGCATCACAGAGACATGGCTCAATACCACCGACAATGTTCTACTCAACCAACTAGTACCGGACAACTACTCAGCGTACAACTGCCCACGCACCTGCAAGCGTGGAGGAGGAGTCCTGATAATAGCAAAGACAAAACTAGAGTTCAAAGCACAGAACTTCACCGATACACAGCAATGTAACACAATCAGCATCAAGAACAAACACATTGCAATCTGCCTAACCTACAGAGCACCCAGAGCTCCACCCGACGAACTAGCCTTCACTCTAGAGGCAGCCTGTGCTATAACAACAAATAACAAACCAGCGCTACTGATTGGAGACTTCAACCTCAAGTCCACCAATGCCAAAGACGCAGAGGCCTTCCTACAAGCAATGACCTCACTTCAATTCACCCAGATACTCAATGCACCAACGCACAGACATGGATCAACCCCAGACCTCATCTTCGCATCCAATTACCTAACATCAAGAGACCTAATTTCAACACCCACCATTACCCCAGTGCCCTGGTCTGACCATTACTTAATCGAGACAAAGCTGTGATTACAAGAGGACCAGACAAACGAAAGAGCAAACATCTCACACACACAAAGACGGTTCAAGAATTTCGACAGGGACGAATTCATACAGGACACAATACAACACCTGAACATTACTACGGACGACCTGGAGGAACAAGTTGCCAGCTGGAACAGCATTTTAGCTAACGCCGCCAAGCCATCTGGTGGCGGGCCCGAGAAACACCACCACAACAGGAAACAAAACAAACCATGGTACTCAACAAAAATACGACAGGAAAAGAGGGAGCTCAGGAAAATTGAACGGAGATGGAGAAAAAACAAAACAGATAACCAGCATCTTTACCTAACAAGGCAAAAACAATACAATGAACACATCAACCAATCAAAGAGGGAATTCCACACAAACATGATAAATACCTCCATCAACAAACCCAGAGAGCTTTTCGAAATCGTAAAGATCCTCACAAAAGAGCAAGCAACAGAAGGGGAAGTACAAGTAGATCCACAGGAATTCGCTGACCACATCAAAGACAAATTTCACTCCACAGAGCGAACAACACCCACTGTAACCACCAGGACAGACGTACACAACAAAACCTGGGGCACATTCTACTCACCCTCAACAGAGCAGCTATCCCACATCATCTCCACAATCAACACAAGCACTGCTCCTACAGACCCGTGCCCACTGGCATGGGTCAAAGCCACCAAATCAAGCTTCATCCACACCATACACAACATGGTAAACAACTCACTCACTCAAGGAATCATGCCGAAGCAACTAAAGCTCGCCTCAGTAAGACCAATCACAAAGAAAACAGCTCTCGACAAAAAAGATCCAGCAGCATACCGACCAATCTCCAGCATACCCTTCCTGGCAAAAATCATCGAAAAAACGGTTCAACTACAACTACAGGAACACATCGACAAACATGAAACACTTGACGACAACCAACACGGCTTTCGTCCCACCAATGGAGTCGAAACGCTACTGATCTACCTCTTCGACAGCATCCTAAAAATAACTGACAACACCAGGAATGGAGTCATAATGATCTTCATCGACATCTCCTCAGCCTTCGACACAGTGGACCACAACACGCTCCTGGAAAGACTAAAGAACACTGGTATACACGGTATCACATTGAAATGGTTCCACTCATACCTAACCGAAAGACAGCTACAGGTCAAGGTGGGACATAACACCTCCCAACCCATAAATGTCCGTCAAGGAGTACCTCAAGGATCCGCACTCTCAGCACTCCTATTTAACATATACATCCAACCATTATGCAACATCATGAAAGAGAAGAATATTCAATACACAATATATGCAGACGACATCATGATATACACCCCGATATCAATCGACAACCCGGACTTCTCTAAGATAACAGACTGCCTTATCCAAATGACAAGTTGGTGTCAAAACAACCTCGCAATCAACTACAGCAAGACCGAAGCTTTAATCATCACTCGGAACCAGAGCTTCATACACCCGACAAATATAAAGATACAAAGCACTACTATACCAATAAGATCAGAAGTCAGATACCTCGGAGTTACCCTGGACAATAAACTCAATCTCAAGCCCCACATAGACAAAACAATCCAAAAAGCCTACTACAAGATGCGAATCATCAGGAGACTGAAACCACTCCTCGCCCCCGAACACTTCCGTACCGTCTGTCAAGCACTGATAACCCCACTTCTGGACTTCTGCAATCCGATATACCTTGGACTAACGAAACAAGCCCTCAAGCCACTCCAACTGGCACAAAACACTGCAGCACGAATAATATCCGGTACTGCAAGACAGGAGCACATCACACCTACCTTGAAGGACTTACACTGGCTCCCAATCAGTGCATGCATCAGATACAAAACTATCATAAACCTATTTAAGATAAACCAGCACACATCAGCCAACAGCCTGCACACCCTCATACAACCAGACACCAGCACACGTCCTAGAAGAAAACAAACACACAACCGAGTCAGTACCCCAAGTGAATACAAACACACTCACAAGGACACAACAGACAGAGCACTCTCAATGGCTGCTCCAACAATATGGAACAATCTACCGGACGATTTGAGGGCAACTACAGACCTCAAAGACTTTAGGAAACAGCTGAAGACCATGCTGTTCATAGAACATTATGGACACATCACATAACCTCGGAGAATGTATAACAGCACACGATTCCGCCTAACACTGTATGTATAGAAAAGGTTTTATAGCCACACTGTATATAGCTCACTTTGTACATAGCTCAACTAATCTAGCACACAATACAACACACTCAACTAAATTTCACCCTCACGGCATGTATAACACACTCACTTTACCCGATAGTTTGCTGTGATACCACCTTGATTAATAAGATAAGGCGGTTTAGAAATACTGTTAAATAAATAAATAAAAATAATGTCACTATATATGAATATAGATCAACAGGAAGCTCTAGAAGTGATTCAGAAGTTGGATTGGCAACAATCTTTGATTACAATATGATGAAACCTTTACGAGTCATCCTGTGTAATAATTATTTTTGTTTTAATATTGAGTTTTACCATGAGCGATTTGAGGTAGCAATGGGGGCCAAAGTTGCCCCCACTGTTGCTACATTGTATATGGCAGCATTTGAAGAGTAGTTTGTATATAACTTCCACTAGATGACATATTAGATTGTAGAGAAGATACGTGCAATGTCTCTTGATCCCCCTTCCAAAAACAAAGAATATCATCCAATAATTCATATAGTCATTGAATACGTGGAAGGAGAATTTAAAATTTCACAGTAATTCGTGGCCTTGGGCAAGTCACTTAACCCTCCATCGCCTCAGAAAAATCCAAGTTATCATTGTCCCTGTTTAATGTACATTACCAAGTTTAAGTTACAATGTAAACCGCTTTGACTGAAATAATAAAGCAATATAAAAAACATGTCAAATAAATAAATAAAACTAACTATAATCTGGAGGCGGTTTATTTTTCGGATATCTTTCTGTAAAAAAATATTTCCGCATACTACTCCTAAATCTATCCCCTTTCACCCTCGTCTTATGTCCCCTCATAGCAGAGCTTGCTTTCAATCAAAAGAGGCTCTCCTCCTGTGCATTTGTGTTATGGATGTATTTAAATGTCTCAATCATATCACCTCTGTTCCACCTTTCCTTTAAAGTATACATATTAAGGTCCTTAAGTCTGTCCTCAAATGCTTTATAACAAAGACCATTAACCATTTTAGTAGCCACCCTCTGCACCAACTCCAACCTGCTTATATCTTTTTGAAGGTGCAGTCTCCAGAATTACACACAATACTCCAAATGAGGTCGCGCTAAAGACTTATGCAAAGCACTATCACCTCCTTTCTTCTGCTGGCCATTCCTCTCCCTATGCACCCAAGCATCCTTCTAGCTTTCGCAGTCACCTCTACTATCTGTTGAGCTACTTTGAGATTGTCAGACACAATCACATCCAGGTCCCGTTCTTCTTTCCTGGACAGAAGTATGTTAACCCTTATACTGTACTGCTCCTTTGGATTTTTGCAGCCCAAATGCATGACCATGCATTTTTTAGCATTAAAACTCAGCTGCCAAATTCTAGACCATTCTTCAAGCTTAGCTAGATCCCTTCTCATGTTATCTACAACTTCCTGGGTATCTACTCTGTTGCAGATTTGGTATCATCCACAAAGAGCCAAACCTTAAACCGACAGCCCTTCCACAATATCACTAATAAAGATGTTAAAAAGAATCAGACCAAGGACTGATCCCTGCGGCACTCCACTGGTAACTTCCTTCTCCTCAGAGTGAACTCAATTTACTTGTACCCTTTGTCACCTCCCACTCAACCAATTTCTAACCTAATCAGTAACTTTAGGGTCCATTCCTAGGGTGCTCAGTTTGTTTTATAAGTCACTTGTGCTGAACAGTGTCAAATGCTTTACTGAAATCTAAATACACCACATCTAGGACTCTCCCTCAGTCCAACTCCCTGGTCACCCAATCAAAGAAGTCAATCAGATTTGTCTGACAAGACCTGCCCCTGATGAATCCATGCTGCCTCGGATTCGGTAATCCGTTGGACTCCAGAAACCTTATTTTTTTTCTCTTTCAGCAGTGTTTCCAACAATTTACTCATCACTGAGGTTAAACTAACCGGCCTGTAGTTTTCAACCACATCCGTACTTCCGCTTTTGTGTAAAGGGACCACATGTGCCTCTCTCCAGTCCTTTGGCACCACCCCAACTCCAAAGAGGCATTGAAAAGGTTAGTCAGTGGAGCTGCTAGAACATCCTCAAGTTCCCTCAATATTCTCAGATGTATCCCATCTGGTCTCATCGCTTTGTCCACTTTTAGTTTAGCTAGTTCCTCATGAACACAGAAAATCGTTTGAGATGCCCCTCGCTTTTGTTCCTGTTTATGGGTGTTTTCTGAGGTCCTGCTCCCAGCCCTTCATCTGTGAACACAGAATAGAAATATTTGTTAAGCAATTCCACTTTATCCTCATTAGCTTCTACATATTCCTCTCCCCTTCACCACTGAGTTTGACAATACCACTTTTGCCCTTCCTCCTTCTCACTAACATATCTGAAAAATGTTTTATCCCCCCATTTTATTGCATTGGTTATTTCTTCTTCTTTTTGTATTTTTGCTTTCTTGACTACTTTGCCAGCCTCTCTATGTTTTTCCAAATATAGATACCTGTCTTCCTCTCTCTGTGATCTCTTGTACTTCATGAAGGCCTCCCTCTTTTTCTTCACCTTTTCAGCTACCTCTTTTGAGAACCATAGCAGCCTCCTTTTCCTTTTAGCTTGATTTACCATTTTAACAAAAAGGTTGGCTGCCCTTAAAATATCCTCTTTCAGTTTTGCCCACTTAAAAAAATATGTTCAACAAGGATATTTAGATTTTATAGTTTAAAAAAAAAAAAAAAAGAAGCTCATCTTAAGACGAGGAAGTGATGTCACTGGCACGAATGACAGCATAAGGAGAGAACTCCACAATAATCCCCGGAGATAAGCGCATTCCTCCCCTCAAACTGCCTCCGAGAGGTGCTTGCAACCCCGGTTTATAGTGCGGAGAGGTCATCGGGTATGGCTGTGGGACTGGACTGGAGGGACGATAAGGAACATACTCAGTCTCCAAGCTGCTAGAAGACGTACACTACCCAGAGGTGTGGGACTGGACTGGAGGGACAATAAGGAACTTGAGGTTCCCGAGGATGCTGCCTATGCTGACTGCAAAGACGTGGTTGCTAAAATTGTGGTCCAGACTTGGGAAGGTGCACCGGATGGAGACATGGCCCCTGAGATTCACCTGGAAGGGCACATAGATCACTTGGCATCCCGACACCGAACTTACCATAGGATATCGTGGTGTGTTTCCACGGTTTTCTGACTAAAGACCGGATTATGAGAACAGCAAGAAAGCTGGGTGACATTCTTTGGGATACATATCACATTGCCATCTATGAGGACTTATCTCCGGTGACTCTGAGGAGGAAGCAAAACTACGAGATGTCCCAAGGAAATTTCAAGACACCAGGGTAAACTATTGAACTTCCCATTTGCGTTGGTGGTGACCAAGGATGGGCGAACTGTGAGGATGTGGTTCTGAGCTGAAGCTGTGCCAGTGCTCCAGGAGTTGTGAGTCACAGGACTGCAGGACCTGCTTCAACCACCATGGCCACAGAGGCAATTGTCAACACACTGGCTCCGCATTGAGATGGGCAAGGGATGCCTGAGGCATCAATCTGAAGAGAAGACCCATCTGGAGGACAATGATTGAGATCAGTACATATGGACTTGTGTGAATAATCTGGAGTGTTGCACTGGAGAATGTGTGCTGGTTGACAATGTTGGAACAATGTAGAGGTGTATGGAGGATTGAGGATGGATTGCTGGTCTGTTTAGTTAAATGGCGGTATGGATGTGGGGTTGGATACAGAGGGGAAAGGAGAGTAGGAGAGGATGGAGTTAGGGAATTCTAGCGGGGGACAGTGGAGTGTAGGGTTGCCAGTGGGGCTTCTTTCTTCCACAATGGGGCTGCCAAGGGGGGAAGCAGCAGCCATGCTGTTATGGGGCGAGGGGGAGTTTGATGGGAAGGGGGAAGGGCCTGGGCTGCGGCTGCTGGAAGAGCAATTGTGTGTGAAGGAGCATGATGAGACAAGGGAAGTTGTATCAGAGTGGGTTCCCTTAATTCAAAAGGAGAAGAGGAGATCGTGAGGCCAAACTGAATTACAATGAATATTTATTTATTTATTTTATTTAACATTTCTTCTATACCGCACTCTTACCATCAGCGCGGTTTACAACGAACATAACATATACATACAGGAAACTAGTGTATTTTACATTTAACAGGAGATGAAACTTGGAAGAACAGGGGTAAACTATTTACAATTATAATAAGTCTGGATTTTCAGTTCGTAATCTCTACATCCAGTTGGACTCAATCAACAGATCGGCATACTTTGATTTAACCTTCTTGTTTTGGGATGTTGATAGAACGATCTAATCTCTTTAAATTTTGAGCACAACACAGGTGGTTAGTGTTGAAAAAGGACACCGCGGCCATTTTGGGAGTTAAGTCTGGGTCAGTCCAGCAGTTCTTGGACATGGAATCACTGGAAAAGTGGATATTTTAACAGAAGATTCACTATAAGATAAGTAAATCAATGTGATTATCCTGATGCAGAATTGAACAGAGAAAGTTAGTTCAAGACACAATGTTGTGTCGGTTTTGAATTGCACTGAAGTGAATACTGGACATTTATTTCTTAATAGTGTGGAACAGTAAAATAAAATCAAGTGGATCCTATGCAGAACTAGCTTAATACAGGCTAATGTCTTTGAAAAGGAGTCAGACAAAAAAAAACTTTTTACGGACTGATTAAGAATTATGGGAATTAAGAAAAAACAAAATGTTATGTACAGCCAAATATCAAAAGAAAGGTTGCCAAATAGGGTTTATTTTATTTTATTTTTTTAAATTGCTAGCTCTCTGACTGAGCTCTTAAAAGGGTTTTGGTATATTTTTGTAACAAAGTTACATTCTTTTTGGTGCTTTAGTAGACACATCTTTAGTGGGGTAGGTTTAAAACTCTGCTTTGGTAACTTTCTCAGCTCTTGGGAACTGCTGATACCTAATTAGGTGTTAGTTGCCTCCCTACCCCCCCCCCCCCCCAAACTCATACCCACCCCTAGTGAGCAGTCTTGCTTTAAAGGGCACCTCCCCATTTAACAAAACACAGGGACCTGGAACAGCACATTTTGAATGTAATTAAAGAGATTTAACTGCTTTTTCTCTGAAAGGACAGCTGGCTGGTACTTTGGTAGATCTCTCTTTTGCTTTAACAGATACCTAAGCTCCACAAACTGAACAATGACTGGGAAAAATCGTATTGCTAGAGCTGTTGCCCCCGTTACAGCTTCTACATCTGTCCAGACAGAGGTCCCAATGCCAGTTGAAGGACCGGCTCCATGTGCAGGGTGCCTGCATGCTGAAGCTCTGAAGAAACAAGAGGAGGAACTCAGAGAGGAGGTGGCGAGGCTGAGGAGCATTCAAGACAGTGAGAAGTACACTGAATAGATGCTTCTTGCAGCAACCAAGCTCTCCAGCACAGGAGAAGATGGGTGCCAACAGAATGACGAAGGTTGGACACAAGCCACCAGGGCCTGCAGAATCACCAATCCAACTTCTCCAGCCCTTGAATTGAAGAACCATTATGCAGCACTGGACGTGGAGGAGGTGAAAGCATCCCTGGAAAGGGAAGAACCAGAGTTCAAGTACCCCAAAGTTGCAGAATCAGTGACCACAAGGAAGCGAAGGGTAGTGGTGGTTGGTGACTCACTTCTGAGGGGTACTGAGGCGTCCATCTGCCAACCAGACGATATCCAAAGAGGTATGCTGTCTGCCTGGTGCCAAAATCCAAGATGTTACAGAGAGTTTGCCGAGACTCATCAAGCCCACTGACTATTACCCAATGTTCCTAATCCATGTCGGAACAAATGATACTCCCAGGTATCCCTCTGAGTGTATCAACAGTGACTTCATGGCTCTGGGACAGAGGGTGAAGCAGTTAGGTGCATAGGTGGTGTTCTCTTCAATCCTCCCTGTTGAGGGAAAAGGCCAAGGCAGAGAGGTTCGCATCCTGGAGATGAATACATGCCTGCGTGGATGGTGTCATTGAGAGTGTTTTGGTTTCCTAGACCATGGGATGCTGTTCCAAGGATTGCAGAGCAGAGATGCCATCCATCTGTCCAAGAAAGGTCGACACGTCTTCAGTAGTAGACTGGCTAATCTACTGAAGAGGGCTTTAAACTAGATACATTGGGGAGGGGTGAAGAAAGCCCCCAGGTAAGTGATACATTCAATACCTTTATGGAAATGGGTAACAGGGGTAACATATGGAAAGCAGTGTGTATAAATGCCCGTAGCATGGGAAATAAGATCACTGATGTTGAAGCTTTGGTGGAAGTGGCCGACTTGGATTTAGTGGCAGTTACAGAAACATGGTTCACAGAAAACCATGACTGGGATGTAACTATACTTGGCTATACTTTATTCAGAAAGGAGAGGGTAAGAGGAAGGGGAGGAGGAGTGGTACTATATGTAAAAATACTATTAAAGCTTTGGAATTACAGAGCTTAAAAGGGAGAGAGGAGGCATTGTGGGTTAAACTAGAAAGAGAGAAAGAGAAATCTATTTGCACTGACATGATATGCAGACCTTCCTCACAAGAGGAAAAGGTGGACAGAGTTAATTGAAGACATACGCAGCATTGCTAGGAAAGGGGAAGTGCTACTGATAGGGGATTTCAATATGCCAGATGTTGATTGGCACATTCCTGCTGCAGTATCATCTAGAAGTAAAGAGATCCTGGATTCTCTACAGGGAGAACTATTCAGGCAATTGGTAACAGACCCCACACGTGAAGGGGCCATACTGGACTTGGTGCTTACCAATGGTGAAAGTGTTTCTGATGTTATAGTGAGAGATCATTTTGCATCCAGTGATCACCAGATGGTGTTGTTCAGTATTAGGACTAGGGCTGTTAGAATCCATTCAAAGGTGAGGGTCTTAGACTTTAGGAAGACTAACTTTGCCAAGATGGGCCAATACCTCAGGGAGTCGTTAGCGGGATGGGAACAGCTGGGGGATGTAGAAAAACAGTGGGCAAAACTGAAAGGGGATATTTTAAGGGCAACCAACCTTTTTGCTAAAATGGTAAATAAAAGGTAAAAAGAAAAGGAGACCGTTATGGATTTCAAAAGAAGTAGCTGAAAAGGTGAGGCCTTCATGAAATACAAGAGATCACAGACAGAGGAAGACAGGCATCTATATTTGGAAAAGAGAAGCTAGAAAAGTAGTCAGGAAAGCAAAGATTCAAAAAGAGGAGGAAACAGCCAATGCAATAAAATGGGGGGATAAGATATTTTTCAGATATGTAAGTGAGAAGAGGAAGGGCAAAAGTGATATTGTCAGACTCAATAGTGAAGGGAAGGAATATGTAGAAGCTGATGAGCATAAAGCGAAATTGCTTAACAAACATTTCTGTTCTGTGTTCACAGATGAAGAACCAGGAGTAGGACCTCAGAAAACACCCATAAACAGGAACAGAAGCAAGGGACATCTTGAACAATTTTCAGAAGACGGTTCGTGAGAAACTAGTTCAACTTAAAGTAGACAAAGCGATGGGACCGGATGGGATATACCCTAGAATACTGAGGCAACTTGGGGATGTTCTAGCAGCTCCACTGACTGACCTTTTCAATGCCTCATTGGAGTCAGGAGTGGTGCCAAAGGACTGGAGAGGCGCTCATGTGGTGCCTTTACACAAAGGCAGAAGTAAAGATGTGGTTGAAAATTACAGGCCGGTTAGTTTAACGTCGGTGGTGAGTAAATTATTGGAAACGCTGCTGAAAGAGAAAATAGTGAGGTTTCTGGAGTCCAGCGGATTACAGGATCCGTGGCAGCATGGATTCACCAGAGGCAGTTCAGACTGGGTGACCAGGGAGTTTGACCGAGGGAGAGCCCTAGATGTCGTGTATTTAGATTTCAGTAAAACCTTTGACATGTTCCTCACAGGCGACTTATAAACAAACTGAGCACCCTAGGGATGGACCCTAAAGTTACTGCTTGGGTTAGAAATTGGTTGGTTGGGTGGCGACAGAGTACAGGTAAATGAAGCTCACTCTGAGGAGAAGGATGTTACCAGTGGTGTGCCCCAGGGAACTGTCCTTGGTCCGATTATTTTTAAAATATTTGTTAGTGATATAGCGGAAGAGCTGTCGGGTAAGGTTTGCCCCTTTGCGGATGATACCAAAATCTGCAATAGAGTAGACACCCAGGAAGGTGTAGGTAACATGAGCAGGGATCTAGCTAAGCTTGAAGAATGGTCTAGAATTTGGCAGCTGGAATTTAATGTTAAAAAATGTAAGGTCATGCATTTGGGCTGCAGCAATCCAAGGGAGCAATATAGTATAGGGGGTGAAGTACTTTTGTCCACTAAAGAAGAGCGGGACCTAGGCATGATTGTGTCGTCTTATCTTAAAGTAGCTAAACAGGTAGAAAAGGCGACGGCAAAAGCTAGAAGGATGCTTGGGTGCATACGGAGAGGAATGGCTAGCAGAAAAAAGGAGCCGATAGTGCTTCTGTATAAGTCTTTGGTGCAACCTCATTTGGAGTATAGTGTGCAATTCCGGAGACCGCACCTTCAAAAGGATATAACCAGGATGGAGTCAGTACAGAGGGTGGCTACTAAAATGGTTAGTGGTCTTCATTATAAAGCATGTGAGGACAGACTTAAGGATCTTAATATGTACACCTTAGAGGAAAGGCGAGATAGAGGTGCAGAGATGAGGGTTTTGGATTTGTTAGGAACTGGGGGACATTCTGGGGAAAGGAGGGGCTCTTCCGAAGGGATGGGCTTCACCTTAACCGGGATGGAACCAGGCTGCTGGCATTAACCTTTAAAAAGGAGATAGCATAGCTTTTAAACTAGATATTAGGGGAAAGCCGACAGTCGCCCAAGAACAGATGGTTCAGAAGAATGTATCTTTGAAGGATACTACCAAAAGCAGAGAGGTTCCACAAAAGAGTAAAGTAGCCCAAATGCCCTCAAGTATGGAGCAGACAGAGCTTAAAGGTCCCAAATTACCCATGTCTACCAATAGCCAAATTAATATGAATAAAATACATTCTCTAAAATGCTTGTATGCAAATGCTAGAAGTCTAAAAAATAAGATGGGAGAGTTAGAATATATAGCACTAAATGAAAGGTTAGATATGATTGGAATATCAGAGACATGGTGGAAGGAGGACAACCAGTGGGACACTGTGATACCTGGGTACAAACTATATCGTAATGATAGAGCTGATCAAATTGGTGGAGGGGTTGCTCTCTATGTTAGAGAGGGCATTGAGTCAGAAAGGATTAAAGTTTTGCAGGAAACAAAATCTGCTGTAGAATCTATATGGATTGAAATTCTATGTAAAAGGGGGAAGGTGATGGTAGTGGGGGTGTACTATCGAGCGCCTGGCCAGAATGACCAAATGGATGATGAAATGCTCAAAGAAATCAAGGAAGCTAACAAACGTTACAGTGCAGTAATAATAATGGGTGATTTCAATTACCCCGGTATCGACTGGGTCAGTGTCACGTCAGGACATGCTAGGGAGATAAAGTTCCTAGATGAAATAAATGCCTGCTTCTTGGAGCAGCTGGTTCATGAACCAACTAGAGGGGAAGCCATATTAGACCTAGTCCTTAGTGGAACACCAGATCTAGTGCAAGAGATAAGGGTGTTGGGGCCACTTGGCAATAGTGATCATAGCATGATCGCCTTTGATTTACTTAGTGGAGGAGGGATAGTAAGGAAATCCACAGTACTACCTTTTAACTTTCGAAAGGAAGACTATGATAAAATGAGGAAAACAGTTAAGAAAAAACTAAAAGGAGCAGTTGCAAAGGTAAAAGACGTACATCAAGCTTGGGTGTTGTTGAAAAATACTATCTTGGAAGCCCAGACCAGCTGTATTCCACGCTTTAAGAAAAGTGGAAGTCCAAAAAACTGCCAGCATGGTTTAAAGGTGAGGTCAGAGAGGCTGTTGTTTTGCCAAAAAAGCATCTTTCAGGAAATGGAAAAAAGAGCCAAACGACGAAACCTGGAAACAGCACAAGCACTGGCAAGTCAAATGCAAGGCATTGATAAGGCAGGCAAAGGGAGAATTTGAGAAGAAGCTTGCTGCGGAAGTAAAAACGCGAAATAAAGACCTTTTCAAGTACATTCGTAGCAACAAACCTGTGATAGAGTCAGTTGGTCCATTAGATGATAAAGGGGTTAAAGGAGCACTAAGAGGCGATAAGGCGATAGCGGAGAGACTGAATGAATTCTTTGCTTCAGTCTTTACTGAGGAAGTTGTAGAGATGTTACCCATGACTGAAGTGGTATTTAAAGGTGCGGAAGAATTGAAGGAAATATCGATACATCGGGAAGATGTATTACAACTATTAGATAAACTGAAACGTAGCACATCACCTGGGCCGGATGGTATACATCCAAAGTTGAATGAACTTGTTGAAAGAACTGAAATATGAGATTGCAGACCTGCTACTATTAGTAATCTGTGAACTATCATTAAAATCATCTCTAATACCTGAAGATTGGAGGATCGCCAATGTAACACCAATTTTTAAAAAGGGTTCCAGGGGTGATCTGGGAAACTACAGACCGGTGACCCTGACATCAGTACCGGGAAAAATGGTAGAAACCATCATAAAGAATAAAATTACTCAGCATGTAGATAGTCATGACCTAATGGGAGACAGCCAACATGGCTTTAGACAAGGAAGATCTTGTCTTACTAATCTGTTATGTTTTTTTGAAGGAGTGAATAAACAGGTGGACAAAGGTGAGTCGGTTGATATTGTGTATCTGGACTTTCAGAAAGCCTTTGACAAGGTCCCTCATCAGAGACTTTTGGCAAAACTAAAGAGTCATGGGATAGAAGGCAGTGTACTATTGTGGATCAGGAACTGGTTAAAAGATAGAAAGCAGAGGGTAGGGCTAAATGGCCAATTTTCTCAATGGAGAAAGGTGAATAGTGGTGTACCCCAGGGATCTGTGCTGGGTCCGCTGCTTTTTGACATATTCATAAATGACCTGGAAAGTGGAATAACGAGTGAGGTTATCAAATTTGCAGATGACACAAAACTATTTCAAGTTGTTAAAACCCAAGAGGATTGTGGAAAATTGCAAGAGGATCTTGATAAATTGGAAGACTGGGCATCAAAATGGCAGATGAAATTTAATGTGGACAAGTGCAAGGTTATGCACCTAGGGAAGAACAACCCAAACTATGGTTACACGATGCAAGGTTCCACATTAGGTCCCAGGAAAAAGATTTAGGCGTCATTGTGGATACCATGTTAAAACCCTCCGCCCAGTGTGCAGCGGCGGCCAAGAGAGCAAATAAAAAGCTAGGTATGATAAGGAAAGGAAAGGAATGGAAAATAAAACAAAAGATATTATAATGCCTCTTTATTGTTCCATGGTGAGACCGCACCTTGAATATTGTGTGCAATTCTGGTCACCGTATCTTAAAAAGGATATAGCAATTTTAGAAAAGGTTCAGAGAAGAGCCACCAAAATGGTAAAGGGGATGGAAGGATACTCCTTTGAAGAAAGGCTAAAAAGGTTAGAGCTCTTTAACCTGGAAAAGACAGCTGAGGGGAGATATGATAGAAGTCTATAAATTAATGAACGGAGTGGAACGGGTAAACGTAGATCGATTGTTTACCTTAGCAGAATATAGAAAGACTAGGGGACATGCAATGAAGCTACAGGGTAAACTATTTAAAACTAATAAAAGAAAATATTTTTTCACTCAATGTGTAATCAAACTCTGGAATTTGTTACCGGAGATGTAGTAAAGGCTGTTAGTGTAGCTGGGTTTAAAAAAGGTTTGGACAAGTTCCTGGAGGAAAGGTCCATAAACCATTATTAAGAAGGGACCCAGGATATCAATGCTTGACCCAGTACAAGCATTGCGGAACCTGTGTCTTTTGGGGAAACTGCTAGGTACGTATGACCTAGATTGGCCACTGTTGGAAACAGGATACTGGGCTTGATGGACCTCGGTCTGACCCAGTATAGCATATCTTATGTTCTTATGATATGATTGAGATGTTTAAATACCTCCGTGGCATAAATGTTCAGGGAGAGAGCGTCTTTCGATTGAAAGCAAGTTCTGCTATGAGGGGACATGGGATGAGGGTGAAGGGGGATAGATTCAGGAGTGATATGCAGAAATATTTCTTTACGGAAAGAGTGGTGGATCCGTGGAATAATCTCCCAGTGGAGGTGGTAGAGATGAGGACAGTATCCAAATTAAAAAAAAGCATGGGACAAACACAGAGGATCTCTAAAGGAAAAAAGGGGACTGTTGTAGTTGATATGGAAGGAGAAACTAGATAGGCCATGTGGTCTTTTTCTGTCGTCATATTTCTATGTTTCTGTGTTTCAATTCATAAAAATGTTTTGTTTTCTCTTTCTTTGCCCTAATTTTACACTAACAGTCTGCCAGAGTTTTGCTGACAAGTTAGAAGTGTTTTTGTTTATAGACACATTTTAATATTGCCATTATATGCACAGCTGTCTTCCTGAGATTTATCCCTTCACTATGCCAGTTGCAATAGGTTTCTCCCAAGTAGACAAAGTCCTGTCGAGGTTGGGAAGGCCTGCGCTTTCTCGCTATGTGCTGATTTAACTCTATTGTACAGCTAAGCTAGGTCCAATCTCACCAGCAACTATAAAAGCTGAGGCAGTACAAATGATTTCTAAAAGCCCTCAGGACTTACATTATGGGTCTGACTCACTAAGGTTTTTGTATCATTCTATTTCAATAGAGAAAGAAACTTCATAAACTGGCAGTGTGTGTCAATCAGTGAATGCTGCTAAATGAGCCAGTCTTGATGGTGGTCAGACACAATCTTCATTAAAAGTTTACAAGGTGGAGGAAGTGACGTTATCTGATTGGATGACTACGTAAGCTCCGAGCTCCAAAGCTTCCCCCATTTTTTTTTAGGCAATAAACCCCTTAAGAGCCCTGAAAAATAGAGAAAATCACATATAAGGATATCGGAGACGCATAGGCAGAAAATGACAACATGAAGGAAGGTGGCAGACCTGTGGGAATTTACTTATACAGGTCCAGGGACAGACAGTGGTGAGCACAAAATGGCCAAGGCAGGCCCAGGAGGGGAGAGGCCCGGAATAGGAAAAGAAAGGTGGCAAAGATGGAAGAGTAGAGTACGGTGATGTGCTGTTGCAGCAAATAACCAGAGATGAACTTAAGGCATGGTTCACTGAACTAAAAACCGAACTTGTGGGAGTAAGAGAGGAACTCAGCAAAATATTGAGTGAATTAAAAGAAAAGGTGGCAGAATTAGCACATAAGGCGGAAGAGAACGATCAAAAAACAGAGCAAATGCAGAAACAACAAACTGCATTAGAGGACCAAATCAAAGAAGCAGATAAATGTAAAGCTCAAATGCTTTATAAAATTGAAGATTTGGAGAATCGATCAAGAAGAAACAACTTACGAATTAGAGGGCTTCCGGATAACCCTAAAGTTAGCGATAGTAAGAGGGTAGCAGAGGCCATATGTTTAGAGACTCTGCGCCAAGAAGGAGAAAAGGAAAAGCCAGAAGGCATAGCAATGGACCGAGCGCATCGAACCCTAGGTCCAATACAGCAAAATCGACCAACGGACTACGAAATAAAAAAAAATAGTTGCAAAGACGAGAGGACTGGGTAACAGTGTGGCAAGGGTATAAAATTGCTATATTTGCAGATCTAAAACAAAATACCCCATATAGTGACCAAATATTAAAGCGAATGAACAATAGTCATCAAAAGTAAATTGATTCTCAAAAAATTAATTCATTTATGTTCACCCACACAAACCGGCAGTGTCCATTTTAATCAAATGTCGGTTCTCAAAAAAAAAAACATTAGGGGGGGCGCTCGTGAGCCCGCAGCGTGATGGCCGCATTTTGCTAGAGCTCCGTCCTCACAGCCCCAAAATCATAGCAAACATGCGCTAACGTTAGCAAACTGCCCCCCTCTATCTACCCTGGGTCGGCGTGAGTAAGAGGTCCCCCTCGGAGCTGGGTTCGGCGGCTGAGCGGGCTCCCAGAAGACTGGACCATCTTGGGGATCGCCCCTGGAGCGAGGCCTGCTGAGTGCCTCCACACGTCGACGGCCCTGGCCCTGCCTGCTCCCGCGGTTAGTAGAAGAGCCCTACGCGGGTTTAACTAATTCCGGAGCGGAGCCCTGCACGATTGAGCGGCAGCTTCCTGGGCACTGAACTGTGAAACGTGCGGCAGCCCGTTGGTCAGGGGAGATAACTGCTCCAAGAACTGAGGCCTCTGCGTGTGCTGCTGCAACCTTGTCTACGAGACCTACCGAACCGGCGTGGAGACCGCGTGGCAGCTGCTGGAGTGTGCTATCACCCTATGCCTCTGCGAATCGCCCCGAGAGGAGTAAGTCCGGGTGTCCACTTTCCTACTTCTTACATTTTGGCCTACATCTGGAGCGGGGGACAGGGGCTATCTATTAACAGCTTGGAGCCCCGCCGAAGCTTATGTCCCCTCTGAGTGGAACTTGGAGGCCCTATTAAACACCTGTTGCCCTGGGAGGGCTGGAGCAGCTTTCTCCTTTTTTCTTTCTGCTGTCTCGCTAATTATCCAGTGCCCTATATTTTGCTGACATTGCCTATACCCGTTTCCTGACACTGTGTGGAGACAACTGTGCTGAAGATTTGTGAGAGCCTGGAAGCTGCTGTCTCCCTGGGGTCCCCATTTTTTCTTTTTTGCTGGCATTGGATTCACCTCTCTCCTAGCACTGTGAGTCTTTGGAGACTTTGTGAGATGGCTGCTAAAGCTAAAAGCTCTGAAATTCGGGAGAGGATGCGCTCCTCCCAACGCCTGCAGAGCAAGTCCGGAGCCCCCAGTAGCCCCCACGGACAACCCCTCCCATCAGGTTCTGATGATGAGACTGTCAGCGAGGAGGACTTGGATCCGCATAAACAACTCTCCTCGGCTCAACTCAAACAAGAACTCCGTAGGGGCTTTGCGGAACTAGCTAATGAGTTTCGCGCGCTACGAGAGGACCTGATGAAAGATGTCGCCGAGCTCAGGACCGACGTCAAGGAGCTGGGAGCTCGAGTGGAAGACGTGGAGACCAAGATGGTAGAACAAGATGGGATGTTGATGGATTTACAATGTGCTTTAGACCGGCAACATGCGCAAGCCATGGAACTGACGTATAAAATTGATGACATTGAAAACCGCTCCCGCCGCAACAATGTGCGTTTCCGTGGCATCCCAGAGGCGGCAGGGGGTGGAGAAGACCTACCAACTGTACTTAAATTGCTAATAGCGGAATTGCTCTCGACGGAGGACTTGGCTGCACATGCCTCTGGTATGGAAATTGAACGAGTTCACCGCGCTCTGGGGAAACCCCCTAACAACCAACCTCGCGATGTTATTGCGAGATTTCTGCGCTACTCTGATGCTGCGCTTCTTATCCGGCGAGGCCGGGAGAAAAAGACGGTCCGATTTCAAGATGCGACAGTGTCTACCTATCAGGACCTCTCGACGTTCACCCTGGCGCGGAGGAGAGAGATGAAGCCGGTCTCCGAGGTCCTGAACAGCAAGGGGATTCGCTATTCCTGGTCCTTCCCATTTAGGATGAACTTTCTCTTGGGCAACAAAAAGATCTCTGCAAAAGATTATACTGAAGCTTGGCGAGCCCTGCGCCAGGCGGGCCTAGTAGATGACAATGCTCAGCCTCATCCGCCGCCCCCTAAACCCCAGCACTCCAGATGGACTCGGGTGGGCAAGCCCACTTGATTTCTTTCTGTGCACTTGAGGAGCTCCTCTTTATTTTTTCTCTTTTAGGGAGTCCTATTCTGGGGGCCCCCCGATTTTTTGGATGCCTGGAGGTGGGAATTAGATTGGGGTCCCCACTCTTTTTTCTTTCTGGTATACGGGGGGCAGCGGATGATCTGCAAATGTTTTGTTGATGTTACTGCTCTGACAAAGGGGCATGCTGAGCTTGATGATCCGGGAAAGGTGGAGGAGTAGTGGGGGGTATGTTTATCTCTGTTCTTCACTGTTTAGGCTGAATTTTTGCCTTAAGGGGTTCTGGGGGATTCGGGGTTTGTGGTCAATTTACCGTGTCCTGTGATAATTTAAACAGGCAGGTGGTATTGACGGGAAGGGGGGGGAGATGGGTGGGGGGGGCTTTTTATTAACATGGAATTGGGGGGTGTGCTTGGGCTTGGGAGGAGGGACTATGGCTCTTGTTCTTGGAAAGTGGAATGGATGGGTTCAGCTAACTAATTCCCCGGGTTTGATGGGGGGGAGCTACCATTGGGACCTTTTGGATAGCGGACGGCAGCAAGGGAGTGGATTGTAATAGCTAATGGTGCGCTTTGTCTCTTTGAATGTTAAGGGCCTTAATTCCCCGAGGAAGAGATCCCTGCTGTTCTCCGAATTGCGCACTTTGCAGGGGGACATTGTTTACCTACAGGAGACCCATCTTCAGAACTGTAAGCAGGGCTGGCTAAGGAGGTCCCCATATACTGAGGTGCGGGTGGCCTCGGATGCACAGGGACGGAAGAAACGGGGAGTGGCCTTACTGTTTCACCAGAGCCTCTCTCTACAGATAGAGGAGACAAAACAAGATACTCTGGGGAGGTGGCTCTTCTTGAATATCCGTCTAGAAGGGCACCTGCTCACCTTGGCTAATGTCTACGCTCCCAATACAGGTCAAGGGGCCTTCTTTGCATGATTGAAAGCCTCATTGGCGGATTTTGCAAGAGGTCCTATTGTTCTGGGGGGGGACTGTAACACGCACCTGGTGCCCCACCTGGATTCCACAAGTCGTGCTGGGGGGCGAGTGGGGGGACCAGCCAGAGCCCTGCAAAGCCTCATGCTTGACTTAGGTCTGAGGGACGTCTGGAGGGATACCCATGGGGGGGAAAGAAGCTACACATACTACTCTCCAGTCCATCAGGTTCACACTTGCATTGATTATTTTCTACTGGATCAGCGCCTGATGGACGGGAGAGTGAAGGCTGGACATGGAGCGATGACTTGGTCAGATCATGCCCCGTGCTGGCTTGCTCTTCCGCCTGGATTGTACAGTGAGCACCAGAGGCTTTGGCGCCTAGATGTGAGGTTCCTACGGCGGCAGGGCGCAGTGCAGGATCATGTCCGTTTTATTACGGAATTTTTTGAGCTTAACAATTCTGGGGATGTTCCTCTCCCCATGGTGTGGGATGCTTATAAGGCTACGGCTCGTGGTCAACTCATGGCAGAGGCGGCCGGCACGCGCAAAAAGTGGACGCGTGAACGCGACCAGTTGGTGGCAGAAGCTACCCGCTTAGGCGCGGAGCACGCCCGAACTGGTTCGCGACAGGTCCTGCGTCAGTGGCGGACAGCTCGAGCCACCTTGGATGCGTGTTTGCAGAAAGAATTAGATAATAAGCGCCGGAAGTTACGACAAACCTTTTATGAGCATGGGAATAAAACAGGCCGCTTCCTAGCCTTGCGTCTTCGCCAACAACAATCTGCGCGAGTGGTACGCGAATTGCGTGACGCTGGGGGACGGAAGAGGGTTATATCCCGGGAGATACGCGATCTTTTTGCTGACTTTCTGGAGCAGCTTTATAAGGCGGAGCCTTTTGAGCGGGATCGTGTACAGGACTATCTGCGGGGGATTGGTCTGCCGCATCTTTCCGACCCTGACCAGGCTCAGCTAGATTCTGAATTAACGATAGATGAAGTGGAAACCGCAATCCGCCGACTGAAAACTGGGAGTGCGCCAGGTAGTGATGGCTTACCAGCAGAATATTATAAGAAGTTTCGGGTACAATTGGCGCCAACCTTGACTATCTTGTTCAATGAGATCTTGGGAGGGGTCTCTTTACCTCCATCCCAGCGTGAGGCATTGATCGTGATGATACCCAAGCCTGGTAAACCATTGCACGACGCGGCGTCATACCGCCCCATCTCCCTGTTAAATGTTGACGTTAAAATATTTGCCTCTGTATTGGCGGCGCGCCTGAATCGGGTCCTTCCAGGCTTGGTTCACCCGGATCAGGTGGGATTCGTGCCAGGGCGCCAGGCGGCAGACAACATTAGGCGTATGTTGCAGGTCATTCACGTAGCCCAACGGGACCCACAACCAGCCCTGCTGGTGGGGATTGACGCAGAAAAAGCCTTTGATCTGGTTGACTGGGAATACTTATGGTGTGTTCTGGAGAAAATGGGCTTCGGCTCTAATTACATCTGTTGGGTTCATAGTCTTTATCAGCTGCCCCAGGCGTGCGTTCGGATCAATGGGGGACATTCGAGACGTTTCCTGCTGGAACGGGGCACGCGACAGGGTTGCCCTCTTTCGCCCCTACTCTTTGCTCTCGCGATGGAACCCTTGGCCCAGAGCTTCCGAGAACATCTAGGCTTGAGGGGGGTTCACATTGGCCCTGAGGATTATAGGATTGCGCTCTTTGCGGATGACATCATACTGTCCCTGGTGGATCCGTCCACCTCCCTTCCAGTTGCGATGCAGCTGTTCAATAACTATGCGCGAGTATCTGGTTTCAAAATCAATTACACTAAATCGGAGATTCTGAATGTTGGGGTCCCCGGGGCGGTTTGTGCGGAGCTCCAGGCGGCCTACCCTCTTCGCTGGGTGTCCGGAGCTTTACGTTATCTAGGGGTGCAGTTGACCGTGGAGCGGGCAGACCTTTTTAAGGCCAACTATGATCCCTTGCTTCGTCAGGTTCGGCGGGACCTAGAAGTATGGAAGGGCTTGCTCCTTTCCTGGTTCGGGCGTATAGCCGTAGTCAAGATGGTGGTTGTTCCCCGCTTTCTTTACTTTTTTCAGGTTCTGCCGCTTCCCATCGCGCGGGCCACTTTGGCGACCTGGCAGCAGTTGCTCATGAAATTCATTTGGCATTATCGTCGTCCACGCTTGGCGCGACAGGTTCTCTATGCCCGTACGCGCTCTGGAGGTATGGGCATGCCCAATTTATATTGGTACTATGCAGCGGCGCAATGCCGGGCGGGGGTGGAGTGGATGATTGCTGATAGCACTAAGCGATGGGTGCAACTGGAAATGACCTTGGCGGGGGGAGCTGGCCTGGGAGATTGGCTGTGGTTGGGCCCGAAACTACGCCGTGGTAAGCGCACTAGCAATCCCTATATTCTTCACACCCTCCGTTGTTGGGATCGGCACTTTCGATCTCGCGACATGGACTTGACCCCTCTAGCTCCTATAGTAGATAACGCCTCTTTTCCACCGGGGTTAAGTGATGCAGTTTTTCGGCAGTGGGGACATCATGGCCTTAGTAGGGTCGGACAGCTTTTTGATGATGGTCAATTACAACCCTTTCGTGCGTTACAAGATGAATTTGACATTCCGGCCAGGCAACATTATCAATATATGCAAGTGATACACTGGGTTCGATCCAAGCTTGTTCGGCCCCAAGTTGCGCGGGCTCTGACCGATTTGGAACGTTACTGTGAGGGATGCACTACCACTAAGGGACTCGTGGCGACCCTGTATGCTCACTTGCAGGGCTCTCAATCGTGTTCTACCAGACACAGGGAACTTTGGAACTCTGACTTGAACCTTTCCTATACTGAGCAGCAGTGGGAAAGGGCGGAAACTCACCTGTGGAAAAGTGCGGTAGCGATTAATGCCCGTGAAACCAATTATAAAATATTGTACCGATGGTACATGACTCCGGCGCGGATCACGCGCATCTATCCTGGGGCGGTGGACCTCTGCTGGCGTAACTGTGGGCATCGGGGTACCCTAGGGCACATTTGGTGGGGCTGCCCCCGCATTCGCGCCTATTGGAGGGGTATACAATTTCGGATGCAATTGCTTCTGGGAGTGAGTGTCCCTTGGGATCCGGGGATTTTCCTGTTTGGGGCCGCGGTGCCGGAAGCACGGGCTCCACAGCTTGCTTTACTTCTCCATGGCCTGAATGCAGCTAGGTTATCCCTTGCAGCAGCCTGGAAGCGTGCTTTGGCCCCCTCCTTTCAGACTTGACTGGAACGGATGTGGGATATGTATACCATGGAGCGAGGGGTAGCGGTCAGTAGGATGTGCCTGGCGCGCTTTGAGTTGGTGTGGGCACCTTTTGTCTCTCGTTACGGTGCGCGACTGAGCGGGATAAGAGGGGGGGAACTTGCAAACTTTAAAGGGAGCTCGCCCCTTGAGTGTATCTGCTGCTCATCACCTTCCCCGTACTTGAACGTTGGCAAGCCATAGAGGGGGGGATTGGGAGGTTGGGTGGGAGGGGGGTCCTGGGCTAGGGAGGGGTCGGGGAGGGGGGGAGGACGGGAGGCTGGGGGGTTACTGCTCTCTGTTTCTTTATTTTAAAACTGCAAAAATGAAGGCATATTGTTGAATGCCATTGTGATCTGGCGTTATGTTATTACTGTTGCTTCTTCTTTGAAGATCTTTGTGGTTTATGATGTTATGTATTCTTTGGAAGCCTTTCAATAAAAAAAAAAAAACATTAAACAGTGCAAAAATACTTATCTTGTGATAGCGTAGTAATATGGCAGAAATATAAGAAAATCCCAACAGGATAATCCCACGACATGCACATTTAGTGTCAATAACATTACCCTGTTTCAAGTGCCATAAGTCCTGCTGTCCAAAGAGAAATAACTGCCATTAAACACCACAGCCAGAAACTCTAAAGGTTTTCAAGGAGCAATATGAAAAAGATTAACAAAGTCGCTCAAAGACAGAACCAGCAATGAGAGAAGGGAAAACCCCAGCGTCACCGGGGAAGCCATTCTGACATTGGACGATGTCACAACAAGCTGAACCAATTGATCTCCCGATTTAGACCGTGTGGGTGTTTAGAGTTTAATAAGTAAATCCAACGTTGTTCTAAAAACTGTAAAACTGATATATTCTATCACCCCCACGGGGATCCCACAGGACATGGTCGATGACCCGTCAGCGTTATTGAACTCTATACACCCACACAGTCTAAATCGGGAGATCAATTGGTTCAGCTTGTTGTGACATCATCCAATGTCAGAAGGGCTTCCCTGGTGACGATGGGATTTTCCCTTCTCTCAATGTTCAACTTAGGGGGCATCCCTGCCTTGTCGCCCTTCCTATCACCATCATTACGTGCCCTGGTGATAGAACCATTAGCGAAGCGTATCCAAAGGCAGGCGGATATATGCAGATGAGGGAAACTGAAGCGAAAATAGCATTATTTGCAGATGATTTCATCTAACCCTGAGAGAACTCCTCACTACCTTACCAATTCTAATGCGGGAAACTGAACAATATAGTGCAGTCTCTGGCTATAAACTTAATATAAGTAAAACAGAAATCCAGAGGACTTAGAAAGGAGACTGCAGGATGGCTTCCCTTTTAAGTGGGTACAGAAATCATTTAGATAGTTAAGAACATAAGATATGCCATACTGAGTCAGACCAAGGTCCATCGAGCCCAGTATCCTGCTTCCAACAGTGGCCAATCTAGGTCACAAGTACCTGGAAGTTTCCCCAGAAGATACAAGTTCCACAATGCTTGTATTGGGTCAAGCAGTGATATCCTGGGTCTCTTTTAATAATGGTTTATGGACCTTTTTTCCAGGAACTTGTCCAAACCTTTTTTAAACCCAGCTACACTAACAGCTCTTACTACATCCTCCTGTAACAAATTCCACAGTTTGATTATTTAATTTTTTTTATTTTTATTCATCCAGTTTTCTATACCGCCTTTTCCTTCAATCAAAGCATGTTGAGTGAAAAAATATTTTCTCTAATTAGTCTTAAATAGATTACCCTGTAGCTTCATTGCATGTCCCCTAGTCTTTTTATATTCTGATTACATAAACAATCAATCTACATTTACCCATTCCATTCATTAATTTATAGACCTCTATCATATCTCCCCTCAGCCGTCTCTTTTCCAGGTTGAAGAGCCCTAACCTTTTTAGCCTTTCTTCATAGGAGTATCCTTCCATCCCCTTTACCATTTTGGTGGCTCTTCTCTGTACCTTTTCTAACACTATATCCTTTTTAAGATACGGCAACCAAAATTGCACACAATATTCAAGGTGCGGTCGCACCATGGAATGATACAGAGGCATTATAATATCCTTTGTTTTATTTTCCATTCCTTTCCTTATGATACCTATCATTCTATTTGCTCTCTTGGCTGCCGCTGCACACTGGGCGGAGGGTTTTAACATGGTATCCACAATGACACCTAAATCTTTTTCCAGGGTGGTGGTTCCTAATGTGGAACTTTGCATCGTGTAACCATAGTTTGGGTTGTTCTTTCCTAGGTGCATAACTTTGCACTTGTCCACATTAAATTTCATCTGTCATTTAGATGCTCAGTCTTCCATTTTATCAAGATCTTCTTGCAATTTTCCACAGTCCCCTTGGGTTTTAACAACTTTAAATAGTTTTGTGTCACCTGCAAATTTGATAACCTCACTCGTTATTCCCTTTTCCAGGTAATTTATGAATAAGTCAAAAAGCAGCGGACCCAGCACAGATCCCTGGAGTATTCCACTATTCACCTTTTTCCATTGGGAAAATTGGCCATTTAGCCCTACCCTCTGCTTTCTATCTTTTAACCAGTTCCTGATCCACAATAGTACACTGCCTCCTATCCCATAACTTTTTAGTTTTGCCAAAAGTCTCTGATAAGGGAACTTGTCAAAGGCTTTCTGAAAGTCCAGATACACTATATCAACCGACTCACCTTTGTCTACCTGTTTATTCACACCTTCAAAAAAACATAACAGATTAGTAAGACAAGATCTTCCTTGTCTAAAGCCATGTTGGCTTTCTCCCCTTAAGCCATGACTATCTACATATTGAGTAATTTTGTTCTTTATGATGGTTTCTACCATTTTTCCTGGTACTGATGTCAGGCTCAACGGTCTGTAGTTTCCCGGATCACCCCTGGAACCCTTTTTAAAAACTGGCGTTACATTGGCAATCCTCCAATCTTCAGGTATTTCAGATTATTTTAATGATAGCTCACAGATTACTAATAGCAGGTCTGCAATCTCATATTTCAGTTCTTTCAACACACTTGGATGTATACCATCCGGTCCAGGTGATTTGCTACTCTTCAGTTTGTCAAATAGTTGTAATACATCTTCCCAGTGTATCGCTATTTCCTTCAATTCTTCTGTAGTATCACCTTTAAATACCACTTCAGTCATGGGTAACATCCCTACATCTTCCTCAGTAAAGACCGAAGTAAAGAATTCATTCAGTCTCTCCGCTATAGCTTTGTCCCCTCTTACTTCCTTTTGCCCCTCTATCATCTAATGTACTTGAAAAAGTCTTTATTATGCGTTTTTGCTTCCACAGCAAGCTTCTTCTCAAATTTTCTTTTTTGCCTGCCTTATCAATGTCTTGCATTTAACTTGCCAGTGTTTGTGCTGTTTCCTGTTTTTGTCATTTGGCTCTTTTTTCCATTTCCTGAAAGATGCTTTTTTGGCAACAATAGCCTCTCTGACCTCACCTTTAAACCATGCTGGCAGCTTTTTGGACTTCCTTCCACTTTTAAAGTGTGGAATACAGCTGGTCTGGGCTTCCAAGATAGTATTTTTAAACAACACCCAAGCTTGATGTAAGTCTTTAACCTTTGCAACTGCTCCTTTTAGTTTTTTCTTATCTCTTTTACTCATTTTATCATATTCTGCCTGGGGAATACAACAAAACACCTTAGAAATTGGAACTACGGCCCATTAATACAGACAAGGAAAGACCTGCAAAAATGGAGGGGCTTGTAGTTGTCCTAGCTGGGGCAAATAGCAGCCATCAAAATGAATGTACTTCCACAAATATTATTTTTGTTTGCCTCAATACCTTGTGCTGTCCCAAAATCATATATAAAAAGAAACCCTTCAAAATATGATCATGGAATTTATTTGGGCAGGGAACATGTCCAGAGTCTCTAGGAAGATGATGTTTATGCGACGGGAGGAAGGCGGGTTGGGAGTCCCTCATCTGGAGTACTATTATCCAGCAACCCAACTTAGAGCCTTGATAGTATGGAAAGGGGAAGGCGAAGTTCCTCACTGGGCGCTAATGGAACAGAAAGGCTGGAGTCATGGGTATGGGATCCACACTATAAAGAAGAGAAAGGGGGAATTGAGAATCCATACTTAGCACTGACAAAGGCAGCATGGATGAGAGCTAGATGGAAACATATGGGAGCCAAACAGTACTCCCGTAGGGCCTTTTTAGTGGGAATGAGATTTTAAACCAGGAATGCGGGTGTAAGGGGTTACAGCAATTTAGACAATTATTAAACAAAGAGGGAGAGATTCTTCCCTTTCCAACAATACAGGAACAATATAATCTAGAACCCAAAGACTATTACGCATACATGCATTATTTTATGAGTCAAATTAAAGTTCAGAGTGATTTAAAGCTATCATTAACCCCCATCTGAACATATTATGGACACAGTGGGGTACCGAAAGGAACACCGTCACTACTGTACAAAGGGATATTGAAGTCAGAAGGTGAGGGAGTAGAGTGCCATCATAAATGGAAACAAGAGCTACAAGGTCCCTGGGATGAAAAACAATGGCAGGAGATAATTGTACAGACTAGGAAACTTGCACCCAGAACCGCCTTCCTGGAAAATAATATGAAAGTGAGTCTCCGAATGTACTGGACACCAGCACGATTACAAGCAATTAAAGGGCAATTGGGCGGGATGTGCTGGAAGGAGTGTGGGGAAAGGGGTGACCTGAATCATCTCTTATGGGACTGCCCTAAAAGTACAACAAATGTGGCTGGCTGTGGAAAACCTGTATTATGAAATCACTGGGATACGAGTACACATGTAACCTATCTTAGTGATACTCAATGAGATATGTGCAGGAGAGGATCATAACCTGGAGAGATTCCTAGGATATCATGTAAGTGCAGCACGAATGGCACTAACTGCAAAGTGGACGTTGTCTGAAATACCCACGATTGAAGATATAAAGGGTAGACTAGAACAGATATGGTATGTGTGTAAAATTGCAGCCTATAAACATAAGGTAAAGGATAAGTCTGCACGAGTATGACACTGGTATAGTGAATGGCGCACCACACAGAGATTGGAATTGTGAAAAGGAAATGGTTGAATAGCAATATTTATTTATTTATTTACATTCTCTTATATACCGCGCTATTCTGCATCAGTGCGGTTTACATTGAACAAACTGAAATTACATTGAACAGGGCATTATAACTTGGAGATAACTATTTTACAGGGAACATGGGCTATGGAGGGTTAAGTGGCTTGCCCAAGACCACAAGGAGCACCTATGGGACTAGAAACCCCAGTCCTTCCAGCCCAAGGTTGCTGTCCTCTAGTGGGATTTGAACCCCCGACCTTCCGGCCTGAAGTACCTTGTCCCAACCACTAGGCCACTCCTCCACTCCATAATATAATATAGGAGGGAGGTAAAGGGGATAGGGAAGAGGGAAAGGGAGGATAGGGGGTAAAGCGTAGTTACTCACCTTTAACAGGTGATCTCTGGAAACAGCAGGAATTTAGTCTTCACATATGGGCGACGTTGGTACCGACGGAACCCATGTGGCAACGCTCCCCAGCATCCAATAGGAAAGCTTTTGGGAGCATCCCACTGCGCCTGCGTAGCTGCCTTCCTGCCTTTCCAGATCTCCCTCCTCAGTTGAGTTTGTAGCTGAGATAAAAGGAGAGAAGGCAAAGAAGAAGAAGACCTACAACTGCTAGGGGAGGAAGGTGGGTTGTAAAGACTAAATTCTTGCTGTTCCCAGAGATCACCTGTTACAGGTGAGTACGCTATCTCCAGGAACAAGCAGGAATGTAGTCCTCACATATGGGACTCCCTAGCTCAGAGATGCCAAAGAGATGACCTCAGAGTTGGCTGTGGAATCACAGGTACAACTAAGGAGGTCATGCATCCTCCAAGGATGTCTGGTATCGAAACCTGGGATGGAGGGTAGGAGTTGAACTAAGTCTGGAAGAGATGCTGGAGAACAGCTTGGCCAAACAAGGCATCCTGGCAGGAGTCCTTGTCCAGGCAATAGTGAGCAGCAAAAGTGTGGACAGAAGACCAAGTTGCTGCTTTGCATATCTCATCAATCGCTACATAGATTTGCCCTAGAGGCAGCCATGGCCCAAACATTATGTGCAGTGATGTGACCCTCAAGAGAGAGTCCTGCCTTTTCATAAGCAAAGGAGATGCAGTCTGCTATCCATCTGGAAAGAGTTTGTTTGGATACTGGCAACCCCAGGTGACTCGAGTCAAAGGAAATGAAAAGTTGGGAAGCTTTTCTGTGCTCCCGAGTTCTTTGGAGATAAAAAGCCAAGGCACGTTTGCAGTCCAGAGTGTGAAGGGTTGCCTCTACCCTAGAGGAATGGAATCTAGGGAAAAAGACAGGAAGGTAGACTGACTGGTTTAAATGGAAGGACGAAACCACCTTCGGCATAAAGTGAGGATGAGTCCTAAGGACTACCTTATGGTGAAATCATGTATAAGGAGGGTCAGCCACCAAAATCTGGAGCTCATTAATGTGTCTTGCTGAAGTGAGGGCAATAAGGCAGGTGACCTTCCACGTGAGAAACGTCAGTGAGGTAATGGCTAGAGGTTCAAAGGGTGGCTTGAGAAGCTGTCCTTTTAAATTTTTATTAAATTTCAATATTTTTACATACAGAACAACAGTAAAGCAATATGAAGAAACAAAACAGAAATAAGCAATAATAAATAAGATAGCCAACACTCGCAGTTATCCTGTATATACCACATAAAACATACTAGCCCACATTACGGGAGAGTGGACCCATAAATACTAATAATACCTTATCTAATCACATTAATAATCAGCAGAATGAAAACATTTTTTCCATTTATTACCCTATATTAACTAATTCGTCACTGAAACTAAAGACTCAAGATTATTTAGAAAAACCAACAATTGATCAGGTTCCAGAAAGCTATAACTCTTCCCAAGATGGCCTACTACACTACGAGAAACTGTCCTAAAACAACATTAAGGTCCCATGCCACTGGAGGGGGCATAATGGGAGGTTTGGTTAAGAGAAGACCCATCATGAAGCGTGCTACAAGTGGCTGAGAAGAGATGGGCTGGCCATCTAAGGGCATTTAGAGGCCACAATTGCACTTAGGTGTACTCTTACTGAATTGGTTTTGAGTCCAGAAGAAGATAGGTGGAGGAGATACTCAAGTAATGCCTCCACCGGAGCTAAGAAGAGGTCAAGATCCCTCCCAGAACACCAGAGAGCGAATCTACGCCACTTAAAGGTATAGGAGCGCCTGGTGGATGGCTTCCTAGAAACCAAGAGAATGTCCTTAACCTCCTGGGAAACGTTAACGTCCTGGAAGGCTAAGCCCTCAGCAGCCATGCTGTGAGATGGAGGGACTGCGGATTGGGATGGAGCAACATCCCCTCCTCCTGAGAGAGGAGATCTGGAGCAGACCCCAGGTCTATGGGTTGAGCCTGAGACAGACGTAGAAGGAGAGGATACCACGGTCGTCATGGCCAGCGTGGGGCTATGAGTATCATGTAGCCCCTGTCTCTCTGGAGTTTGAAGAGTCTTGGGAATGAGGGGAATGGGAGGGAAAGCATAAAGGAAGCCTTGACCCCAGTGGAAGTGAAAAGCATCCACCTGGTGGCTGTCCGGTGCATGAGTCCTGGAGCAGAAGTGAGAAAGCTTGGCATTCTGAGGATTTGTGAACAGGTCTATCTGTGGGGTTCCTCAGATCTGAAAACTGTGAGCGACTGTCCGCATGAAGAGACCAATCTCATGGGGTAGAAGGACTCAGCTCAATTTGTATGCCAAAACATTGTGTTTGCCCGGAAGATATACCACATGCAGGTGAATGTGATGCTATATGGCAAAAGACCACAGATGCAGAGCCTCACTGCAGAGGATCCAGGAGCCTGTTCCGCCCTGCTTGTTCAAGTAGAACATGGTTATCTGATTGTCCGTCTGGACTAGAACCTTGCGGAATCGAAGATGGTCCAGGAACACTTTAAGAGCATTGTGAATGGCTCTGAGCTCCAGAAGATTTATGTAGAGTTTTTACTCCTGATGAGACCAGAGCCTCTGAGTGGAGAGGTTGCCCAGATGAGCTCCGCAGCCCAATTTGGAGACAGATTCATCCAAAGTGTCTAAGATATGTATCTAAAAGTCCATCCATAAAAGTAGCACTTATCTGAATCCAAAATTATCACAATCCTAAGTGATCACTCACTTTGGATGAATAAAATGGACATTGTTTGACTGGTGGGGATACATTGAAGTATTATCCTCCCTCAGCTTTGCCCGACAAAAAGATTAATTAATTATTGTTTGGGATTAACAAGGTGATAACTTTGGTGCTCATCTTTATTGATCACTGTTGGGATTTTTGGATTCTATGATACATTTGTTGACTCGCTCTTCGTCTTCCCCGTCAGCCTCTGTTCTTCAATGCAAGGTTAGCCTTTAAGTCCCCTCCTTTTAAACACACAGACCCCTGGCTTCTCCAAGATTTTCCTCGTTGTTCCCCCCTGCATTCACTTTTCCCGGTTTTCACCCCTACTTTGTTTGTCTTTCGTCTCCCTTTTTAGCCATCAGGCCCGTTGTACTGCCCCCTTTGCTGCTTTGCTCCTTCAATGTTCTCCCCCCTTCTTACACCAGCGTGTTTTAATAGCCTTTCACTCTTTGTATTCTTCTTTGTTTATCACCTCCTGCTTTCTTATTCCCCTCCTTCACTCCTTCATTCACCCTTTCTTGCTTTTGCTGCTTTCTTTACCTTCCTCTTTAGCATCTCCATGCCACATACCATCTCAAGCCTCCATCTTGTCTGCCACGCGGTTGCTGATCACCATTTTTTCTGTTTTCCCTTCACTGGTCTTTTTCCATTCACTCTTCGGGCGCTCCCGCTCTCCTCAGCCACCTCGGCAGCACACTCTCTCTCCGGATCTGCACCTCTCTGGTCCGCTGCTTTCTCCGCTGCCTCGCCCGACCCCGGACAATTTTGCAGGCTCTCTCCCGTGCTGCTCATGGCTTGCCGATACTGCCGCCTGCTATTTGTTCACTCCGCATTCAGTCCTGCAGCTCAAATCTGGCCTGTCTCTTCTCCCCCACTACTCATGGGGCTCTCACCAGCTTTTTTATCCTTTACTTTCCAGCCCACGGGGTTTTTTCTTTTATTTCTGGCAGAGTTCGCCCAGAGCGGTGCTGTCACATCGCCATCGGTCTCGATGACATCACGTCCTCTCGACTGTAAGGGTTTTATTGGTAATGAGGCCGCCAGTAAGGCGACTTAAGCTCCGCTCGATGGCTAGGATATGTTGACCCATGGAGTCTGCTGATGCATGGGTATCGGTACCGGAAATGCGGGCCACGATCCCTGAGCATGGCATCAGGAACTCTCCGGAGGGGGAGGCCTCGGGAGCATCCTGGGATCCCACTAAAGCTTTGGAGGGGAGGCCCTCCCGCCGGGGTTGTTTGACCGATGTGTCGCCCTCCAGGGCAATGCCTGAGGCGTCTCGATGCTTAGAAGGAGATGTACCCTTGGAGGCCGGCCAGTCTTCGATGAAGACCTAGGTTTCGATACCTGAGATCCTTGGGAGGAAGATGAAGCTCTCGATGATGTTGATGCTAAAGACACTGCATTGGAGGCAAAGAGGGTGCCCAGCTTTGCAGCTCGATTCTGTAGGCCTCTCTGTCATCTTCCTACAAAGAGCACATTGTGACGGTTGATGATCTGGTCCTAAGCATTTTATGCACCAGTCATGGGTGTCTGTGGCCGAAATGGTACTGCCACATTTGGAACACTTCTTAAAACCACTGGATGGTTTTTCCATTTTGTCTGTGACAAAAGGGGAGGCCTAAGCCTAAGATGGTGTCAATGCGCCTGAAGGAAAGAAATAATTCTTTCCCTCACAGAAGTTTGGGGGTGTTTTTAGGAAAGAAAGAAATAAAACACCGATGGGGGTCGGTATCAGCGTCAATGGGAAGGCAGGCGCTTCCACAAAAAATAAGAAAGGACTAATTTTCTGCAGTGACAGGAATTGCTTCTTGTAGGCTCCGCGGAAAACAAAGAACTGAGGAGGGAGAGCTGGAAAGGCGGGAAGGCAGCTACGCAGGCACAGTGGGATGCTCCCTAAAGCTTTCCTATTGGACGCTGGGGAGCGTTCCCATGTGGGCTCTGTCAGTACAGACGTCACCCATATGTGAAGATTACATTCCTGCTTGTTCCTGGAGATGAAAGAATATAAACAGATTACATGGATCACTCATAAAGAGGCTAAAGGAAATAAATAAAAATAGGATGGGGGGAAAATGAAGAGGATATTTTGTCTATTTATGGGAGATGCACATAGCAAACTACAATGAATATTACTGATTAATTCTGTAGTGTATTAAGCAACAATTACTTATATACTGTATTGAAACAAAAGAGAAGCAGACACTAAAATTTGCTAACAGTCTAATAAAATAAAAACTTCAATTACAAAAAAAAAAAAAAAAAGCTTAAAAGGTACAGGTAGGCAGCAGATAGCATTTGAAATGCAGACCCCTGAATGCAGAATTGCAAATCCTGAGCCCATGACATTCAGACCCAGATTTCTGCTGACATTAAATTATTTTATCAAATGTGTCATTTTTTTTTCTCATTTACAAACCACTGGACAACACAAATCAAGCCTGCTGCATAATAGATTTAAGCAGGGAACAAACGCCAGACTCTGATATGACTTGTCAATTCCTCTCGAGCATAAAGATTCTTATTTAATGGATAACATTTCAATCCCCAAAAAGAACCAAATTCAGTGACTCAATGAGCTTTGTCCAGAAAACACTACAAAGGCATTTTGATGTTGCACCCTGCTCTCGCTTGGGACAGTTGCCTGGATTTGCTGTGAATCTGGACTCACCAACATTTTCCTTTCCTGCAGCCAGTTTCTCTTTCTGTAAAACTCTGCCATCTTTTGTCATAGGTATAGGTGCAAATCTGCGAGGGGTCGGGGTTTCCAGTGGTGATTTTCTTGAATCCATTCCAGAATGAGGTAGGCATGCTTTTGTTTCAAGGAAAAAAAGTATACAATGGTATTGAGTGATTTCTTTGATTGTCCTCAGAAAATTATTAGATGCACTAAGGTAAAATGTCTTGAAGATATTTATGTATAAAAATTATAAAACATAAGGGACCTGATATTCAAAAGAACTTATCACTGCTGACCACAAAATCCAGATATTCAGCAGCAGTCACGATCCACATACTGCCAACTGAATATCTGCATTTACTTTACTCAGGGCAGCCGGAATTTAAAACAATGCTGATCATCATGGGCTCAGTATTGACCTGAAAATGTCCAAGAATAAATTTTAAATAGCTTAAGGGCCCGATCCAGGAAGGCCCTCAGCCTATTCTGCCTCCCAGCCCCACTGCACGTACAGAACCACTGTGCATGCTGCAGCGGACGGAGTGGCACAAGGGAGGAGAGTAGGCTGAACCAACCCCCGGACATACAGGGCCAATTCCAATGACGGCACCTGTACGTCTGGGGATCGTTGGGAGGATAGCCAGCTTATTCCATCTTGGAGGTGGAATAAGCGCTGGCCATCCCCCAGCGGCAACGGCAAAGAGAATGGGGAATCCCCGCCGCCCGATCTGGGTCCAGGCTGCCACCATCAGAGTCGGGTGACGGGGAAGCAGGGGGTCCGAGGCAGCAGGGGCACGCTGGGCCGTCTCCACGGTCCCGATCCTGCACCTGCAGGGCTGTCTTGCTCCCACGGTGCAGAATCGGGTCCTAACAAGCCTGTTTTGCTTGGGGCCGTCCACAGCCCAGACATGCTCCTTGCTGAATTGGGCTCTAATTGTTTTATAGCACTTGAAGCATATTTTTTGCAACTGTACCTTTTGATTCCCTGTACCTACTCAAATCAAAAATCAATGAGTGTCTAAGGCTGCACATTAGCGTTCTGAACTGCCCGGGGGTGGAGGAGAGGAACCTCTATCTTCACAACATAAGAGGCCAGGTGCTGTCATGAAAAGACATTACACTCTTATCCATGGGGTGAACAGTGGTGACGCAGTCTTTGCTGTCACCTTTGGTGTATGCTTTGTTCCAAGAACCTACAGGGAGGCTCAGCAACGGAAGAGGGGAGAGAAATCCAGGGCCTGACAGCTATATGCAAAAAGTGCTGCAATGTACTGAAAAATGTACAAGGATAGCTATCATAGGAAGGAACCAGCAAAATCCAAGAGGATGTTTGGGGAAAAAGCACAGGCGAGAAATACACTGCACTCTGTGTTCCTAACATTAGTCTCAGACTGGAAAATGCATACATAGGACACCAAAACAATGAAACCTGAGAATTAAGTAGGTGAAAGGTATGGTGACCAAGATTTCTTACCATGTGAAGCAGGCACTGAGACAGCAATAAAATCCATGGGATGTACAGATGTGCTGCTGCTGGGAGGTATCTGAGGGGAGTTCTGTTTTGTGGTGTTTGCTGCAGGTGCCCCCATTGTTTGGTAACTTCTTGGGTTCACTGCAGATTTTAAAAAATGAGACTGGGAGAAAAAGTTAGGACAGTGAGATCAGATACTGGTGAGGATGCCGGAACACAACTTACCTAGAAAGCTTTTTATTCTTGGTTTTCAAACTTCACAGAAAACGAAAAGCAGAACTGGAAAAAGTCTGCACAAGTAGCAGAGAGGAGTTTAATTTTCTGTATATAAAGATTTTCAGAAGCTTGGTCTTCCTCCTCTTAAGAATGATTTCTCAGTCAGAATAGTTTACAAGCTCAAGAAAACAAGTACATACTATTCAGATTCTATAACACAAGTGACAACACCCTTATTGGATAGTACTGACATAACTGAAAAATGAAGGCAAGATGCCCTTTCTTATTTTTGTAATTTAAGTTTAATTTGAGTTTAAGAAAGACAACACTCTATCCAAACAGCCATAGTAAACAAAGGACAGCAGTCTCCAATCCTCCAATTATCACATTTTACAAACAGCAACAGCTATGGCTCTTCACAAACTTTAACAGCAATGGCAACTGAGTCCTTTACTCTCTATACCCCCAACTGACCCCCTCCCACCCCCACCCCCCTCCAATCTACTCCCTCCCTTGCCATACCTCCTCCCCTCCCCCCCCCCAGGACTTAGGCCTACTACCCAAAACCTCTTCCAAACCTACCCTCCACCAATCACAGAACCATATCCAGGTTTTCAAGAAGGATCCTCTGGAATGGTGTTTATTTGCTGCAATTTCATACGTGTGAAACAACTGCTCAGTCCTACGTACCACCAAGGCATGAGGGGTACCTCCGGTTGTCTCCACCACTTTGCTAGTTCCATACGGGTGGGCACACACACAATATTCCAAAAACATATCCAGATATCCGTTCCCCCCTCCCACCCACCCACACCTCATTTCGTAACACTCTGGCTAAGTTTATTTGTACTCTGACTTTAGTGATCTTACAGAACAACCCCTCTATCTCCCTCCCACAGCCTTTGTACTTTGGGGCAATCCCAGAGTAAACATTTCAATTCCCCTCTCTGCCCACACCCCTTCCAACATTGCCCCCCCCCCCCCCAATTCTTACTGAGAGCTTGCATTCTGACGGGTGTCCAGTACATCCTCAGATGGATTTTAATACTGTTTTCAAATAATGTCATACCTGGCGCCAACTTTCAAGCCCCGATACAGACAGCTTGCCACCTCCCTTCATCCCAGGGGCAAGGAAAGCACAGTTACTTACCTGTAACAGGTGATCTCCGGAACAGCAGGAATTAGTCTTCACACGTGGGAGACGTCGCCGACGGAGCCCGCACGGGAATGCTCCCCAGCATCCAATCAGAAAGCCTTTGGGAGCATCCCCCGCGCCTGCGCAGTGGCTTCCCGCCCTTCCTACTGCCTCTCCCCAGTTGAGTTTCATAGCTGAGCCGGAAGGAGAGGAGAGGAAGGAATAGAGAAAAAGAGAGATACAACTCCTAGGGGAGGTGGGCGGGTTGTGAAGACTAATTCCTGCTGTTCCGGAGATCACCTGTTACAGGTAAGTAACTGTGCTATCTCCAGGAACAAGCAGGAATGAGTCTTCACACGTGGGGACTCCCTAGCTTAGGATGCCCGGGGAGATCCCATAAGTGCAGCCCAGGACGGGATGGCATTTGCCCAGCCTGAATCTCCGGCATCCCCTGAGGGATGGAGGGCAGGAGTTGAATAGAGGAATAGCGAATCCAAAGACTACGGAGGCAAGTCTTTAGAGTGCAGAACAGGTACCATTAGGATACAGCAAAAAATAACCCAGGCTACGGGAGTAGTCAGAGGGGTGCATGAAGAGAATCATTAAGCATTTAATGAGTAAATGACCTAGTACCATATAGAGCTTACCGGCCATTAAGTTTTAATGAATTAATGGTTTAGAACCCTGTACTGCTTACCCACCGGGGTGTCGGAAGTTGTCCTGTGATGAAGGCACTGTAGACGTAGTAGCGAGGTCATCAAGGAAACTTCACCGCAGCGAGGAGGAAGTTCCAAATCCGGAAGGCCATGAGATCCAGGCGTCAGCTGGGTCAGGAGAAGGACGGCAGGTCTTCCAGGGGGCTCACGGCAAGCTGAGCACTCCCTTAGGAGTAGAATCCATAACTCAGAGGACTAATAGTGGAAGACAGGCCGAACTAGAGAGCCTATCCCGGAGAAGAGTAGAGGTGTATCCCGGAGCAGAAGGGGTACACAGTCTGCCCTAGCGAGAGATAGGGAGGCAAGGGTCCGGACCTCCGGGAGGAGGACCGAACTGAAAAAAGGAGCTGTTGACTTCACAGCAGTAGGGTACCACCAGTCCGCGGGCCGATCGGGGAATAGGCAGGCGGACTGGCCGGACCCCCGGGGGGGGGGGGGTGAGTACCGGCCATAGGGGGAAAAAGGCGGTAGAACACAGGTACTGTGGGCATCCCCCAATAGGCGCCTGCCAAGCAGGTGATATCTAGCATATCTAGGCCGGTGGACATGGGGACGCCCCCTCCGGTACTAACGCAGATACGCCGGGGGGCCTACCTCCATGAGCAGCACCCTGGTAAGGCTGAGAGGGGTTCGGGGACGTACCAAAGAGTAAGTAGGGTGACCGTGGGCCATAGCTATCACGGCGTAAGGTGGTCTCCCTTTCCCACGGAGGAGAAGACCTGAACCCCTAGATAAATCCCCGAACCATTTTCCAACTGAACGAGCCCCAGAGTAGAGCTCTATTCTAAACTTCTGGTAAGGAGGTTAAGTGCAGGCAGCCGCCCACCTGAGCCTAAAAATGCTTAGTATGAGAGTCCTGGCGCAGGCCCGGGACATCAACCCGGGGTGAGAGGTCCCTTGCTTGGGCGCGCCTGGAGGGTGGGCGGAGGGCTGACATTTCCTCTTCCTCGGGAAGGGGGGTCTGGAGAGGCGTTTACCACCGCCGGGGGGGAGCCGGGCCCTAGGCTGGCTGCTAACTCTGGGAAGGTTAGCAAAGCACTGTGCGACCTGACGTAAAGCTTCGCTATTGAAGAGGTGATCTCCGTCGCAGGGAGAATTACCCAGGTTGTGCTGTGCCCGTCTACACAACTCGGACGCCTGCAACCATGCTGTACGGCGTGCTCTAATGGCAACAGCAGAGGCTCTGCTGACCGACCGGAAGGAGTCCAGCGAAGCACGAGAAAGGAACCCGGAGATATTCCTGCAGTGATAAAGGAGCAGGGAATATTCAAAGGCCTTGGTTGCAGATACGAAGGTGGATAACCGAGATAACCTCTCGGTGACCTCCCGAAGCGACAGACTCATATAAAATATATATGAAATAATTCTGGCCGCCAGCATAGACGTTTGGAAGGCTCGACGTCCTAGAGTATCTAGCGTCTTCGAGGCGCGGCCTGGAGGGCGAGAAGCATGCTTCTCCTTGCTTCCGGCCTTCCTCAGCGCCGATTCCACCACAATGGACCGATGTGGAAGCTGGTGCTGCCGAAACCCCCGGGGACGGAGGCACCCGGTACAGAGCCTGCATCGCAGTCGACGGCGCCAGAACCCTCAAAGGCGACCGCCAAGCCCCCAGCAGGAGATCCTGCAGGGAGGGATGCAGAGGAAGCATCACGGCTGCCTGTTCCGCAGGGCCTGGGCTCGGGGTCCGGGATAGGGATGGCCAGCAAGTCCGCCATGTCAAGGAGGAAATCCTGAAAAGGCGGCTCAGCCGGAGCAGTTATGGCGGGAGAGGCCGCCAGGGCACTAAGAGGCCGCTCGGGCCGATGCCCGCTGGGCAGAGGAGGGGACGAACCGACCCGGATCGGGGCAGTCAACATGGCGTCGTCGGCTCCTGGAATTGATTCCAAGCTAGGCATCGAAGGGGTCGATGGCACCGACGGCGCCGCAGGAATCGGCCTCGGCCCCGAACCCGGGGGCGGCGCTTCCCCCCATGACTGGAGCGAATCCACGGCCGCCGGAGGGCAGGGGCCAGCGGTCTCTGCTCTGCGCTGCGGGAGGGGACAGGGGCCAATCCCGAGACGTGCCGTGGCCAGGCTTTCAAGGCTGGACAACGACTCCAGGCTGGGCATCGAACCGAGCGAGGAGATCGACTCCTTCCTCGAGGACCCCGGCGGGAGCAACCGCGCCGGTGGTGGAGATCCCGGAGCACGGATCGGAACCGCGCCGACTGGTGCCGAGAGCATCAAGGGCCCCCAAGGACAGTGCTCGGTGGAGAGGGGGTCATCTGACGCCGGCGCCGATCAGCGGGCGCTGCCCGATGCCGGGCCCCCTCTCGAACCCGTCCTTCCTGGAGGGAAAAACTGCCGGGGCATACGGCCCGTCCCCGAGGGGAGCCAGGTCACCCGACGACGAGTCCCTGTGGGGGGGAAGTGCAAGGCCCCTGCGGTAGGATCGAGGCGATCAAAGACCCCGAGGCCCCTTTTCTAGGAAAGGGCGGGGCCCTCGACGGAGGCATCGATGCCGGGGGGTCGCCCGTGTGCTGGTCGACACACCCCAGGTCCCCGGGGAAGGTTGATGGTGGTTCCTTGAGCTCGACGCCCCTGCCGTCGCCGGCGGCGTGGCGCCGCTCAAAACCGGTACCACCCTTGCGCAGGGCTGGGGTACCGGCGACCCAGCTCGGATCGAAGCGAGCGGCTCCGAGGGGAATGAGGCCAGGAGATCATCCCCGGCGAGGGGTGGAACCATCGACGCCGGCGCGCTCGAAGCGGGTACCGCCTCCGCGCAAGGCCGGAACGCAGGGCCAGGCTGTGTTGAGCCGATCGGCCCTAGAGGTGCCGAGGGCAGCGGCTGGCGATCCCCGGTGGGGAGCGGGTTACTCGACGCCCACGGGTCGGTACCGCCCAAAGCGGATACTACCCCCTTAGGGACGCCATACCGGCGCAAGTCGGTCGGCCCCGGAGGCGCCGAGGACCGCAGCCGCCAATCCCCGGTGAAGAGCGGGACGCTCGACACCGAGGGGTCGGTACCGCTCGTAGCGGGTACCACCCCCGCGCATGGCGGTGATGGAGGAACGCCCGGCTGGACCGAGTCAATCGGCCCCGGAGGCGCCGAGGACAGCAGCCGACGATCCTCGGTGAGGAGCAGAATGCTCGACACCGACGCCGATGTCTCAGTACCGCCCGGAGCGGGTACCACACCCGAGCATGGCTGGGTGTAGGGAGGTCAGACCCGGTCGAGTCGATCGGCCCCGGAGGCGCCGATGACACCAGCTGACGATCCCTGGCAAAGAGTGGAACACTCAACGCCGACGCCGATGCCGGGGAATCTGCACCGCTCGAAGCGGGTACCTCCCTCGGGCATGGCTCGGGAATGTTCTGTGAGGAGCGAACCTCAGGAACATCCCGAAACCCCGTAAATGCTTTGGAGCCCGAGGACTCCCGCCGGGGTATATTAGCCAAGGGGGACTTGAGGGGTCGGCTGGAGCTGTCGCCATGCCGCGCATGAGACTCGCCCCTCAAGACTCGGCTAGTCTTAACAGACTGTTGTGTGGATACTTGATCCTGGAGAGAAGCACAACCCAACGACCATGCGTTGGGCGCGAAGACGTCGTCAAGGGATATCCAAAAAAGGGAGGGTCTTCTCCCGACACTGTAGCCCGGGGGATCCGGGAAAGAAGGGTCAGGCCCCAAACAGGAGAGGCACCAGGCATTGGAGTCCAATTGGAAAATTAGGTCTCCGCAGTGAGGGCACTGCTGGGGAGAAGAAGGCTCCATGCTGTAAGCCCGATAGGCCTCGGCGCCCAGAGGGGAGGGTCCCTCCGGCCGACCAAAAATAAATGAAATTTAAATGAAAATTAATTGAAAAGAAAGAAAGAAAGGGGCACGGAGGTGCCACCGTCAGTGGGAAAAAGCCGCGACTACAGAAACAAGAACAAAGGAAAAAATTTCTGCGGTGGCAGGAGGGACGTCCTGCCTGCTCCGCGGAAAACGAAAAACTGGGGAGAGGCAGTAGGAAGGGCAGGAAGCCACCGCGCAGGCGCGGGGGATACTCCCAAAGGCTTTCTGATTGGATGCTAGGGAGCATTCCCGTGCGGGCTCCGTCGGCGACGTCTCCCACGTGTGAAGACTCATTCCTGCTTGTTCCTAGAGATTCTTCACTTTCCATCTCCTCTGGATGTCCAGAACCTCTCATCCTCCTTCCAACAAATCCCCATATAAAGCGGACTGTAATCCCCTCTGAATACCACTCCGTCCCATAAGGACCTCAAAAGTGGTAGTTTATTGTTGCGGATCCGCTTGTACTTACACTCAAGTTCACCACTACTTACAGCAGATGAATGCATAATAATCCGCCACAGACAATCCATAGGTATCCTGCAGCTTAGTTAAGGGCAACACCTCTCCAGTGGAATCTACCAGCTGTTTAGTTCTCTTTAGCCCCTTCCCTTCCCATTCCCTAAACCTGCTCCCGTTCTCCCTGACACAAAATCCCCTAATCCTCTCATAAATGCCTGTCACAAGTATCGCTTCCCCCCCAATAGTCGCACTTTGTAGCAATGCCACACTCCCGTGGTCAAGGCCACAAAGGGATTATCTTCCCCACTCCCCTTCTTTTGTGGCAAGGGTCCCACACTTGGAGTTCGAGCAGGTCCCCTCCCCCCTTGTTCCATCCTCACCCATTGTGAAACCTCTCCCAACCCTCTCCAAGCCATCAGAGCCCATAACTGGGCCGCCGCATAGTAGATCGCAAAGCTGGCCACTCCTAGCTTTCCCTCATCCCACCTCTGGAACATGACCTTCCGCGCTATTCTGGTACTTTCCCCTCCTATATATAATCAATAACTATCCCTTGGAGTTTTTTGAGGAATTTCCTGGACACTGCACAGAGCAATGATGCAAAAAGGGACAGGACTCTATGAAATACATTCATTTTTATGGCTACAATTCTCCCCAGTCATGTAAGATGGAGTCCCTACCATTTATATAAATCCCCGACATATGGCCTCCATTAAGGGGCCATAGTTCCACTCCTTTATGTTGGTCAGAGTGTTCCCCAAATGGATATCAAGATATCTAAAAGAGTGTTTTACCCATTTAAATGGAAAAATTTTCCCTCAGCCATCCCTCCTCCCCCACTGATAGGTTAAAACCAATAATCACCATCTTCCCTAAATTTATTTTATATCCTGAAACCTCACTATGTAAATTCTATCTCCTGCATTAATATCGGGAGTATAGTATGGGGTTCCCTAAACATAAATAGTACATTGTGCACAGGATGCACAATATGTTTTTTTTCAACCTTAACAGCTGGAATCTTTTTTTGAAAATTAAACCCAATTGATAATAGTTTTGTATATTTTTGGGCTTTCTGAAGAATAGCATTTCTTAATAGTAGGGAATGGAAGGGGCTGGTGGACTTTTGAACTAATAGCATTTCCTAGGTTGACTTGTTACTTTTTATATAATTGACATTTTCTAAAAGATAGATGGCCTGTTTTTTCATCTCTGGATAATCTTTTGTTTCTCAGGGAACACACTGTACTCGCAGAAACACAGGGAGCAAGATGTGAACAAATAAGTCATTTATTGAAATCCAGCAACCCCGACACAGCCGCATTTCGACATGAGTCTTCATCAGGGAGTAATGAACAGTAACGAGACTTGTTCTATGGATCCAAATGTGTATAGCAGCTCTAGTCTGTATAAAGTCTATAAAGTCCATGAAGTCCATGAACAGTGCCGGGCAAGCTCACAGCTTCAGCCTTTATGCAGATTAGAGCCGTTAAACACAGTTGGATCCGTAGGACAAGATGAAATTAGACTTACCTGCTAATTGTTGTTCCTGAAGGAACTCCAGTCTAGTCCCGAACCTTTGGGGATGTAAAAGAGCAGTAAACCACTCAATGGGCGGGACCGTGTAGACCAGCCTGAAGCACTGCTGATCCGTGTATCCCTTTCCGCCTGAATGTCCAGACTGTAATGCTTAACAAAGGAATGCAGCGAAGACCAAGTCGCCGCCTTGCAAATCTCCACCGGCAGCACCAAACTGCTCTCTGCCCAAGACGCCGCCTGTGCCCTAGTCGAATGAGCCCTAAGTCCTTCCGGTACTGGCTTACCTTTCAAAATATACGCTGACGCAATGGCTTCCTTCACCCAGCGGGCAATGGAAGCTTTAGACGCCGCTTGGCCTTTCTTCGCTCCAGCAAAAAGAATAAATAGCCTGCCCGACCTACGGAAACTGGCCATTCTGCGCAGATACCTCTTCAGCACCTGCCGCACATCCAAACACTTCAACTTCCCTATCGAAGGGTCAGCACTCCTCCCTTTAAACACCGGCAAAGACACCACCTGATTCATATGAAAAGCTGAAACCACCTGGCCGTTAACAGCATTAGGGACCTCTTAACAAATGACCCCCATACGTGAATTATATTCATAAGCCTGCGACTAAAAAAATAGATTTAAATTAATGGTAAATTGAATGCAAGATCTGTCTCCACACACAATGCTATCCCTACATTTCTTTAAATACACAAAAGTCTCTATGACACATAACCCACTTGCAGATCCACATCATTCCAACTAACACACAAACCAACAAAAAAGGACCGGGCCTGGCACATCTCATCACACAGTTTAGGATTCTGCAGAAGACGCCCCCCCAGCCCAATATGCCAAGTACCTAAACTATCTAACTGCTGAATATTCTCAAAGGAACTCCCAGTCAAGGTACCTGAATATGTAACTGCTGTTGCTGTAATTTTTCCAGATGCTGGAGCCGCTGTTCTGTAAGTTGGTTCAGCTGTTTTTCCAGCTCAGTGACTCGGTCACGATAATGGGAGCTCTCCTGTCCTGGAGGGCATGCGTGCTGATCAGTAATACGCTGCAGATGCTTATCTGTCTCCTCTAGTTTACTAAGCAGTTCAGAAACAGAATTGATTTTGGCTTCCAATTCATTCTGTACCTATGAGAAGACAATAACATCTCAATGTTCGATTTCAAATAGTCTAACAAGATATAATACAAATGATGTAGAACAAGAGCTTCTCATTCACCTTGAAAAACAGAAATTTTACAACAGTTATTATTAACATTCTCTATTTGTTTCCCTGTGGTTTATCCCTTTCTAATTTACTTAATTAAATTTCTATGTTGCTCATCTTCTAAACAAAATATCAAAGCCTGGAAAAATACATAAGATCAAAAATGAATCAAAACATTCAACATAAATAGATAGCAGAACAACATCACATGAAAACTGTGTTAACGGATAGGACAGTCACTAGGCTGCATGGTCAGGTAGACGTGGAGCTCCAATGACCGAGCCACCAAAGAAGTGGAAAAAAAGAGGTTTAACCCTATCGCCTAACTCACGTGATAACATAATACAGCAGCGAAAGGAACCCAGGTGCAAGAGATAATTGCGATGCGGAGAAAAACAGCTGACTTAACACTAGAAGCCCCAAACTGCGTCAACTGACGCAAATGCATCTTCGAAGTTGTATACCAGCGCCACTGCTAGAACCATGTCAGTCATGTTCAATGACTTTGTTAGCAAGGTCAAGATGTTCAAATATGTGCATCGAAAATTAATGACAGATGCACCACCTAGCAGGAAAATGAATTTATACCTAGAAGCCCCAAAGTACGTCAACTGACGCACTCAATTGTCTTGAATGCGTCAATTGACGTACTTTGGGGCTTCTAGGTATAAATTCATGTTCCCGCTAGGTGGCGCATCTCAATCACTGTTTACAGTTTTACTCCGACATTACATACAATAAACACACGATGATGTCATGTAATGACATCACATGCTATACATATTTAACAAATAAGTAACTTCACATTAATTCACATCTGCATTTCATGCTAAATGCAGTCGTCGTGATAATGCGTCAATTGACGCACATTGGGGTTTCTAGGTAAAGTTCCTTTTGGGGCTTCTAGTGTTAAAGGAGTATGCCTACCTCAAAACTAAAGGCAAGACCGGGAGGAAGAAAAGATGGCTGACTCTAAACAGCAGAGCGATCACGGGGAAACGGATTCAGAGCTGAAAGGGTTAATGGAACAGAGATGCTTGGGCAAATCACCAAACAAGAAATGCAGTTCTGATTGCTGAGGTGAAGCGTGATATTCCTGACATAAAGGAGGAGATGGCAGGCATGGTGGCCAGGCTATGAACAGAAGTGGCAGAGGTGGGGCACCATGTGGAGATGTTAGATGGTAAGATGGACGAGACGGAAGCTGCTATGGACGAGTTAAGAACTGAAATGGTCAAGCTGCAAACAGAAAATAAGGGGCTTGAATTAAAGCTGGAAGATTTTTAAAAAGTCAAAAGCGCAGACAGAATTTACATATAAAAGGGGTCCTGGAAGGAGAGAAGTTTTTTGATTGTGTAATTATAGCACGAAAGATTGTTGGACAACTGCTATGCAACAATTTGGAGGATAAAGAGGTGGAACTTATTAAAATAGACAGGGCGCACAGGGCATCGGGGCCACCGAGAGACCAAATGCCCAGGGACACAGTAGTATACTTACATAACTACAGGACCAAGGAACGCATAGCAGCCCGAATAAGGATATTTTTATGGAAAGGACACACTATTGCTGTCTTTGCAGATTTAGCATCAGCCACATTGGCAAGAAGAATGGCATGGAGTGGACGACAAATATACTACGGCAGGAAAATGTGCACTACAGCTGGCTATACCCTCAAGGCATAGCTTTTACAAAAAATGGAATCATGAAGCGGGTGGTGACAAAAGAAGAGCTGAGAACGGCGATGACAAGAGATGGGATGCCAAAATTTACCAGGATAGACCAGCAGCACAACTTTGTCTAGAACAGGGGTCTCAAACTCAAATTGCTTTGAGGGCCAAATGAGGACTTGTAAAGTAACCCGGGGGCCGCATAAGATGCGGGGCCTCATTTGCATAAGGGACCTCATTTGCATAAATATTTGCATAATGTTACCATACACTAACTTTTAGTAAACATGCCTCTTTAATGAGTATGGATAAAGAAAGACTAAAAGATTTAGAAACAAGAAGACAATAATTAAACTGGGAACCCCAAAAGCCAAACTTGGAATGTACAACAACACTGTAGAAATAAAACTATAAATTAATTTCCTCTTGTACTAAACAAAGCGCAAACATTAATGATGCACATTTCCCAGAGCTGACATATTCCAGTTAATAAATTCAAAATAAAGAGAGATTTTTCTACCTTTTGTGCATTTTTTTCAGTTGCAATTGTTCCAGCCACTTTCTTCTGGTTTCTTCATGTCTTCTGCTAACTCTCCATCGTCTGCTTCCATTTGCCCTTTCTTCTCTCCTAGTTTTTTTTCCATTCTCTCTCTACATCTGCTTTAACATACTAATCTTTCTCCTTTTTCTCTTTCCTCATTCCTATTTCATCCACTCAAATTTTACCCCTCCATCCTCAATCCCCACTTACTCTCACAATACCTGGCCAATTGTAGATTTGTCTTCTCTCCCAGACAAAATATTTTTCCCCTCTCCATTTCACTTTCCCAGCTCCATCCCATTCTAATCCTCCCCCAACATCAGCTCCCTTCTAGTTCCAGCCCCACCCAGCATCCGCTCCCTTCTAGTCCCTGCATCAGTCCATTTCCAGTCCTATCCTAGCCTCACCATCAGCCCATTTCCAATCCTAGCCCCCCATCAGCCCATTTCCAATCCTAGCTCCCTCCCCTCACAGCCCATTTCCATTCCAAGCCCCCCTCCCCATCAGCCATTTGCAGTTCAAGCCCCCTTCCACTCAGCCCATTTCCAGTCCTAGCAACCCCCCAGCACATTACCAGTCCTAGACCCCCCATAGCCCATTACCAGTCATAACCCCCCCTGCCAATAGCCCACTTCCAGCCCTAACCCCCATTACCCCATTTCAGTCAGCCCCTCCATAGCTCATTACCAGTCCTAACTCCCCCCATCAGCCCACCTCCAGTCCTTCCTAACCCCCACCTGCCCATTTCCAGTCCTAGCCCCCACCATAGCCCATTTCCAGTCATAACCCCCCCCCTGCCAATAGCCCATTTCCAGTCATAACCCCCCCTGCCAATAGCCCATTTCCAGTCATAACCCCCCCCCCGCCAATAGCCCATTTCCAGTCATACCCCCCCCCTGCCAATAGCCCATTTCCAGTCATACCCCCCCCCTGCCAATAGCCCATTTCCAGTCATTACCCCCCCTGCCAATAGCCCATTTCCAGTCATACCCCCCTGCCAATAGCCCATTTCCAGTCATACCCCCCCCCCCTCCCAATAGCCCATTTCCAGTCATACCCCCCCCCCCCCGGTAAATATAAAAACAACCTGGCTTCTGCTGCTGGCTTCTGCTGCAGCAGAAAATCAGCTGTCCCGCGGCCCCTTTCCCTCTGCGCGAGAGCCCTGAGTGTGCTACCTCTGCGGCATGCTTTTTAAGCCGCGAAGAGAGTATTTCCCTCTCGCGCGGCTTAAGCCTATTCACTTTTCAAGCCTCGCGAGAGGGAAATACTCCCTTCGCGGCTTGAAAAGCACGCACAGAGGAAGCACATTCAGGGCTCTCGCGCAGAGGGGAACGGGCCGCAGGACAGAGCAGCAGAAGCCAGTTTTTTATTTTTTTTTAATTGACCGTCGATTCGGCAACGGCAGCAGCAGAAGCCGTCGCGGGCCGCACAACCTTCTCCCGCGGGCCGCGTGTTTGAGACCCCTGGTCTAGAAGTTGGAGAGACAAAGGAAATGGGAAACTGCAGAGCGCAAAAAAAAATGGAAAGGGCCAAGAGAAGTCAATGGCGCCTGAAAGAGGACTAAGGCTTTGTGGAAATCATCATGTAAGGATGGAAAGCATGACATGCTCAGTCTCCAAGCTGCTGGTGAGGCGTGAATACCTAAAGGTGCCAAGACTGGACTGGAGGAATGAAATGGAATAAGGACTACCCCTTGGTATATTTGGCAGGAAATAGAGGGGCGGCACGGAAAGGTGGGGTGGGCATAATGTTCTCCGGATACCTAAAGGTAGAGGAAAGCAAATCCAGAGGCATGGGGAGGGGAGATGGATCTTATGGGAAAGCAAGATCAATTCATGGTTGGTAGGGATAGTGTGCATGTACGCGCCAAATGAGGGGCAAGGGCAATTCTACAAAATATTACGCAGCAAGATCATGGTAGAAATGGAGGCCCTGGAAATACCTGGCGGAGGGACTTTAATTTAAACACAGGATCCCAAATTAGACAACATGGATGGGTAGGAAGGGACTCACAGGAGCAAACTGAAGAAAATGAGCAGCTCTCCGAGGCTGGTGGATGTGTGGAGGCAGAAAAGGGGCAAAAAAAAAAAAAAAAAAAAAAAGAGTGCACGTACTACTCCCCAGTCCACCACACATACAACGGGTTGACATAAAACTATACGAGCAAGAACAAGGCCTACCACAAGGCTCTGCCCTTTCAGCCCTACTTTTTAACATATACCTCCAACCAATCTACACCATCTTTGAAAAATTCCAAGTAGGTTACCACATATATGATGATATAATGCTATGTCTCACATTTAACATCACTAATCCCATCCCTCCCCAAATCACTGGCTGCCTCAGGGAAGTATCAAAGTGGCTCAACAGTCATAATCTCCTGATCAACTTCAGCAAAACTGAGGTAATATATATAACCAGGAACCAAAACGTCACACCTCCCAGTAAAAAATGAAGTAAAATATCTTGGGGTCACCTTAGATCAGTCTCTCGGTATGACCACTCACAAAAAACTCACTACAAAGAAAATCTAATACAAACTCAGAATGATACAACAGCTAAGACCATTACTCCCAAACCACAACTTTAGATCAGTCCTCCAGGCACTAATTATGCCACACTTTGACTTCTGAAACAGTATCCTACATGGCCTACCTAAACAAACCTTAAACCAACTCCAGATGGCCCAGAATGTTGCAGCTCGTATAGCCTGGAAGACCCACATAACAGAACACATCATATCTGTTCTATATAAACTACACTGGCTCCCAGTCCAAAGTCAGATAAATTACAAAACGCTGAGGACTTCCGGTGATGTCACAGAGCGAATGGCCGCAGAATAGCCAGGCTCCGTCCATGTCCCGTTAAAATTGAGCGGAATAGCTAATCCCGGCGTCGGTGGAGATAACAGAAAGTGGTGCAGAGATGGCCCTGTCGGTGTGCAAGAAATCAGCGGGGTTTAAATCTCTGTATGTGCAGAAGGAGGCGGCAGAGGAGGTGACAGGGGAAGGCCTGGTCAAGCCTGGCGAAGCGGTGAGCTCAGAGGAGGAGGGGGAGCGAGATGAGCAGCAGGAGGAAGAGGTGTCGATGCGGCGGTAGCTGAAGGCATTCAAAAAAGATCTACATGCAGGGGTGGCATCGATGCGAAAAGAAATTAAGGACTCGCTGAGGAGTATACAGCAGGACCTAAATGGTCTAGGAAAGCGTGTGGCAGAGTTGGAGGACCACGTGGAGGAGTGTATGGGGGAGTTGCAAGAAATGGTGGGGGTACAGGGCAAGTTGCAAGAGCAGCTGGAAGAGATCGAAGATAGAGCACGGCGGAACAATTTGAGAGTCCGGGGGAATCGGGGAAATGGAGGTCCATAAGGTGGTACAAAAACTATGTAAGCACATGTTGGCTCTGGATGGCGAAGGGGAGGCGGAAGAGAGAGGGATTGGAGTGGAGTGTGCGCATCACAGCCTGGGACCACGGGGGATAAGCAGCCCAGAGACATTACTGTTTGCATGAGCAGTTTCCCAGTCAAGGAGAGGATTTTGAATATCACAAGGAAATTTGGTCGGATAGCCTGGGAGGGCTGTGAAGTGGAGGTTTTTAATGATCTCTCTAAGAGGACTTTGGAACGGCGGCGAAATCTGCGGGAGGTGACTGCTTATCTTCGAGGGAAAAATCTGAGGTACCGCTGGCTATTTCCCTTTGAACTGCTCTTGACAGTAAATGGGATTTCACGGAAAGTGAAAATAGCTGATGAAGCTTGGACAGTGTTGCAAGAGCTGGGCTGTGAACAGTTGCCAAAGGGACCGGAGCGGAGTAAGGCAAGGCAGCCCGGAGGTGCGGAGGCTTGAGAGCTGGCTGGATCGCGATGGCAGCGAAAGGAAGACGCCTGCAGAGGAGAGGGGGACAGCGATGAGAGATGCGGATAAGGAGTGAAGGCACTGAGGATGGCCCGTCTGGGCGGTATCGCGGGACCTAGGGCGGTAGGCTCTGTTGGACACTGGAATTTTAGGGCATGCGGGAGGGGGAGAGGGGATATTGGTTAATGACGGGTAGGGGAGATAAGAATGGTATGTTTGGGGTTAGGTAGTATTAAAAGGTTGTTGTTTTTTTAAGATGGAGGGTGCCGGGAGAGGCTGGAGAGGATGGGAAAGAGGGCAGAACAGGACAGACACACGGGAGGATGGAAGGGAAGGGAAGGGGGGGAGGAAGAGACACAGGTAAGGGGCAGAGGAGAGGTGGGGGGAGGGAGTAGGGGGATATGATGCTGCGGGTAGGGACTATTAATGTGAAGGTATTAAACTTGCCTACAAAGAGGCGGTTGTTGTACAGGGAGGCTCTGAAGAATGAGTGGGAAGTGATCTTAGTGCAGGAGACCCACTTACGCTGGAAGGATGTGGGGTTAATGAAAAATGGACGATATCCAGAGCAATTTTATTCCTGTAATTGGGAGGGGGGAAGGAAAGGAGGAGTGGCAGTGTTGGTAAAGGGGGGGGGGAGTGGGATTTAGGTAGAGAGAAGTTTCTAGGATGAGGAGGGGAGAATAGTGGAATTTGTGGGGAAGTGGGGGGGGGGGGCGGCTATTATAATTGTATAAGTGTATGGTCCGAATGGGAATGTTAGTTTTTGGAGGGGAATGCGAAAACTCCTCGGGGGACAGGGGGTAGGGAAGTGGGTGGTAGGGGGAGATTTTAATGTGGTGTTGAAGCCAGGGAGGGACCAGGAGCCGGGGGGGGGGGGCCTGATGGAGGGGGGAGGAATAGGGGGGGTTGATGCATTTGATGAGGCAATTCAATTTGGTTGACTCATGGAGAGTGCTGCATCCACTGGAGTGGGAATTTACATATTATTCAGTGCCACATAACAGCTGGAGTAGAATCGATATGATTTTGGTGGATCAGGAGTGGATGTTGGGGGTGCGAGAAGGGGGGATAGTGCCAATTGCTTGGTCGGATCATGGGGCGGTGGAGGTAGGGTTGAGGGGGCGTAGGCGGACAGGGCTGAAATTCTGGCGATTAAATGAAAGTCTGTTGAAATGTCCCGAGGTGGTTCAAGATAGAGGGAAATTAAGGATTATTTGGTGATTAATGATAATGGGGAAGTAAGGGATGTTATGGTATGGGAGGGTCTAAAGGCGGTTATTCAAGGGAAGTTTATTATGTGGGGGGCACGAAAGAAGAAGGAGCGATATGCAAGGGAGGAGGAGATGGGTAAGGTCTTGAAAGAGACGGAGGCGGTGTACCGGACGTCGGGGAAGAAAAAGGATAGGGATACAGTGGAAAGGTTGAGGGGGGAATTGTATGGTCTGCAGGTGGATAAGGTGGCTTTTGAAATGTCTTTGGTTAAGCAGAGATATTATGAATTTGGAAATAAAGCAGGTAGAATGCTGGCGCAAAGGTTGAGGAGGAAGACAGTGGCTTCCCGAATATACCAGATAAAGGGGCGAGGGGGAGAGACATATCATGGGGAGGAAGAGATTAGAGAGCGGTTTAGACAATTTTATAATGAGTTGTATGGGAGGGAAGAGGGGATGGAGGAGGAACAACTTGGCCGGTATTTGGAGGAGATAGATTGGGTAGGGTTTCCAGAGGAGGCGCAGGAGGACCTAGAGGCCCAATCACGGGAGAGGAAGTGGATAGGGTTATTAAAGGGTTGCCGGGAGGGGGGGGGAAGCGCCAGGGCTGGACGGACTGACGGGTGCTTTTTTATAAGGCATTTTATGAAGAGATTGGAGAGATAATGGGTCGGGTGTATAATGGAATGTTGGAGGAGGGGGGGGGAATTATCGGTAGAGATGTTAACAGCGGGGATTACGGTCATGCCGAAGGTAGGGAAAGATCAGAAGGAATGTAGTTCTTATAGGCCTATTTCCCTTCTTAATGTTGATGTAAAGATATTGGCAAAGGTGTTGGCGGAAAGGGTGGCGCCGTGGTTGCCGGGGGTCATACAAGATGATCAGACAGGGTTTATACTGGGGCGGCAGGCCTCAGATAATATTAAGCGGGCCTTGTGGGTGACGTGGGAGGCGGGTAGAGGGAAGGAGGAATTTATATTAATGTCCATCAATGCTGAGAAGGCTTTCGACAGGGTGAACTGGGATTTTTGATGGGGGTTTTGTGGAAAATGGGAGTGGGGGCCAATCTAGGGAAATGGATAAAGGGGTTATATGAGGGGCCAAGGGCTAGGGTAAAAGTTAATGGGAGCTATTCAAGGGAATTTAGTTTAGGGAGGGGCACGAGGCAGGGGTGCCCACTATCTCCCCTGTTATTTGCGATGGTAGTGGAACCGCTAGCACAGAAAATTAGGACCAATAATAAGATTAAGGGGTTGGAGAGGGGGGGAGTTAGCCATAAGATCTCATTATATGCGGATGATATCCTTTTATATATCAGTCAGCCCCAGAGCTCAATGCTGGAAGTTTTGAAGGAGGTGGAAAGGTATGGGGAGGAGTCGGGCTTTAAAATGAATTTGTAGAAAACCGAGGTGTTAAGGGTGAGGGTGCCACTGCAGGTGGAGGAACAGCTGAAAGGTCTATACCCCTTGCGGTGGGTAAAACATTCTATGAGCCATCTGGGGGTTCAAATACCGGCGAAGTATACGGATGTATATAAAGTGAATTACCCGAGAGTGTTGAGGGAATTGGACCGGGATCTGGATGGGTGGATGCGGCAGGAGGTGTCGTGGTTAGAAAGGGTGGCGGCGGTTAAAATGAATATCTTGCCGAGGGTGTTGTATTTATTTCAGGCCCTGCCAGTGCGGGTACCGGAGGGGGTGCTGAGGAAATTGCAGAGGAAAGTGTTTCAATACATTTGGAATAAGAAACCACCGCGGATCGCTAGGGAGGTTATGTATGCGCCTAAAGTAGAAGGGGGGTTGGGAGTCCTGAATCTCAAGGATTATTATAGGTCAGCAAAAGTGCGACATGTTATGGATTGGCGGGGTAGAGGGGGGATAAAGTCGGGGGTTCTCTAAAGCCTATATTAGTAAAGGGGGGTAGATTGGAGGCCTGGCTTTGGGCATCTCGGCAGGATCGTAGAGTACTAGGGGAGAGGTCTCCGGCAATGCAGCATGTGGCATGGGTGTGGGATGCTGTAAGAGCGAAGGGGTTTAAAGAGCGGAGAGTGCAATTTTCGCTGATGATGCCGTAGAGGGCTTTCATGCCAGGGTGGGAGGAGGGGGAGGTTTGATAGGTGGACTACAAAAGGGTTGGAGTGTTTTTATCAATTGGTGGAGGAGGGGGAGGTGCTGTCATTTGAGGAGGTGAAGGAGGGGTATGGGTTGGGGGCTGAAGATAGGTTCCCATATTTACAGGCGAGGCACTTTCTGATGGGGAGTGGGGGAGGGGGAGGGGGAGGGTTGGGGAGGGAGGTGACGGCGGTGGAGGCACTTTGGTATGGGAAGCTGGGGTCCAAAGGGATGATTTCAAGTCTGTACAGGGGGGAGAGGGAATCAGAGGGGGTAAAGTTTAGGTATATGGGGGAGAGGGAGAAGGAGTTAGGGATGGAGCCGACTCAGGTGGATTGGAAAAAGATCTGGGCTCAGGTCCGCCGATTGCCGTGGTCGAGCAGTATTAGAGAAAACTGGTATAAAATTTTATTTCGGTGGTATTATACCCCGGAGAGATTGCATAAGATATACCCAGGGGTTGCAGCGAGCTGTTGGAGGGAGTGTAGGGGAGAGGGTACTTTCTGGCATATTTGGTGGGGGTGTGCAAAGGTTAAAATTTATTGGGGGGTGGTCCTGTACTGGGTGCAGCGGAAGTTGGGGGTGGAGGTGGCATTGGACCCAGGAATATGTTTGTTATCATGGTGGAAAGAGGGGCAGAAGGGGGGGGGGACCAATAGTGAGGGCCTGTTTGAGTGCAGCGAGATGTGAACTGGCTGCAGCATGGAAGCGGAAGGAGGTGCCCTCGGTGGGAGAGTTGGAAAAGAGGATTAGGCATATTGTGCTTATGGAAAAACTGACTGCAGCAAAGAGGCAGAAAGGGAATACGTTTATGGGAGTGTGGGGGAAATTATGGTGTGTCTTGGGAAAGGGGGGGAGGGAGGGGGGACGGGGGAGTTAAGGGGGGTGGGGGCATGGGTGGGGATGTGTTACTATTAGATGATTTATGTATAGTTGGCTGTTTAAGACATGAGGGTGAATTGGAAAATTTTTTGAAGTTGGTGTTTGGGAAAAAAAAAACTTATTAAATTAAAAAAAAATTACAAAACGCTAATGACAGCATTTAAACTCATTAGGAAATAGACCTCCTCCTACCTAAGCTCGCTCCTTACCAAACCAGAAGACTCTAGACCAGCGATGGCGAACCTATGGCACGCGTGCCAGCTGTGGCACGCGAAGGCCTTGCAGCAGGCACGCGGGAAGGTCCGCATTTAAAAAAATAAAAAAAAGCTGTCTTCTGCCGCTTCCGGTGCCGCCGCGGCAGAATCGAGTGTGCCGCGGGGCCCCCCCCTGTGCCTGGCAGAGCCTGCCCTCCAGATCCTGCCGTCCCCGGTATCAGTCCCTGTTTCCAGCTTGTCACACGCGCCGGCTTTCAGAGCGCGAGGGGAGAGTTTCTCCCTCGCTGCTCTGTTAAGCCCGCGGGGGCTGATGGGAAGTTCCCATCAGCCCCCGCGGGCTTAACAGAGCCGCGAAAGGGAAACTAGTTCCCTTCGCGCTCTGAAAGCCTGCGCGTGTGACAAGCTGGAAACAGGGACTGATACCGGGGACAGAGGACTGGGAGTGGGCTGATGGGGAGGTTAGGACTGGTAATGGGCTATGGGGGGCTTAAACTGAAAATGGGGTGATGGGGGATTAGGACTGGAAATGGGCTGGTGGGATTAGGACTGGGAGTGGGCTGATGGGGAGGTTAGGACTGGTAATGGGCTATGAGGGGGCTTAAACTGAAAATGGGCTGATGGGGATTAGGACTGGAAATGGGCTGGTGGGATTAGGACTGGGAGTGGGCTATGGGGGGCTAGGACTGGTAATGGGTTGGGGGGTTGCTAGGACTGGAAATGGCTGAGTGGAAGGGGGCTTGAATTGCAAATAGCTGATGGGGGACGGGGCTTGGAATGGAAATGGGCTGAGGGAAGTGGGGGGCTTGAACTGCAAATAGCTGATGGGGAGGGGGACCTGGAATGGAAATGGGCTGAGTGGACGGGGGCTTGAACTGCAAATAGCTGATGGGAAGGGGGCTTGGAATGGGCTCTTAGGGGAGGGAGCTAGGACAGGAAATGGGCTGATGGAGGGGCTAGGATAGGACTGGGAATTGGGTGTTGGGGAGCTAAGTTTGGAAATGGGCTGTGGTGGGGGCTTGGATTGAAATGAACTCATGGAGGGGCTAGAACTGGAAGTAGGCTCATGGGGGCTTGGACTCGACATGGGCTGAGTGATGGTGGGGCTAGGAAAGGACTAGAAATGGGCTGATGGGAGGCTGGTATTGGAAATGAGCTGATGAAGGGACTCGGATAGGATTGGAAATGGACTGATGGGGGGCCAGGACTGGAAATGGGCTGATGTGGGGACTAGAAGGGAGCGGATACTGGGTGTGGCTGGAATTAATAGGTAGCGTATGTTGGGGGAGATTAGAAGGGGATGGGGCTGGGAGAGTGAAATGGAGAGGGGAAAATATTTTGTGTGGGAGGGAAGAAAAATGTACAATTGGCCGGGTATTGGGAGACTAAAAAAGGAGAAAGATTATTATGTTAAAGCAGATGAAGAGAGAGAATGGAAAAAAACTAGGAGAAGAAAGGAGAAATGGACAGCAGACAATGGAGAGATAGCAGAAGACACAAATAAACCAGAAGAAAGTGGCTGGAACAATTGCAACTGAAAAAAATGCACAAAAGGTACAAAGATATCTCTTTATTTTGAATTTATTAACTGGAATATGTCAGCTCTGGGAAATGTGCATCATTAGTGTCTGTGCTTTGTTTAGTACAAGAGGAAATTAATTTATAGTTTTATTTCTACAGTGTTGTTGTACATTCCAAGTTTGGCTTTTGGGGTTCCCAGTTTAATTATTGCCTTCCTGTTTCTAAATTGAATGAAATCATTAAAACATTATAAATTGCCAATAAATTGAAATGAAAACCAAAGGATTGTGAATCAAATTGATTCTCTGACAATACAAGATTCCAAACTTTACAAATGATGTTACATAGTTCAGGCAACTTTATAAAGAGTTTTTAGATACTAAAATCTTGTTGTTAAGGTTTAATTGACGTGCTGGCACTTTGAGGAAATTCTTTGGTTTTGTGCGGCAGTTTGGGCACTCGGGCTCAAAAAGGTTAGCCATCACTGCTCTAGACTAAGAAGAGGATGCATACAGAATAAATTAGCATTCCCTCCAGACTTCCGCAAATCCAATCAAGCCACTAACAGAGCATTCTCACACTTTGCACCCATACTCTGGAACATATTACCTGACGAACTAAGAGCAATCAAAGATCTCTCCACATTCCATAAAGAACTAAAAACACATATTTTTAAACAGCATTTCAGAAACTCATTTAAAACCCTGACCACTGACCCCACCATGCCAAAGTACCTAGTATCTAATACCACAACTAAAGCACACCTAAGTAATCACATCACTCATCTCCCCCAAACACAATGCCGCCAGATCCCTACAAAACTTGTATAAAAGCACCATAAAAGATAATTTCCAGCAACCAGCATAGGTACTATAAGTAGTGCAGGACCACCCAATACTACACACATTGAATAAAAAATAAAACAAACCCCTCCCTACTCAACCACACAGAAGGCACAAACAACCTCTCAATGGCAGCCAGAGCAAAATTTAAAATAATCTTGATCATCCTCAAGATCATCCACTATCTTTCAGCAGAAGTACTACAAGAAATTGTAACAAGGAACATCAGTAATAGACCAAGAAGGAACAATTACGACAACATGATCAGCACACCTTCAGAATATCACAAGACTAAACAAAATACGTCAAGAGCTCCATCACTAATGGCATCCACACTGTGGAACTCCCCTCCCTCCCAACGAGCCTAAGGGAATTACAGGACATCACAGACTTCCGCAAGGCCCTTAAAACCCTGCTCTTCACAGAAACCTACGAGCAGATAGACAACAGTCCCCACCAGATACACAACAGCCCCTCACCCGAGTGGGATTGCAACGGAAACTCCACTGCAAACTCAATACTTAACCAACCCAGCTAGACTCACGACACCTTCATGATAAATGTAACCCTCAAATTGTGTTGTCTTAATGTTGTTAAATACCCTCATGTTAAATGTTGTAAAGCACCCACATGTTTAAAATAACCCAATTGTGATGTGATGCAACCACTTTGACTGTAGGATAAGGTGGTATACAAGTATGTCTAAATAAATAAAACCTCTCACTGTAATTAGCTCACAATTAGACTATAAGTCCAGCCCCAAGTTATTGCTCTTGTATATAGTTTACAATTGGACTATAAGCTTAATCCCATGTTCATTGTTCGTGATCTATGTAATTGATATTGTTATTGTTTAATGTAAACCGCATTTGATGCCTGGAAACAGGGCCAGCCCGTCCATTGAGCAAGAATGTTTTTTGCACAGGGCCCCGCATTTCAGGGGGCCCCGCACAAAAAACATTCTACATTAGCACAAGTAGATTAAAAAAAAAAAAAAAAAAAAGGCTGCTGCTGCCGCTGCCGCCGTAGCAGCGGCAGAATCAAATGTCCCGCCGCGGGGCCCAGCCTGCCCGGCAGAGCCTCCCTGTAGCATCAGCTCCGAAGTCCCTCCCAATGCGCGGGCTTTCAGAGCCGCGAAGGGAGAGCTTCTCTGACCTCTCATAGCTCTGTTAATCCCGCCGGGGCTGAAGGGAAATCACATAAGCCCCGGCGAGATTAACAGAGCCGCGAGAAGAAAGGGAAACTCTCGCGGCTCTGAAAGCCCGCGCATTGGGAGGGACTCGGGAGCTGATGCTGCAGGGAGGCTCTGCCGGGCAGGCGGGGCCCCGCGGCGGGACATTTGATTCTGCCGCTGCCACGGCGGCAGCGGCAGCCGGTTTGTTTTTTTAAATCTATCAGGGCTGATGGGGGGAGGGGGGTTAGGACTGGTAATGGGCTATGGGGGGGGGGGCTAAGACTGGAAGTGGGATGATGGGGGGAGGGGGGTTAGGACTGGTAATGGGCTATGGGGGGGTTAGGACAACTAATGGGCTATGGGGGGGGGGGCTAAGACTTGAAGTGGGCTGATGGGGGGTTAGGACTGGAAATGGGCTGATGGGGGGTTAGGATGTAATGGGCTATGGGGGGGCTAAGACTGGAAATGGGCTGATGGGGGGGTAGGACTGGTAATGGGCTATAGGGGGGGCTAGGACTGGAAATGTGCTGATGGGGGGGGTTAGGACTAGTAATGGGCTATGGGGGTGCTAAGACTGGAAATGGGCTGATGGGGGGCTAGGACTAGTAATGGGCTATGGGGGGCTAGGACTGGAAATGGGCTATAGGGGGCTAGGACTGGAAATGGGCTAATGGGGGGTTAGGACTGGAATGGGCTGTGGGGAGGCTAAGACTGGAAATGGGCTGATGGGGTTAGGACTGGTAATGGGCTATGGGGGGGCTAAGACTGAAAATGGGGTGATGGGGGGGCTTAGGATTGGAAGTGGGCTGATGGGGGCTAAGACTGAAAATGGGGTGATGGGGGGGCTTAGGATTGGAAGTGGGCTGATGGGGGCTTAGGACTGGTAATGGGCTATGGGGGGGCTAGAACTGGTAATGGGCTATGGGGGGTGGCTAGGACTGGAAATGGGCTGAGTGGAAGGAGGGCTTGAACTGCAAATAGCTGATGGGGACGGGGCTTGAAATGGAAATGGGCTGTGTGGAAGAAGGGCTTGAACTACAAATAGCTGATGGGGAGGGGGCTTGGAATGGAAATGGGCTGAGTGAGGGGGGGCTAGGACAGGAAATGGGCTGATGGAGGGCTAGGATAGGACTGGAAATGAGCTGTTGGGGGGGCTTGGACTGAAATGGACTCATGGAGGGGCTAGAACTGGAAGTAGGCTCATGGGGGGCTTGGATTGGAAATGAGCTGAGTGGAGGGGAGCTAGGATTTGACATGGGTTGATGATGGTGGGACTAGGAAAGGACTAGAAATGGGCTGATGGGGGGCTGGGATTGGAAATGAGCTGATGGAGAGACTCGGATGAGGGAGCTAGGACATGAAATGGGCTGATGGGGGTTAGGACTGGTAATGGGCTATGGGGAGCTAAGACTGAAAATGGGGTGATGGGGGGGCTTAGGACTGGAAGTGGGCTGATGGGGGGGGCTTAGGACTGGTAATGGGCTATGGGGGGCTAGGACGGGTACTGGGCTGGGGGGTGGCTAGGACTGGAAATGGGCTCAGTGGAAGGAGGTATTGGAACTGCAAATAGCTGGGGACGGGGGCTTGGAATGGAAATGGGCTGAGTGGAAGGAAGGCTTGAACTACAAATAGCTGATGGGGAGGGGGGCTTGGAATGGAAATGGGCTGTGAGGGGAGGGAGCTAGGACTGGAAATGGGCTGATGGTGGGGCTAGGATAGGACTAGAAATGGGCTGTTGGGGGGGCTTGGATTGAAATGGACTCATGGAGGGGCTAGGACTGGAAGTAGGCTCATGGGGGGCTTGGATTGGAAATGGGCTGAGTGGAGGAGAGCTAGGATTTGACATGGGCTGATGGTGGGGCTAGGAAAGGCCTAGAAATGGGCTGATGGGGGGCTGGGATTGGAAATGAGCTGATGGAGGGACGGATGGGGGAGCTAGGACTGGAAATGGGCTGATGGTGGGGCTAGGATAGGACTAGAAATGGACTTATGGGGGGATGGGATTGGAAATGAGCTGATGGAGGGACTCGGATGGGGGAGCTAGGCCTGGAAATGGGCTGATGCGGGGACTAGAAGGGAGCGGATGCTGGGTGGGGCTGGAACTAGAAGGGAGCTGATGTTGGGGGAGGATTAGAACGGGATAGAGCTGGGAGAGGGAAATGGAGAGGGAAAAAATATTTTGTGTGGGAGGGAAGACAAATCTACAACTGGCCGGATATTGGGAGAGTAAGTGGGGATTGAGGATGGCGGGGTAAAATTTGAGTGGATGAAACAGGAATGAGGAAAGAGCAAAAGGAGAAAGATTAGTATGTTAAAGCAGATGTAGAGAGAGAATGGAAAAAAAACTAGAAGAGTGAAGAAAGGACAAATGGACAGCAGATGATGGAGAGTTAGCAGAAGACACGAAGAAACCAGAAGAAAGTGGCTGGAGCAATTGCAACTGAAAAAAAAATGCACAAAAAGGTAGAAAAATCTCTCTTTATTGAATTTATTAAGTGAAATATGCCAGCTCTGGGAAATGTACTAAACAAAGCGCAGACGTTAATGATGCACAAGAGGAAATTAATTTATAGTTTTATTTCTACAGTGTTGTTGGGCTTTTGGGGTTCCCAGTTTAATTATTGTCTTCCTGTTTCTACATTGTGATTTCTTGTTTGGTGACGGTCTATGTTCTGCACGTGTAACTGAGCTGAGGTATTCTGTTTATGTAATTCCTATTTGACATTGCCACTTGTTCTCTTTCTCCAGTAGGTCTTGTATTGTTCTCTGAAATGTATTGGTTTAATATTTGTAGTGTTGCCTTTTGATAGGTAGGGTCTTGTGCTTTGTGAGTCCTGGTAGTGCCGTTATGATACGGCGGGTTTGCTATGGGTTCTAAATGCGTGGCGTTCATTGGGAATTGGCGAGTGGGTCAGAGAAAGGATTTTCCTCTCGCTTAGTTTAGGATTCTCAAGGATTTCGAAGTCTGCTATGTATTTTTTAGATTGTTCCAACAAAGGTGTGCGTTCCCCTGAAGAACCAGAGTTGCGAAACGCTTCGGTACCTTAGAGGAAAGGCGTCGGGATTTGGCCGCAGGACACAGCGGCTCCTTCATCATCAGCAGTATCCGCATATGAATGTGGAATGTGGGAAGAAAAAAGTCAGCTACAATGAGCTAAGTGTCGAATTTTTCTGAGACTGTTTTATTAGCTCATCTAAAGAATGAACTGAGAATGGAGGCCGCCGAATGATCCATAGCGCACATGAATTAACAAGAGACATTTATTAAATTATTCATTTTTATAAAAATCTTAACGATATAAGCAATATTCTACAAAAAGACTGAAAAAATGCAAAGGAAGAGAAATTATACAAGCAGAAAATTGATATAGCTGTTATTAATATTAGAGGACATAATCTTACAACATTCGTTTAAGTAACAAAGGATTAAAATAAAAGAAAGAGGTACTGTAATCAGGTCATTGATGTGAAAAGCAGCTGAATCAAGCTGGGACGCTCCAAGTCCAGCTGATAGCTGAGAATTTTTCTGCTGAGACCTGAGTACCTGAATAATAGATTGTGTCTTTAGATGTAGTTCCATAAGTTATAATTTGAGCACCAAATAATTATTTGATTTGTGTTTCAGTGATGGGTTCTAAATGGGCAGTGTTTGTAGTAGTTCCTAATATGCCTGGCAGTTGACACTGGATTATAGTAATGTAGAAATATTTTAGTCTTTCTTTATCCATACACTCATTAAGAGGCATGTTTACTAAAAGTTAGTGTATGGTAACATTATGCAAATATTTATGCAAATGAGGTCCCTTATGCAAATGAGGCCCCGCACCGAGTCTCCGCACATGGCCCCGCACCCCCCTTGGGCCGCCCCTGCCTGGAAAATGTGGTATATAAATGCAAATAAATAAATAAAAAATAAAATCCTAATAAAATCCCAGATGCAGGAAGTAGAGGTTGGCCAGATAGAATGGACAGATCATGCCCCAGTGGGGGTTTTGGTGGAGTGGGGACCGAGGAAAGAGGGCCTCTAATTTTGGCGACTAAATTAATCTCTTCTGGATGACAGCAAGGCCATAGGCAGATTGAGAAAAGTCATGGTGGGTTTCCTTGAAGAAAATTGTACCCCAGGAATGGGGTTGGGGATGGTGTGGGATAGTTATAAAGCCTACATGTGGGAGGAATTTATTTGGCTAGGGTGAAGGAAAAAGAAAGCTAGGGAAGAGGAGTGTTTGAGAAGGGAGCTGGATTACTGGTCCACCAGAAATAAAGAAGTAGGGGGTCAGAAACTGTTAAGAGGTGGAAAGGATTAGAAAGGCACTGGGAGATATACATATGGTGGAATTGGCCTTCTGGACAGAGAAATTGCAGCATCAGAATTATGAGCACAAAACTAAGTTGGGAAAGTGGCTGGCTAGTAAGATGCAGGCACGGAAGATTCAGCAGAGTATATTGAAGTTCCGTAATCGGCAAGAGGAGCTAGAGTTCTCTACCTCCATGATACAAAAGGTCTTTGTAGAATTTTACCAAAAATTATATTCCTCAGACATAGTAGGAGGGGATGAGGAAGAGAACATATTTCTACAAGATCTCCCATTAGAGGAATTGCATGAGGCAGATAGGGAAGAGCTAGGAAAGGATATCACAGTGGATGAAGTTCAAACAGCTATCTGGGGGTTAAAAGAGGGGAAAGCCTGCTTCTATAAAACCTTTGGGAGAGAGATGGCAGGGATTCTGGTGGAGATGTTCAACACAGTGGTTCAGGGAGGAGGACTGCCAGAGTCAATGGCGGTGGCAGGTATCATGGTATTACCTAAGCCAGGCAAGGATGCCACGGTGTGTAGATCATACCACCCAATTTCCCTAATAAATTTAGATGCCAAGATTTTGGCCAAAATTTAAGAGGCGAGGCTCCAGAACTATCTCCCAGAATTAGAAGGGGCAGACCAAACTGGGTTTGTCCCAGGGAGGCAAGCGAGAGATAATGTGCGTAAGTTACTCAATATCATCTGGCAGGTTAAAATCAGGAAGAAACCCACCATATTCATGGCGGTCGATGCTGGAAAAGTATTTGACAGAGTGGAGTGGGGATTTATGTTTGCAGTGCTGCGTTGGATGGGAATAGGGAATACAATCATACATTGGCTACCAGCACTGTATCACAGTCCCAAGGTCAGAATAAGAGTTAATGGTAAATACGTGGATGAGTTTGCCTTGGGTAGGGGAACAAGGCAGGGCTGTTCTCTATCCCGCTTACTGTTTGCTCTGGTGACAGAACCACTGGTGGTGGCGGTGAGGGTAGCAAGAGATATTAGAAGGATGGAGGGGGGCCATATATATAAAATGGCACTCTGCACAGATGACATAATATATACCATTCACAAAGTCATGGTTACCCTGCCTAATTTGATGCAGTTAATAGAGAAGTACAGTGGAATATATGGGTTTAAGATTAATGTGTCAAAAAACAAAATCCTGAAGATAGTGCTAGATAAACATTTGGAAGAGAGACGGAAATCCACTTTCCCATTTAAATGGGGGAAAACCTCCATAAAGGTATCTGGGGATCCAGTTGGGCAATGATATAAAAGGGCTATTCGACTTAAACTATATGCCATTATGGAAAGAGATATTGCAGGACCTAGACATATGGGATAAACCATACTTCACCTGGGGAGAGAGAATCGCCATTACAAAAATGAACATCTTGCCATGCATGCTGTTTCTATTGCAGATGCTGCCAGTCTTAGTGCCAGACTGATTCCTCCGATGATGCCAGCAGAGACTAATCTGGTACATATGGCAAAGAAAGCCACCCAGGGTGAATAGGCACCTGATGTGCTGGAGGAGGCAGGATGGGGGAATGGGGGTACCGGAGCTGTGGGGCTTTTACCAAGCTGCACAATTGTAAGCATTGGTGGACTGGGGGGGGGGGGGGAGAACAAGTGAATAAACATTGGGTAGACATGGGTTGGGGGATGATGCAAGGGGACCCCAGGAGAGGGATATGGGATGAAAGAGTGGAGGTAGAACAGGAAAATATCGATCACCCCTTTGTACAAAATGACTAGAAGAATTTGGAGGGCGGTATGAAATAGATTGGCTAGGGAAGGGGGATTCTATATACAGAACATATGGAGTACCAAGAGATTTTCACTGGGAAGGGATACTAAGGGATTCAAGGAATGGGAGGGTAAACGTGGGGGCAACTAATTACTGAGGGGGATCGGCTAATGGAATTTGAGGCACTACAAAGCAAATGTGGAGTGGGATATGGAAGATTTTTTTCATAACTGCAAGCCGTGGACTTCCTAAGAGGCAAGTGAAGGGAAGGGGGGAAAGAAGGGAACCAACTAAGTTCAAACAAATGGTAGAGAAGGGGCAGAATAGCAAGGGACAAGTGGGTAAGCTCTATCAACAATTGCTGCAACCCAGAGGGAAAGGGGGATTTATGGAAGCATGGGAGCAGGATCTATGAGTAGAGTGGGATGAGACAATGTGCAAGCAAAATTTCCAAGGAATAAGGAAGGTGAGGGGGGGATCGGCAGCTATGCAGGAACACTGCTGGAAGGTCCTGTATAGAATGTTCCTCAGCGGATAGACAAAATGGGAGGGTGAAGGAAGTTCTGTATGTTGGAGAGGGTGTGGAAAGACTGGGGGACTATATGCACCTGTGGTGGGGTTGCCCCACAATCCAGGAGTATCGGAAAATGATGGGTGAGGAAAGAAATGGAGAACACACCTGAGTTTCTGCTTCTTTTTTAAGGGAGACAGACCCGGGAAACAAAATTTGCTGCACATGCACATGCAGAAAATTAGAAGAAAGCCAGGAGGTGATAGAAGCTAAGCAAGAATTCAGAGGAGAAATGTCGGGGGAAATGGCATCAGTGTAGTGAAGGTGGAAGATATCATCCGCGTAGAAGTAAGCTGAGATGCTGTGCTGTTGAATTAGGAGAGCAAGAGGTGCTAGGAAAATGTTAAACGGGAGAGGAGCAAGGACAGAACCCTGGGGGGACACCGCAGAGAAGGGGGGTGGGAGAGGAGGAGGAGGAGGGCCCCGAGAGTATGGAAAATGTTCTGTTACAGAGAAAGGAACGGAACCAGTGAAGGACAGAACCAGAGAGCCCAATGTCGTGAAGGCGTGCGAGGAGTGTACAGTGGTCCACAAGATCGAAGGCAGCGGAAAGGTCCAGTGAGACAGCAATGGAAAGGGAACTGTGATCATGTGCGAAGTGCAATTCGTTGAGAAGGGAGAGGATGATAGACTCTGTGCTGTGGCCAGGGCGAAAACCAGATTGCCAGGGGCGGAGAGCAAGAGAGGCTTCGAGATGTGAGGAGAGCTGTGCAAACACCAGTTTCTCTAGGAGCTTATACTGTGTATTGTCCAAATTTGGTCCAGCCTGCTGGGAGGGAAGATGCGGTGTTTAAGCTTAATGTTCTTATTCGTGTTAGTTCTTAAAATCTCATCTAGAGAATTTTAGAGCAAGTTAAGGCCAACACTTACTTTGAGAAGTGGAGCAGAGGAAGCTATAGTGGCAGCAGTCACAGCAGCCACAGCAGCCGCCGAATCCAGGACAGTCTGTGCGTGGCCCTTCTCCAGGATGCAGCTTTCTGGCCTCTCTCCAGCAACATCTTCCAGAAGCTGTACCCTCACCTCCTTATTTATAAACATGTTCTGAGATCTAGAATTAACATAAGAACAGATGTGCTATGCTGAGTCAGACCAAGGTCTTGTCAAAACTAGCATCTAGTCTGTGACCATGAGCAAACAGTACAGTAGTAAAGAGAGGTAAAAGATACTGCAAAAAAATAAAAATGTGGAAACAAAAAAAGCGGAATATCAAACAAAAAACACCCTTTTGAAAACACTAGCTTAAAAAACAAAATTAGTTTGACCACATTAGAAACATAGAACATGATGGCAGAAAAAGACCACATGCCCTATCTAATCTGCCCTTCCATATCAACCACAACACCAGTCCCCTTTTTTCCTTTAGAGATCCTCTGTGTTTGTCCCATGCTTTTTTGAATTCAGATACTGTCCTTGTCTCTACCACCTCCACTGGGAAACTGTTCCATGCATCTACCAGTCTTTCCGTAAAGAAATATTTCAACATTTTACTCCCGAGTCTATCCCCAGAATTGCTCGAAACGCACCCAAAATATATCAGCCCAGTACTCGCAAATTAAATGTAAAAATTGCCCCTTCTGTGAATTTTCAGCAGCATTATACATATAGGTGCCCTTTCCACTAAAGCCCGGTAGCCAGCTAACATGCGTTTTAAGATGTGGCAACTGGCAGCCAGGAACATGGGAGCTTGGCAGCAACTTCGTGTTAAAGCGCACTTTAATCGTCCATGGCATGATGGGTCAGAGAAAGCGCATAGTGAGGGTGTGGAACGTGCATTGCCGCACGTACCCGACACCTCTATGGGTGTCATTAGGTGTGGAACAAACTACCCAAGTCTGTGCGTCAGGCTTCATCTTTGTCCCTTTTCAAAACCAGGCTAAAACCTCACCTCTTCGAGGTGGCTTTCGGATCCTGATCCGCTTTGACTCATATGTTTCCTTACCATTCCCCTTGAAATTTCCTTCTCCTCAGTTGTTTGTGTTGACCGTCCTAACTAGATTGTAAGCTCTGATGGGCAGGGACTGTCTTTTACATGTATCTGTTCCGCGCTGCGTATGCCTTGTAACGCTATACAAATGATCAGTAGTAGTAGTAGTGCACCATACATTAAGGTAGGTGGTTTGCGTTAGCTGCTGGAACATGCTGATCATGTCCCCTATAGCTAACATGGGGGCTCTGCACTTAATATGTTTTTGTAATGAACGCTAAGTGCAAAACCTTAGAAGCTTTTAATAAAAGGGTTTTGTTTTTTTTGAGTGTCATCAAGTCAATGCTGACTCTTGGAGACCCAGCAGCCCCTGGGTTTTCTTGGCAAGGTATGACCGAAGTAGATTGCCAGCCCTTTTCTTCCGAGGCAAGGGGAGATGAAGTGACTTGCTGAAGATCACAAGGAGTGGCAGTAGGAATTGAACTCCAATCTCCTGGGCTGTTGTTCTAACCACTAGGCTACTCCTATAACTTGGTATTCTAGTTCCACAGCTGGTATTCAGTGCTACCTACAGAGTGATTTACAGTGCTACTGACTTTATACAGCTAAGTGGTTACGTTGAGAGAATTTTGTATTTCAATTCCGTTTGCTGAATGTTCAGCGCTTTCCACAATATTATTTATGTGGAAATTAGAGCTTACCTGCTTATTTGCTTTCATGGAGTCCCTCCAATACAGACCAGATAATCGGGTAGTGTCCGCCCACCAGCAGTTGGAGATTGATATGCAAATTTTTTCTAGTGATATCACCCCCCCAAAACCTAGAGGAACTTCCCTCCTGCTACCAGCATCACTCTCTCAAAGCAGCTGTACAGCACTGTCTCAAACTAGGGTAACAACTATACACTAATGCTAACTAATGCACCGCAAAACACAACACAACTGCAAAGCACAGTAGAGCATGTCCCATCGCTTCTCCCCAAGGCACTTCTTGTTTACCAATTGTTTTCTTTTTTTTTTTTCATTTTGTCCTGCTTGTGCAGCCAAAACACCTAAGCCCCCCTGTCGGATCCGAGAACAGTCTGTAAGGCCAATGAACTACTGACTGGATCCTATCAGCTCAACTCTCAACTCCGGCAGCTTGCCACACACAATCCAGATACGAGGGCAGGTCCTGGACTGGATTGGAGGAACTCCATGAAAGCAGATTAGCAGGCAAGCTCTAATTTACCCTTCATCCACGTCCCTCCAATCCAGTCTAGACAATCGGAATGTACCATAGCAATTAATGATGGGAGGGACCCGCGAGCCCCACCCATAACACTTGACTGCCAAAACGCGCCTCTGCCCCTGCCTGCACATCCAAACGATAATGCTTTGCGAACGTATGCAATGAAGACCATGTCACCACTTGATGCTTGCCTGGAGCCATACACAGATAGCACGAAGGCCTCCTGGAGGGGATGCTGAAACTCTAAGGCATAATCGTAGCAGATAACCTCCAGGACAACTGATTCAAGATTATCTGGGCCCAGGAGTGGTAGAAATGACAAAGCACCTCCGATGCGCTCCACAGGCTCCTGGGCCCTCCTTGCTTCATTGTAGCTTTTTGGCAGCTCCGAGGACCCCATGTAATAGCCACGGCTGGTACCTCTACCTTGAAAGAACAGTCCTCTGAATTGGAAATGCCCCCATTGTGAAGAGGGAAACTGAGTGACTCTAAAACTACAGAAGTCCCTGGTTCCTCCCCGTGATGGGGCAGACTGCCCTTTGCTGCGATGAGGCTTATCTTCGGGCAACATGCCCCCTTTCAACTCCCCCAGGTCCTTAACTAGCTCTTTAAGGGGCTCACCAAACAGCAATTTACCTTTAAAGGGTTCAAACAGACCTTGGAGGAATCATCTGCTGACCAGTTTTTTAACCAGACACATTGCTACTACCAACACCATACTCTTGAATGAGGATCGCACTAAGTCATAACAAAAGTCAGACAAATAGGCTGCAGCTGACTCCAGCTTAAGGATCTCCACCGGATCCATGATCGAGCCCTGGAGGAATCCTGGCAACACCTGTACTCTACGCATGCAGGCTCGGGCCACATAAGCTCCACAAATGGAAGCTTGCAATGATAAGGCATTGACCTCAAACACTTGCCTCAAGAGCGCTTCCAACCAGCGTTCTTGAGAGTCTTTGAGGGCCGTACCACCCTCTACCATAATCAAGGTCTTCTTGACCACTGCAGTGACCAATGAATCTATCTAGGGGTTCCAAAACAGATCCTCCTCTGCTGGTGGAACAGTATAGACACGAGCCATCACTCGCCTGCCACCCCCCAGCTTCAGGGACTTCCACTCTGTCTCAATCATCTGCATAATAGCCTTATGGACGGTGAAAGAATTCTCTGGCACCCTCATGCCCTGCAGCAGAGGATCCTCTAAGGGTACCTCATCCTGTGGTGCCCTAAAAGAGAGGGTCAACACCACCAGCGATTTTGACCAACCAGGATCCTATCAAGCTTGCAGGACTGTCCACTGCCATCAGGAGACCCAATGCCAACTCAACAGCTCACAGGTACTCTACGGAGGTTTCTCCCCAACCACCAAAGGGCTCCAGGTCTGCATGCTCTTGGTTTGTTTATTTTTTGTTTTGTTTTCTTGTACTAGGTTGTCACAAAAATCTTTGAGTAAGACCTCCATTCAGGACAGCTCTGTAACTGTGCTCACACAACTGCCAAATCTCTCTACTCCAGGGGTGACTCTGAAACCAGTCAAACAGACTCCAAGGAAATCAGGCTACCAGCTGCTGGAGACTGAAGATACTGGCAGGAGGAGGGAAGTTCCTCTAGGTGTAGGGGGGAACATTACTAGAAATAATTTGCATATCAGTCTCCAGCTGCTGGTGGGCGGACATTATCCAATTGTCTGGACTGGATTGAAGGGATGTGGATGAAAGTGCTATTATTTTCATGCGTTCTGTAACTAATTTTATTTGCTTAAAAAATATCAAAAAGAAAAGCATTCAAATGAACTGCTGGGGAATGGGGACCAATGAATAAGAAAAGTGGAACTTGTATAATGCCCACAGCCATTATAGTACTGCTATAAGAGGATGGGCTTGCCCAACTGAGTTCCTCTATTCACACATATACATATATACACACACACACACACACATATAATTTTTTTTTTTTTTTTATTTATATATTTGTACAATAGTGTTGTAAATGGTTGCCTGGTATCATATTGTGCAAACAATTTTTTATATAAGGTGACTCTGTTTTGGTGAATTTGTTTCACTGAGCGCCTATATTTTGGGAGTTTTTGAGTTAGTGGGTTCATAGGCATTTTATAACTTGCATGTGTAAGCATTCTGCAAACTTGAAATATATAGGTGCTGCTACTTAACTACAAAGGACATTATATTTATCTCATTTCAATACGAAGGGGGAAATAAACTAGGAGGGTTGAGGAGGATAATTCTCTTAATCACCCAGCTGCTCACTACCTCCACTCCTGCCCAATCGGGGCAGTGGGAGGTGCTCCTGCCCATATCGGGGCAGTGGGAGAGGAGGAGCTGAGCTCCCAAGAGGGCCTTAAAAGGCGGCGTCCCTACACCGAGGGAGCCGCTTCCGCAGCGAACACCCAGCTGCTCACTACCTCCACTCCTGCCCAATCGGGGCAGTGGGAGGTGCTCCTGCCCATATCGGGGCAGTGGGAGAGGAGGAGCTGAGCTCCCAAGAGGGCCTTAAAAGGCGACGTCCCTACACCGAGGGAGCCGCTTCCGCAGCGAACACCCAGCTGCTCACTACCTCCACTCCTGCCCAATCGGGGCAGTGGGAGGTGCTCCTGCCCATATCGGGGCAGTGGGAGAGGAGGAGCTGAGCTCCCAAGAGGGCCTTAAAAGGCGGCGTCCCTACAGGGCGCGCCCGCGCCTGAGGGCCTCGCCAGAGGGCCCTTTGGCGTGGCCCTTAGGCGGTGGCCATTGGCGGGGCCCACTCCACGGAAAGGCATCGCAACGGGAAAGGCCCATACATCAATGACAACTGGATCGCATTCGCCCTTGGCTTGAGCCCCCAGAGATGGGTGTGAGCTCGCCGACACCACCAACCTAGCATCCCGAACCCCCCTGGCCTCAGCGAATCTGAAAAACAAGGAATATCAACACCTCCGGCATCATTCTGCACAGCCCACCACACTGTGGACCAACACCACGTAAGTAGATCTCAAGATCTAAAGGAATACTACTGCTAACCACTACCTACAAACCGACACAACTGACACTTAAATCCAGACTGTGGAAACTGTGGTAACCTGACTGTGAAAACCATCCACAGGGGTGCAGCTACGCATATAGTAAAGGGTTAATCCGTAAAAAATCTTCTGACTGATCTACGACACCACTACTAATACTAATGTTACTACTGATACTAATGTTACGCTGTTACCGTTGCTAATGCTCATACTGGTTGATTAGGCTACTACTATAGTGCTGCTATTGTTTGCCTGTTCTGCTACTATTGTGACATTTGTTTATACTGCCACATACTGCTGCTACACAGGGCTGCTACATACTGCTGTGACATAGCAATATTTGTTTATACTGTTACATAGTGCTTTTACATAGTGCTATTCGTTTATACTGTTACACAGCAATATTTGTTTATACTGTTACATAGTGCTTTTACATAGTGCTATTCGTTTATACTGTTACTTAGTGCTACTAATGTTCATACTGTTTGTCGATACTGCTACTAGTCCTAACGTTGACACTGTCACTAAAACTACTACATACCCCTGAAACCTACACCTGCTACCGAAACGTCCACCCGCTACAGTTGACACCTTACCCTGCAAGTACTCTTAGCCGTGCTAGTGCTAACTATACCATCATTTACTGTCAATAACTACGCCTCATATTGCTCCTAATATAGTTACCAGGAGTTATAACAGAGCTGGCAGGCTAAACTGCACTGAAAAAATTTACAATACATAGCTATAAAAATGAAAGCTCTGCTCTTATACATTGGGATATGCCTGCTCACGCTAATCCATGCATACACATTCAGTCCAAACCTATACCAATCACACCTATGCACAACACTCTACCTCCTCTACACCTTGCAAATGCCGCAACCTCTCCTACTCACACCATACATCTGCAACAGAGACATAGTAACACTTACAGGGAATCACAAGACCTACACTAACAGTCACACAAGAAATCGGAGGCGCCACAGGCCTAAAGCAACATTGGCCCACACACACAACCAACCACCGACACAAGCCACTAACAATCTGGCGACACAAGCGCTACACAAATCATGTAATATCACCCTCATCAACGCTCGCTCCATCAGGAACAAGACCCACATAATCCATGACATCATCACAGACGAGAAACCAGACATCCTATGTATAACTGAAACATGGGTCACCGACACCGATGCAGCCATATTAAATCAAATCAGTAAACCTGGATACAACCTTTACAACTGTCCCCGAGCCCACAAGAAGGGAGGAGGGATCCTCATAATAGCCAAAGACAACCTGCAATTCATAAGCACATATCAGTCCTCAAACGCAAACATAGACCTCCTAAAGGTAGAAAACACTGCGGTATCCATCTGCTTGATATACAGACCCCCCTCACTGCAACATGAGATTCTTGCCTCAGCATTAGAAAACATATCCTCAACGCAACCAAAAAAATTCCAGATCATACTAGGGGACCTTAACCTTACATCAACAACAACCACACATGCAAACACCTTCATGGAGGCTATGACCCAGCTAGGGTATCAACAGCTAATAACAGAGCCCACCCATGAAAAGGGAAACACACTAGACATGGTTTTCACACCTACAGGAGAGCACAACAACGTTGAAAAGCCCCTGATTGAGATCATCCCATTACCCTGGTCAGACCACCACCAAATCAATATGCGGATAAAGCTTCCTACCGTGGCTAAAGACACAAAGGCAAGAAGAATAGCAACCCAACAAAGAAGATTTAACAAACCAAATATGGAATGTCTCATCAAGGCCATCAAATCCCACGTAGACTTGGGAAAAACAGACCTCAATGAATTAACGCATAGCTGGGATTCCGGAATTCAAGCCATGGCGATCCCTAAAGAGAAACTCAAAACAAACGCAAACAAACACAAATCAGAACCTTGGTACAACATAACGCTGACCAAAATGAAAAGAGACCTTAGAAAACACGAAAGGAAGTGGAGACTTACCAAAACCAACGACCTCAAATCTGTGTACCTCAACCTCCTCGCAAAATACAAGGAAGAGGTAAACAAAGCCAAGAGGATGCACCATACCAACATCCTAAGCAAAGCCATCAACAAACCACGTGAACTCTTTGAACTAGTTAAATCATTAACGAAAACAGCCCAACCCGAACATCAAGGTAGCCCCATACATCCACAAACGCTTGCAAACCACTACGAAAGCAAGCTCACCACCAAAAGCTCCACCCTCTATCTACACACACCATGCCAACGAACAGAAGATGCGCCCAAACAGGCATGGAGTACATTCCACACCATCGATATGCAACAATCCATAAACATACTAACCTCAATAAATACCACCACCTCCCCACTCGACCCCTGTCCAACGGCATGGATAAAAGCAGCAAAAAAAGAAATAAACCAGCAAATATCCCACATCATAAACCAGTCACTAAGTCAAGGAATAATGCCTGCCCAACTGAAGCAATCGATAATAAGACCAATACTAAAGAACAACTCGCTCAATAAGGAAGATCCGACATCATACCGCCCCATCTCCAGCATTTCATTCCTCGCAAAGATCATTGAAAAAGCAGTACTCATACAACTTCAAGAACATCTTGACGACTGTGATACCCTAGATGCGCAGCAATACGGGTTCAGAAGAAATCATGGAGTTGAGACTCTTTTGATAGCGCTAATGAACAATCTCCTCAAAGGCCTAGAAGACAAAAAGAAAATGTTTATACTCATTTTCATTGACATCTCTGCCGCCTTTGACACTGTACACCATGGGATCCTCCTCAATAAATTGGAATCTATAGGAGTAATGGGAACCCCCCTCAAATGGTTCTCCTCTTACATAACGAACAGAACGCCGCAGGTACAATTCAACGGGGAGAAAGCTGAACCGTTCTCTCAAACGCAGGGCATACCCCAGGGTTCAGCCCTATCGGCATTACTGTTCAACGTTTACATGCAACCCCTCTGTGACATCTTCAAAAAGCATAATATTAAATACCACATCTATGCAGATGATATTATGCTGTACACGCAACTAGATACCGAGGACCCTCATTATACTCCGCTCGAAAATTGTCTGGAGGAGATGTTAAGATGGCTACAAAACAACAACATGGCAATTAACCATAAGAAAACAGAAGTCATGTATATATCCAGCAAACCAAACTTCAACCCCCCTCCCACAATCACCCTCTGCAACAACACGTATAGCACGAAGAAGGAAATCAAATATCTCGGAGTAACACTCGACTGCAACCTGAAAATGGAGACACACCTACGCAAAACAAATAAAGCCATCTTCCATAAACTTAGAGTGATACAACCACTACGGAAAATACTTGAGCCCAGTGATTTTCGGTCAGTAGCACAAGCCCTCATAATGCCACACCTAGACTACTGTAATGCCATCCTTCAAGGTCTGCCTAAAAAATCACTAAATATACTTCAGATGGCCCAAAACGTGACGGCCAGGATCATAATGGGAACAGGCATTACTGAACACATTACCCCCATCCTGATAGAGCTACATTGGCTCCCAATTGCAGCTAGGATACAATACAAGATGTTGGTGACCACCTTCAAACTAATAAACAACATATCCCCATCATTCCTATCATCACTAATCAGCACGCAACCTACAAATAGGGACAGAAGAACTATCAACTCAGGCAACCTACAAGTCCCCACCAACTTCAGAACAGTGAAAACAAGTACGAGTCGTAGAGCGTTCTCATTCTCTGCACCAACTCTCTGGAATCACCTCCCGTGTGAGCTGCGTTTAATCAAGGACATCACCAAATTCAGGAAGGAGCTAAAAACTCACCTATTTCGATGTCATTACAATCAGCTATGACCATCAACTGAGAGAGTATTCAAAACTGCTATATGTATAATTATGTAAATATGTATATATAGATGTAAGAATGTATAAGTCACCCCCTAAGACGCTAACCATGTGTGCTGTGACCCCAGTTATTTGTACATACCACCCCCCCCAGTCTTGATTGACAATCCCAGAACATGAATCAAACCGCTGCTGATCGCTGGAAGTAGCGGTATATAAATGTGCAGTAAATAAATAAAAAAATAAATAAATAAATCCATCCTGTAAAGGAGTGGCATCCAGACCTGGATCTCTGCCTGCTTATCTGACATTAGTGCCTGGGTGTCTCACCACCATCTGCAATTCAGTATGGCCAAAACTGAGCTCCTTATCTTTCTCCCTGATCACACTCCCCCCTTCCTCCTTTTCTATTTCTGTGGATAACATTCTACTCCTCCTTGTTTCCTCGGCTAGTAACCTTGGGGTCATCTTCGACTGCTCCCTCTCCTCCTCCATACACAACCAACATAGCTAAAAACATGTCACTTCTTTCACTATGTCATTGGGAAAATTTGTCTCTTCCTTTCTGAACACACTAAGACCCTTATCCATTCTCTAGTTACTTCCCGTCTAGAATATTGCAGCCTCCTCTTCTCTAGTCTTCCTCTGAATCATCTCTCCCCACTTCAATCTATTCAAAACCCAACTGCACGGCTAATCTTCTACTAGTGTCGCTATGCTCATGTCAGCTGTCTTCTCAAGTCACTTCATGGTCCCCCATCCTTTTCTACATCCAACTCAAACCTCTGACCTATAAGTGCCTTCATTCAGCTGTTCCTCACTATCTTTCCCTATCCCCCCTTCTAGGGAACTCCGCTATTCTGGCAGATCTCTTCTATCTGTGCCCTTCAATTCCACTGCCAACTCCAAACTTCCATCTTTCTACCTTGCTGCTCCTTATGCCTGGAAAAAACTACCTGAGGCTCTATCGGTGACTAAATCCAGGCTAAAAACTCACTTCGAGACAGCTTTTGGATCCTGATCCCCCCAGTCTCTTGTTCACCTCCTATGAGTTTCATTACCCTTCCCCTAGATATATCTTAATCCCCAGTTGTACTGTCTGTCTTGAGCAGACTGTAAGCTCTTATGAGAAGGGAATGTCTCTTATATGTCTCTGTGCAGCACTGCGTACGCCTTGTAGCAAATACAAATAATAAGTAGTAGTAGTGGCAGAAAGGCACACTCTCTCTTAACACCCGCATGTGACAGGGAAGAGTTATAAATTCCACCGTGGAGACTTTGAGGCTTATATGTGCGCTCCCTATATGAAATACAGAATACATATGCAGAATTGTGACCTGCCAGGCTATGCACAGTCCACACCCCGACAAACCCCCTCAGAACTTCCATCTATTAAGGACATCAACATGTCAATTGGACTCTTTCTAAAATGACTATTTACGCACATTTATACCCAATTATACATATGTAAACAGCAAATAAGGCTTCAAAAATACACATTTACCCAATCAATACCTCGATCAAAATCTCTCATTCTTATGTTGCATTTGTTATATTTGTCTTAGTAAAATGCTAACAGAAGTTAGGAAAACTGTCTGTTTCCTCATCCTGACCAGCAAATAGTAATATACCCCCCTCCACTATCATACTCTTCCTCACCACACACAGAATTATTCTCCATAAATATTTCACAGTTCAAGGTGTTTCCTGAAGGACCTTTATCCTAACTGACTCCACGCCATCCTTAATATATAGTGCCACTCCTCCAATAACTTCCTATTTATCTAAAAAACATTATTAAAAGCACCCGCGCACTACTATTCTCAGAGGTGTAACATGCCACAGTTGTATTACAAACACAACACACAAAACAACCTTTGAATCCAAAACCCCAACTAAAACCAATCCCCTTAACACCACATTAGTTTTCATTAAATCTGGAGTGGAGGAGTAGCCTAGTGGTTAGGGCAACTGCCTAGTACCCAGATGATCAAGGGTTCGATTCTCACTGGCACTCCTTTGGGCAAGTCACTTTACCCTCCATTGCCTCGGAAGAAAAGGCTGGCAATCTACTTCCAGTGATACATTGCCAAGAAAACCCAGAGGTAGCTGGGTCACTATGAGTCAACACTGACTTGATGGCACTAAAAAAAAAAAAAATCTGTTACCAATATCCTGCCTTTCCACAATAAAATGCTTTTGATTGCCCTATCGTTTCACTATAAATTTGCACCTGAGTTTTACAGTGACCCACTACCTCCTTCCTTCCGGTGCCTCAGATGCACATTAAGTCTATATTTAGTGCCATACAATCTAACTCTGCAATCTTATTTTTAGATTTCCTGCATTTGCATACAGATTATTCAAAGTATGCATTTTATTCATATTCACAACCTGTTTAACAGATAATTATAAGTAATTGCAAATTATCCCTATCTGTTCTGTTTTAAAATGCATTTAGGATACTTCAGCCCTTATGACAACCTCTCTCCTTGCTACAAATGTGCACAGGCAAAAAAAGATTTAGTCCATTTTCAGAATTTTTAAAACTTTTGATTTTGGGGCACTATTTTCAATTTAGTTCATTCCATTAAAGTTTTAATGTTCATTGAAACTTTTTAATGCAACCCGATTGTAAGAGTAGTTACTCACCTGTAACAGGTGTTCTCCAGGAGCAGCAGGAATCAGTCCTCACATATGGGTGATGTCGGCGCCGACGGAGCCCCCGTGTGGAGCATTTCCCCAGCTTTCAAGGAAAGCCTTGGGGAATGCAGCACGCATGCGCAGTCCCCTTCCCGCCCAAGGGTGCCATCTTGCTCAATCTGATGACATAGCTAAAAGACAGCAAAACACAAAATGAAGTATATGACTGCAACTCCAGGGGAGGATCGTGAGGACTGATTCCTGCTGCTCCTGGAGAACACCTGTTACAAGTGAGTAACTACTCTTTCTCCAGGACCAAGGAGGAAGTCAGTCCTCACATATGGGACTCCCCAGCTCTAGGCTACCGGGAACCCTAAGCTGAAAAAATGGCTCCCTCTCAACAGCCTCAGCATTTGTGAGAAGAATATCCTCTGATAACGCCCCCATACGGTAGCCCAGCACAAGGGCCGGAGGGTAGGAGTTGCCTAAACCTCAAAGATATTATGGAGTACCGCCTGTCCGAAAGCACTACCCCTTCGGGACTCTCTCTCGAGGCAGTAGTGGGCTGCAAAAGTCTGGCTTGAAGAACAAGTAGCAGCCCGGCAGATGTCTGCCAATGGAACAGAGCGGAGATGAGCTACTGACGCGGCTTTTGCCCCGACATGGTGGGCCATGACTCGACCCTGCAAGGGGAGGTCAGCTGCCTTATTTATTTATTTATTTGAGTGCTTTTCTATACCGCCCCTTCCAGAGATCAGGGGCGGTTTACAAGGAACTTAAACAACAATATAGCAGAACAGTGCAATATTGAATTACATTAAATATTAGGTGAACATAAACTAGGTTACATAATAACTAGGTTAAATGGAAAACAATGTGAGGGTTATTAACATAAAAGGAAATATAAAACTATGTTACAAGGAGTCATAAAACTATGTTACAAGGAACCAGAAGGGTAGATTTACATGGTTAGTAAGAGACTATAATAGTTATTTGTGATCATAAATAAAGTATTGGGAGTAGACTAACTTGGGTGGATGAGAAAATGAAGTCCGGCATTAGGTGGGGTAGACCTGTGTTTGGTTTGTTGCATGTTTTTGTGTAGTAAATTTGGTTCCAGGTTGTAGGTTGCTATAGTGTTGACTAAATAGGTAGGTTTTAAGTTCCTTCCTGAAAGATGTAAGATCTTTAATCTCTCTGAGGTATAGTGGGAGTTTATTCCATTGGCTGGGAGCATAATATGAAAAAGCAGTGTTGGTGGTTATTTGCTTTGATTTTGTCACTGCAATGGGAATTAATAGCATGTTGAGGTTAGTTTTTCTTCTGGTTCTGTTTTCTTGTGGGGTTTGGAGTAGAGTGGCCAACTGTGATGGGGCTAGGTCATTAATGAGTTTAAAAGTGGTGACAAGTGTTTTATATTGAATCCTACTATAGATAGGAAGCCAGTGGAGAGCGTATAGGATAGGAGAGATGTGATCGAATATTTTAGCTTTCATAATTATTCGAGCAGTGACATTCTGAGCTCTTTGAAGGATGTGTAAATTCTTTTTGGATGTTCCTTGGAGTATGCCATTGCAGAAGTCTAAATGTGGCATAATAAGAGCCTGGACAACTGTTCTGAAGTCATTGATGTCGATGAGGGGTCTGAGTTGCTGTATAGTTCTCAGTTTGAAAAATATAGTTTTGGCAGTCTGTTTTATGTGGTTAGTCATGCTTAGGGTCTTGTCTAGTGTAACTCCAAGGTATTTAATTTCAGACTTGACTGGGAGAGTAATGTTCATAAGGTTGATGGAAGTTGGAGGAGTGAAGGTGGTATTTCTGGTTACGAAGAGTGCTTCGGTCTTTTTGAAATTGATATCCATATGGATTGAGTGAAGCCATTTTTCAGCTTCAAAGAGGCAGGTGGCGATTTTGTTGAAATTAAGGTTAGCTATGTCTAACGGGGCGAATAGCATGATGTCGTCTGCATAGATGAAATATTTTAGATTGTGGCGTTGAAAGATTGTGCAAATAGGTTGTATGTAAAGGTTAAAGAGTAATGCAGAGAGTGAGGATCCTTGAGGGATACCACGCTCTTGGGGGAATGGTAGTGAGGGGGAATGGTCTAAATGGACATATTGGAAGCGATTAGAAATGTAGGACTTAAACCAGTTAAGAGTGGTATCTTTTAAACCTAGTTGGGATAGTCTAGATAAGAGCGTAATATGATCAACGCTGTCGAAGGCTGAAGAAATGTCAAGGAAAATGAGCAAGAAGGTCTGCTTTATATTATCCATACCTCGGATAAGTGAATCAAGAAGGGATATGAGTAGGGTTTCTACTCCGTGATATGAGCGGAAACCATATTGGTACTCATCTAATGGGAAGTTCATATCAATATGATCCTGAAGTTGTGTCTGAGCTACCTTTTCAATAATTTTAGCTAAGAAAGGTATGCTTGCAATGGGGCGGTATGAGGAAGGGTCAGAACTGTTAAGGGTTTTATTTTTTAGTAAAGGGCGAATAGCCGAGTATTTCAGATCATCCGGCATGAATCCTTGAAGTAGAGATTGGTTTACCAGCTTCAAAATGTATGGGGCTAGTTCAGATTTTGTTGCTTTAACCCAAGACACCGGGCAAGGGTCAAGTAATGACGTGGTAGTATTAAGGTTTGATATAATCTCTATCAGTTGTTTGTTGGAAATTGTATGGAATGAGCTCCATTCCGTGATGGATTTTGGTGTGGGAGAGGTCAAGATAATGCTTGGACGGGCGCTTAGTTTAAGTTTATTAGCAAAATGGTTTGCAAGGAGTTGTGGATCTATTGGTGTTTTGTTAGGAGTGTTATCGGGAACCTTAGTTAGAGATTTAATAATCTCAAAAAGTTCTCTGGGTCGATTGATGGCATTAGCTAATGTTTTAGTGTGGAATAGTCTTTTTGTGTTGTTAATGGCTTCCTTGTAGGTTTTAAGGCTTGTGAAGTATTGAACCCTGAGTTCAGTGGTTTTTTTCTTCCTCCATTTAGACTCTAATTTCCGAAGGTTTTTCTTTAGTGTAGCAAGCTCAGAGGTGTACCATTTCTCAGTCAATTTAGATCTAGATTTTCTTTTATTAGAGGTTGAATATTTAGCTTCTGCTTCAATAATGGAGTTCCAGGTAGAAACAAGATCGTTAAGATTGTTTGAGGTGTTGTCTAATTTTGGGGAAATAGATTCCAGAAAACTTTCCTTGTTAAACTGGCGAAATCTTTGTTCTGTGAATTTGTTGTTACCATGAGTAGAGTTGGTGGGTTGGAAAGGGAGAGAGAAATGTATCATGAAATGATCTGACCATGGTACCTGAGTTGTGGTGGGTGGTGTAGGAATCGATGAGAGTGTGAAGTGTGATGGTATGAATATTAAATCAAGGGTATTACCTTTGCAGTGAGTGGGGTGGGTCATTATTTGTTTAAATTCCATTTCCTCCATTGCTTCAAGGAAGGATAGTGCATGGCTATCTGGTAATGAGGCAAGGTTAAGGTCTTCTAAGATAACAGAGGGCTTTCTCAGTGAGGAGTTACATGCAGCCTCAAGTATTATGTCTAGACTATGTATGTCAGTTGTGGGGGGTCTGTAGATAAGGCAGATGGCCATGGTGTGACTTTCCACTCTAAGGATATCAATACCATCATGTTTATCTAGTAAGGTAGACGAAAGATTGAGATGCGATTTTGCTATTATAAGAACTTGTACGCCCAGGAGATAAAATCTGCTACCCAAGTGAACAACGTACGCTTGGAGACAGGTAACCCTAGTTTATTAGGGTCAAAGGAGACGAAGAGCTGAGAAGCCCTTCAATGCCCCCTCGTACGTTCTATGTAAAAAGACAACGCCCTCTTATAGTCCAGGGTATGTAAGACTGTTTCAGCCCGGCTGGTATGCGGCCTGGGAAAGAAGGTCGGAAGAACCACCTCCTGGTTGAGGTGGAAAGAGGAGACCACTTTTGGAAGGAACTTTGGGTGGGTCCATAGGACCACCCTGTTCCTATAGAACAGTGTGTATGGTCTATCAGAAACCAGAGCTTGTAGTTCACTCACACGTCTGGCCGAGGTAAGAGCTACCAGGAAGAGCGCTTTCCAAGAAAGGAAGCACAAATAGCAAGTAGCCATCGGCTCAAACGGTGGGCGAGTAAGTTGCTGCAAGACCACGTTCAAATCCCACTCAGTCACCGGTGGACGAACTGAAGGCTTCAGAACTAGACCTCTGAGGAAGCGGGACACCAAAGGATGAACCGACAGACTGTCCCTCCACCGGTAAGTGGGGCGCTGATAGAGCACTGAGGTGGACCCGAACAGAGTTAGACTTAAGACCTAGGTCTGACAGGTGAAGTAGATACTGCAGTATTATTGGCACAAGGCACGAGAAAGGATCTTCACTGCGCTGAGCACACCATATTGTGAACCTACGCCACTTGAGGGCATAGGACTTTCTGGTGGACTGCCTCCTAGAGGCCAAAACCACCTCTTCAACCTCCTTAGGTAGAAGCAAGGGAGCTAGCACTATCCTTTCAGCAGCCAGGCCATCAGATTGAGGGACTTGAGATTGGGGTGCAGAAGAGAACCCTGATCTTGAGACAGGAGATCGTATTGCAACCCCAGAGGGAAAGGAGTTTCCACCGCCAACTGTAGCAGAAGTGGAAACTACGGTTGCCTCGGCCATCTGGGGGCTACCAGAATCACCGAGACCTTGTCCCGGAGAATCTTGAAAAGAGTTCGGGCCACCAGGGGCGTGGGAGGAAATGCATACAGGAGGCCCGTAGACCAAGAGATCAGAAAAGCATCTGCAGCCATTCTCAGGGGATGCGGCTGTCTGGAGCGAAACCTGGGCAGCTGACGGTTCAGTGGACTTGCAAAGAGATCGATGGATGGAAGTCCCCATCGTAGGAAGATCTGCTGGACCACCAATGGATTCAACTGCCATTCGTGGGGCTGGAGAATCCTGCTTAGCTTGTCTGCTAAGATGTTCTCCTGACCAGGTAGATAAACTGCTTTGAGAAACATGCCTTGTTTGACTGCAAAGGAGCAAAGGGCCTGCGCCTCCTGACATAGGAGCCTGGACCCTGTGACCCCCTTGCTTGTTCACATAGAACATTGCTACCTGATTGTCTGTCTGAACTAAGACAGACTGGTGAGAGAGGGCATGAGAAAAAGTCTGTAGAGCCAAGCGGATTGCCCGCAGCTCCAAAAGATTGATCTGCTGTGTGGCCTCCCAAGGAGACCAGAGGCCTTGAGTGCACGTGCCCTGGCAATGTGCACCCCAGCCCTTTAAGGAAGCATCGGTCGTCAGCACCCTTGTGTGTGCTGGAGCCTGAAAAGGTACTCCCCTGAGAAGGTTTGGGAGATAAAGCCACCACTGCAAGGAGTCCAAAAGTGGTTTGGACACCTTTACTCTGTCTCGGAGGTCGCCTGTGGCCTGTGCCCACTGAGCTCTGAGGCACCACTGAGCAGCCCGCATGTGCAGACGGGCATTCGGAGTCACATGTACCGAGGATGCTATGTGGCCCAGGAGCCGCAGGAAGTGCCTGGCGGAGACCTGAGAATTGCTTTGGAACTGGTTCGCCAAGTCCATCAGTCTGTAGGCCCTGTCCTCGAGCAAGTAAGCTCTTGCCTGCAGGGTATCTAATCTTGCCCCTATAAACTCTAGGTTCTATGAGGGGAGCAAAGTGGACTTTGCGTAGTTTATGACAAAGCCCAGATGCTGAAGGAGACAGTGCGAAGAGTGGCTTGTCTGGCCTCCTGGAGAGACTGGCCCCGATGAGCCAGTCGTCCGGGTATGGGAAGACAAAAATTCCCTGATTCCTGAGATAGGCTACCACCACCGCCAGGCATTTGGTGAAAATCCTGGGGGCGGGGGTTAGGCCAAAGGGCAGTACCCTGTACTGAAACTGGTTTCCTCCCACCACAAATCTGAGATATTGTCTGTGGTCTGGGTGAATGAGGATGCGAGTATAAGCATCCTTTAGGTCTAAGAAGCATAACCAGTCTCCCTGCTGGAGCTAGGGCAGCAGTATCCCAAGGGTAAGCATCTTGAACTTTTCCCTCTCCAGAAACTTGTTTAGGTTTCGCAAGTCTAGGTTAGGCCAGAGGCCTCCTGTCCTTTTTGGTACCAGGAAGTACATGGAGTAGAAGCCTTGCCCTTCCAGGTGGTGAGGCACCGGTTCCACTGCCTGTTCCTTTAGAAGACTTGTCAACTCCTGAAGGAGGAGGGTTTCTGTGCAGAGGGAGTCTTGGAGGATCCCCTGGAAAGTAGGAGGGGGGTAGCTGGTGGAAATGGAGCATGTAGCCCTTTTGGACTATGCTGAGTACCCAAGTATCCCCTGTGATGGCTGGCCACCTGTAGGCGTACAGGGTCAGCCGACCTCCTGTTCTGAGTGGAGCCAGCTGTGGAGAAGAGACTATGCTGTGGGAGTCAAAACCCCGCTTCCTGCTGTGCAGGAGCCGGAGCTGGCGGCTTGGGGGTCTTCTGCCTACGGGGCCCATACCCCTGCCCCTTGGCCTGCTGGCCTTGTTGGGGAGCTGGAGAGGCCTGATATTGAGGGTAGGATTTGTAGGCAGCACCCTTCCTCGGGAAAAAGGGCTTCTTTCCCGAGCCCTTTTTTTTTGAGAAGGGGCAGAATTCTTCCTGGACAGCCTTGTCCTGGTGAGAGTCTCAGTCTCGATTTCTGCAGCCTTTTCAGTCATGGGCTTACCAAAAAGGTCTTCACCTCAGCAGGGGACATCGACCAACTCGTCCTGTACCCATGACTCCAGGTCTGATGACTGTAGCCAGGCCTGACGGCGTGCACCGAAGCCGGCCGCGGCTACCCGGGCCGAAACCTCGAAGCCATCATAGGCTGCTCAAGAGATAAAACTTTGAGCACTCTCGGATCCCTGTTGACAAAGCCTTGAACCTCTGCAAAGGTTCCTCGGAGAGGCCAGCTGAGAACCCAGCAATCTCCTTTGCCAGGTCTCGTAGGTACATGCCCATGTACAGCTGGTAGGTCTGAATACGGCAAGATAGCATAGAGCCCTGGAAGCACTTTCTACCGAGGGCATCCAAGTTCCGAGCCTCCCGGCCAGGGGGCACCAAGGAGTGCATCTTCTGACTCTTTAGTCGGTGCATGGCAGAGTCCACAACCATGGAGTTGTGCGGTAGCTGCGCCTTTTGGAACCCAGGGCTCTTACGGACTCGATAAATGGAATCGACCCGTTTGCTAAGAACCGGCGCCGAGGCCGGTGCCTCCCACATACGGAAGAGCAGCCGTTCCAGCATCGGAGGAACCGGTACAGTAAAGGCTTCCTTCGGAGGAAAGTCATACTGGAGGGCATCGAGCTCCTCGGCATCCGCAGGGAAGGCCAAAGCTTTGGCCATGTCCCTCACGAATTCCGAGAACCAGGTATCTTCCGGGGGGACCTTCTCCGAGGCTCGGACTCCAGTGAGTCCGAAGGGACACACCGGGTGCAGAAGGTGTCCGGGGACTCCTCGTCCTCCGTCTCCCACACCGACTCCTCCGAGGAGGAATCGAGCGGCTCCAGCCATGTGGGCCTCTGTGCCACCCGCCCCAACGCCGAAGGTATCGGCGTCGACAACCTCGGCCCCGCACGGGAGGTCGAGGGGGACCTTGACCGAGGATCGACTCGAGACTTCATTGACTCGAAGATCGGCTCGGTCTCCGGGGTCGACTTGGACGTCGAGGTCCCGGTGGTCGGGGCAGATACACCGGTCAGACCGGCGATCAGCACCCGCTGCTGTTCCATGAAGGCAGCCAAGCTGCTCTCCAAGGCCGTCAACCTGAGTCCAAGCTCAGGAGACTCAGCAGCCCCCGATATCGGCTCCCCCCGGAGGAGAGTCCACGAGGACAACAGCACTTACATGACTCGGGGACTCCGGCTCCACGCGAGGTAACTTGGACGGCCTCTCCGACTCCGAGAGCCCGGGGTGGCGGGCAGGGCTACGCAACCTGGCCCTCGAGGATCCAGGAGCCTCCACCGACGCCGCCCTCGTGAGCTTCTTCTTTATTCTGTGCTCCCGTGTGGGAGACTCCCTCTCAGAGGAATCCCGACGGCGCTCGGAGTCAGACTCCCAAGATGTCGAGGCCTCTGACGAAGTCCGGGCCCGGCCAGATGCGGACTCTGAGAAAATTCTCACGTTGATGCTGACGGCTCCAAAGTGCCTTCGACGACATTTTGCTGCATGGGCCACAGGCCAGCGGGTCATGGTCGGGCCCGAGGCAATGGAGGCAGAAGTCATGTGGGTCGGTGAGAGACATAACTTTCTTGCACCGATCACACTTTTTGAACCCGCTGGCAGCCATTGGGGGAAAAAGGGCCCCTGCAAGGTCAAAAGACCGGGCTGCCAGTGAAAACACAAAAAGAGCGCGAATGCTAGTCACGAAGGACAAAAAAAGAAAATCAATACTCCGGACTCAATACCGGTTACCGAGCCCAGGCAGGAAGGGGAACCGGCGTCGAACCGGATCAGAAAAAGCCAAAATAGCCGAAAAAAATAGACTTTTCCCGGGTGACACGAACTCACGTCCGTTGGGTTCCGCGGAAAAAGAAAGACTGAGCAAGATGGCACCCTTGGGCGGGAAGGGGACCACGCATGTGCGCTGCATTCTCAAAAGCTTTCATTGAAAGCTGGGGAAATGCTCCGCACGGGGGCTCCATCGGCGCCGACATCACCCATATGTGAGGCCTGACTTCCTGCTTGGTCCTGGAGAACATATGTACATTCATACAGAGAAAAACAGAGAGAATATAACAAACTCATATAAACCACAAGAAAGAATAACACGCGAATATCATCATGAGGTTCTTAAACCGTCACAGTGTGAGATAGTAAAATCTCTCACTAAGTCTCCGCAGAATTAAGTCACCGGTGCAATAATACCAGAGGAATTCTCATCTTATTTACAAAACAAACTCATTTGCACAAATCACACAAGAAGTCCAGCTCACGCACCTAAGACAGATCCTGCCAACACAAACAACTAGTCCTCCTTCCACCTAAACACAGCAGAGCATTGCAGTAAACTGCTGAAGACATCGAACACAACCACATCTCCATCTGACCCTTGTCCAACCTCCTGGATAAAGATGACCACACAAGAACTCGCTCCTATGCTCTGCAAAATAATAAATCTCTCCCTATCACAAGAATTCATGCCTCCCCTGATAAAAACCTCCTCCATAAGACCTTACTTAAAAAGCAATGCACTTGACCCCTACTCATCATCCTCATACTGTCCTATTTCCAGCATATCCCTCTTAGCAAAAATAATAGAAAAAAAATGTTCAAAGACAATTATAAGACCACAATGACTCAGCTGCCCCTCTGGATTCACAACAATATGGATTCCAGCAATATCATGGGGTAGAAACACTTTTAACCTCTCTAACCAACACAATTCTTAAAGGAATTGAAAGCCTCAAAACTAGGATACATACTTATCTTCATAGACATAATATCCGCCTTTGACTCAATAAGCCATACCATATTCCTAGACAGACTGATGGAGATAGGAATCACTGGCACACCGCTATCATGGTTTCGCTCTTATCTGGCTGACAGTTCCAAGTCAAGATCAAGAACCAAACCTCCAGACTTTTCACACTGCACCAAGAAGTTCCAGAGGGCTCTGCACTATCTGCCCTCTTATTCAACCTATATGTACAACCGGTCTGCAAAATTATACGAGATCAAAATATACACTACCTCCTTTAAGTGGATAACCTGATGATTTATGCTCCATTTGACACCAGAAAACCCGATTACTCCACCATAGCTTCTTGCATGAAATCAATAACAAACTGGCTGGAACAGCACAACCTTACAATCAACATAAGAAATCAGAAGCCCTCACAATTACGAGAGACACCGCCTATACCCCACCAGATAATCTAATAGGTACTCTCTCAATCCCCATGAAGGAGGAAGTGAAATACCTAGATGTAACCCTGGACCAAAGGCTCAGCTTTCAAGCACACATTAAGAAAACCACATCCACAGCTTACTACAAAATGAAGACCCTACAAAACCTATGACCTCTACTAGACTATAACCACTTCCACACTGTATGTCAAGCAATAATCACGCCACTTCTAAATTATTGCAACTTAATACTTCAAGGACTATCAAAAAACACAACCCAGTCCCTGCAACTAGCACAAAATACTGCAGCACAACCAATCACCAGATCCAAAAGACAAGCGCACATTATTCGGGATTGTATGGGTAGCGAATGAAGTGATTTTAGGACTGGAGTAAAATACAAATCAATAATGATGACCTTCAAGACTATGAACAACCATTCCACTGACTGCTTAAAACAGCTAATCCAGACAATGACAGACACTCGATCAAGGATGACAACATCAAAACACTCTGTCAACTACGTTCATCAAGAGCAAATACCTCACGAACAGCACACCAAAGAGCGTTAGAATACTTCAACCCATCCCTCTGGAACTCACTCCCTCACCAATTAAGATCAATTAAGGACTCCTCTGACTTATGGAAAAAACTAAAAACACACCTGTTCACTGAATACTTGGGTACAACACTGTGCCCAGTCTTAGCACTCAAATACCCCTGCCATTCGCCCCTTACACATTATTGTCTGCTGCCTAAACTGAGTACCCCATATTAGATTTGTAAATAGTTGTTGTTGAAATGCTATGTAGTTCAACTTTGTAATGTATAAAGTTATAATGTCAACTGTTTTACGTAAAACTGTTCTGTCGACCTGTCCAAGAAAGGTAGACATGTCTTCAGTAGTAGACTGGCTAATCTACTGAAGAGGGCTTTAAACTAGATTCGTTGGGGATGGGTGAAGAAAGCCCCCAGGTAAGTGAAAGCCTCCAGGTAAGTGATACATTAAATATCTTTATGGAAATAGGTAAAAGTGGTAACATACGGAAGGCAGTGTGTATAAATGCCCGTAGCAGGGGAAATAAGATCCCTGATGTTGAAAGCTTTGGTGGGAGTGGCCGACTTGGATTTAGTGGCAGTTACAGAAACATGGTTCACAGAAAACCATGACGGGGATGTAACTATACCTGGCTATACTTTATTCAGAAAAGACAGGGTAGGAAGAAGGGGAGAAGGAGTGGCACTATATGTAAAAAATACTATTAAAGCTTTGGAATTATAGAACTTAAAAGGGAGAGAGGAGGCATTGTGGGTTAAACTAGAAAGAGGGAAAGAGAAATCTATTTGCATTGGCGTGATATACAGACCTCCCTCACAAGAGGAAGAGGTGGACAGAGAGTTAATTGAAGACATACACAGCATTGCTAGGAAAGGGGAAGTGCTACTGACAGGGGATTTCAATATGCCAGGATGTTGATTGGCACATTCCTGCTGCAGTATCATCTAGAAGTAAAGAGATCCTGGATTCTCTACAGGGAGAACTATTCAGGAAATTGGTAACAGACCCCAGACGTGAAGGGGCCATACTGGACTTTGTGCTTACCAATGGTGAAAGTGTTTTTGATGTTATAGTGGGAGATCATTTTGCATCCAGTGATCACCATATGGTGTGGTTCAGTATTAGGACTAGGGCTGTTAGAATCCATTCAAAGGTGAGGGTCTTAGACTTTAGGAAGACTAACTTTGCCAAGATGGGCCAATACCTCAGGGAGTCGTTAGCGGGATGGGAACAGCGGGCAAAACTGAAAGGGGATATTTTAAGGGCAACCAACCTTTTTGTTAAAATGGTAAATAAAGGTGAAGAAAAAGAGGGAGGCCTTCATGAAATACAAGAGATCACAGGGAGAGGAAGACAGGCATCTATATTTGGAAAAACTTAGAGAAGCTAGCAAAGTAGTCAGGAAAGCAAAGATTCAAAAAGAGGAGGAAATAGCCAATGCAATAAAATGGGGGGATAAGACATTTTTCAGATACGTTAGTGAGAAGAGGAAGGGCAAAAGTGGTATTGTCAGACTCAATGGTGAAGGGGAGGAATATGTAGAAGCTGATGAGGATAAAGCGGAATTGCTTAACAAATATTTCTGTTCTGTGTTCACAGATGAAGAACCAGGAGCCAAGACCTCAGAAAACACCCACAAACAGGAACAGAAGCGAGGGATATCTTGAACAATTTTCAGAAGACTGTGTTCGTGAGAAACTAGCTCAACTTAAAGTAGACAAAGCGATGGGACTGGATGGGATACACCCTAGAACACTGAGGGAACTTGGAGACATTCTAGCAACTCCACTGACTGACCTTTTCAATGCCTCGTTTGAGTCGGGAGTGGTGCCAAAGGACTGGAGAGATGCTCATGTGGTGCCTTTACACAAAAGCAGAAGTAAGGATGTAGTTGAAAACTACAGGCCGGTTAGTTTAACTTAGGTGGTGAGTAAATTATTGTAATCGTTGCTGAAAGAGAAAATAGTGAGGTTTCTGGAGTCCAGCGGATTACAGGATCCAAGGCAGCATGAATTCACCAGAGGCAGGCCTTGTAAAACAAATCTGATTGATTTCTTTGACTGGGTGACCAGGGAGTTGGACCGAGGGAGAGCCCTAGATGTGGTGTATTTAGATTTTTGTAAAGCCTTTGACACCGGTCCTCACAGGTGACTTATAAACAAACTGAGCACCCTAGGGATGGACCCTAAAGTTACTGCCTGGGTTAGAAATTGGTTGTGTGAGTTGCGACAAAGAGTACAGGTAAATGGAGCTCACTCTGAGGAGAAGGACGTTACCAGTGGTGTGCCCCAGGGATCTCCTTGGTCCGATTCCTTTTAACATCTTTGTTAGTGATATAGCGGAAGGGCTGTTGGGTAAGGTTTGCCTCTTTGTGGATGATACCAAAATCTGCAATAGAGTAGACACCCAGGAAGGTGTAGATAACATGAGGAGGGATCTAGCTAAGCTTGAAGAATGGTCTAGAATTTGGCAGCTGGGATTTAATATTAAAAAATGTAAGGTCATGCATTTGGGCTGCAGCAATCCAAGGGAGCAATATAATATAGGGGGTGAAGTACTTTTGTCCAGCAAAGAAGAGCGGGACCTAGGCGTGGCTGTCTGATGATCTCAAAGTAGCTAAACAGGTAGAAAAGGCGACGGCAAAAGCTAGAAGGATGCTTGGGTGCATACGGAGAGGAATGGCTAGCAGAAAAAAGGAGGTGATAGTGCCTTTGTATAAGTCTTTGGTGCAATCTCATTTGGAGTATAGTGTGCAATTCTGGAGACCGCACCTTCAAAAGGATATAAACAGAATGGAGTCAGTACAGAGGGTGGCTACTAAAATAGTTAGTGGTCTTCATTATAAAGCATATGAGGACAGACGTAAGGATCTTAATATGTACACCTTAGAGGAAAGGCAGGATAGAGGTGATATGATTGAGATGTTTAAAGACCTCCATGGCATAAATGTACAGGGAGAGAGCCTCTTTCAATTGAAAGCAAATTCTGCTACGAGGGGACATGGGATAAGGGTGAAGGGGGATAGATTCAGGAGTGATATGCGGAAATATTTCTTTACGGAAAGAGTGGTGGATCCGTGGAATTGTCTCCCAGTGGAGGTGATAGAGATGAGAACAGTATTTTGACGTCCTCATTTTGCCAGTCTTCTTTGAAAATACTTCAGTCTGAAACATGCACGCCTGAAAGACTGTCATCTTTCCCCTATGATCTGGTTGAAAAGCTGCTCGCTGTTTTTTTTTAAATGTTCATACCAGCAGCCAAGTTCTTCCCTGGTTAAGATAGAATAGGCTCCCTTGTCCCCAAAATGTTGCCCAGTTCCTAATAAATCTAAAACCGTCTCCCCTGTACCATCCATTGAGACGCAACCTGCTCTCAATGGATGGTATTTAAACATGGAATAGGAAGTATTTCTGAGCCTGCTATTCTGGAAATTCTGTATTTCATTTTTCTACCTAAAATTGACTTCTAGAACCTCCCTATGGAACTCTTCTATAATATGATACTCTTTATATTAAATGTATTTATGGCTCTTTTTTATTGTAAAGCGCATTGATCCGAGTAATTGGGAATGTAGTTGTATAGAAGTATATTTTAGAATAGATTTGATTCTGTTTTGTGAGACCCACATGTACCACAATCAATGGCTCTTGTCCTGCATTTATTAAAAACCTGTTTAGATGACATAGGATCTTCCACCTTCACACCAGGCAGGCAAGTTACTCATCAACTTCCACACCCACCACTTATCTACATCCCTAATGATGGAATTTCCAACTACAATGACAGTCCTAACTCTTCCCTCCTGAGCACATGCCCTTGTAGAGCATCCTCAATGCAAAGGATATTGTATCACCTGGAGGGCAGGTTCTAACTACAAAATCACTTCCTGCCATAACCAAGGTGATACTCTCCTTCCAGATGACCTTGCTTCTCTAGCACATGGGCTTACAGAATAGAGGTAAGACATTTATACTATGTCCCTAAAGATATCCTCTATATTCTTTTCTATCTGCCTCAAATCCCTGAAATATGCCACTCTAGTCTCGAAAGATCAGACTTTTCTGAAGGCCAGGAGCTCTTTACACTGGCCACACATACATGCAACTTCTCACCAGCTGGTAGATACATGTGGCACTTGGTGTAAACAGTCCTTTAGGACAAATTTAAGCATATGGGTGTCGATCTTTATTTTGGACAGCTCAATACATTCAGTTCTTCTGGGTAAGGAGAAAGTGCAAAACAAAAAAAGGCAGGAAGCATAACAAACTAATCTGACCTGTTGAGAAATTTCTATTCACAAACCCACCTTTGTTTCAAAACGGCCCTCAGAGCTTCTTTCTGGCCAGTGGTGTAGTGAGAAACACAGATATCATTCACTGCCAAGTAAGAAGAGAAAAAAAAAACAACCTTAGCAATATGTAAAGCTCAATTTCAGAGAAAAAAAAGATGGGGTAGGCTCACGGTGCTTTAGTCTTTATTGGAAGATGAAAGCTTTGCTAAAATAATATAAGAAAAAGTGTCAAAGTACAATAAACGCATTCCTTTTGAAGACTAATCACTCAAATAGCATTGCAATAGGCTTTTAAAGTAGTACTTAGAGGGCAACTTTCCTATATGAGCTTCCTGAAAAAAAAGACCAAACAGCAAGAAAAGCTCACAGATACCATCATTTGGAAAAAAATATATAAAAGAGCGCTCAGCTCAGGTGCCACAGGAACTAAATAAGTTCAAGGCCAAGGTTAGAACTATGCAGATTTCCCAAATAAAAACAAACAGTCATTAAGATACCTTAACAATAAATATGATGGACATAGAGGAGGTGCTGCTGACCAAGCTGTTTAGGAAAAAGCAGGTAAAGTCATGCAGAGGACAAATTAGATCAGAAGAGGGGAAAAAATCAAGTATTCCCAAGGTTCTATGAGAGATTAAATGCATCAGGAGGCTTAGCAGTAAAAGACTGCCTATATCAGTTTTTGCAAAGATAACTCTTCCAAAAGTGGATGAGAACCAACACCTTTTCCTCAGTACACATATAGAAACAGATGAGATTGCCCTAATAGTGAGGCCCTTGGCCAGAAGCAAAATGCCCAGCTCCTGACCGACATGAAATTTGCACATTTTTGTTCCATTAATAGCTAAGGGGTTCTTCGGTTTTTGCATTGAACTGCTCTAAAATAAGGCTAAAATTATGCTCAAACACAAAACAGACAAAGAAATTAAATTGTAAGTCATAAAGGCCCATTTCATTATTTGATTAAGATGTAAAGGTTTTACCAAAGTATCGCAATCCAAATTGGAGAAAGTACTCCCCTTGTTTGTTCACAAAGAGCAGACAAGATTTCTAAAAGGAAAATCAGGGATTACTATTACCAGAAGACTTTTTAAATCGGATACCTTTGGCAAAGAAAACTATGACTGCTGGTATTTCTTTAGCTTTGGTATTTGTTTTATACCTTGGAGCAATTTAGAATGCCCTTCGGTTTTATAAAATATATTACATTCCTCTACACAAGGTCAATTGTGAGACTTTTGCTAAAATGGTAATTATTAAAGAAGTTTCAGATAAAGGGAGAATAAGACAGGGGTGGTCTCTATTGCCGCTCATTTTATTTATTTATTTAGACAGATTTGTATACCACCTTATCCTACAATCAAAGTGGTCACATCACAATTGGAGGGTTACATTTAACATGAGGGTACTTAACATTATACAATGAACTCGTATGTCTAGTTGGGATGAGTGGATATCGAGTTGGCGGAGGTAGCTGCATTACCATTCGGGTGGAGACTGTTGTCTGTTTGCTCATTTGACCCGACACTAACCTCTGGCCCAAATAGTAATGGCAAAGGCCACAAAATATCACGGTACCTTGACCACATTCTCATAATTTAACAAGTGTCAGCAAATCAACCCCAAACTTCTGGAAATGTGGGTGGAATATGGAACTTTCAGCGTATAAAATTAATTGGGACAAGCTGGAGATGCTCCAGATAGTGAAAATTTTGTTGATTTGTACCTATGGTGAAATTAGATCTTACCTGCTCATTTTTTTCCCTTTCATCCCTCCATTTCAATCCAGACACGTGGGTTTATGCTTCCCTTTCTGCAGGAGGAGACTGAGAAACACTGGTTTGATGATGCTAGTGTATAAGGGCCCTGTGCACCCTCCTCTCACTGATATTTCCGCAACAGACGCCACAAAAAACAGCTATTAATTAACATATCCATCATTTACAAATCAAACTATACCTACCAAATAACAACTTCTGCTCCAACAGTGGATATGAATGACTGTCCACTAGAGCCTAAGCCAACCTACGGTCCCAAGAGCAGAACAACCTCCTAGAGCACAGTGCAAAAGGGTCAGACTCCACACACTTGCCTCCCCCTCTTTTGGCTTGAACCAAAAGAAATAGTAATTAGATCTTACCTGCTAATTAGTGTTCCTGAAGGAACGACAGTCCAGTCCCTTTACTTCTGGGTTACGCAACCCTTCCAGCAGCTTGGAGGCTGAGCCCAACCTTTTTGGGGATGGAGCGGTATAAATACCACTGGGACCACCCACCAACTCCAGTATTCGATTGAAAAAGCAGATCTAACGAACTTCCAAATCAAAACTCCATAACGTAACATAATATAAAACCTCAAAACCTATCCAACAGGCTCTTTTTTTTTTGGAAAGAAATATATATATAAAAGGGAAAAAGGAGAGGAGGCATGGCAACGGCCTGAGGAGTTGTCTGCTTCTACCCGAGCCGGCTTTATCCTGCTCTCCTTCCTGCCGCACCGGTCCTACTCTCGGTCCGATGCTTTGCCATGAACCTGAGGTCTGAACGGCTGCCGGAAGCGGGTGGGATCAGGGACTGGACTGTCGTTCCTTCAGGAACACTAATTAGCAGGTAAGATCTAATTACTATTTCCTTATCGTCACTCCAGTCCAGTCCCTTTACTTCTGGGATGTACCAGAGCAGTTCAACCCTGGGTGGGTTCCGGCATACCGGACTGAAGAACCGCTAGACCGAACCGCGCGTCCGCTGCACTCTGCACGTCCAGTCTATAGTGCTTGGAGAAGGTATGCAGCGATGACCAAGTCGCTGCTCTACAGATGTCCAGCGGAGGAACAAGGGAGAATTCCGCCCAAGAGGCAGCCTGAGCCCGAGTGGAGTGTGCCCGCAGCCCCACCGGAACCTGCTTCCCCTTCAGGATGTAGGCGGAGGCAATCGCCTCTCTGATCCACCTGGAGATCGAAGCCTTGGCAGCCGCCTCACCTTTGTGCGGACCTCCGAACTGAATGAACAGCCGGTCGGACTTTCGGAATGGCGCTGTGCGAGAGAGGTAATGTTTCAAGGCCCTCTGGACGTCTAGGAGACGCAGTTTGTCATTCCTACCTTCCTGTCCCTTGGCCGCGAAGACCGGCAGGGTAACTGTCTGGTTCACATGAAAGGGAGAGATAACTTTGGGCAAAAAGGAAGGAACTGTACGCAGAACCACTTTGTCCTTGAGGAAGGACAGGAAGGGGGGCTGGGAAGATAGCGCCTGTAATTCCGAGACCCTTCTGGCCGAGCAGATGGCGACCAGAAACACTGTCTTTAGGGTTAAATCCTTTAAGGAGGCTCTTTTTACAGGCTCAAAGGGTTCCCCGATCAAGGCATTTAGCACTAAGTTAAGGTCCCAAGGGGGGATGACCGACCTCCGTTGCGGGCGTAGCCGACTAACCGCTCTTAGGAACCTGGAGACGTCCGGGTGTGCCCCTAAGGGTTTGCCACGGACCTTTCCCCTATAGCAAGCGATCGCCACCAGCTGGACCCACAAGGAGCTGTGCGCCAGACCTTTATCAAAACCTGCTTGCAAGAAGTCCAAAACCTCCCGGACCGAGGCCGAAAGGGGCTTCTGACGGTGCTCTGCACACCAAGCTTCGAAGATGCGCCAAACCCTTACATAAGATAGACAGGTTGAGCGCTTCTTAGCCTTCAACAGCGTCGAGATTACAGCTCCTGAGTAGCCTCGTTTTAGGAGCCGCGCCCTTTCAATAGCCAAGCCGTAAGCGAGAATCGATCCACGTGAGGCATCCGGACCGGGCCCTGCCTCAGCAGGTCTCTTTTGTAAGGGAGCCGCCAAGGTAGGTCGGCGAGCAATCTGATCAGATCCGCATACCAGGGGCGGCGAGGCCAATCCGGAGCTATGAGGATTACCAAGCCCTGGTGAGACTCCACCTGTTGGAGAACCTTTCCAATCATAGCCCAAGGAGGGAATACATAGAGAAGACCTTCCGAAGGCCACTTTTGTGACAGGGCATCTAATCCCTCGGACATCCTTTCCTTCCTTCGACTGAAGAATCTGTCTACCTTGGCTGTAGAGAACCTCGCCATGAGGTCCATGACTGGGCGACCCCAAAGGGCCACTATCTGGTCGAAGGTCTCCTGTTCTAGTTCCCACTCTCCGTGGTCTATCTTGCACCTGCTGAAGAAGTCGGCTGTGACGTTGTCCTCGCCCGCCACATGCTGCGCTGAGAGTGCCAGCAGCCGGGATTCCGCCCACTGGAAAAGAGTGTCCGCCTCCTTCTCCAAGGCGTGACTGCTGGTGCCTCCCTGGTGGTTGATGTAGGCCACCGCGGTGACATTGACGGAGAGAACGCGAATTGCTTTTCCTTGCACTAAGGCCCTGAATGCCTTGAGAGCCAGGGTGACGGCCCGCAATTCCAGTCTGTTGATGGGCCACTGCGACTCCATCTGTGTCCAGCGACCCTGGACGAACTGGTCCTCGCAGTGCGCTCCCCAGCCTGACAGGCTGGCATCCGTCGTCAATAGCAACCACAGATGGGGATCGAGGGGCATTCCGCGGTCCAGATTCCTCGGGCATCTCCACCAGTGGAGGGACTGTTTGGTCCGCGGAGCGCAAGGCAACTGCACTGAGAGAGGCTGATGCTGGGGAGACCATCGACGTAATAGCGCCCGCTGCAGCGGTCGCATGTGGGCCCTGGCCCATGGCACTACCTCTATTGTCGCCGCCATAGTTCCCAGAACCTGAAGATAATGCCACGCCGAGGGATTTCGTCTGCATAGAAACTGCGTGATTAGACACTTTAGTTCCCTTGATCTTGACCGAGACAGGAATACTCTGCCCCTGTGGGTGTCGAATCTTGCTCCTAGGTACTCGAGTTCCTGAGAGGGAGTCATCCTGCTCTTTGCCCGGTTGATGACCCACCCCAACTCCTCCAGGACCTGGATCACTCTGGACGTCGCCGAATGACTTTCCTCTACTGACTTTGCACGGATCAGCCAATCGTCCAAGTAGGGGTGCACTAATATTCCCTCCTTCCGGAGGGAGGCCGCCACTACGACCATTACCTTGGTGAACGTTCTGGGGGCCGTAGCTAGGCCAATGGGTAGGGCCTGGAACTGAAAGTGGCCTCTTGGCACTGCGAATCTCAGGAATTGTTGATGGGACTTCCTGACCGGGATGTGCAAGTAGGCTTCTGTCAAGTCGAGGGAAGTTAGGAACTCTCCTCCCCTCACGGCAGCTATGACTGAACGTAGGGTCTCCATCCGGAAGTGAGGCACCCTGAGGCAGCGGTTGACCTGTTTTAGATCTATGATCGGTCGAAAGGATCCTTCCTTTTTTGGTACTACGAAGTAAATCGAGTACCGACCAGAGCCGCACTGGTCTGGTGGTACTGGAATCACCGCCCCTAAAGCTATTAGATGGGCAAGAGTTGTCTCTATTGCCGCCCTCTTTGCTGCCGAGCCGCAGGGAGACTGAACAAATGCTGGCGGTATTTGTTTTGCAAATTCGAGAGCATAACCTTCTCTGATCACCTCTAGGACCCATTGATCGGACGTGACACGGGCCCAGGCGGGAAGAAACAGCCTCAGGCGGCCGCCTACCGGCCGCCCTTCCCCCTGGACCCCCGACATTTCATTGTTGTTTCCTAGGACCCGAGAAGGAGGAGGAGGAGGATGCCCCAAAACCCCGACCTGCCCCTCGAAAACTTCTGAAACCTTGTCCCTTTGAGGGAAAACGGCCCCTGGGAAAGGAATTTGACCTGGCTGGTCGAAATCTCCGCGCATCCCTAGGTTGGGTACGCACTGGGGCTAGAGGGCGGCCTTGTTTTGGTCTATCTTCTGGAAGTCTGCCTCCCTTAGACTCACCCAGGTCTTTAACTAGCTTCTCCAAATCCTCCCCAAATAATAGTTTCCCTTTAAAGGTGAGCCGACTCAGGCGCGTCTTCGAGGAAGCATCAGCTGCCCAATTTCGTAGCCACAGATAACATCTAGCCGCCACCACCGAGGCCATGTTCTTGGCTAGGCTTCTGATGAGGTCATACTGACTATCCGCCAAGTAGGCTGCGCCGGATTCCACTCTGGCCGAGTTGGCTTGAATCTCGTCCGAAGAGCCCTCTGTCTGGAGCTGTTGAGCCCACCTTAAGCAGGCTCGAGCCACCCAAGCTCCTGACACGGAGGCCTGCAATGCGAGGGCGCTTACATCAAAGGCTTGCTTCAGGAGTGTATCCAACTTCCTGTCTTGCGCGTCTTTTAAGGCTGAACTGCCCTCAACTGGGATAGTCGTCTTCTTAGTAACTGCTGATACCGCTGCATCCACCCTGGGCGATTTCAGTAGTTCTTTATCTGCCTCTGGAAGAGGGTATAGGCGAGACATGGTTCTGACTCCCCTTAAGCTTGATTCTGGTTGGTCCCATTCTTCCTGGATCATCTGGCGCACAACCCTGTGGACAGGGAAGAACTTCTGGGATCTCCTAATGGCCTGGATTAAGGGGTCCTCCAACGCCTCTTCCTGTGATGGCATGTCTGAGGCCACATTGAGCACTTTTAAGGACTCATTAATTAATGCCGGGAGCTCCTCTCAACGAAAAACCCTAACTATCCGTGATTGATCTTCTTCCGGGATCTCTCCTTCTTCCAGCTCCTCCTCATCCTCGTCCAGGTCCTTAGCCGAGCTATCCTCCTCTGGAGCACCCTGAGAAAAAGACGCTAGGAGCTCTTCCCCATCCAGACGTGGGCGCTTAGAAGGGATGCCAGATTCCGGGTTGATAGCCCCGAGGTGTCTGGCTGATTTGTCTTCCACTGGTGTGGCAACCTCCTCTGCCCCTAGGCCCTGCTTGCGCAGGCAGTAGGCCTTATGAAGCAAGAGGATGAAGTCAGGGGAGAAAAATTCTCTGTCCCCCCCTGCACTCGAGGGGAGGGGAGGGGAGGAGGAAGCAGAGGAGGCGTGGGCAGCTCCGAAGGGGTAGAGATGGAGCACTGGGACCCCCCCTCCCCAACTAGAGGGTCTGTTGATCCCTGGGAGGGCTGCAATATTTCCTGTTCTACTGAGGCAGCCACTGCGGCGCAGCTCCTGCAGATTCCTGCCTCTGCGGAGGTGCCCCTGCGCGTTCCACAGGAAGGGCAGCGCGGTTTAGATGCCATGGGAAAGGCTGGGGCTTACCCTTGCGGGTACCTGAAACCAAGGCAAGATTTCTCTTAGGAATCAATAGCCCCTTAGACTGTTTCTCTTTTTAAACCCGTAGAAAATCTACCAGATTAACTGAAGCAAATAAAGTATAAATAAAGATAAGGTAACGTCAATAAATTTAAGAGAATTAAAATTAAAATTGAAATTAAAATCAAAATTAAAATAAGGTCAAACCAAAGGAAATAAGATAACACTCCTTTATCCCTTAAGGGAGGTACTTGCGGTTTTCAGGACTGTATGAAGATCCTGGGCCCGACTCCGCGATCACCACCTGTAGGCTCAACACGTGGTAGGCCTCACCACGTGCAGCCTGACCGGGGGGACCGCGAGCGTGTTCCTGGCGCCGGTCTGAGCTCCGGCGTTGAGTCCCACTGAAACACGTGTGCAATCGCCGTCTGATCGCACCGTGTGGGAACCCGGGCACCGCATGGCTCGCCTCCGCGTTCAATAGCATGGGGATGGGATGGGCGGTCCAATCCGGCTAGCGGTGCAGCCTCTAGCACTCAGCCACCTGAAGGGCTTCGGCGCGAGGCTGTTTCCCCCGAAGAAGGCAGGATTAGAAGACCCGGGAGCTGGGCAGAGCAGAGCACCTCCTCGCTGCTGCAGACCAGAAAATAGCTCAGAGAGCCGTGCCAGATCCGGGAGTGGGGGGGGAGGAGGAGAGCAAGCAAACCTTAAAGGAGCAGAGCCCCCAAACTAGAAACCAAATAAGTTAAAGTAAATTAAAGTAAAATTAAAGTAAAATTAATTAAATTAAATTAATAGATGAAGGTAGGACTCCAGTAAGCCCAAGGCTTACGGAACCCTCCAGCTGCTTGGAGGCTGAGAATACTGGAGTTGGTGGGTGGTCCCAGTGGTATTTATACCGCTCCATCCCCAAAAAGGTTGGGCTCAGCCTCCAAGCTGCTGGAAGGGTTGCGTAACCCAGAAGTAAAGGGACTGGACTGGAGTGATAAGGAAATCAGGGCAAGTCTTGGACAGGACTGAAGGGAGTCAAGGAAAGAAAATTAACAGGCAAGACCACATTTCATTTTCCTCATTGTCCCTTCATTCAAGTCCAGACACGTGGGATGTACTAAAGCAGTATCTAACTACTGGGGAGGGGAGAATAGTAGAGCCCAGCCTGCAACATTCAAGCCCCACACTGCGCACCCCTCTGTGCTTAAGCATCCTGACGCTATAGATGTGCGAAGAAAAAGGAAATACTACGTTGCTGCCTCAAAAATCTCGAGAGAGGCCGCAAGTCAAACTCTGACCTTGAAGCAGCCTGAGCCCTGGGAATAAGTCCCAAGTCCTGCCGGAACAGATTGCTTGTTTAAGCAGAAAGACAAATGCAATATCATTTTTTTTTTTTTGCAATGGCCCCTTATACCATGGAAGTCGTCTCACCTTTGCATGGCTCTCCCAAACACTACCACGAGAAAATCCGACCATGAAACATCTTTATGATTTGCGAACACAAAGAACCCAGTGGACAACCAACTTATGCAGTGCCCGAGAATCCAAATCTTTGCCTGAATCCCAGAATCCTGATAGAGACACTGATTTAAGGGGAAATGTCAAGCCTACCTAAAGCTGAAATGAGAGGACCACTGAAGGATCACCTCGCCACTGGAAATCAACAGTAAATATTCCCTACACCACGGAGTTTGCCACCAAAAACACTGCCCCAAGCACCCAATCTTTTCAGTTTTCCAAAAAAGAACCCACGGAAGCCCTGCGAGTGCCTCCAAAACCACAGTAAGATCCCTTATTTGGATGGCTGCATGACCGTGAGGACATATGTCCTTTAAGGACTGCCTAATGTCCAGACAAAGGGCAAGAGATAATTCTTGACTCTTGACTCCTACCTTTGACACAGGCCAATGCTGCCATCTGTACCCAGGGTGAATGCAGAGTAAGCCCCTTGTTGAGCTTCACTTGCCAAACAACATGGTGGGCTGTATCAAACTCCAGGGACAAAGAAGCCATTTCTTCATCCCCAACACTCCAAGACCTTCCTACTGAAGATAAATCAGAGGTAGGATATTTACGCACTTGAAGTGAAAATGCTACGAAATGAAGAAAGTAGCCCCTTTATTCTTGAGCCTAGCCTCAAGTGAGAGCTGGGAAACCTGGGACAAGAGAATGGGCCTGAGTCAGATGATCATCCATCAGTGGGTAATGGAAAAGACCATCTACTGCCTAACGTTCCTGATCCACAGACCCCAACCCCCACACTAGCCCCAGAAGGTCTCCACCTTCTAAACCTCTCAGCATATCAAAGACTACAGAAGATTCACACAGACAGGCCAGGAACATTAGTATATCACTTCCAGGAAAAAAAAACATGTTTCCAAAGCACTGGCTATGTAAAGGATCCAGTTATGAGCAGTCGCCATGCCATACTCTGCCAGGCCCTCTGAACCACATTCGGACAAAAAATCCCAAGCCCCTTACATTCTTCACTACCCGAATGTACAGCTGTCCTGATGTCATAAACCTTCCCAAAGGCTCACTTATCAAAAGCCAGCATTAGTATCTACCAAGTAAATACTGTTGAAAACTCAACCTCTCTCTTAGATTAGCAGACGGTGACCAATGAAGCATAACTAGAAACCTTTCCAGGCATGCTGAGTTTCTGCAGTCACAAGAAAATGACACTGGGAACGCACCACCTACCAAATGATGTACAATCTATTCACACTTAGCCGTAGCCTCAACCAGCGAGCTGCAAACCTTTATGAGCAGAAATCTGATGTCATGAACATGTTCTCCTCTCATCATTGGGACTGCTGCTGACAAGATCAGGTATGGGTCCGCCACTAAGCTCAGCCACAAACCTAACCTGTTCCAGCTAAAAATCCCTGGGACACTAAGACTCCACAAGGTCACTAAAACCTTAAGCTCCGCCCCCCTCCAGAGAGCCCAGAAAGTGGTCCAAAAATTACCTTCCTCATCCAACACCTGTAGAGAGGAGGAACACATGCACCAGCAGAACATCAGTCGAATCACGATTGCTTGTCTAAGATATCTAGGAAAGCTGCCATAAATTAGATATCTCCACTTTTTTTTTTTTTGTTGTTGTTATGAACCAGATCTCTGATCCCATCGATCCGGCAGTCACCTGTGTACAAAGACCCTTAATGTCATGGCATCTTGGCCAAAGACTGAATTGCTGGCAACCGGCACCTCAAGTGAGATCGTTAGTATAAGAAAAATACTAGGAGCTAAACCACCCTCACTACCCTTCCAATTAACTCGCCTAGTCCCATAACCAGAGGCATCACCATGTTGTTCACCCCAACCTGGCACATTGGAGGTTTGCAGGGATACGTCTCACAGGAATAGACAGAAGCAACCCAACACATCAGCACATTCAGCCCAACAGCTTGGTACTTCGAGTAACTGCTCCATCTAGAACAGCCGAGGGCACTTACAATGCCACATGGCATGCAAGAAGGTCTCAATGAAGACCTAAACTGTCCAGACAACTGTAACTACTCAACACCCCTTGCCTACAGCGGTCCCTTGGCACAGCGTTTGGCAAAAACTGAAAGGGAAAACTTACCACAAAATGATTTGAAATCCATGCCAACATTTATTTATTTTAACAACTTTATTATACCGCTATTTCTACAAGTCATAGCAGTTTACAGTGAACTTAAATGTATAACGTTTTACAGAGAACTAGTGAAACAAAAAAAACGGCGATTAAAGTAAGTTATTAGTGAACTGGCTTAACAAAGTATAAAATTTTAAAGTAACATACAGGGTGGCCCAAAAAAAGTGAGAACATCTCGTAGCATATACGTTATTTAAAAATTCAAAAAGACAGATGTAAACGATTGACAAATTTAAAAAAAAAAAAAAAAAAAAGATGGCAACCGGAAATTGTCGAAATAAAGACGTTATATAGCTAAAAAAGGTAAATAAGTAAACTATTTAAGCTTTTAATTTATGAGATGTTCTCACTTTTTTTGGGCCACCCTGTATACAGCAGGGGTAGTTGGGAGATAGGGAGTTGGATCTAGAGGCGGGAGGGGTTACTGAGGGGATATATGCTCAGTTATGTACAGTTACTGTAAGAGGAGGGTCCATGCTAACGTGGATAACTTTACAGTAATTTACGTGTGCTTTTCCATGTTGGATCCATAATGTTCTGTAAAGAGTAGCGTTTTTATCAAGGAAATGCACAATCTGGCCCCAGTCCTGCCTGTAAACAAGCAGAAGAAAGGATGATATAAGTACAGGCTTATCTTTCCATTTCAGACTTTGTTGGCATTCCAATTCTAAAACCTCTACTAAACAGCACCTGCATGCTCCCTATGGACAAAGAAATGTGGTAACGTCCCAATGCAGGGTCCGCATGGGATGGAACGCTAAGAAGTCATGACAGAGATCTCCACATTCTGCCCCTACCTGGCCAAGAGAGCTTCCTGGAGGCCATAGGAACCAGATAGCAGCAGACCCATAGCAAAGCTGCTGGACAGCTCCTGAACCAGCCCTGAAAGCTAAGGCAGTGCTGCTAACAGATAGGGAACCTGAGAGAAATTTGCCCTAGGAACCTGGCTGCTCTGAGCACTAGATATCATGGTTCTGCTCATCTGAGTAGTCCTCGAAAAGCCAAATAAGTGAATAAGCCCTAGTGCTCTGTCCCCCCCCCACCCCCCGCCCCCACCAGCTACTAGGAAGGTCCAAAGCACTAAGCAACATGTATGGGGAGCCACAGTATGTAGGTGCAGAGCCCCGCCTAACCAATATGGAACTGCTTATTGCAGTGTTCGCCACAAGAAAACCTTGAGAATGAACTGGCACTTGAATCACTCATCCTGGAAGGAAGTCTCCTTTTTCCTAGGGAATTTCCTAAAGGTCTTGCAGGCACCCTCTAAGAACACCCTGAGAATCGCCAAACAATGGAAGTGGAAGGGACACCCAGCACAGAGGCCCCTGAGAAGATCAGCCTAGACCGCCAACGCCCCCATAGTCCTTATGGGCTGTAAATGGTAGAACGGTCGCATCTTTGGACTGTGCCATCCCATCATGCATATTGGAGGAGATGTGTGTCACAAAAACCTGACTCAGAAGGTTAAAATGGAGAGTTAAGTGACCTGCCCTCCCTCTTTCCGCCCTTTCCTTGGGGTATGGGGTAGTCTTGGTGGAGGTAGTCTCTCTTCCTCCTTCCTATGGCTACAAGCAGAGTCAGTGGTGTTAAACCCTGGCTTCCCTATTACCAGCCTGCTACTCCAACTACCAGGTTATTCCTCTGTTACTTATTTGTACTGCCATGCTCTGAGACCTTTAAATCTGCCAATACTAAGGGGCCAACTGACAAAAAATGTCAGATGTTCTCACCAAAAATATCCCTCAGCCGCTCCAAGTAACCTGCCTGGCAAACTTATGTTTAGGCAGTGCTGCAGCTGTTAGGGAACTCCTCTCTCGGGCCTTGAATCCATGCATCCACCTTACTTCAAAGTATGATCACCGTTTTTTTTTTAAGCCACCATTACAACAAATCCCCCCAGCAAAACGGCACAAATGAGCTAAAATGGCATGACTTCCCGCAGAAATGAATTGATCAAGATACTTAAACAAAGGCACCTTCCCACTGCAGCCCATCCGCTGCACTCTGAATGGTCTGATACATACCTGCCATGGCACCGGAAGAAAAACTTAACATCCCAGCCTCCGTATGTGTCATAATTGAAGCCTAAGCCATGCCGACAATGGTGCAGGAAAGGGACTCTGAGGCTCCCACCAGGATCATGTGTCTCCATGCTCACAGCAACGGCCACCTCCCTATCAAAGAGGACATCAGCCTCTACAGGCCTTGAAGCCCCAGCTGCACTTAACCAGACAGATGGAGCAACAAGGCCCTCTACCCACAGTACTTGCATCGTTTGAGTCTTGTGGCTCTGCCCAAACAGCAGCTGTTTACCAAGAGCATTTCCAGGATCAACTGAGGCAGCTGCTTCTTATTTTTTTTGGTATGTGCAAAAGTTACCTCACCCAGCCCCCTTCACAACGGTTGGGGAAGGGGAAGAAATGACTCTGCATCATGATTTCCTCTTGCCCCCTCCCAAAGTTTAGGAAGGAGGAAGAGAGACCACCTCCATCAAGACTACCCCATACCTGCTTCCCTGAGGAACGGACGGAAAGAGGGCGGGCAGGTGAGTGGGGTGGGGGCGGGGGGGTAAGAGAGACCTATACCACCGTGTTCTGCACCCCAGGACTCGGTCATTGGTTACTAATGACCTACGCCACTAGTCCTAGCAAAATCTCTTCAACCTGAAATCTCTCCAATCCAGTTCAGACTGCACAGGTTTTAGACAACCTCCATCTACTGGAAACTGAGAAATACTGGTGATGGGGGGGCTGCATAGGACCCTTATATGGTGACATCTTCAAACCAGGAGGTCTGTCTCCATCTATTGGTAGGGAGGCATAAACACACACATCTGGACTGAACTGAAGAAACGATGAGGAATTAGATAGTTTTAAGTGGGCAAATAATAAGTGTGTAGGCCTGGGACTTAAGGTACTGCACCAGGTCTCCCAGCTTTTTAATTAAAAAAAAAAAATTCCCCCAGTCATTGAGTTAAAAAAAACCACACACACAACACAAACCAGATTTAACCACTCATTTTATATCTGTATTTCAAAAATCCTTAAGATGAATAATCTTCCAAAACTATTGTACCTCTTTGATCATGTGTCCTGTCACATTCCAGCCAGGTTTTTCTCCGAGGTTAATGCAATATGTTCAACTTTATCTGGCACAGAATGTACCAAGAATCAAACTGAAAAGACCGCATATGCCTAAAGAAAGTGCGTGAATGGCTCTGCATCATTTACCAGACTGTTGTGTGAAAGAACTTGAACAAGTCATGGGTCCAGCTGGAAGACTCAGGGACAGGTGGTATAGACTTGGATGCACTGCTTACAAATTATCTTAAAAATCTAATATGATGTGGCATCTGTAGGAATAGCTTGATGATTTACACACACACGATAAAAATTTGAATGATGGCATATACATCTCTAGAAATACTGCCAAAAGATGTGTTGTTCTGTGTTGGAACCCATGTCTCATCCTGTACATGGGTGGAAGATAAAGATCTGAAGGAGCAAAAGCTTAAGGATTCATGGTACAGATAGAGAAAGGGACATATACTAAATTTTCACTGGCCTAGCCACTTCGTTTGGATCATCTTATTTATAGGTTTTTATATACCACCTCTTCCAGTGAGCAGAGGCGGTATATAAAAACCCCATACCTTACTATTCAAGACAAGTATATGTGCAGATGACAAGGGTCTTGGAAAGGTCTTTAAAGAGTGGCGTAGTTGCTTAAGGAAAATGAACACCTTGGAGCACTTTGAGAGCAGTCAAAGAAAAAAAATAGTAAGATAGTGGGCTTTATACAGGGTGTTAGATACTGACCTGACAAGAGCTGTTCAATACCAGCAAGGTTAGTAGATTGCTTAAATATAGATCTGGGCACTAGCTTGACTGAGGATGACTGGCAGACAATTTGGAGACATGTATAATAAATCTTGTGTTATAAACGTACACAGGGTCCTCCCTCCCTGATGAACTAAGAGCACAAAAGGACCTCAAGGATTTCCGAAAATCCCTCAAAACCCACCTGTTCAGAGACTCATTCAAAGAAAGACCTTAACTCCCATCCCACGCAGCCATACCGACTCAGCCACCATGCCCACCACTTCAGATCTGGGGCACACCACCCCAGAATTTATGTATTTCTTGACACCCTATTCCTGGAGGAAAGGTCCATAAACCACTATTAAAAAGGGACCCAGGATATCAATGCTTGGCCTAGTACAAGCACTGCAGAACCTGTGTCTTTTGGGGAAACTGCTAGGTACGTATGACCTAGATTGGCCACTGTTGGAAACAGGATACTGGGCTTGATGGACCTCGGTCTGACCCAGTATGGCATTTCTTATGTTCTTATGTTCTTATATGTTCCCCCGTTACTTCCCTAAACCACTTTGATTGAAGGAAAAGGTGGTATACAAATCCGGACAAATAAATAAACAGAATATATATAGGATATCCTATTTTTTTTTTTTGAAGATCGACTTGAGGGCTGATCAGAGGTGCTGTGACCAAGAGGAAATGTACTTAAATATGTGGGGGCAGCGCCTTCACATTCACAGCTTTTGAAAAAGGTAGTGGTTGTTTCAAGGTAACAGGACAATGTTCCACTTTTACCTAAGATGTAGCTACTGGGATATTGGGTAACTGTCACCATTAGCGGCTCACTTAAATAGCTGGCATACCAGTTAACACATGCAGCATGACATACTGTACAATAATGAGACTCAAAGAGAAAACCTAGGAAAGTGTGTGGAAAACAGAAGCTACTGATATAGTGAAAGCAATGGTGGAAAAACTAAATTATATTTTGCTAAAGTCTGGACTTCCTTCAAGGAGTTAAAGAACAGCGGTTCTCAAACCTGTTATGGGGATTCTCCTGGCCAGTCATGTTTTCAAGATAGCCAAATATGCATTGTGTATATCCTGAAAACACGACTGGGAGTCCCCCAGAACAGGTTTAGGAGCTATTGTTCACTGAAGTGTTATGAAAGACATCTAGTACAATCTGTTTAAAATAATGCTTTTCAATTATGGGGGAGGAGATCATAAAATGTAAAATAAGGATAATGACAATGCATCTAGTCTAGACTATTAGAAAAATAAGTTTACAAAAAAGGAATGAAAACTTTCAGTACACCAAAAGCACACTAAAAGCACCAAGAGACAAGCAATAACGGAATAAAACAAAAAAGTTTATTTTACTAGAATAAACTTGTTTTATTAAATGGCCAAACCTGTAGCAAAGCATTTTCTGCATACAGCAAGTTTTATATATTTATCAAGTTTCCACTGGATTTGAAGAAAGTGAGAAGAAATAGTCAAAACTGCTACCTTCTGGTCTACTGTTCTCTTCAGCCTCATTCAAGGGAAAGTCTCTGGAATCTTTGAGCATATGTACCTTGAAGAGAGAAAACACAGCAGAAGTCTTAAAAATGTACCTCAAAAGGGGAAAAACTAGGGATAAGAGCTGCTATAAAAGAGCTCCTCTTAAAAAAAGATAAAATATGTTCTGGTCAGAATGAATATGCAAGTTTGAAAAGTAAAAACAGGGCAGTTAATTTTGCATCAAATAGCCATCTGTTATTCGAAAAGGGAAAAACAATATTCGAGGAGAGTCACAAACACACACCAGTCTCAACGCCAATACATGGATTCAAATTAATCCCCTTTTATGGGCTGATTCTATATAGTGCGCATGGAATGGTATGCATGTGAAACTCATGGAATTCCCTATTCTAAAGGACCTATGCACGTGAATGAGCACCTATGTGCACACTTCAGGCAGTTGCTATTCCATAAGCATGTGCATACGTCCCAGCAGGTGTACTTTCAGTTGGGGTGTGCTGAGGGCAGAGTGTAGGTGGGGGCCAAGATTTACATGAATAAGTTCTAGAATACTATGACTTAAGGGTATCACTGCGCCGATCTAAGTGGAGTCAGTCAGGCCTAACTATCACAACTAGACTCAAGCACATCCGTATGCCCCTATTCTATAAAGCAAAGCCCCACATGCTTTACTTTATAGAATAGCTCTCAAATATATACATGCATGGCGATGCACTTTGCCTGCGCGCAAGATTATAGAATTACCCTTTTAAAGTGCAGCAGCTATCAATCACTGATATGCTAGGAAAATCCAAACGAGTCTTGAGCACAAATCCATACCTTTTCAGACACATTGCGGAGACAAGTCTCAAGACAGCCAGCAGCCTTAAAGTATTCATGCTGCAAAAGCCAACAGTTTTCTACTGCTTAGTTCAGGGCTTCTGACTCACATAGCCATTACCCATTGACCATTTGGGTGTCATGAATCTTCCTGCACATCATCCAGAAATGTTCCTGCTTTTGTTCTTCCCCCCCAACCATCCCCGTGATCGTCCTCAACCAAGAGACAGATTGCAACTTCTTCCAGCCATACTTTTTTCTGAGGTGATGATAAATAGCAACTGATACGAGATCAGTAGAAAACTGAATTAAAAAAATAGAAATTACACTTACCTGGTAATTGTCGTTCCTTGAGTTACGACAGTTTAGTCCTCTACAGCTGGGTAGTGCACCTCCTCCTGCAGCTTGGAGACTGGACCAATCAAATCTTCATCCCTCTGGATGTAGCGAGCTGGAAATCCCCATCAGCCCCAGTGAACTATTGACAAAGCAGACTCAAGAGCAACAAATAAGTAGCTAACTATAATTAATTTTCAATTTTTTTTTTTTTGGTTGAACCATCAGAAACTGAATAGAACATAATCTGCCATCTAACGGGAACAGGGAGGAAGACCCGCCCCAAAAGCGCTCCTCCCCCTTGCCAGGCTGGAAAGAGAGAGAAAGTAAAACTCACCTGTCACACCGCTCCATGACCATGACTACGTGCCAAGCTAGCCAGAAACCTAAGGGTGGGAAGGAGGACTAAACTGTCGTAACTCAAGGAACGACAATTACCAGGTAAGTGTAATTTCTATTTCCTTATCGTTCCTCCAGTTTAGTCCTCTACAGCTGGGATGTAACAGAGCAGTACTAACGGGAGGGACCCTGCCAGCCAGCACGCAAGACCGCTGAACCGAAACGGGCATCCCCTGCCACCAACACATCCAAACGGTAGTGTCTACTGAACGTATGTAACGACGACCAGGTGGCCGCCTTGCAAATCTCCACCGGCGGAACCAGACTGTGCTCAGCCCAGGACGCCGCTTGTGCCCGAGTAGAATGCACCCTGAGGCCTACAGGAGCCGGACGCCCCTGCAAAACGTACGCTGAAACAATAGCTTCCTTTATCCACCTGGAAATGGACGCCTTGGCCGCAGCTTCACCTTTCCTAGGCCCGCCGAACAACACAAACAGACGATCCGACTTGCGAAAAGCCTTGGAAACCGACAAATGACGCAAGGCCCTCTTCACGTCCAATCGACTCAGACCGCGATCCGACGGATGCCCCGTTTCTGCCTGCAGAACTGGCAGAGAAACAGTTTGATTCACATGAAAGGGAGAAGACACCTTAGGTAAAAAGGAGGGAACCGGTCTGAGAACCACCTTCTCCCTCGAAAAACAGAAACAGCTCCCTACAGGAAAGAGCCTGCAACTCTGAAATGCGCCTCGCCGAACAGATAGCAACTAAGAAGACCACCTTAAGAGTCAAGTCCTTGACATAACTCCGAGACAGAGGCTCGAACGGCGCTTTATCTAACGCTCGCAAGACCAAGTTGAGATCCCAGGACGGAACAGAGATCCGACGAGCCGGGCGCAGCCTGGTCACCGCTTTAAGGAAACGTATGACATCGGCATGAGCACCCAGAGCCACACCCTGGATCTTACCTCGATAGCAGGCCAAGGCCGCCAGTTGCACCCTCAAAGAGCTGGCGGCCAGCCCCTTGTCAAAACCATCTTGCAAAAAACTCAGTACCACTGATACGGAGGCCCTAGAAGCCCTAACCTGATGCCTGGAACACCAATCTTCAAAGATCCGCCAGATGCGCACATAGGCAAGCGAAGTCGACCGCTTTCGCACCTGAAGCAAAGTGGCCATGATCGATCTAGAGTAGCCCTTCTTCTTTAACCTTGCCCTTTCAATAGCCAAGCCGTAAGCGAGAATCGATCCACTTGCGGCATTAGAAAAGGTCCCTGAACCAGGAGCTCCGACGACAACGGGAGACACCACGGAGGACCGTCCAGCAACCTTATCAAATCGGCATACCACGGACGCCGGGGTCAATTTGGCGCCACTAGAAGCACCCTGCCCCGATGGGCTTAGATACGCTGAATTACACGACCGATGAGGGCCCACGGAGGGAATACGTAGAGAAGCCCCGTCGTCGGCCACGGCTGCATCAGGGCGTCGATCCCTTCCGACATGGGCTCTCTCCGCCTGCTGAAGAACAGAGGTGCTTTCGCGGACCGGCACGTCGCCATCAAATCCATGACGGGCACGCCCCATCGCAGAGTCAACTGGGCAAAGACGTCGGGATGCAACTCCCACTCTCCGGCATCCACCTGGATTCTGCTGAGAAAGTCCGCTGCCACATTCTCCTTGCCGGCGATGTGAGCCGCTGATATCACCTTCAACCGCGGCTCCACCCAGGCAAACAGCTCTTCTGTCTCTTCCTCCATGGCTGCGCTGCCCGTGCCGCCCTGCCGATTTATGTACGCCACTGTGGCTGCATTGTCCGATAACACTCGCACCGCCTGATGCGTCACCAACTTTTGGAAGCTCTGCAGAGCCAAGAACACTGCCCTGAGTTCCAAATGGTTGATCGACCACCCGCTCTCCTCTGTCGTCCACCTCCCTTGCATGAACTGACCTGCACAATGCGCCCCCCAGCCTGTTAGACTCGAATCCGTGAAGAGGGGAAACCACACCGGCTGCTCCAACGGCATTCCGGCCTGCAAGACTGAGGGATGAAGCCACCACCGCAGCGCCTGACGGACACGCCAAGGACAAGGGAGTCGCTTGCTCAGCGAGTCGGACTGATTCGACCAGCGATGGAGCAAGGAGCGCTGCAGAGGCCGCATGTGAAACCTGGCCCACGGCACGACTTCCAGCGTCGCGGCCATCGTCCCCAACACCTGGAGGTACTTCCATGCCGTTGGCGCCACGAGTCTCCGGAAATACTGCACTAGACGCCGGAGGGCTAGAGCCCTGCATTCCGTTAGAAAAACAGACCCCCGCCGAGTATCGAACTGAACCCCCAAATACTCGAGGACCTGAGTCGGCGCCAAATGACTCTTGAGCGGGTTGACCACCCAGCCTAAGCTCTGGAGAAACTCCACAACCTGTTGCGTGGCTTTCTCGCTCTCGGCCTGGGATTTCGCTCTTATCAACCAATCGTCGAGGTAAGAATGAACTAATACTCCTTGCTTTCGCAGCGCCGCCGCAACCACTACCATTATTTTGGTGAACACTCGGGGGGGCGTCGCCAAACCGAAAGGCAGCGCCTGGAACTGAAAATGACCCCATGGCAGGGCGAACCGAAGAAACTTCTGATGGGACTCCCGGATGGGAACATGGAGATAAGCCTCCGAAAGATCGAGAGAGGTGAGATACTCCCCCTGACGAACCGCCACCATGACGGACCGCAGGGTTTCCATGCGAAAATGTGGAACGCGGAGACACCGATTCACCCCTTTGAGGTCTAGGATAGGCCGAAGAGAACCGTCCTTCTTTGGCACCAAAAAATAAATGGAGTAACGCCCCATTCCGTATTCCGCGAGCGGAACCGGGACGATGGCCGCTAGCTGCAACAGGCGGTCCACCGTTAGACGAACTTGCAAGGTCTTTAGCGGGCTTCTGCAGGGAGAACTGACGAATGAATCCAGCACCGGCCTCGCCAGATCTAACGCATACCCGTCGAGAATGATCTCCAAGACCCACTGGTCTGATGTTATGCGGGTCCAGGCAGAAAGAAACCCCCGTAGCCGACCTCCAATCGGTGGTCCTTCTGCCGGGACCCTCTGCCATTCATTGTGGTTTCTGGATGGCTCCTGCAGAAGCCGCCACGAAACCTCTACTTGCCCCCCGGAAGCCCCGGAATCCTTGAGCTCGGGACAGAAACCTACTTCTTTGAGAACCTGCGAAACGGGGGGAGCGAAATCTCCGAAAATCCCGAAACTGCCCCCTAAAGGACGCGGGAAATTTTCCTGGCTTGGGCTTATCCTCCGGGAGCCGACCCCCTTTGGATTCCCCTAAATCTTTGACTAACTTATCAAGATCCTCACCGAACAATAGCTTGCCCTTGAACGGGAGCTTACCAAGCCGAGACTTGGAGGAACCGTCGGCCGCCCAGTTTTTTAGCCAAAGGGCCCTCCGCGCTGCTACCAGAGAGGACATACTATTCGACAGGGCCCTAATCAGGTCATAGTGCACATCTGCTAAGTAGGCCGCTCCTGATTCGAGACGCTGTAACTCGCGCACGTCCTCCTGCTCCAATGCCGCCGACTGTCTCAGGTGCTGGACCCACCTTAAACAGGCCCTAGCCACCCAGGCCCCACAGATGGACGCCTGAAAAGAAGTAGCATCTGCCTCAAAGGACTGCTTCAAGAGACCATCCATCTTTCTATCCTGCGACTCCTTCAAAGCCGCACTGCCTTCCACCGGAATCGTGGTCTTTTTCGTGATCGCCGACACCGCCGCATCAACCTTCGGGGCACGAAACCTTTCCTTATCACCATCCAATAAAGGATAGAGTCTACTCATGGTTCTTATGCCTTTCAAACCCATTTCAGGGTGATCCCATTCGGTTTGAATCATCTGATCGATCACCTTATGAATGAGGAACACCACCTGTGTCTGACGCACCGCCTGAATAATAGGATCCGCCACATCCACTTCAGGTGCGGGTTGTTCTGGAGACAGCCTAAGCGTCTGTAGGACCTCAGAAATGAGAGCCGACAACTCTTCTCTCCAAAACACACGAATGATGAGCGCCTGATCCTCAGGTTCAGGAATCTCACCTTCCTCTAAATCCTCCAACTCGCCAACCACGTCAGAACCGTGCTCTTCCTCCTCCTGGAAATCCAACTCGGAAGAAGAGCGCTCCGCTGGCTGAGGCCTCTTGAGTGGCTGGACAAGTCCACTTGCGCGTTCTGCCAGTGTAGCCCGAGCACTGGGAGAAGGCAGCGAGCCAGAACTCGGCAAAATCCCCTGCCTCTTGCGACAGAAGGCCTGATGCATGAGCAACACAAAGTCTGGAGAAAAATCTTCCATAAAGGCAGGACCCCCAGCTACCGGAGATACACCCAGCAGCCCAGGAGTACCCACCGACTCCGGGGCGGATGGACCAGCCACCCACGCTTCACCCTCTGTCTCCTTCACTGTGTCAGGAGGGGCTGGGGCAGTAGCCCCCTCCATTTGCTGCTCTACAGTCAGGGATACGGAAGCACAGGAATGACAAATACCTGTCTCCATAGCCGAACCCCGACGGGTGCCACAAATCACGCACTGAGGCCTCGCTGACATGGACTACAGAGCCTGCGAGTCTCAAGGCACCTGAGGCAAGAGAGGGAGAACGTGGGGATCCCAACAGAAATATAGCCTGCTGTTGCTATCTTTTCTCAAGAAAGAGCCTCAGGCCGTTTTTTTTTTTGTTTTGTTTTTTTGCTGTGAGTTGAGCTTAAATTACTGAGGAAAGTGCTGGCACAACCTCGCAGGCCCTCCTAGGGATCCACACAAGGACAAAGAGACCCAAAGAAAAAAAGAAAACAAGAAAAGAAATAAAAAACAACGGCACTGCTGGCTGACTAGTAAAACCGCTGAGAAAACCGCGAGGCTAAAATGGCCGCGGTTTCTCTCAGCGATTTTGGCGCGCTTTACACAATGAGTCCCGAAGCACCACAGATCTCAAAACTGCATGCCAGCGACTTCCCCCATTGTACCTGTTAATTATATGCTGAAAACAGGAGAAAACGGCGTCAAACGAAGCCTCAATCGCCGAAAGACACAGGATCGCCGCAGGGTCTGTGACATGTGCTCGACCACTTCTCCGGAGCCGGCGCCTGCAGGCTGTCACCCAGCGCACTGCCCGTGGTCCGCACTAGGGGCTCTACCCCGATCAGTCAAGGGGTAAGAGATCCTATGAAGCAAAAGTCGCCAGGGGGAAAAAAAGAGGCTAGGCAAGGGAGAATCACCCCAGAGCAGAAGCCCCCTTCCTGCCCGCTATGAGGAACGCCCAATTTTTTTTTATTTTTTTTTAAAGGCACAGAACCCAAATAGTAATTCCTGTAAATTAAGCCAAATCAAATGAAGTGAAAACAAAAATCTATCTACATAGCCTGCTTCTTATTAGTTCCTCCAGTGAGCCCAGCACCTAGGCTCACAAGGTCCTCCTGCTGCTTGGAGACTGGACACACTGGGGCTGATGGGGATTTCCAGCTCGCTACATCCAGAGGGATGAAGATTTGATTGGTCCAGTCTCCAAGCTGCAGGAGGTGGTGCACTACCCAGCTGTAGAGGACTAAACTGGAGGAACGATAAGGAACATCACTGGGCCCCTTTGGCTAGTCCAGTTACTTTCAAAAGACAGCGATAATAAATTCTTTGTAAGATTTCAAAAGTATGTACGGCTAGAAACAATGCTCACCCTGTGGCAATTACATCTTTTGTATCTCATGCTATGTTTGCCGATCCTTGAGGGACGAAAGGGTGTTGCTTAGTAACCTGGGGCCATGTTCACTGATTTCTGTGTACAGAGCTGTAACCTTGTATGGCTTTCCCTTCCTGTGCAGCCCTCCTCTGGTAAACTCTTACGTTTCCTTGTTTTATCTTAAGCTGCACAGTAATGTTTATTAGTTACAACTCTTAGCACAAAGCACCCTCTGAATTATTGAAAGTTAATTATTCTGGACAGCTCTCCATTGCTCTCTAGTCTCTGCAACAACCATGCAGATCAGTGTCACAGCACATCAATATCGGATTGGAAGATACAGTATCTGATGCCACAATACAACCAAGGTACAATAGTTACAGCTTGCTGCTTTCCAGATTTCAAAGACAATTTACAGGGAAACTACTTACAGGATTTCAAAATGAACAACTTAAAAGGCAAAATTCAGAATAGATACAGGGAGGGAATTGATACTTGTGATACGAATTCATTTAAATCTTGCGTCATATCACCCCGACAAATAAAGTTAACAATGGAGGTTTGAACCGCACAACAATGACAACAAATAAGCTCTTTTACCTTCTGTGATAACATCATATCCATGCTTGTTTTGACAAAGAGAATTGTTGCAAGTTTCTTTTGTAAACATTTAAAATGTCTAAAAATAAAGATGGAAATTACTATGAATATCAAACACAGTGATAGCAACACTCCATATAGAAAGATATATTTCTCTTAATACACAATCATACCAAGGAAAAAACAAACTTGCCAGTTATTGGTTATTTATATTTGAGATTGCTACTTTTCATGAAAGTTTAATCTTTTAGGTATGATCAGGGAGCAAAGTTTCATTCTTCTTTTTCATTAGAAGTACCTTAGAAAAGGTACTACAGCCTCAAGGGTAATGCATTAGATTTGTAGGTTCATACTGTACATTTGATTCCAATGATATTGGTATGGCAGCAGGGGGCAAACTAGGTGACGTTTTATAATCCCTTCCAGCCCTATTGGCTAAACACTGAAAAAGAGGCATATATTTTATTTATTTTAAGTATTTAGCTCACACCTTTCCAGTTACCGTTCAAGGTTAAGTTAGATTCAGGTACAATTATTTCCCTGTCCCTCGAGGGCTTACAATTTAAGTTTGTACAGTGGTGTACAAAAGTCTCGAATCACTTGTAAATTTGACGTTTTTTCAACTTCGTGACCTTATATCTTAATTTTGTTTTCCTCCCAGTGGCTTTTTCTGTGTATCTCATGATAAGTGATAGATTTGGCTATTAGGGCCAACTTTTAGTATTGGTTTGGCCCTTATTTTCTGAGTTTGTTCCCCATAGTTGTCCTGTTGACAGATTTTCTGTGAAAATAACGTAATATACATAGTTGGCCAATGATATATTATTGTAAGTATGCTTTAAAATATTATGGACGCACGCCAGGTTTCCTTCAAATTAATGTATGTGGCCTTAAAAAAGGCCATTTTTATGTGTCAGTGATGGCTCAGTATTTGATGGGCCGCCCTTTGTTCTTGATCACCTGACTGCACCTTGTCAGCATTGAATGAACCAGTCTGACAAAGTGTTCGCTGGTGACAACACAGTTCCAAGCTGCAATGAGTGACTCAATCAGCTCACGCTTTGATGTCGGATGCCTCTTGGATATTTCCAAGGGCACCTTGTGCCACAGGTTCTCAACTGAATTCAGATCTGGAGACTGGGCAGGCCAGTCCATTGACTTGATGTTGTTCCGCTGCTTCCAGCTGATCACCTGTCTGGAGCGATGGAAGGGTGCATTGTCATCTTGGAACAGGAACTGGCCAGGAAACAGCTGGTGTGCTGATGGCACCATGCACTTTTGCAGTATGGTGATGTACTTGGAACCGTTGACCATTCCATCGATGATGTGAAGACGTCCAACGCCACTGGCAGCCATGCAGCCCCAGACCATGACCTTCAAAGGATGCTTCACAGTGAGGTTGAGACACTCAGGCTTGAATTCCTCTCCAGGAAATCGCCTCACATAGGTGTGGGCCTGGTTACCAAACAGGCAGAAGGTGCTTTCATCGCTGACATTTCAGTCTACCAGGTTGAGTGCTTTCTCGCCCACATGATCCGGTTGCGCCTTTGTATGTCAGTCATCAGTGGCTTATTCAGTGCTTTGCAGCCCCGGAGACCATACTGAAGGCACCGGCGACGAACTGTTGATGAGCTGACACTGACCTCACTCTTGTCTGACCACTCTCGAAGTAGCTGAGGAAAGGTCAACTTGCGATTAGTCAGTGAAATGCGCTGTAGTGCGCGGTCCTGGTGTGATGTTGATGCACGTGGACGACCTGAATGATGCTTGTCCACCACTGAACCTGTTTCTTTCTTCTTCTGTACAATCTTAACAGCAGCACTCTGACTGCAGCCAACTTTCCTGGCTATCTGATGGCTTGAAAATCCTTCCTCGCTCATAAAGGACACACGAACACGCTCCTCCAACGTCAGGGTCCGAGTCATCTTCATGGTCAATCCAGAAAGCGTATAAAATTCAAAAATTCCACGCATTTTTATAGCTGCACGGTTGGCTAGATATCTGCATTGTGATTGGTTAGTGAAACCAGCCTCCTGGTTGGTCAAAAATAATGTTTACATATTGGATAATCTCGATACAGTTTTGACACAGGAGCCACAAAAATCGTAGTAGCTATCTCCCAGTGTCTGTAAAGTATTTAAATTGGAAGCAAGGAATGCAAAAAAGTCAACTCTAATAGCCAAATGTATCCCTTTTCACGTGGTAGAAAGATGAATATGCTGGGCTAATGCAAAATTTAAAAAAAAAAGTTAGAAAGTACAAAAAACGCAAAACTCACAAGTGATTCCAGACTTTTGCACACCACTGTAACTGAGACAGTGGGAGATTAAGTAACTTGCCCAAAGCCACAAGGAGTATCAGTGGGATTTGGACCCTGGTCTTTCTGATCCCAGGCTGCTGCTACCCTAACCACTAGGCTAGCATTATGAGAAAATACCCCATTACTACTACTATATAAAATATTTATAAAGAAAAACAAGGTACACGACACTTTAGAGTCTGTCCCTGCACAATGAAGCTTATAATCTACTCTACAGATAGACACTCCAACTGAGGGTCAGGAAGTTCCAAATTTTACAGGTACCTGGCACTAGCAGTTATTTTACCAGCAGACTTCCAACTTCTATGACATAGCAAGGTCAAGGGAAGCAGCAGACTTAAATGCATGTAAAAGACAACAGCAAAAACAAATTTCCTAGTGAAGACCAGGAGCTAAGCCATATGGCTTCCCTGATTAAAGCAGCAGGCTGAGAACCAAGGAAGCCCAGTTGCAATTCCATTGCCACTCCTTATGATCTTAGGCAAGTCATGTAACCCTCCATTTCATGCAGAAAACCTGCATTAGAACACAGCAATAAAGTCTAGCACAGGGTTTCCTAATGCAGGTTTAATGCAGTAATTTTGCTCATCCATGCTGTAAGCAAACAGCATGCAAATAAGCTGTGTGAAAAACGTCTGTGCTAAACAAGAAGAGCAAGTCAGACATGTGCGCACAGGGGTCTGCTTTAGCAGCACCTATTGTGCAAGCATGTGCTGGAATGTTATTTAAAAAAAATAAAAGGTCATCTGAGGTGAAGTTTGACATTTCACTTCAGATGACCAGAGGCGGCCTAGCTCCCTGATCACATGCCTACACTCCCAATTACAAAGCTCCCATCCTGATATTGCCAAAAAAATCACTGCTGACCCAGTGGCCTCAATCCCCTAAAAGATGTCCCTGGTGGCCCCAAACCCCAACCCCTGAACCTAACATGAAAAAACATTTGTGATCCAAGTAGCCACTACACCCCAAGCTCTGACACAATTTTGAGGCTCTGATCCTCCGCCCTGGTATCTTTGTTGTCAAGAGGCAGGGACAATGCCCACATGCTCCAGCCTCTGTGCCATCTTGGAAAATGACAGCACCTGCCCCCCCCCCCCCCCGAGTGCATTCTAGGATGCATTCAAGATGCAGCGCACAGGGTCAGGTGCTGCCATGTTACAAGATGGCAGCACAGAGGCAGGAAGATGTGGGCATCACTCCTGTCTCCCAACAAAGATATCGAAGGAGGAAGAGGAATCAGAGCTTCAAATGTGCGAAAGGATTTGGGGGGTGCACGGCCACTTGGACCACCAATGGGATTTTTATCAGATTTGGAAGATGGGGGATTGGGGAGTTTGGGGCCACCAGGCCACTTGGAATTTTTTTTAAGGGATTCAAGGCCACTAGGCCACAATGACTCTTCAGCAGTGTTGGGCACGGTATCGTGGGTTCAGGGCTCCTTGAGTTATCTGAGGTGAAATGTCAGGATGATCCTTTTGCTCCTGGCTGCATCTTTATGCCTGTGTAAAACTAGCGTAAAGATCCAGCATTAAGGAAAGAGTAAAAAATGGTGTCAAGTTTCAGCACAGTTTTTTTTATATTGAGTGCAATTGAGTGCCTAGTGGTTGGGGCACGGTACTTCAGGCCGGAAGGTCGGGGGTTCAAATCCCACTAGAGGACAGCAACCTTGGGCCGGAAGGACTGGGGTTTCTAGTCCCACAGATGCTCCTTGTGGTCTTGGGCAAGCCACTTAACCCTCCATTGCCCATGTTCCCTGTAAGTATTAGTGTATGTGTCTCATATCCCCGCGTGTTAAATGTATCCCCCAATTGTGTTGTGACCGCTTTGATTGAAGGATAAGGCGGTATACAAAACTGTCTAAATAAAATAAAATAAATAAATAAATATTTACTTGTTTGCGTGCCATTAGCATGCCCACTGCGCTACTCTTTAATACAATGGTTTTGCTCAGGAGTTTCTTGCGCTAGCTTGCTTTCTACATCAGGAAGCAAGACTAGCATGGGAAAATCTCGAGCAAAACGCTGCACTAGAGCATAGCATGGTTTGTTGCATGGAGAGCTTACAATCTAAGACCTCAAAGGAACAGGAAAAATAACTACTGTACCGGAATGTAATTTGCTGAGAGCCAAATCCAAAATCTACCCCCCCCCCCCTTCCCTTACTTATGTATCACCTCCTTAAACCAAAAGTTCAACTCAAAGTGGTTTACATCAGACAATACTATAACCAATACATTATAATAATCCAATAGATCAATAACACAGGTACACTACCAAAAAACTGCCTCCAGTTTTGCAACTGATTCCTATAGATTTTGGGGTGCTGAATCCAGGAAAAATAGCCAAAATGTTCCATCACGTCACGTTTTCTTGCAAAATTAGATTTCTTACCCATATAAGGAATGTTCACATAATTTCTTTTTAGCCGACTGCAGTTTATTTTCTTGGCCCAAAATAGAGGTTGTAATGGTTAACTAACTAGAAACACTCCCTCATGATATTTTAGAGTGTTTTGTATTCATTTTATACATTAACAGGACAATTGGGAGGCGGGGGGCTAAATCCAGTACTCGCGCTGGCGCATGTTCTTTCCTGTTTGCCTCGCCTCGTTCGCTCGCTCAAACAAGGTGGTTGCGACATGAACGTTCCTGTCAAATTTCAGTTTCTTGCAAGTTCATTTATTACCTTTTGTTTGCTCAGTCGTAACCCAGCTTTATTCCGAAGTGGTTCACTACAGTTGTAGTTTGCAGTGCAATATATTTGTGATGGCTCACAGAGCCAGAGGTTGCGTCAACTCTCCGGACAGTTTTTGTTTTATTTGTGGGGAATATACCGTGAAAAAGCGGCAGAGGAACATTTCTGCATTTATTAAAAAAGTATATTTCGCCTATTTCGGTTTGAAGTTAGGCGATGAAGACAAACCGTGGGCTCCTCACAAAGTGTGCAAGACATGTGAGGAAGATCTACGCTTATGGATGAAAGGTAAAAAACAAGCATTTCGTTTCGGAATACCTATGATGTGGCGTGAACAAAGAGACCACAGCAGTGACTGCTATTTTTGCTCTTGCATTGTGAAGGGATACAACTTAAAAAGTAAGAACGTAATAAGTTACCCCAACCTTCCCTCAGCAATTAGGCCTATGCCTCATAGCAACAAAGTACCTGTGCCTGAACCACCAAAATCTTTGGATCATATTTGTGTGGACGGTTCTGATCATGATGAGACTCACCAGATGGCTTTTCCCGATGAGTCCAGTACTTCCGAGTTTGAAACTGAACCAGATCCGAAACCTGAACTTTTCTCTCAAGCTGAATTGAATGATTTAGTCCGGGATTTAGGACTCCCAAAAGATGCTGCCCAACTGCTAGGTTCTCGGCTTAAACAGAAAAATCTATTGTCACCAGGAACAACTTTTTATTGGTACCGCAACCGCGAGACACAATTTTTGAAGTATTTCAGCAAAGAGGAAGATTTGGTATTTTGCAATAATATATACGGAGTGATGGAAAAGTTTAAACTCAAGTATGATCCTGCTGAATGGCGGCTGTTCATTGATTCGTCAAAAGACAGCATAAAAGGTGTTCTTCTTCATAATGGCAACACATTCGCTTCAGTTCCTATTGCTCACTCTGTTATTCTCCAAGAAAAATACGAGAATTTGGCCCTGATTCTTCAGAAGATTCGTTATGATGAGCATAAGTGGATGATTTGTGGAGACTTTAAAATTCTATCCATGCTATTAGGGCAGCAATCCGGTTTCACCAAATATCCCTGCTTCCTTTGCTTGTGGGATAGCCGGGCCCGCGACCTACACTGGGGGAAAAAAGACTGGCCAATTCGGGAGTATTTGAGACCCGGTGAGAAAAATGTTCTTCATGAGAGCTTGGTACCTCGTGATAAAATTCTATTACCACCTCTCCACATTAAGTTGGGTCTCATTAAGCAATTCATCAAGTCCCTTCCAAAAGATGGTGAGTGCTTTCGGTACCTTTGCTCAAAGTTCCCCCGACTTTCTGAAGCAAAGCTAAAGGAAGGAGTGTTTGTTGGCCCTGATATAAGGAAACTCATTTCAGATGGAGCATTCGCTGAAACAATGTCTGAGAAGGAAAAAGAAGCCTGGGATTCCTTCAAGGATGTTCTCAAATTCTTGGGGAACAGGCGGGATGAGAACTATAAGGATATTGTTGCCAGGATGCTCAATGCCTTCAAAGAACAAGGCTGTAACATGAGCCTGAAAGTCCATTTCTTGCACTCCCATGTGAACTACTTTCCCGAAAACTTGGGGGCGTACAGTGAAGAACAAGGTGAAAGGTTTCACCAGGACATCAAGGACGCAGAGAGAAGGTACCAAGGAAGATGGAACACCACTATGATGGCTGATTTCTGCTGGTTGCTGCTGCGGGAAACCCCAGATGAAAATTACGCCAAGCAGCACACCAAGAGAAGCATTCGGGGGAAGAAGAAACGGGCCCACCAGGAGATTGATTGACCCAAGAATGACTTTAAAATCTAAACTGTGTTGACAAATATCGTGTTTTTACTAAACTTTGAAATAAAAATTTGCTAGTTATTACCACAGTGTCGGATCTCATTTATTAGAATTTTATTTTCACACCATCGGGTGTTTGTCTTCATGTATTGCAATGGTGCGGTTTGCGTTTTCTATTCTTACATACATACCTGTACAACATTTTTTGCACATTTCTTTGCTTTGCTTTGTGTCTAACCTCGCTCTTATATGCTCAATGTTTGTGCACATGTATGTGGCTGTTTAAGTGCAGACAATTTTGCTACCATCACAGTGTGTTTTGTTGACATTACTCTATTCTTATGTGCTGCCTTGTTACAATTTTCTTTATTCTTATTTGAATAACTACTAAACAATTAGTATAAAGAATTCATCCAAGAAACTTTTATCTCGATCGCACTCAATCTGAAACATTCACCTCAAACTGCTAACCCAATGTAGCAAAAAATCTGTACGTGATGGAGCAAATTGGTTACCAGATTTGGATTCAGCGCACCAAAAAACGTAAAAATCAATCGAAACATTAGAGGCAGTTTAAAAAAAATTTTTTTTAGTGTACCTGTGTAATTTGTAAGTCTGTTTCTACCATACCAGTAAGAATCATTAAGGGGTCTATTTACTAAACTGGGTTAAGTCAACAAACACTAAGCAGCACCATCAAATAATTTAAAATATCTTAGCTAGCTACCCCATCTTGAAGCATCTCTCTGGCAAGCATTCCTGACTAACAAGCTTTGGACTGGATTTACTAAAAGGAAAAATTGATGCAAATAAACTATTTGGCTCACACCTTTCAGTAGAGAGTCATTTCTTAGTAGAAGAATTATTAATAATGTAGTATAAATATTAAATTTAACATGATTTAAATAACTACTTAAGGTCTAAGCAATCAATAAGACACCAACATGGAATATTAAAAATGAATTTATAATGCAAAGATTTTCTTAGTACACTTTAAGCAAAAATATGACAAGGTTATCTTTTAAAGCAAGCTTTTATTTTTATGCGATTTTAGCTATTTAATATTAGCTTGCTAGCTTAAGTTTATTGCATAGAATTTTTATTTGTATTACGATGGCTGCTTTTTCATTGTTCAACATTATTATACGATGATGTATATGTAAATTTGCTTTATTGTGATGCACTGCATTTCATCAGCATTTGACACAGTGGATCACAGAACCCTACTGGAAAGACTACAGAACATTGGGTTACATGGATCCACCCTGAAATGGTTCCACTCATACCTAACCAACAGACAGATACAGGTCAAGGTAGGCCCCAACACTTCCCGACCCATAAAAGTCCTACAAGGAGTACCAAAAGAATCAGCCTTATCAGCACTCTTATTCCACCTCTATGGAGTGGAGGAGTAGCCTAGTGGTTAGAACACTGGTTTGGTAACCAAGCAACCAGGGTTCGATTCCCACTAGCACTCCTTGTGGCCTTGGGCAAGTCACTTAACCCTCCATTGCCTCGGAAGAAAGGCCTGGCAATCTACTTCAGGTGACACTGCCAAGAAAACACAGGAGCTTCTGGGTCGCCAGGAGTCAGGACTGACTCGAAGGTACACATTGCATTGCATTCAACCTCTACATCCAGCTAATATGCGACATCATGAAAGAACACAATATACAATACACTATCTACGCTGATGACATCATGATATACACACCTATCACAGTCGACAACCCGGACTACTCCAAAATAACAAACTGTCTCATACACATGACCAGCTGGTTTCAAAACAACAACCTAACCATAAACTATAACAAGACTGAGGCACTAATCATCACCCGAAACACTGACTTCGTCCCTCCACCCAACATCAAGATAAAAGACACAACCATACCCATAAAACCAGAAGTAAAGTACCTCGGAGTAACACTGGACAAGGAACTGAATCTACAATCACACATAAGCAGAACCACCAAAAGCGCATGCCTCAAGCCCCTCCTCGCCCCAGAGCACTTCCGTACAGTCTGCCAGGCACTAATAACCCCACTACTAGACTTCTGCAACCCAATCTACCTTGGTCTACCAAAACAAACACTCAGACCGCTGCAATTGGCACAAAACACAGCGGCTCGCATAATATCTGGTACAAGACAAAAACAAATCACACCCATACTGAAAGATCACGCATTAAATATAAGACAGTCATAAACATCTTCAAGATCAAACAACAATCATCTGCCCTCAGCCTACAAACACTCATACAACCTGACAGAAGCACACGACCAAGGAGGAGAGGCACTTCCAATCGTGTTAACACCCCAAAAGACCTCACCAAGGTCCGCAAGGACACCGCGGAACAAGCCATTTCCCTGGCTGCACCAGCTATTTGGAACACCCTCCCAGACGAACTAAGACTAACAGATCTCAAAGACTTTCGGAAGTAGCTTAAAACAACACTATTCATTGAACACTATGGCCACGTCACATGATCTACTCCCCAAGCAAGAACAAAAGACCTACCCCCCTCCCCTGACCCTTGTACAGAAGATTGTATAATAGCGCACAATGTAAATAGCTCAACAAGAATCTAATATACACCAACACGAACACACCTGAACCACTCTTATGATTGTTTGCTGTGGAGACCGCCTTGATTGTAGGAGAAGGCGGGATAGAAATACTTTTAAATAAATAAATAAGCTAGATATTTATCGGGTTGTTTTGATACATTTAAGTATCTATGCTAGCTAGGTAGGTGTTAAGTTGCGTATCCCACTTTGATCACTAGTTGTAAAAAGGCAGAACAGAAAATGCCACAAATAAAAATCCCATATCATAGTGCTCCTTTTAGAATCAGTTCTAACGCACATAACATAGTTACGGTAGCACTGAGAGACAGCCCTCCCACAATAAAAGAATAAAAGTACATGGCTTCCTGTCGCCTTTTAACCATCCCAGTCAGAGCCAGTACCTCGCTGAAATCTACTGCGACGCTCATTGTAACTGCTTCCGTTACCTCTACCTCCAGCCTTCCCTTGCCCCACGGCCACTGGCAATAACCACTACAGCTTCAGGATTACAAGCTACAACAGCGGCTATAGCAAAAGGTTCATCAACCGAAAGTTTCCGCCATCGCGTCAGGTCGCTAGAACGTGAACTCAACGTAAAGATGCATACACGCATAACGTCACCCAACATCCCATGTGCACTTTTAACTTGAATGCAATGTTAATGTAATGTGTTATGTGTGCCTTTGAATCAATGCTGACTCTTGGCGAATCAGCAGTTCCTGGGTTTCACCAGAGGATAAATCAAACGCAGTAGGAAGGACACTGGGCACTTGATGGCAGTTCTGTTATTTTAACTACTGATGGCGAGATTTTCCACTTGCTTGAATTTTTTTTTCGAAATTTGACCACCACATGCTAATTAAACAAAGCGAGTGACTTTCCTAATAGACATTAGACACGCTGCAAAACTCCCGCCCCGTTGGACTTTCTGATGACGTCACATTTCTATCGACCAATCCTATGCAGGAAGACCTCTGCTTTAAAATAGAAGCCTTGATTAGCCTGAAGCTTGATTTAAAATAGAGAACTGGGAGACACGTCTCTTCATGTGATGTGGAGACCACTAGTATAGTTTAGGTATTTTTTTTCTTTGGGGTGGCCCTTGACCCGGGGTCTGCTTTAAAGTAGTAGTTAATAAAAAGAGAAAGAAAAAGGAAAATAAGGTAATACCGTATTATGGATTAAAAATACATTTGTAGACTTGCTTTTGAAGGTTAAACCCTTCTTCCTCAGGTCAGGACAGTATGAGCAACAAATTTTGATACCAAAGCATATAGGGGACAATACAGCATTCCATGGTGGTGGGGGGTTAGGGTTACCAACTGGTCAGTTTTCAGCTGGCCTGGCCAGATTTAGATGGCCAGGTTGGCTGCCAACAGACTCTTAAAATCGGCAATGGAAAAGCTGTTTTTTTTCTGCAGCCATCACCCAATCTCTCTCTCCTTGCCCCCTCCACGCTGCCAGTACCGTACCTAGCCCTGTGCGAGCAGTGCAGCTGCACAGGGAACAAAGGTTTAGGGGCGCATTTGCAAAACCACTGCAATTCCTGACTGCCTGCCTCCCAAAGCAAGCTGCGATATTTGCTCCAATAAATTAAAAAAACAAAAGTCTAGGCTGAGGCAAGATGGCGTCCCAATGAAAGTCAAGCCCTTACCGCTCTTCGGTGTTCTTTGCCTCAGCACTGCTGGAATGAGCAGGAAGCGGAAGCCCAACCTCTTTCCCTCTGGAGCACTGTTCTGCTTCAGCCTGGAAGATCAGCCGACGGTGCCATCCCTCAGAGGGCTGCTTCTCAGAAGGGAGGTGGTCCGGAAGAGTGTGTGGAGGGAACCCTTTGGCGGCAGCGGTGGCACCGCTGGTTCAATGGGAGATAACAGCTAACGCTTCCAGTTTGGTGGGGTTGGCTCCGCAGCAAGTAGAAAAGTGACATTTCTAGTCCTAGCGGTTTTATTAAAACCTGCGTTGGTAATGATGGAGTCGTTATGGGAGGCTGTGGCTACAGTAAACTCCTCATTGCTGGCAATGGCAGGTTTTTCTTCTTGTGAATTGGTAATGCTAAAAGATATGGATTCGATGCTGTTTCAAGAATAGGTGAAGGGTGCAGCCAGGGTGGATCTTCTGGAAGCCAGATATGGTGAACTCCAAGAACTTGTGAGTACCCAGATTAAAGATTCTTCTATCCTGGCATGCAAGTTAGAGTATTTGGAGAATGTATCCTGATGGAACAACCTGAGGTTTGTGAACTTTCCCAAAATTCGCTTACTCGCTCTGGCTGAGATGGTAAAGAAATATCTACAGGAAGTTCTGGATATGCCTAGTGAGAATTTGCCACCTATCACAAGGGCACAATATACATCTTTGTGGCCCGGAACTGGGTCCACTGTGGAGGAACAGCAGATGCAGCCCCAGCATGGAGTAGCAGACTTGACAGCATTCTTGGAAAGTTCCCTAGACGTGGTTACTAGTAGATTCACTTGGTAGTAAGCTTTGCTCTTGAAATGGACCGTAATACTGTTTTGCAATTATATTTTCTTAATATGCATAAGTTGTTAATGTGGGCTAACGTGCACATTTTTCTGACTTTTCAAGGTCCACCCAAAGGAAACTTAAGGATGTCCTCGAGTTAAAAATCAGGGTCCTGAGGGGGCGTTTCCAAGATGCCCGCGTGAGGAGAGTTCTGTGTTTGCTCCATGCCAAAGCGTAAGGGGAAGGGTAGGGCTTACCTTGTGGAGCCCCAGCCATCCAGTGCAGGTCCGATGGACTGATTTGTTACAGTCCCTGAGGCTCACCTGCAGGCTTTGCAAGTGTGCGGTTGGAAGGATCGGCTCTCCTGCCTGCCCTGGAAACCAGCTTGTCTCCCGAGACCCAAATGCTGCCTCCGCTACCTGGGGCTGCTGCCTCCACTGCGTCAGCAGACGTGACTAAGGAGTCCGGTGTAGGAGCCTCTGCCATGCCGTCGCAAGGAGCTGCCGCAGAGGGAAGTGCAGCAGCTGCCTTTTTGCTTTGTGGGCCAGTGCCAGGGAGTAATGTGAAAGCGGAGCCGTCCCTCGTTGAAGGAGAGGTACAGTTGGAAGCCTCTGTGGGAACTTCAAAGACCCCGGTTACTCTTCAACATCCACAGGATTACCCTTGAAAACATCTGGGAGGCGATTACTTTGCTTTTGGAAAACCTGGTCAGACAATGTGATGGTTTTTCTTCTTAGGTTACTAGCTCTTGCCCAAAAGGTGGACTTGTGTTTGGGAACATTTGATCTACTAAAAAAGAAAGTGGATGATCATGAGATTAAGTTGAATGCTGTTGAAGACTCCAGTGCTGCATTGATTAAGGACAATATCTTGCTGTATGCAAGTATGCAAAGGTGGAGAATTTGGAAAATGTCGCTAGGGCTTTTAATCTTCAGGTTTTGAATTTCCTGGTTCTCCCACTTTGCCTTTGGATCTCTTTAAGAAGTATTTGACTGAGAATTTGGCAATTACTGCGGAGTAAATGCCTTCAATAGTGAAAGCCTTTTATTTGTCAACGGGGAAAAGGGACATTGGAGTCATGGGAGAGTCTTTTCCAATGGACACTGTTAATGTTTCTGAAAATTTGAAGTCTCCTGAGTTAACTACATTACGAACTGCTACTTTGGTGGTAACGTTTGCTTTAATATCTGCAGGGGCGGCCCAAGGGGAGTGCGGGGCAATGTGCGGAGATTAATTGTGGGGCCTTATTTTATTTATTTATTTATTTATTTAACAGTATTTCTATACCGCCTTATCCTACAATCAAGGCAGTATCACAGCAAAACAATCAAAAGAGGTGAACGTGAATTTCATGCAGTGAAAGCTATATCATGATTTGTGTGTGAGAAGTTATAGTGTGTTTGATTAGTTAAACTATGTACATAGTGCGCTATGATACAGTATGTGCTATAATACAGTATTCTATACATTGGGTATTAAGATTGATCGAGTGCCATTTATTTGCATAAGGAGTCTCATTTGCATAAATATTTGCATAATATTAACATGCACTTTTAGTAAACATCCCTCTTAATGAATGTCTGGATAAAGAAAGACTAACAGATTTCTACATTATTATATTGCAGTGACAACTGCCAGGCCCATTAGGAAGTACTATAAACACTGACCATTTAGAACCCATAGCAAATCCACCCTATCATAACAGCACTACCAGGACTCACAAAGCACCAAACCCTACCTATCAAAAGGCAACACTGCAGATATTAAACCAATACATCTTAGAGAATACCAATAAATCTCACTGGGGGAAAGAGAACAAGTGGGACTGTCAAACAGAAACTACATGAACAGAATACCTCAGCTCGGTTACACATGCAGAACATAGACCATCACCACACAAAGAACAAGGGATCACAATTTAGAAATAGGAAGATAATAATTAAACTGGGAACCCCAAAAGCCAAACAATGTACAACACTGGAGAAATAAAACTATAAAGTAATTTCCTCTTGCACTAAACAAAAACGCAAAGATGTTAGCAATACACACTTCTCAGACCAGACATATTCCAGTTAATAAATTCAAAATAAAAAGTATTTTTCTACTTCTGTTTGGGCATTTTTTCAGTTGCATTTGCTCCAGTCACTTTCTTCTGTTTTTTTTTCGTGTCTTCTGCGAGCTATCCATTTGTCCTTTCTTCTCTTTTAGATGTTTTCCATTTTCTCTCTCTATCTGCTTTAGCGTACTGATTGCTCTTTCCCCCATTTCTTTCCTTATTCCTTTATCATCCACTCAAATTTTACCCTTCCACTCTCAATCCCCTCTTACTCTCCCAATACCCGGCCCATTGTAGACTTTTCTTCCACCCAAAATATCTTTTCCCCTCTCCATTTTCATTCCCCATCCCTTCTAGTCCTCCCCCAAAATCAGCTGCCTTATAGTTCTAGACCCACCCAGCATCTGCTCCCTTCTAGTCCCATTCTCCCATGCCCCCACATCAGCCCATTTCCAGTCCTATTCTAGTCCATCACCCATTTGCAGTCCAAGCTCCCCCACCAGCCCATTTCTAGTCCTATTCCAGCTCCTCATCAGCCCATTTCCAGTCCTAGCCCCACATATGCTCTTTTCCAGTTCCATTCCAGCCCCCCATCAGCCAATTTCCACTCCAAGCTCCATCAGCCAATTTCCAATCCTAGCCCCGTCAGCCCACTTCCAGTCCTATTCCAGCTCTTCATCAGCCCATTTCCAGTGCTAGCCCCCCCTAATCACAGCCTCTTTCCAGTCCTAGTCCCCCCCAACCATCACAGCCTCTTTCCAGTCCTAGGCCCCTCCTCACCATCACAGCCCATTTGCAGTCCTAGCCCCTCCCACCACCATCACAGCCCATTTGCAGTCCTAGGCCCCCCCACCATCACAGCCCATTTCCAGTCCAAGTTCCCCCCCCACCATAGCTCATTTCCAGTCCAAGTTCCCCCACCACCATCACAGCCCATTTCCAGTCCAAGTACCCCCCCAACCATCACAGCCCATTTCCAGTCCAAGTCCCCCCATCACAGCCTCTTTCCAGTCCTAGTCCCCCCCAACCATCACAGCCCATTTCCAGTCCTAGCCCCCCTAATCACAGCCCATTTCCTGTACTAGTTCCCTCACCCCCCCCCCCATAGCCCATTTCCAGTCCAGGTCCCCCCCCCCCCATCACAGCCCATTTCCAGTCCAAGTTCCCCCCCCCCACCATAGCCCATTTCCAGTCCAGGTTCCCCCCCCCCCCACCATCACAGCCCATTTGCAGTCCTAGCCCCCCCCATCACAGCCCATCCAGTCCTAGCCCCCCCCCCTCCCCGACCAGCCCCGTGGCTGTCTGAGGGACTTCAGAGGGAGCTGGGGAAGCCCATGCGAGGCCCCGGCTCCCTCTGTACAACCGCCAGCATGAAGATCCTTTTCCTTCACGCTGGCAGCTATTTCTTTGAAGCCGCGAATGCTGGGAAAGGTTAAAGGGCAGTTCAATAAAGGATAGCAGTACAAGAACATAAGGGAGAATTGTCCCAAAGAGTCTGGTTGGTTTTCCACAGTGAGACGTCACTCGATGAAGGCCCGTCAGTTCCGTCAGGGGAAATCTATGGGTTCCCAGAGGAGTAGCTTCCTGTCCAAAATTCAGTCCTTTCACGGAGCTTGCAGAAGAGGTCGGGAAGGAAGCACTGCAGGTGCCTGTGGTGTTTGAAGTTCCCAGCAAGGATATCCACAGCCATCCTTCGGTGCTGCCAGTGGATGGTCTGCTGCAGCAGTTTTATCGAAGGTGGGTCCAAATCACCTCGGATCAGTAGTTCCTGGCGGTGATCTGCGAGGGTTATGTCCTCAAGTTAACTGAATTGATACCCAAAATGTATTTGGAATCTCCTTGCAAATCCTTATGGAAGGCAGGCATGGTGCATGCCACTCTTGACAGACTTTTGGCTGTGGAGGCGGTGGTACTGGTGCCACTGGAGGAGCACCGGCAGAGAAGGCATTCCATCTATTTTGTGGTGCCCAAAAAGGAGGGCAATTTTCGGCCTATCTTGGACCTCAGGCATGTGTACAAATTCTTGTGTGTTCCATATTTCAGGATGGGACTCTGCACCTGGTTATGGTGGGGGTTCAAACCAGTGAGCTTTTGAAGTCCCTAGACCTCAAAGAGGCATATCTGCACATTCTCATTCGAAAGGAGCACAGAGGTATTTGCGTTTTGACGTGGGGCAACACTTTCAGTTCCAGGCCTTGCCATTCATAAGAATATGCCATACAGGGTCAGACCAAGGTCCATCAAGCCCAGTATCCTGTTTCCAACAGTGGTCAATCCAGATCACAAGTATCTAGAAGTTTCCCAAAAAGACAGACAGGTTCCACAATGCTTGTATTTGGGCAAGCAGTGGATTTCCCAGGTCCTCTTTAATAATGGTTTATGGACCTTTGAACTTGTCCAAACCTTTTTTAAACCCAGCTACACTAACAGATTTTACTACATCCTCCGGTAACGAATTCCAGAGTTTGATTACACGTTGAGTGAAAAAATATTTTCTCTTATTAGTCTTAAATGGGTTACACTGTAGTTTCATTGCTTTCTACTTTCTACTTTTTTGATGGCGTAAAAAAACCGATCTACGTTTACCCATTCCACTCCACTCAGTAATTTATAGACCTCTATCATACCTCCCCTCAGCCGCCTCTTTTCCAGGTTGAAGAGCCCTAACCTTTTAATCCTCTCCTCATAGGGGTATTCTTCCATTCCCTTTACCATTTTGGTGGCTCTTCTCTGTACCTTTTCTAATAACGCTATATCCTTCTTAAGATATGGCGACAAGAATTGCACGGTCGCACCATGGAACAATACAGAAGCATTATAATATCCTTTGTTTTATTCTCCATTCCTTTCCTTATGATTCCTAGCATTCTATATGCCTTTTTGGCACCGCTGCACATTGGGAGGAGGGTTTCAACGTGTTATCCACGATGATTCCTAAATCTTTTTCCTGGGTGGTGGTTCCACTGCTCTATGGACCTTCTTGAAAGTCATGATGGTAGTGGTGGCTGCCCTCCACAAGCAGAGGATGCTAGTACATCTCTATCTGGATGACTGGCTGGTCCAGGCGAAGTCGTATTAGGAGAGTAAGAAGGTGACAGTGATGGTATGCAAGTTCCTGGACAGCCTAAACTAGGTAATCAATGTCCTCAACAGCAAGTACTGGACTTCTGGAGGAGAAGTTTGAAACTTGGTTGGGGAAAGCTTTCCTCAAAAAGGATAGGATCCAGAAATTGACTGACTACTTAGCATTATCTTCAGGTTCTGAGGTTGGATCTGGTTCCATAAGCCATGACTCACATGAGGCTACTACGGAGGTCTTTGCTGGCTTGATAGTCAGATCAGTGCCAAAAGCGAAGGTGGTCTTGCCCCTGTGGTTAGATGCAAGGGACAGTCTAATCTGGTGGCTGGCAATGAATAATCTGAACCATGAGATGGAACTGGATCCACTCGAGTAGAGACTTTGGTAACAATGAATGCCAGCCTCAGTGGATGGGGAGCCCAAGGATAGTGGTCCAAGAAAGACCAGGTGGCCCATTAATCAGCTAGAGGTAAGAGCCATCATGCTTCGACTGCAGAGCAAAGTGGTGCAGGTTTTATTTGACAGTGCAACAGCAGTAGCTTATGGGAATTGGCAGGGCAACACCAGAAGTCATCAGGTTGCAAGACAAGGCAGCGCTATTGCTAACATGGGCAGAGCGGGACCTGACCAGTCTTTTGGCAGTGTATATGGCAGAGGTGGACAGTGCTCAGGCAGATTTTTTGAGCAGACACACCCTGGATCCCGGAGAGTGGCAGCTGACAGTCATTGCCTTCGAGTGGATAGTATGTCGATGGAGCTCTCTGATCATGGATCTGATGTCTGTCTTTAAATTCTCCATGGTCACCAAGTTCTATAGGCGCAAATGAGAGCAGGGATCCCGGGATAGATGCTTTAATGCAGCCGTAGTCCAGCAATGGGTCACTTAATGTCTTTTTCCCATGGCTATTTGTGGGCAGAGTGCTTCAGCGGATAGAGACATCTGGGCTTAAAGGTATTGGTAGTCCCTGATTGGCCTTGGAAGTCATAGTACTGTAGTGATCTGATGAGGCTGCTGGTAGAGGAACCCTTGGTTCTTCCAATAATGGAAAAGCTCGTGTTTCAGAGTCCGATCTGTATGGCAGATGTGAGTCGATTCTCTCTTACAACTTTGCCCTTGAGAGGGCAAGGTTTTTGAAGAGAAGTTGCTCAAGTGAAGTAATTGCCACCCTTTTGCAGTCACAGAGGAGGTTGACCTCCCTGGTCTATGTTTGGGTTTGGAGAATTTTTGAGGCATTGGGTCAGGGTAAGAGGGTTCCACACAATGAGATCACCTGCCAGATATTTTGGCCTTCCTGCAGGATGGCCTGGAAAGGGATTTGATCTTGAACTCCCTGAAAGTACAGATGGTGGTGATTGCCAGCTACAGGGAGAGTTCAGGGTTGATCCTTGGTGACACATCTAGATATCAGTCAATTCCTGCAGGGCATTAAGCATCTGAGACCTCCTGCGTGGACAGTCTTGCTTCTTAGGATTTGAATCTGGTGTGCTCTGTGTTAGTGAAGGGGCCATCTGAACTAATGAGGCATGCCTCTCTTAAGGATTTGACATTTAAGGTGGTACTCTTGGTGGCGATCTGTTCAGCTGATGGATTTCAGAGCTTTAGGCCTGGTCATGCAAGGGGCCCTTTTTGATGATTTTTAAAGTAATGATCCCCCTTCATTTCTTCCCAAGGGGGTCTCTATCTTTCATGTGATTCAGTTACTCTTCCCATTTTTGAGCCCATAGACTCCAGTGAGACTTCCAGAATGCTGCACTCTTTGACTATATGTAGGAATTGGAAGTGTTACTTGTGGAGGACAAAGGATTTTTGAAGATCGGACCATCTTTTTGTGCTGTGAAGGGGCAAGGCAGCATCCAATCAGTTGTTGATCTGATGATGATTTGTTTTGGCAGAAATGGGATACTCTAGAATTGAATCTTGCCTCCTGTATTTCCTATTATCTGATGGGGTTGTCTGGTACTGCGCAAACGTTATACTTGTTGCTACATGGTTGTTCCTCGCCCTCTTGGTGGGAAAATAGAATATTTTTGTTGCTTTGCTTTGTGAAACCAGCTGATAGGACATCATAAACCCAGGCATCTGGACTGGTTTGGAGGGACTCAAGGAAAGAAAATAGCAGGTAAGACCCAATTTCTCCTTACTACCAAGTCCACTTCCATCCAAAAAGGTTCTGCTTCATGATGGTTCTGGAAAGACTATTCTTCATTTTTCAGTAGTTTTTAGTATTTAACTTACGCCTTTCCAGGAAAAGATCAAGGCGAGGTACTATACATTCAGGTGCAGTATGCACTTCATATAATGATATGGGGCCCGATTTTCGAAGCCCTAGGCATGTGCTACACATGTAAAAGACGGCTTTACCAGGTAGAACCGCCATAACCGTGTAAACCAGATTTTTAACAAGGCGGCTTGAATTAGAGAATCCCAGCTACCCACACAGCACGAAGCACTGAGGCTCGGGGGCATGTCATCCCAAAATCCGTGTGCGCTGACCTTGGACATCACTAACCATGTAAGCCTATGCAACATTTCCTGGCGCATACTACTGCCTAAGGTGTGCGGCGAACCTGTGGCATTACAGAGCATAGTACAGTGAGGAAAGCATGTTTAGGCCTGTACTCAAACCGTGCAGAGGTAAATCATTGCTGGACTGGCTGAGAAGCCACGTGGACCATGCACAGGGTGTTCCAGAGGTGGAGACACACCTGACATGCCCGGGCACAGCAAAGGATGTGGCAGGTAGTGCAGATCCATCAGTAGGCGATGGCCCAGCACTCAAGATGCAGGTACTGTGCCTGTGTACACAGGCCCAGGGTGAGCTACCTGCAACTGATGGAGGAGGAGGTCTACCAGAGATACAGACTAGATGGAGCAACAATAACTGAGTTGTGCACCATTCTCAGTGGGGACCTAGAGTTCTCCATTGCGAGAAGCCAGGCCCTGCAGTGACTATGATGGTGATCACTGTCCTGGGATATCTGGCAACTGGCAGCTTCTAGCATGTGATTGGGTGACTGTTGTAATCACACAGTCTACTGCCAGCCACTGCATAAGTGCCTTCACCAGGGCCCGCTACGGAGGTTGCGCAACCTCATAGCCTTCCCCCGGACACAGCAGGAATGGCATGAGATCATGCAGGCATTCTACAATGTGGCTGGATTCCCATCGGTGCTTGGAAGTATAGACTGCACCCACATTGCACTGCAAGCATCACGGCTGGAGCAGAGGGCATACAGGAACAGGCATAATTACATATCAATGAACATGCAGGTCATTGTGGATGCCAACATGTCCTTTACTGATGTGTGTGCCCACTACCCGGGGTCCTGCCATGATTCATTTGTCCTTGTCCAGTCCAGCCTGGGACAGGCAGCAGCTAGGGGTCAGCTTGGAGATGCATGGCTGCTAGGTGAGTGCGTACATATGTGAGCCCCAGGACATACCCAGAACAAACAGTTGCTGTAGTATGATGCTATGTATAATGCAAACATGTGGGGATATATGTGTTTGTGCATACTGCAACTCATGACGACCACTGTGTGCACATGTGCTGCTGTTCCACAGATCCATGCGCACAGCAGGCCATATTACATATCGTGTAGACAACCAGGGGAAGCTCCTTGGCCAAGAGCAGACAACACGCACCAAAATGAGGCATGAGGAAGAGCATGGGCTGGCGCCATGTAGCACAGTCACATGGCAGCAGCCTGTGTAGGGCACATCCATGTCTGCTCCCATCCCAGCCAGCAGACCCCCCCCTCAACCACATCTCCATGCTATGCAATTCCCCCCTCCTTTCCATCAGGCCAGCCCTTGCCACCATCCCCCATTGTCCTGCTCCATATGCCTGACTGCTGCACAAGCTATATGTTGGTGTCCTCTCAATGCCACGGTGTCTGTGATTATTTGATATTGCACACCACCCTGCTAGTAGATGGTGTGTTGTTATGTTGTCCGTAATAGTCCATAAGCCTTAACCAACACATGCTTATGTGCACATCTCATATTGCCCCCACAGGCAACCATGGATATCCGTTGAGGATCTGGCTGCTGACCCCAGTGCGCCACCCCAAGAGCCGGCAGGAGGAGCAGTACAATGCCACCCCATCAGCAATCCCGAGTGGTTGTAGAGCGAGCAATAGGGGTGCTGAAGAGCCGCTTCCGGTGCCTCGACAGGAGTGGCGGGGAACACCTCTACAGCCTGGAGCGTGTATGCCTGTTATTCACATCGTGCTGTATATTCCACAATCTTGCACAGATGCGGGAATTGCCAGACCCAGAGCCCGAGGTTGCGGAGGAGTGGGAGGCCAGAGAGGCAGCAGATGGTGATGGCGCAGTGGCTGGGTGCCAGCAGCAGGCCCGGGCACTGGCCCACCGTGCGCGGCTGATATGAGACACATTTCTGCAGTGACTGCCCCACACCATCACCTGGATAGGATACACACATTCACCAATAAAGTGCCTGAAATAATGTTACATGTGCAAAGTTTTTTTTTCCCCCCCCATCCCCCCATGTGTGTCCCCTGCCCCCAGAATAGTAGCCAGCCATGGGTGCTTGCTGACACGTGCACTGCGACACAGTGGAGCAATGTCTGACGACATGCTGGCAGCGTCATCACCCTCCCCAGCAAGGCAGGCCACTGCACAGGATTCAGAGCTAGCAGGTAATTGCGCTGGTGCACTGGCAACCCCAGCACCTGCCTCCTGGGCCTTCATGAGGCCCACCAAACTGTGCAGGGAACCAGCAATCATTGCCTGGTATGCCTCCATCTCCCTCATTAGAAGCAGGTGTCCCTCCAGATGGCGCTCCACTTGCAGTCGCCTGCCACTTCTCAAGCTCTGCCTCCCTCACCTGCATTGCTGCCTGCAGGCCCCACTGGATACCGTGCAGCTCGGACTGTATGTTCTCGGTGAAGGCCAGCAGGTACCCTCCTGCAGAAGATCCTGGTCCACATTAGTGCCCCCTGCGTCCATAGGGTCATTAAGGCTGGTGAACTGTAGCTCAGCCAGTGGTGCATTATCTGTCTCCCCCAGCCCTGGCAGACCCACCACACTGCTCCTCTGCCCTGGGAGCCGTATCAGCCTTCTCCTCTGCCCTGGGTGTCACACCGGACCACTCCTCCACCCTAGGAGCTGCACTGGACTGCTCCCCTACCCTGGCAGGTAAACCAGCCCCTGTGGCTGTGCTGCATCCCGACTGTGCATTGGCGTCATCAGCAGCGGGTGGCGAGACTCACTATGACACGTCTGTTCCAGGCTGTGAGGGTTGGGTCCCTGGCAGGTCTGTGGGAGAGCAAAGGTGGCAGAGTGTAGTGCCATTGATTGTTATATTGGCCTATGGGGTGCCATCAAGCTCACAATGGAACAGGCAGGGGGATCCCCCCAGTCTGCACTGTCCCCAACCCCCAAGGACCAACAGACAGGCAGGCCTGGGTGGACGCAACCATGGTGTGGACACATATATGGCTGTCAAGATGCCACCCAAGCCATGGGGCAATCCCTACTCACTCTCCTGTATGGCTGGGATGGAGCTGTTGAAGCTTTTGATCCCTGAGATAGAGACCTCCTCCACAAACTGCAGCACCTGTTCCTCCAGAGGGGTGAATCTGTGCTGGCACACAGGTGGCTGTTTGCTATTGCTGGCTCTTTTATCCTTTGTAGCCTGTTGTACCATCTGCCACTTCTTCTTTATATCCTCCACATCCCTGTTGTAGTGGTGGACAGCATTGACTCTCCTGACAATGTCACACCATGCTGTCAGCTGTGAGTTGGCATCCCCTGCCTCAAAGAGGGCAGTGTGCTGCTTAACCCTTTGAAGGCCTACTTTAAATTTTTAATCCACATTCTGCAACTGGGTTAATTTGTGCATATTTCAGGAAAATTGTACCCGTCTTATTCAATATGTTCTAATAGTGATGTTCCTTCTGCTATGGTCATGTATTATATACCATTTGATAGGAATATTTAGTCAGAATTTTGGATCCCGACAGTTTTGGGCTCGGCCTGGAAAGGGTTAAGGAAGAGCCCCAGGGCCATAGAGGGTGTAAAGTTTGCTTTCCGGGTTTGTTTTGGCCCTTTCTGCACTGTGTCTGCCATTGTGCTGCTCAAGCACTATGGTGATGTTAGGCTACTGCGTAGGCCCTTTAACACATACGTGGATAAGATGCGCAGCTACACCATGCCCTTTTCAAACGCATATCCCATACCTGCTTAGGACCCTGAGTGTCAACAGGACAAAATTCTGCGTGACAGCTATCCGCCATAGGAGACCATAGCTGCACACCATGGCAAGAAGGCATATGCGTCCATGGATGCCCAGACGGTAACACCCGGGTAGGACAAATAGCACAGTATGTGAGCATGGCTGCTGCAACGTGAGGACTGGCGCACAGTATCGCTCTGATTGTGTGCCCTCTTGGGGTAGGGAGAGTTCTGTGCATGTAGCGCCGCTGTGCCACACCCACGCTGAACGGCGATGGCACATACACCATGCACCGGTACAGTGGTGGTGCTGCCATTCGTTCTGCATGGGTATGGTACAGCGACGCTACCCGCACCAGGCGGTAGCTGTGGCCACTCTGCACGGGTATGGCACAGAGGCGCTACCCATGCAGAGCTGAGACCGCCACAGGTGTTCTACGCGTGTAGCACCTCTGTGCTATACCTGCGCACACGGACATGATCCACAGGGTGCACACCCCATGCCCATAACCCCTGGGTCCCCTCCCACAATCCTCTGCACCACCCACGCAGACACACAGTCCTGCCCCCACAAAACTGACAACACTGTGATTGCAAACCGGAAACATTTTATTGCAAACCCTGTAACATTTACAACATTGGCATCATCTGCAGTATACAACAACACAGATCCCCACATCAACGGGGACACTGAGCACTCATGTCCTTGGCCAAGCAGTCCGCCCCATTATGGCCCAACGCAGGGCAATCCCTGGCACGGGGATGGCCTATGATGCAGGGGAGCCCTGCCTGTGCCCTCTCAATGCAGCAGTGAGGGTATCCAGGCACATGCCAATTGCCTGTGCTGCTGAATGCACGACCCCCCTGAGGAGCCGCACCTCTGCCACCAGGGTGCCCAGAGCCCGGTCACCATATGGCCAAGTGGATGGTGGTGCAGAGGGGCCTGGTGCAGCATAACCATGCTGTGCCCATATGTGCTGGGGTGGAATGTGGCCCACGGGTCTGCAGAATGTCATGCACAATCCATTCCAAGCCCTGAGGAGGGCTCATGGCACCCTGAACATAGGCAGGCATGGCTGTGGGGTGCAGGGCACAGCCGGGAAGTGCTGCTCTTCCACTGGCCCTCCCCACTGGGTACCGGCTGGCTGTGCAATGCAATGCACTGCACTGCCATCCCTGGGGCACTTGGAGGGTGGTGACTGCATCCCCCCTACAGCCCACTCAGGGCCCACCTCTGCCTCTGATGCAGGGGACAGCTCTGGTCCCGCTGCCACTTCCTCCTCCTCGGACCCCCCCTTCCTGCCCCAACCCTCTGAGCCCTCCTCCTTCTCCCCTGCCTGCCCCTGACCCTCTGAGCCCTCCCCCTCCTCAGATGTCCCATCCTGCTGCTGCGCCACAGGCCCCTCACTGCCCTCCCCCTCTGTGGTGCTGTCCTCCATCACAGTGCCTCTGGACTCCTCCTCTCCATCACTGCTGGATGTACTGTTGGGAGATGCTCCTCGGGACAGCTGCGCTGGCGCTGGACTGCTGTTCCGGGTTGGTGCCCGTGGTGGGCCTGCATTGTCTGGGTCCTCCATGGAACCAGCTGTGGGGGAAGAGGGAGGGGTTTTAAACTGTCCACTCTGGCATGGCCATGAGGTGGGACTGGCACATCTCTGGTGGAACCTATACATGAACTGCACCACCCACCTTTGGGCCACAGGGGTGTGCCGTCCCTTTGCCCACTTCCAGCCAGCTCAGTTCTCCCCCACACATGCCCAGCTATAGCTTGCCAGCCCCTCCCCCAGGCGATAGACCCCCCCCCCCCCCCACAGGAGGCAGGTGTGTAATGTACATCTGGACTCACCGCTGGTGGTGTGTGCTCTTGTACCGCTATTCCATGCTGTGCCCTGGCCATGTGTGTGTGTGTTTCTGCATGTATTGGGTGCCGGCTGGTGCACACATGGGATAGTGGCACTGGGGGACGGCAAGGCTGCCCCAAACACATTCCCATCATTGTGTATGAGGAATCCTCCACTGGATAGTCTGCTTGCAATAGCTGCCCCTCCATGTGACTGGTGGGGTCCACTGTGTACCTCACTGACCTTCCTCAGCTACCAACCGCTCCCCGATGCGCTGTAGTTGGTTTAATGCGCTATAGTTGGTTTGGTCGCTTCCAGCACAGTGTCTGTGGTAACACTTGAGGGCCTCCAGGGTGCGTCACACGCTATAGCCACTATGAGAGGGGGAGAGGACACACATGGGCTCAGTTGTGTTTTCACATCACCTATAGCGCATACCTGTATCCTGCCTCTGACAGGTGACCTGCCCATCCTGAAGGCAGGAGCATATCCATGGGTAGCAGGTGAGGGATGCATGTGATGGTATAATTCTGGCATCTGGGACTGGATTCATCCCCACCGCTCCCCTGGGCCATTGGCACAGGCCCCATGCCACCACCAACAGTGCCATTTGAGCCACTGATTCACCTGTGTCACCCCTCTGGTCTCTTCAGCCACCTCTGCAGTCCTCCCCCCATCCCTTGGCTCCATCTGTTGCACGCAGCCTTGGCACCATGGTACATGGTTGTGGACTGTGAGTGGCCTTGGCTGTAGACAGGTGTCGTGGCAAGGGGCATCCACTGCTTCAGGAACCACATCACTGCATGTTTTGTTAGGCGCTGTACAGGACAGGGTGTCATGGTTTGCATGCTTCTCATTACACATCTGTCATTTCCTGTGGCACCACATTATCAACATGCTGCCACAGCCCCCAACTGCCATGGCTGCCAGACAGGGGGTGATGGACAGTGGTGACTGATCCGTTTGCAGGGACAGACAGACAGCACATATGTGGATACTGCTACAGGCCCCCTCTGACTCCTGGGCCTAGGTTGCAGGGGCTAGGGAGAGGGGCAAGTGTCTGGGGCATCTGCACTGGCCAGTGGGTTCGCCTGGGGCAGGCAGCCCAACAGCTCCTCATGCGCAGGGCAATGCCTTTGCTTTACCAGCCCTGTGGTGTTGCTGCCATCCGGCATCAGGTGGTGCAGCAGCCTCCATGCCTGCTGTGTCTGGATATGCCTACTGCTGTGGGCATCCAGGGATGGCACTTGTACAATGCATGGTCCGTCCCCCTGCTGTCATCTGTTCTGCTACCATTGGTGCTGCCACCAGCATGTGGCTTAGCTCCACAGCCCTGTCCCCCTGTGCAGACACACAGCTGTGCCTTTCAGGGTGTGTATGGCCTAGCATGATGCTCAACCCCCCTCCCCCTGACCGTTCAGATCTTTTTACCTGCGCAGGTGGAGTTGGATGGCCCTCCATATGACCATGGACAGCCACAAATTTGGCCGTTAGACCCCCTGAGGTATAGCACCCTCTCGTACTGCAGCACGAAACGGGCAAGGGCCTTGGACTCGCTAGGGCAGAAGATGACTGTCCTTCTCACTGCCATGCCGCTGGTGTCTATCCACCCAGCCATAGGGGGCTCCTGCACAGGCAGCTCGTGGGGCCTGCGTGACAGTGTCATCCCTGCATTGGTACACCAGATGGGCAACACACAGGTTCATGCACACTTGCCATCCTGTTTATCTGCCCGCTGGTTTGAACCCCTACACGGGTATCATGGGTTAACATTTTCTTAGGTGCCGAGCCCGGGCTCCGTCACCTGAACATACCTGTTCATGCTGTGCTAGGTGCCTGCTGCTGTGCTTGGTTTATGCTGCTTTTTCAAGGCCTTTTTGGAGGCACCTGTTTCATGATTCAAGCACTTTTCTTGAGTGGGTATCTTTATACGGGTATGGCATGCCTCGGCGCCTTGTTGAAAATCGGGGCCACAATGTTTAAACAAGGTAATAAGAACGCTGGGCTCAATATTCAAAGGCATTTACATGATTTAAACAGCTATAAATATCCACCGGTTCCACCGCTACATGCCCTGATGCTATCCATGTAGAATCACAGTGTGTTTTGGGCAGAGTGGAAGTAGCACCCTTTGTTAACCAGGCAGCAGCGATATTGAAGCCACTGCCCGGTTAGCTTCTGCTCTGTGCGGGGCATTGCAACGCATTGCAGCAGACCCAGATATTCAATTCCAGTGCCCTTATATGGCCCCAGATTGAATATCCAGAGTTAAAAGTTCAGTGGCAATGGCTATGCACCGTAGCAATATCGGGCCCATTATTTAAATTTCTTTAAGTGCTCAGTCCTCGTTATTGAGAAATAAGCACAGTAAAACTCAAGACAGGTTTGAAAATTCCAGAATCCTTTGTTGAAAGTCCATGTTTTAACCATTAATATGGCTTGGGCTGGCCACATTAATAACATATTTAGGAACGTTTGCCATTCCATTAGCTTAACAAGTTGGGGGTACATGTGAACATGCTCTCCTTATGTCCACATCTCTCCCCCTGAACTTTCATACTTTCTGACCTATTCCGAATCCAACCCCAACACTCTCTCCTTTCTACCGGATGGACCCTAGCATTCTCCCCCTCTTCACCCTACCTTCTATAGGATGGACCCCGTCATTTTCTCCTCCTCTAGCCTCATTCCTATATAGCATCAGAACATAACATAAGAACATAAGGTATGCCATACTGAGTCAGACCAAGGTCCATCAAGCCCAACAGCAGCCAATCTAGGTCATAAGTACCTAGCAGTCTCTTCAAAAGACACAGGATCCTCAATGCTTGTACTGGGTCAAGCAGTGATATCCCGGGTCCCTTTTAATAATGGATTATGGACCTTTCCTCCAGGAACTTGTCCAAACCTTTTTTAAACCCAGCTACACTAACAGCTTTTACTACATCGCCTGGTAAATTCCAGAGTTTGATTACATGTTGAGTGAAAAAAATATTTTCTCTTATTAGTCTTAAATATGTTACCCTGTAGCTTCATTGCATGTCCTAGTCTTTTTATATTCTGATGACGTAAACAAAAGATCTACGTTTATCTGTTCCACTCCATTCATTAATTTATAGACCTCTATCATATCTCCCCTCAGCCGCCTCTTTTCCAGGTTGAAGAGCCCTAACCTTTTTAGCCTCTCTTCATAGGAGTATCCTTCCACCCCCTTTACCATTTTGGTGGCTCTTCTCTACCTTTTCTAATAATGCTATATCCCTTTTAAGAGACGGCGACCAGAACTGCACACAATATTCAAGGTGCAGTCGCACCATGGAATGATACAGAAGCATTATAACATCCTTTGTTTTATTTTCCACTCTTTTCCTTATGATACCTAGTATTCTATTTGTTCTCTTGGCTGCCGCTGCACACTGGGTGGAGGTTTTAACATGTTATCCACAATGACGCCTACATCTTTTTCCTGGGAGCCTTCCCTTCCACTGGGATGGACATGTCTTAGTATTTCTCCCTTGCATCCACTGCCACAAATCAGTATATTCATACAAAAAATAAATAAGAGACTAGGGAAGCACTGGTTGTCTTCGCTATAGCCAGTGTCTTCCCTGAAAGTGTCATCTGGAAACTTATATGAGGACTGGGGCTGAACTTTCCTGTGTTGAATCTGAAGAGCCATAACATACCCCTATCTTTACCTTCTTTTATCAAGGAGGGTATTGTAAACAGTCCGCCATAAACAAGAGATGGAAGAGTCTCCAGATTAAAGCCCCTGCATTTACTATGCACACTCTACTATAGTTATGGTTATGGTCATGGTTTAGGCACTTGATATACTGCCCTTTACTTGCGTATCAGAGCGGTTTACATGTATGTATATACTAAGGAGAAATTTCACTTACCGTTAATTTCCTTTCCTGGAATACTGCTAGACCAGTCCAGACAAACGGGTTGTGTCCCCCTACCAGCAGATCCTGGAGACAGAATTCCACCAGAGTTCTGATAGGTTGATCCCTGGTGATGTGGTTGAGGAGATGTGCTTGTACCCCTAGGGGTCTCCTTCAGTAACGTATGCAAAGCTGAACCAAAATGGTAACGTGACCAACAAAAACTGCAACTCTCGATTCAACTATGTACAAAGGTGCTGAAAGCATCGCCAGCATCCGGAGCTGCTTAGCTCCAACCAGTCGTAGGCTTACTTGGTCAGGCATTATGAAGAGATGAAGGTTAGGACGGCGGCTTCCCTGCACGAGCAGGACCGTAACGAACAGCAAGGCGGGTTCTGGACTTGTCTAGCAGTATTCCAGGAAAGGAAGTTAACGGTAAGTGAAATTTCTCCTTCCAATACATACTGCTAGACCAGTCCAGACAAATGGGCAGTACCCAAGCTACCGACCTCTAGGGTGGGCCCAAAGCCGCCGAGAGCACAGCAGCTCCAAAACGAACCTCCTGCCGAGCTTGGACGTCCAGCCGATAGTGACGGACAAAGGTCGACAAAGACGACCAAGTCGCCGCACGGCAAATGTCGACAGGCGCCACATGAGAACGTTCGGCCCAAGATGCCGCTTGCGCTCGCGTGGAGTGCGTTCGGAGCCCTGCGGGCACCACCTTTCATTGAAGAATATAGGCCGCCTCAATAACCCCCCGTAACCATCTAGAAATAGTGGCCTTGGAGGCTGCAAACCCTCGTCGCGGACCCGCAAACAGGACAAAGAGACGATCCGTTTGACGGAAGGAATTGGTTACTTTCAGATACCGGTAGAGAACTCTCTTTAGGTCCACCGCACGCAAGTGCCGATGACGTCCTCTGCATTGGTCCTGTGCAAACGAAGGCAAGAAAATCGGCTGATTGACATGAAACGGCGTAACAACCTTAGGTAAGAAGGAAGGGACCGTTCGAAGGGTTACATCCTCCGATGAGAAGCAAAGATAGGGATCTCGACAAGAGAGGGCATGAAGTTCGGAAACTCGGCGTGCCGAGGTTATGGCTACTAGGAATACCGTTTTCAGAGTCAAGTCTCTAAAGGGAACACGCTCTTAAAGGCTCAAACAGCAAAGCCACAAGAGCACGAAGAACAAGAGCGAGGTCCCAGGGAGGAACCACCGGCCGCAATGGAGGTTACAATGTCTTAACCCCTCTAAGAAAACGCAAGACATCCCCATGAGAGGTGATAGAACGTCCTGCTATAGGCCCTCGAAAACAGGTCAAAGCAGCCACCTGAACCCGTAGGGATCCGAGGGCCAAGCCCTTATCCAGACCGCTCTGCAGAAAGGCAAGAATATCTGGGACACCACTACGCCAAGGAGATATCTTGCGGAGCGAACACCAAGTGCCAAAGAGGCGCCACACCCGAGCGTAAGCCAAGGAAGTTGACGACCGACGCGCCTTGAGCAGAGTCGCTACCACGCTAGCTGAGTAACCCTTGTGAATTAATCTGCAGCGTTCAAGAGCCAAGCCGTAAGCGAGTAAGGAGCCGGGTCTTCCATTGCGATTGGCCCTTGACGCAGCAGCCCTGGGACTGACCCCAGGCTTAGAGGAGATGCACGGGACAGACGCACGAGATCCGCATACCATGGTCTGCGAGGCCAGTCGGGAGCCACCAGAATCACCAAGCCCTGATGCTCCCTGATTCGCTGAAGAATCTTGCCGATCATGGACCAAGGAGGGAAAACATACAGAAGAAGATGATGTTTCGGCCACGGTTGAGACAGGGCATCTATTCCGTGTGCCTTGCTGTCCTTCCAGCGGCTGAAGAAGATTGGGGCCTTGGCATTTTCTGATGAAGCCATGAGATCCACCGCTGGCTGTCCCCATCTGCGAACAATTAACTGAAAAGCTCCGGACGCTAGAGCCCATTCCTCTGGATCGAGCGTATGTCTGCTGAGGAAATCTGCTTCTGTGTTGCTCTTCCCCGCGATGTGCTGAGCTGAAATCGCCTGGAGATGCCTCTCTGCCCACGGCAGGAGCAGGCTCATTTCTTTCGAGACTCCCGGACATCTTGTGCCCCCTTGGCGGTTGAGATATGTGACTGTCGTAGTGTTGTCAGAGAGAACCCGAACCGATCGACGACACAGGAGAGGCTGAAACCACCGCAAGGCCAACCGTACCGCTCGTGTCGAGACGATTGATTGACCAGAGAGACTCCCGAGGAGACCAAGTCCCCTGTGCTGTGTGCGGTCTGCAAATCGCTCCCCACCCGGAGAGACTGGTGTCCGTCGTCAGTAGCACCCAACATGGAGATTCCAAGGGCACCCCCCGAAAAAGATTGCGGGCTCGGAGCCACCAACGGAGGTCAAGTTTGACCGCCGGAAGAAGGGGAAGCCGGACTTGATAGTTCTCCAACACCGGCGACCATCGAGACAGGAGCGCCCTCTGCAAGCCGCACATGTGCACCCTTGCCCATGGAACCAGATCGATGGTAGCCGCCATGGATCCCAAGAGTTGGAGGTAGTCCCAAGCCCGAGGCGCCTCCTGACGCAGGAAGCGCTGGAGCTGAACAGAGATCTTTTGAAACTGATCCTGCGTAAGGAATACACGCCCGCGGCGAGTGTCGAAGCAAGCACCCAGGAAGTCAATCACCTGAGACAGCTGAAGGCAGCTTTTGGACCGATTGATCACCCAACCTAGGCTCTCCAGAAAGTCCACTACGCGGGCAACAGTCTCGCGAGCCTCTGGCAGAGAGTCAGCCCGAATAAGCCAATCGTCTAGATAGGGATGAACCCGAATTCCCTGCTTGCACAAGGCTGCTGCCACCACCACCATTATCTTGGAGAAGGTTCGTGGAGCCGACGCCAAACCGAACGGCATCGCTTGGAACTGAAAATGCTGTCCTAGCACCGCGAACCACAGAAACCGCGGTCGTTTGATTTGGATGGGAATATGAAAATATGCCTCTGCGAGATTGAGCGACGCTAGAAATTCGCCCTTGCGCGCCGCTTGGATGACTGACCGAAGAGTCTCCATCCGAAAATGGGAACTCGAAGGCTGCGGTTCACCCCCTTGAGGTCCAGAATGGGACGAAAAGAACCATCTTTCTTGGGCACCACGAAATAAATGGAGTACCGACCAGACCCTCTTTCGCGGGAGGGTACTAGACAAATGGCATTTAAGAGAAGCAGACACTGAAGGGTGGCTTGAATGATCAGTCGCTTCGCTGGAGAGCCTGCCGGAGAGACCAGGAAGGCCTCGGGGATAGTTCGCCAGCATTCGAGAGAGTAACCCTGAGAAACGCTGTCGAGAACCCAGCGATCGGAGGTGATTCGCGCCCACTCGTGATATAACAATGCCAACCGACCTCCCACTGGTGGCAGAGGCCCGAGTGGGCCTCCCGCCCCGTCAGCAGGAGGACCGCGTGGCTCCGGAGAACTTTCCCGAGGTAGAGTAGGAATCAGATCCTTTTCGAGTCCCCCGAAAGGACTGCACTCCTCGCCCATAGCGATTAGACTGTGCTGCAGACCCGGAAGGCTTGAAAGAACGATATCTCTGGGAGTCCCTATTTCTGGAGAAACGCCTGAACACTTGCGCCCGAGACGAGCGGCGAGAAGACGCTCTTGGCCTGTCTTCCGGCAATCGTTGGGGCCTAACCTCCCCAAGATCCTTTACGAGCTTGTCAAGCTGTTCCCCAAATAAAAGTTTTCCTTTAAAGGGCAACCTGGAAAGTCTGGCCTTGGAAACAACATCCGCCGCCCATTGGCGAAGCCATAGCCATTGCCTGGCCACTGTCACAGCTGCAACCGAGCGAGCCGAAAGACACAGCAAATCATAGAAAGTGTCAGCTAAAAATGCTGCAGCAGACTCTAGGCGACTGAGAGAGGAATCCTCCGGCAAACGTTGAATTCACCACAGCAAGGCATGGGCCGTCAGACCCCCGCATACCGTCGCCTGAAGAGCCAGAGAGGACAAGGAGAAAGCTGTCTTCAGCAGGTTCTCCACCTTCCGGTCTTGCGGATCCATGAGTGCTGCACCAGCCTCCACCGGAATGGTGGTGAGCTTAGTAACGCCCGAGACCAAGGCGCCGACCCTTGGATACACGAGCCATTGCTCCAGAAGTTCTGACGACCAAACATATAATTGTCCCAGGCGACGAGCATTGTGCAACGGAATGTCTGGAGAATCCCATTCCCGGGATACCATTTGCTGCAACTCTGGAGGGAACGGGAAAGTCTTAGACAGCTTGCGAATGCCCTGCAAGATGGGGTCCGCCTGAGATTGAGAGGACTGTGGCTCGGCAAGCGTTGAAAGGCGGAGTGCCTCAGACACTTCTCCAATTAGGGCGGACAACTCTTCTTTCCGGAACAGCCGTATATCCTGTGAATCTTCCTGCGCCGGGATAGAAAAATCTGAGAGGGAGTACTCTCCATCCTCACGATCCGAAAGGACCCCAAACCCGTCAGCAGAAGACACATCCTCCTCCGGGTTCAAACCGTCCTCCACACCCAATTGCAATTCTTTGGGAGGACGCGCTCCCCTTAGACCTGCGGAACCCTGGGCGCGCTTAAGGGCAGTAGACGGAGGTAAGGAATCATGTGCCGCTGGCAAATGCCCCGCCGCAGCAGAGGGAGACTCAGTACGCCATAAAGCCCAAGCTTGACGGAATAGTGTTAAAAGCTGATCTTCAGAGGGCAGAGCCGGTGGCAAGGGCCCAACGGGAACTGGAGGAGCCATCGGAGAAGCTCCCTGAGATGTAGCCAGAGATGAAGAAGGTAGTGGTCCATCCAACACAGGCAAATCAGAGACCGTGGCCTCCTGATTTGAGAAAACCGTCGAAGACTCTCCGGGGTGGGCAAAACAGGCTGAGCAGAGGTGATTCTTAAGCTCTTTTTTCTTCTTGTTACACACAACGTACCTCTGCCCAGAAGAAGGCATTATGCGGCTTTCCAACAGCTTCTGCTTCAAACCTCTTATCCTTCTCACTTTAAAAGCAGCATGCAGAGAAACAGGTTTAAGTCAGGGAGATTCCCGATACAACCCAGAGCAGGAAAGCTGGTAATCCGCAAAGGCTGAGCACCCCAGAACGAAAAAGTGTGCTTCCCGCCAAAAACGGAGCTCTGTGGAAAATTTAAATGGCCGCCGGCAACCCAATAGTAAAAAAAATTACAGTAAAAGCATGGCGAACTCAGCGAAAATCAAAATTAATCAAAATCAACCAAAATCAATTCACCCAGCAAGGAGGGGACCGGCTGTGCTGTGCCGTGCCCGGGGAGGGAAAGTTAAATGCAAGGCAAAAGAACCCCGAAGCAGTTGCCACGGCGCTGCAGATGCTGGGTAAAGAATGCAGGCTGTACTCACAGTGCTGGTCAGAGCAGGGAAGCCAAGGGCTGAGGTAGTATCCGTTCAGAAGCCACTAGACCACTAAAATCAATGCCAATCAAAGATTTTAGGAAGCCCTTCCTCCAGCAGCGAAGCCCTCATGGCCAGATGCTGGGAACTCTTTCCTTCAGCGAGCACTACTGCACAGCTGAGAACACCCCAGTTCCATAGAGAATCACCCGGTAAGAAAGAAACCCAGAATCTCTTGCTCAGAAACGGGTTCTAAATAACTTATCTATAGAGAAAACAAAAATTCAAACCAGATCTGCTGGAGACAGAGAAATACTGAAGGACACCACTAGGGGTACAAGCACATCTCCTCAACCACATCACCAGGGATCAAACTATCAGAACTCTGGTGGAATTCTCTGTCTCCAGGATCTGCTGGTAGGGGGACACAACCCGTTTGTCTGGACTGGTCTAGCAGTATGTATTGGAACAGGTACTTTTTATTCCATTGTCCCCAAAGGGCTCACAATCTAAGTGTACCCGAGGCAATGGAGGGTTAAGTGGCTTGCCCAAAGCCACAAGGGGTGGCCATGGGACTAGAGACCCCAGTCCCCGGCCCGAGGTAACCTGTCCCTACTACTGCTCATTGCTTATTTGGTGAGTGTTCACACCCCCCAGATAACCAACAGCACTATGGCATTATCATCTAAAGTTATTAGGCTTGCTGTCGGCCCTTACCTTCTGCAGGACACTATTTAGCTCCAATTACTGTGTTCCTCTCAGAGATCAGCCCAGCCAGTTTAAAGAAGCCTAACCAGGAATATACCATGCTGCAAAGCGTGCCAGCCCACCATCACAAGATCCCTATATAGGAAAAACCATTCAGCATAAGGAGATACAACTCATGTTCGTGTTCCAATTTAGCATATATTATTTAATACAGAAAATGTTAAGAAGGATGCTACATTTGGTGAGGCAGGCCAGATTTTAAAAACAAAAATCAATTCACATAGATATAAGATCACATAGAAGGCCAAGGTGTCCGCTTGTGGAGGAGCACTTTTCAGGATCGGACCACTGCATTGATGGCCTTATGATCAGACTTTTGAAGTTAAAATGATCAGATGCTTTGTAACTGACAAAAAAAGGACTTAACAAAGACCTGGGATTTTTAACACATTATTGACCATAAAATTCTACTATCTCCTTCTGATTACCCATTAATATGCCCCATTCTTCCCCTTCAACATACTTTTTATGGCTCACTTTTTTTTTTAAACTCTGTTTATTAGTCCACACACATCACCGTACATAACATGGCAAATAAAAAGTGCATTACATCTCCTAGCGGGGTGTATTCTTATCCACCACCTCAGAGATAGCTCAGTTTTCAGTGATATAACACGACTTTCCCCCCCCCCTTAACCTCCCTCCCCCCTCCTTCCCTCCCTCCACCCCTCCGCCCCCTCCCCTCCCTCCCTTCCCATCCCACATCCACCCCACTATTCCTGCCCCCAGGAGTGAAACAGACCTCTACCTACTCCTACCAGACCGCATCCTATCCCAAACCTCTTGGAGGGCTCTCCCTCCCTTCTCGAAACTCTACTCTGGGCTCCTGCTAACCCTCCTGTAATAGTTCATTGCGTACACGTGGTTGCAACGTTTGAATATATGGTTCCCATATCAACCAAAAGGAAGACGAATGTGAAGCATTTCCCCTCGCTCCCCGCCTCTCAAAGAGCATCAGCTGATGGTAGCTATTTCGTCATTCCCAAAAGGTAGGGGGTACCGCTTCTCTCCATCTATGCAATATCAGCCCTTTACCCACCACACATGCCTTTCTCAACAGAATGCGCTCCCATCTCCCCTTGGGGCAGAGTGGTCCAAGTTGATCCAGGGCTACTAGGGTCCCCGACCAGGCAATCTGTTGATGGAGCAGGCTACCCAAATAGGTACTTATTCGCATTCAGTATTGTCGGATTCCCGGACATTTCCACCACATATGACCCAAATCTGCAATGGGACCAGAGCATTTTGGACAACTACCATGCAAGGTAAGCCAACTTCGCAGAGCCCACCTCGGAGAAAAGTATGCACGTATAATACATTTAAACTGCACTTCTCTCCATCTTGCCCCCTCTACCAAACCTGCAATCCGGCCTAGGGCCTTACCCACTGATCCTACGGCCACCCCCTGATTCAGTTCCTTGCCCACCGGGCTTCCTCTCTGGAGTAGTCTAGGAGCACCTTATATTGATCCAGTCTCTTCTTCAAGCCTGAAACCGTTGGCGGAGAATCCCCCCCCCCCCCCCCGAGAAAAATTCCAGCAGCTGAGCTGATCGTTCCCCTGATAACTCCCCCGTCGAAAGAGACGCCACATAATGAGAAAGTTGTGCATATGCAAACAAATTGCTGCTACTCAGCTCATATTCCCTACATAGAACCCCAAAGGATTTACACTTCCCCTCAAGGTCCACTATGTGTCTGACAGTTCGAATACCCAGTCTATACCACGACCGAAAGACAGCCGTTTCCGAACCGGGTGTGAAAGTCACATTCCCCTGCAGGGGCAGCCAGCACGAGACTGCTGGGGATCTGCCCCAATATCTATTCAGCTGTCGCCAGGTTTGCCGCACTGACATCAGTAAACCGCTCCCCTTCGCCTCTTTAGGCAACAGAGAAGACTCCAAGTGTAAGACTGCCAACAACGTCTGAGGTGCTACCATCGCTTCCTCCAACGCTCTAGGGGTGCATATCTTCGTGCCGCCCAACCAGTCGAATATATGGCGCGCATGGCATGCCAGCGCGTAAAGTCGCAGATCCGGTACGGCTATGCCCCCATTCCTCCACCCACCTTGCAGGCGACCCAACGGGATCCGTGCCCGGGCCCCTCTCCACAAGAAACCACAAATCTCCCTCTCCATTCTGCCCACATCCTTCCGCAATAACCAAACTGGGAGGGCCTGCAGCCAATATAACACCAGCGGAAACACTACCATCCCCAGCGCCGCTGCCCTACCCAACGACGACAGTGGAAGAGGATTCCACGCCTGTAATGGCCTACGGAGTTTCAGAAAAACTCTCGAAATTTCACCTATACAGCTCCGACAGATTGCGGGTCAAAAGAATTCCTAAATAGAGGAAAGATTCAGTCGCCCATTTGAGCAGAAAGGAGCCACTCCAGCACCCTTGAAGCTTACCCGACACATCTATGGCTTCGGATTTGTCCCTGTTAATACTGGCCAGGTAGATAACTGATACCAGGTGAGGTCGCCTTTTTGGCTTTAAAATAAGTTTCCCTCAAAATGGCTGCCAGGAGGGCTGCTGGGAATTGTAGTCCTATCTTAAAGCAAAGGAGTTGTGATCCGAGGGTTAGGCATAAGACAGAGAAAATTTATTTAATGTAATCAGGGGTTCCTTCATACACAGGACACAAGTGGAAAAATCAAATAAAGGATTTTTAATCCCACGCTACAGCTTCAAAAGAAATAGGAACAACTTTGCTTGTATTCCAAAAATTGCAAAGAAACAGGCACAACTTTGCTTGTAAATCAAAATGCCACTTATTCCAAAACTTTTAAATTCTTAAATGTTTCTCTTCTTTACAGGAACAAAACTCTTGCAGCAAAACAACTCTTTAAATGTCCCTTGAACATTAGTATCAGCTTTCAACCATATAAGTTGAGCTTAGCACTCAGCTGTTTTCTTCGGTTGTGACGTCTTCACAATTCAGGCTGCTTCCTAAGCAGGCATACATTCAATGGCTTTCTGGCTCAGCTCTCTTCTACGTCAGAGGCTTGACATACAGCACATTGCATTTCAAAGGAACTGTCTTCCATATCTGTTATCTCCATATCTTCAACGCTATCATTCTCACACACATCCAAAGACATCTGAGGGGAGAGCTTGCTATTCTCTTTCTTAATCAGTTCACTCAATTTCTTAAGCAGGGCTTGTTTCTGCACTAGCTCGTCTGCTATATGAGCTACTTGATACTTAGATAAACAGTCTCTCTTTATCCTGGGGTTTGGCTTATTGATGGAATCAGCTTTTAACTCTAAAGCTAATTCTCTCAAACTTTTACTGGTTAAGAACTGAGAAGGACACACTTGCCTGGTTTCAGAGGTATTCAGAATCTCTCTCTGCCCTGCAAACCAGTCATGCTGTCTTCCGTTTGCAGCAGCTTCGTTTGCTTGCACCAGCCTCTCTTTCCTTACTCTCTCAGCTGTGCTTGGCAATCTCTCATCAGTTCTCTCTCTTCGGCTTCCAGTGTTTCCTTCACACTGTCTTTCATTCTCTGCAAGCACTCTCTCACTTGCTCTCGCTTCCCTCTTTGCGTTCCTTGTTCTTGCTGCTTCACTTCCAGCTCCACTCTCACTCCCACTTCTGCCTCTGCTACTTTCTCTGAAAGTCAGCTTTTTAAACTTTCCTTCTTCCTGAGCCACACCTTGCTCCCAGCACATGTGATTAGGGTCAAGCTTCTCCCTGACGTGCTGCTGTGGGCGGGGCTTAGGGATGACTAGGTTCTGAGTCAGAGACTCTTGGTTACTAGGGAAACCCTTGATACTTTCTGAATTAAAGTGATAGGACTCATTTCCCTGTGTATCTCTATGTTCAGCAGTGCTCTCCTCACCACAATACACAGACCTGCAAAGCTTCCATACCGCTCAAATTCCTCCATCAACCTAGACGACGACTGTTGCAGGGAAAGCAAATGCACCAGCATATCATCTGCAAACGCTGCCATTTTGAACCCCTGCTTCCCAATCTGCACCCCTTGTATCTCTGGTGACATCTCTATTGCCCGCACCAACGGGTCCAAAGTCAACACAAACAACAGAGGGGACAGCGGGCATCCCTGTCTAGTGCCTCTCTTCAAGGCAAATGTATCAGATAATACTCCATTACAGACCACCCCAGCCGTGGGGCCTGCATATAATAGCTCCACCATTCTACAAAAGGAGTCGCCTATGCCATACCGTGGCAGAAGGAATTTTAGATATTGCCAACTCACCCGATTGAAAGCTTTCTCTGCGTCAAAGCTCACCAACAGTGATTTGAGCCTTTTTTCCCGAACCCATTCCAGCGATGCTAGAATCTTTCGCAAATTCCTCACTGCATATCTTCCCTTCACAAACCCCACTTGCACTCCATGTATCAAGTCATCTAAAACCGATGCCAACCGCTCCGCCAATATCTTAGATAAAACCTTCCAATCATAATTTAACAATGATATGGGCCTGTAGGAAGCTGCCTGCAGCGGGTCTTTGCCCGGCTTAGGTATCAAGACAATATGTGCGTGATTCTCACCCCACCTAACACTGCCCTGTTCGACACGCTTATGAAACACCGCCAACACAGCAGGCACCACTAGATCACTCAATAGCTTGTAAACCTCTGCCCCATACTCATCTGGTCCAGGCAACTTGCAGCAGCTAGCCGCCTGAATAACTTGCTGCACTTCACTGAGCATTATGGGCCGGTCCAATTGGGCCTTCTGCTCCTCTCCAAGCTGCGGCAAATTCAGCGCTTGACAATAATCCTCCATATTGGATCACGAGCCCTCCTCCGTCGAATATAACTTCTGATAGAAGGCTCGAAATACTTGGGCTATCGCTCTGCTGTCCTTATGCAAGGTACCCTGGTCATCCCTCAGGGCTGCCACCACCTTATTACCTCTACTCCCTTGGAGGCACCTCGCTAAAAGCTTTCCTGGCCTATCCCCAAAACGATAGAGCTGGTAGCGATAGTATAAGAAGGATTACTTTGCTCTTTTATGTAGCAGCTCTTTTAGAGCCATTTGCATCTCCCACAACCCCTTATTTACTGCACTCTGACAACTCGTATATTTCCTCCTTTCCCTAACCAGTTGCCGCTCAAGGCAAATCACCTGTTCTGAAGCCATTCTCCGCTTCCATGCCGCATAGCCAATAATGTCCCCTCTCAATACCACTTTAGCCGTCTCCCAAAATAGCTCTGGATCGTTTGGTGCTCCTGATTATAAAATGCAAAATCCTGCCATTTCTGTTTCAAGTAGAGGTGAAAGGCTGAGTCCTTATACAACTTCAACGGGAATCTCCACCATCGCACCCGCGTATTACTACTTTGCCATTCCAGGTCTATACAGATCAGGGCATGATCTTAAATTTCTGCCGGGCCTATTTGGGCATCTAATATATGGGCGAAAAGTTTCTCAGAAATTAAAATGTAATCTATTTGTGCGCTCGAGCCATGTGCTCCCGACTGAAGGGTAAAATCCCTCCCCATCAGGTGTAGCAGACGCCACGGTTCGATTACTCCCAAGCGTCGACACAACCCCTGTAGCGCTTTGGCGGTTTGCGAACGTTCTCGATCCTCTCCCTTCATCGTGTCCAACACCACATCTAGCACCCCCATTAAAGTCTCCACCCAGAATCAACGGGGCCTCTGGGAACTGTTCTATGCGAGACACCAATCGCATATACAATATTCTATCTAGGGTGTTCGGGCTATAGAGATTACCCAACACAATGGGCTTCCCCTCCAGCAACCCACAGACCAACACAAATCTCCCATCTGTGTCATGATATTCCTGCTCCATCACAAATCGCACCCGTCGATGCACCAAAATCACCACTCCCCCTTTTTAACCTAGGGCTGGCGCTCCCCATCCTTGTCCCATCCAATCTCTCTGCAATTTCTGGTGTTCCGACGCAGTCTGGTGGGTTTCTTGCAGCAGGGCGATATCACAGTTCTGTCTAGCTAAGCCCTTCAACAGCTTATATCTTTTGATTGGGTTCCCTATTCTGCATACATTCCAAGAAAATCTTTCAGGTTAGATCAAATTCAGGCTCTAATCTCACAGTGTGTCGCATTACCCCAAGGGCCTCCCCAGCCTGAAGCCCCCCCTGTAGCTCTCACTCCTCCTGCGTAACTTTAGAATCCTTCCTCTCCTGGTAGACGATACTCATACCTAAACCCACTTTGGGTGGCCCCACCCCTTCCCTCCCCCCTCTTCCCTCCCCAACCCTCCACCCCCTCCCTCCCAACCTCCTCCCCCCCCCACTTCCTACTGTACCCATCATTGTCTCCTATACCTGGGAAGTCACTAAGATGTGTACGGTTAACCCCCCCCCCCTCAGTAGCTCAACCGCTCGCCCCCAGTTATACTACCGGCCCTGCGTACCCCTTACAGCTACTCCGGAAAGGTCTACATAAGGCTCTAAGCACAATATACAATAGGACAGTGCATTGATAATCCACACTGTCTAAAACTCTTAAGAAACTCTCGCCAACCAGGACCTTAAACAGTCCAAGCCCTGGAATTTGGCTTCATGGTAACATTTCACACTGAAAGCTCCCCCGCTTTCCATCGCCGATGCTGCCCCTTCAGGTCTCAGTCCCCAAGGTGCTAGGGCGTTCTGCTGACGTGCATGTCTCTCGTCTCGTTAAGTTCCTCCACATTGAGTCAGCTACAGCTGTGGCCCCCTAAGGCCCTACACAGTCCCTCATGCGTCACTATTAAGCGGGCAGGATACTGCACCACGAATTGAATGTTGGCAATCAACTTTTGACATACTGGTCCATATGCCCGCCGGCGTTGGCCCAGGGCCGCCGAGTAGTCCTGCACAATGCACACTTTGGTGTTATCCTATACAATAGTTCCTTGTTTTCGTGCGGCTCGCAGTATGGCCTCTTTCTGTAGGAACCTCAGGAACCTGGCCAGAACCACACGCGGTCGGCCATCATTGGACCGCCTGGGCCCCACTCTGTGCGCATGTTCAATTTGCACTGGGCCCCCATCCTCTACGCCCTCTAAAATCCGCTTCACCAAGGTTTCCAGGTAGGGCTTTAACTCCCGGTCCACGATATTATCTGGGATGCCTAAGAAGCGCAAGTTGTTACAGCGAGATCGATTCTCTAAATCGTCGAGCTTGGCTTCCTGGGCTTGTATGGCTGTTCTCATGCGGCCTACCTCCTGCTATAGCGCTGTCACATTCTCCTCCGCCTGCTCGATCCTGGTCTCCGCCTCTAATACCCGGCTGCCCAGCGTTCCCAGAGAAGACTAACAAATCCATCTTCACGTTCAGGGCATCGAACTGGGAAGCCAGTGCACCCGCTACTGCCACCGAGATCTCCTCCACTAACTCCGGTGCGGCCGGTGATCTGAGGGTCGGCGAGGTCTCCGCCATTTTTTGCTGCACGGCAGGCTTTTCCTTCTCGTGCCGTCCCACTTTTACGGCTGCCGCCATGCGTTTCGTCACCGTTTGCACTCACCCCCCTCTGTTCTGCTCTATGGCGGCTAGGCAACCTCGTTGCTAATTCCGAACAGCGATTCTACCGGCAGGAAGGGGGGTTGAGGCCCGTAGCTCGAGCAGCACTCGTCCACCCGCGCTCACCACATCACCTGACTTCCTTTTATGGCTCACTTATATTTTCCAATACCATCTTTTGCATCATTATGTTATGACCCGAAGAAAGGGGTGTAAGCTCCCAAAAACTAGTCAAGGATTGTATTAAATATAGTCCAGCAAAAAAAAAAAATTACTTTTTATCTTTACATGTTTACTTTATTCTGAAATATAAGTTATGTGCACAGAAATAAAGGTTAATAAATAAAAATATAGGGTGATAATATTTTTCTCCGTCGACAAGCAGGAAGTAAATCCTCACGTATGGGTGATGTCCCAATGCAGCCCTGTGTGGGAACACTCCCCAGCTTCCATTGGAAGCTTTTGGGAGGCTCCACCACGCACATGCTCCTGCTTTCCCGCCTGCCACGGTGCCATCTTCCCCAGTCTTCTTTTTTCCATGAAGTCCCTAGTTCTTGTTCCTGCTATCCTTGAAAAATGTCTTGCTTTATAACCCCCTTGCAGGTTATTTCTTAAAAAAAATAACATTGTGTTTCTAGTCTTACTGCCTGTCACTGGTAGAGTCTGCTTCAGAACCAACGCTTGTTTACTTTCTTTTCTTTTTTGTCCTTTTGCATTTTTCCTGCTGCTGGTACCATTGAGTCTTTTGATTTAGCTGCGGCCATGTTCACAGACATGTCCAAGTCAGCCAGCGGGTTTAAGAAGTGCACCAAGTGTGGCTGGACCATTTCAGTAACTGACCACTACAATTGGTGCCTTCAATGCCTTGGCCCCCGACCACAAGTCCGCGTCTTGTAATCTGTGCCTGCAGATGACAAGACGGGGCCTAAAGGCCTGGGAGAAACAGAAGGAGTCCCTCTTTGAGCTATCAGATTCAGCATTGGCACCAGCATAGGAATTAACATAGAGGCATCGTCACTGAGGGGTGCTCATGCACACTTGGGGCCACAGTGGCCCAGAACAGAGGCTTTCCATCGACCTCCACCTGGAACCGAGGACAGACTCCTCGATATCGAAGGCAGCATCCAAGCACCGGGCCTCGACCCATGTGCATCATCACCAGAGCCCTTTCCAACACGACGGTTGAGAGTGGCCCGCTAAAGTGCCCTGGTGGGAGCTCCCCAGGGCTCTGGAGGGCCACCAGGTATCTTCCCTACCATCGTAAGTCCCCTAGAGGGGTGCCAGAACCGGTGGCTGAAGTCATAATTCCGGCCCCAATGCCTTTGGAGACAGCAGTATTGGAGGAACGCCTTTGAGCCCTTGAAGTCCATATGGTGGCGGTATTGGCCAAGCAGCAGGCTGGCCCTTTGGTGCCTCAGGCATCGCCACCGCAGTCCATCCAGCTGATCTTTAAGACCCTGAACTGCCTGCTGAGGCAGGTGCATCGGGCTGAAGATCGGAATCAATACTAGTTCCCACGGACATCTCCCTCTCCAGCGTGTCGGGGTAAGATGTCCCGGTGCATCCACTGAAGCATTCGGTGCACCGTTGATCCACCAACACCCTGCCTCACCGCATGGCCATGGCCAGCGCCAGTGCCGAGAGGAGGCTCGATGCTATTTTGACTTCCTCTCAGAGTCAGACTCTGATGGTTGACAGACTGAGAAGGAATCAGTGGTATCCAACCGGGGATCCCCAGACCTTCCCTTGGACCCCTCACCTCCGTATGAGTGGCGGAAGTCGCCACTGGAGGACATGTCCTTCCAGGACTTTGTGAGGGATATGGCCAAGGCCATACCCTTCTCTTTGAAGTCCGAGGATGAGCCCAGGACGGAACAGCTGGAGATCCTCTAGTACCCCTTGGCCCCCAAGGAGGCTATGATGGTGCCCGTGCACCACATTCTGCAAAAGCTGCACCTAAGGATATGGAACAGCCCCCTCATGGTGCCAGTGATCAGCCGATGGCTGGTCTCGATGTACCGGGTCCAGAAGACCCTGGTATTCAAGAAGCCTCAGCTTCCACACAATTCCATGGTGGTGGAATCAGCCACGACGAGGATCAAAAGCAGTAAGACCCATGCCTCGTTGCCCCTGGGTAGGGAGACAAGAACCTTGGACTCCTTTGGAAGGCAGTGCTTCCAGGGCTCCATGCTGGTGGCCAAGATCCTCTCATAGCAGCTATACATGAGCATGTTCCTCAAGGACATCATGCTGGACCTGGCTGACTTTGCTTCACACATCCTCTCTGAGCATCTAGACTCCTTTCATGCCCTTAAGGGCCATGGCAAGGATTGCTCCAAGTACATAGTCCGGGTGACTTATGACATCTTCAAATCAGCCAGCAGGGTTGTGGTTGTAGACATTAGGGCATGCCAGCTTGCCTAGCTCCAGTCATCAGACCTGGAACAGTGGGTCCAGGATAAGCTGGCAGATGTGCCTTACAGGAAGCTGGTAGAGGATAAGGCTGGAGAGATTAAAAAAGAGCACATCACCCTCTTCAGGCTCTCGAGGAAGACTACTGATCCCTCTCGGAAAAAGTACCAGGGCAAAAAGACCTATTACCAGCACAAGCGCTGATTCTACCCAAACCCTCAGAGCTCTCAGCCAAAGGAGCAGGCTCCTCACCAACAGCGACTGGAGAAGCCTCAGAAGGCCCAACCCGCCCCACAGCCCAAGCCTGGAGTGGGATTTTGAATGATTCGTTCGGAGTGTAGCCAATCTGCTGGTGCCCGAAGGGGTACACCCTCCAGGGGGGGGGGGGGGACACGGTTCATCCATTTCACCCACAGATGGTCTCTCATCACCTCAGACGTGTGGGTGCTGCAGATAATACACAGTGGATACATGCTGCACTTCACCGAGCTGCTGCCCCCTTCCCCCCAGAAAGAGTATCCCCTGGATCTGTTGTATCGCAACTTGCTACAGGAGAAGGTCTTCACTCTCCTTACGGAGCTTGTCATCAAGCTGCTGCCCTTGGCTCAGGTCGGATGGGAATTCTACTCCAGGTACTTCCTGGTCCCCAAGAAGATGGAGGGGTTTCGGCCCATCCTGGACCTCTGAGACCTCAACACCTACCTGGTGCGAGAGAAGTTCAAGATGGTTTCGCTGGGGACCCTGCTCCCTTTCTTGCAAAAGGACAATTGGCTATGCTCTGGATCTCAAGGATGCATATGCGCACCCAGGCTGTACCAAGCCATAATTGTGCCCTGTGCTACTTGCACATCTGGCACGCCACCCCCTCCCAAATCGCACCCATACCTCCATGTCCTCAATGTCCAGCTGGTGCCTGCCCTTAACCTGCTGCCGCCATTTTTTGTTTTCTTGGAGGCGGTGGCAGCAGCAGTGAGGCAGACATGACTTCAAATTTAACTCCCCCCCCAAAAAAAAACAACCTATGCAGTCCTTCAACTCTGCGCTTGTAGACAGGTCTGGTCCCTCCCTCCCTTCTCTGATGTAGGTTGTGTCAGAGGAGGGAGGGATCTGACCAGCGTTTCAAATATGGGTCTTTGCAACTCCGCATTTAAATGCCTGTCCTGGTCCCTCCCTCCTCTGATGCGACCTACATCAGAGAAGGGAGGGAGGGACCAGACCTGCCTACAAGCACGGAGCTAGAAAGATCCATTTATTTTGTTTTGTTTTTTTTATTTGAAGTCAGGTCTGCTCCACTGTTGCCAGTGCTGCCGCCGCTGAGAAAAAAAGTGACAGCAGCAGGGTAACAGCAGGCAACATGGGAGGGAGCTGAGGCCGGCAGTCCAAAATGTGCCCTATATCCTTTGCACCGTCTGTGGCTGCACCGCTTGCACAGGGCTAGGTATGATGCTGTATGCACATACTGAGCCATCCTGCTCACAGAAAATACCTCAGGTTTGTTCTGGGGGGTTGTCGCTTCTAGTATTGAGTACTCCCTTTCAGACTGGCATCAGCGCACCTGGTTTTCATGAAATGCTTTGCAGTGGTGGCCGCCGATCTTCGTATCCTGGGGGTCTTCATCTTCTCCTACTTGGATGACTGGTTCATAAAGAGCTCCATGCCAGACTGCATTTGACAGTCAGCTCGCCTGACCATCCAGGTACTCGAGCAGTTGGGGTTCATGATCAACTACCCTGTCTCACCTCCAGCCCTCACAGCAGCTGGGACCCTTCTTGACACCAATCGGGCTTAGAATTTTCTTCCGATGGATTGCCTGCAAAGGCGAACGGTGGTAGCAACATCCAGCAGAGATGCCGCACAACAGCCCGAGGGAATGCTGAAAGTATTTGGCCACATGGCCATGACAGTGCACGTCACTTCCCTGGCTTGCCTGTTCATGAGACAAGCTCAATAGACTGAATACGCAGTGGAAACAAACTACTGGCTGTCTACAGGACTGGGTGACGGTCATCAAGCCTCTCATCCAATCCCTGCGCTGGTGGGTGGACCCTCAGAATCTTCTCAAGGGTCTTCCGTTTCAAGCATCGCCACCCCAGAGAATGCTGATGACAGGTGCATCCAAGCTGGGCTGGGAGGCTTATCTGGACAGCCTGTGCACCCAAGGCCTGTGATCTGAGCAGGAGAGCCTTCACCAGATCAACTTCTTGGAGCTGCAGGCCATCGTGAAACCCTCCGAGTAATCCAGACGCAGTTGGCCAATCAAGAGGTGTTGATCTAAATGGACAAACAAGTGGCTATGTATTAAGTCAACAAGCAGGGTGGCACGGAATCGTACCTCCTCTACTAGGAAGCAATCCACTTGTGGAAGTTTGCCATCACCCATGGCATGGACCTGAGGGCGACTTACCTGCCTGGGCAACTCAATTCCCTGGCAGACCAAATGAGTCACATCCTCCAGCTACATGAGTGGACCCTCAACAGGAAGGTTGTCTGTTGAATCTTTTGGGAGTGCGATACCCCCATAATAGATCTATTTGGCACTCCGCACAACGCCCAAGTAGACCAGTACTGTTCCAGAGTGGCTTCAAGTGGCCGGCTGGCACCGGATGCCTTCCTCCTCCACTGGGGAGTGGGCCTGCTTTATGCATATCCTCCTATTCCACTAGTGGTGAAAACCCTGCTGAAGCTTCAGGCTGACAGAGACATGATGATCCTCATTGCTCCGTACTGGCCCACACAGGCATGGTTCCTCCTGTTACTTCAACTCTCTCAGTGGGAATCTATGCATCTGGGCTCTGCCCCAGACCTCATCTCTCAAGAGGATGCTCTGGAGGCAGAGCTCCCGGGTCTCAATGCGTAGATGAGATGATGGTGGAAGGAAGAGGGTTTTGTATTTGTTAGGAACTGGGGAACATTCTGGGGAAAGGAGGTGCTTTTCCAAAGGAATGGGCTACACCTTTACTAGGATGGAACTAGGCTGCTGGCATTAACCTTTAAAAAGGAGATAAAGCAGCTTTTAAACTAGATAATAGGGGAAAGCCGACAGTCACCCAAGAGCGCATGGTTCGGAGCAATGTATCCGTGAAGGATACTAGCAAAAGTCTGAAGTTAGGGCATATCGACAGACAGGTTCCAATAAAGACGAAAGTAACCCAAATGCCCTTAAGTACAGAGCAGACAGAGCTTAAAGATTACAAATTACCCCTGCCTACCAATAACCAGATTAATATGAATAAATTACAGCCTCTAAAATACTTGTCGGCAAATGCTAGAAGTCTAAAAAAATAAGATGGAAGAGTTACAATATATAGCATTAAATGAGAGGTTAGATATGATTAGCATATCAGAAACATGGTGGAAGGAGGACAACCAGTGGGACACTGATATCTGGGTACAAACTATATCATAATGATAGAGCAGATCAAACTGGTGGAGGGGTTGCGCTCTATGTTAGAGAGGGCATTGAGTCACAAAGGATTAAGGTTTGCAGGAAACAAAATTCACTGTAGAATCTCTATGGATTGAAATTCCATGTAAAAAGGGGAAGGGGAAAGCGATGGCATACTATTGACTGCCTGGCCAGAATGAACAAATGGATGATGAAATGCTCAAAGAAATCAGGAAAGCTAACAAAAGTTACAGCACAGTAATAATAATGGGTGATTTCAATTACCCTGGTATCGACTGGGTCAGTGTCAGGGCAGGACATGCTAGGGAGATAAAGTTTCTAGATGAAATAAATGACTGCTTCTTGGAGCAGCTGGTTTATGAACAAACTAAAGGAGAAGGCATTTTGGACCTAGTCCTTAGTGGAACACAAGATCTGGTGCAAGAGATAAGGGTTTTGGGGCCACTTGGCTATAGTGATCATAGCATGATCGTGTTTGATTTAATAAATGGAGGAAGGACGGCAAGGAAATCTACAGTACTATCTTTTAACTTTCAAAAGGGAGACTATGATAAAATGAGGAAAATAGTTAAGAAAAAAACTAAAAGGAGCAGTTGCAAAGATTAAAGATTTACACCAAGCATACATCAATACTATCTTGGAAGCCCAGACCAACTGTACGAGGTATTCCATGCTTTAAGAAAAGTGGAAGGAAGTCCAAAAAACCGCCAGCATGGTTTAAAGGTGAGGTCAGAGAGGCTGTCGTTGCCAAAAAAGCATCTTTCAGGAAATGGAAAAAGGAGCCAAATGATGAAAACTGGAAACAGCATTGATAAGGCAGGCAAAGAGAGTTTGAGAAGAAGCTTGCTGTGGAAGCAAAAACGCATAATAAAGATTTTTTCAAGTACATTTGAAGCAAAAAACCTATAAGGGAGTCAGTTGGACCATTAGATGATAGAGGGGTAAAAGGGGCACTAAGAGGAGACAAGGCCATAGCGGAGAGACTGAATGAATTCTTTGCTTTGGTCTTTACTGAGGAAGATGTTGGGATGTTACCCATGACTGAAATGGTATTTAAAGGTGATGCTGCAGAAGAATTGAAAGAAATATCGATACACCGGGAAGATGTATTACAACTATTTGATAAACTGAAAAGTAGCAAATCACCTTGACCAGATGGTATACATCCAGGGGTGTTGAAAGAACTAAATATGAGATTACAGACCTTATATTAGTAATCTGTGAACTATCATTAAAATCATCTGTAATATCTGAAGACTGGAGGATGGCCAATGTAATGCCAATTTTTAAAAAGGGTTCCAGGGGTGATCCGGGAAACTACAGGCCGGTGAGCCTGATGTCAACACTGGGAAAAATGGTAGAAACCATTATAAAGAACAAAATTACTGAACATGTAGACAGTCATGGCTTAATGTTAAACAGCCAATATGGCTTTAACCAAGGAAGGTCTTTTCTTACTAATCTGTTATATTTTTTGAAGGTGTGAATAAACAGATAGATAAAGGTGAGTCGGTTGATATAGTGTATCTGGATTTTCAGAAAGCCTTTGACAAAGCCCCTCATGAGAGACTCTTGGTGAAATTAAAAAGTCATGGGATAGAAGGCAGTGTACTTTTGTGGATCAGGAACTGATTAAAAGATAGAAAGCAGAGGGTAGGGCTAAATGGCCAATTTTCCCAGTGGAGAAAAGTGAATAGTGGAGTACCCCAGGGATCTGTGCTGAGTCCGCTGCTTTTTAACATATCCGTAAATGACCTGGAAATGGGAACAACAAGTGAGGTAATCAAATTTGCAGATGACACAAAATTATTCAGTTGTTAAAACCCATGAAGATTGTGAAAAATTGTAAGAGGACCTTGATAAAATGGAAGACTGGGCACCCAAATAGCAGATTATATTTAATGTTTACAAGTGCAAAGTTATGCACTTAGGAAAGAACAACCCAAACTATGGTTACATGATGCAAGGTGCTACATTAAGAACCACTACCCAGGAAAAACATTTAGACGTCATTGTGGATAACCTGTTAAAACCCTTCGCTCAGTGTGCAGCGGCAGCCAAGAAAGCAAATAGAATGCTAGGTATCATAAGGAAAGGAATGGAAAATAAAACAAAAGATATTATAATGCCTCTGTATTGTTCCATGGTATGACCGCACCTTGAATATTGTATGCAATTCTGGTCGCTGTATCTTAAAAAGGATATAGCGTTATTATAAAAAGGTACAGAGAAGAGCCACCAAAATGGTAAAGGGGAAGGAAGGATACCCCTATGAAGAGAGGCTAAAAAGGTTAGGGCTCTTCAACCTGGAAAAGAGAAGGCTGAGGGGAGATATGATAGAGGTCTATAAATTAATGAATGGAGTGGAACGGGTAAATGTAGATCGATTGTTTAGGCTATCAGAATATAGAAAGACTAGGGGACAGCTACAGGGTAAACTATTTAAGACAAATAAGAGAAAATATTTTTTCACTCAACATGTAATCAAACTCTGGAATTTGTTACCGGAGGATGTAGTAAGAGCTGTTAGTGTAGCTGGATTTAAAAAAGGTTTGGACAAGTTCCTGGAGGAAAGGTCCATAAACCATTATTAAAAAGGGACACAGGATATCAATGCTTGACGAAATACAAGCATTGTGGAACCTGTATCTTTTGGGGATACTGCTAGGTGCGTATGACCTAGATTGGCCACTGTTGGAAACAGGATACTGGGCTTGATGGACCTTGGTCTGACCCAGTATGGCATATCTTATGTTCTTACTTCCAGGCATATCTTGCCAAGAAAGACTAGGGACTGCTGGGTCACCAGGAGCCAGCATTAATTTGGCAGCACTTAAAAAAATACTGTGATGTACATGTAAATTTGTTTACTGCAGCATGTGTAAACGTTTTTGTGTGTGATGTAGTGCATTAGCTAGAACTTTATCGGGTTGTTTGGATATATTTTGATATCTATTCTTTGATCACTTGTTTTAAAAGGCAGAATATAAAATATATTAAATAAAAAACACATATCATAGTGGCCTTTTTAGAATCTGTTCCAACACAGAGCAGCCAGATGTCAGTGGAAGCAAAAAAGACACAGAGAAATGAATCAGCGCTTGCAAGGCTACAAGACAGAAACACAAGTAGCTACGGTGGGAAAAGCTTAAGAAGAAGCATCCCTCCCACAAGAAGACAAAAAAAATGTTTTCTGCCACCTTAAGCATCCCAGCCAGAGCCAGTACCTTGTTGAATTCCACTGCAACCGCAACGCTTGCTTATGCTACTTCCATTACTTATATCTCCTCTCGCCAGTGATGATAACCGCTGAAGGCTCGGGATTGGAGGAGCAACAGCGCTTACAGTAATGTTTCCGCTGCTGCGTGGGGTCGCAAGGACGTGAACTCAGCGTGTGGACGCAGGTGCGCGGTGACGTCACCCCCATCCCTTCCTCCTCCAAGAGCTGGAGGGTGCTCATCAAGTGCAGTAGCCTTGCCCTGGTTTTCCGCGTATCATGCTTTCCTGTTGGTTATGTCGTGCAGTCTCGCTGATAGTGTTGCCAAGTCAGCTAGAGTTGGTGACAGTTTCAACCCAAATTAGATTTTCTGATGTAAACGGCACAGTGAACTCATTTAGCAACAAAATCTTGTGACTTTCTCTAAGTTTGACTGCAAGCAAGCAGGCCAACTCCTCTTTTAGGCTATCCGATCACATTTACATGTCTACAGGACAGTCCCTGCTGTTGGAGCACTTCTGCCTTCCTGAAGTAGGATAAAGTATTGTGATTGTTGTAGTCCACTTTAACGACATTCGAATTAAGACAAAAAAAAGAAAATAAGGTGATACCTTTTTATTGGACTAATTTAATATATTATTAGACTACGTTTCGAAGGTTAAACCTTATTTATTTTTTTATTTATTGATTTAACAGGTTTTTTTATACCACTTTATCATTTCAATCCAAATGGTTTATATTATAACTTAAACTTGGTAATGTACATTAAAACAGGGACATTAACTTGGATTTTTCTGAGGCAATGGAGGGTTAAGTGACTTGCCCAAGGCCACAAGGAGTGCTAGTGAGAATTAAACCCTGGTGGTTCCCAAGCCAGTGCTCTAACCATCAGTTGTCAAAACCTTCAGGTCAGGACAGTATGAGCAACATATGACTATACCAGAATAAGTGAATCACAAAAGATTCCAGGGGGGGGGGGGGGGCAAGTGGGAGAGATGGATGGGTGATCAGAAGTGACCAAACTCTAAATACTGATGACAGAAAACCCATATCTTTATTCCTAAATAGATAATTGTCAACCTCAATGCACAGAGATAAGGTTAATAATTAAAAATATATATATATATTGTAAAGTGCACGCCTGCAGTGTGACATAGTGATGCATTTCCCTTTTCCTCCAGTTGCATACTTAGGCATGTCTATAAGGGGAACTCAGTTGAAACAGCCATTGTAAAGTGTATCTCAGTAGGGTACTAGCAGATTATGTTTGTAGGTATCTGCATGAGTGGGCAAAGTGTGCTTGGTAACTGAAGGTGTATATGAGATTAGTATGTATCTGTGAATCAGTGGTATGATGTGCATATCTATCACCAGCAGACATGGGCACAGTTGGGAAGGGGGACAAGAGGGGACATTGCCCTCCCAACCCCTATGAAGAGAGGCTAAAAAGGTTAGGGCTCTTCAACCTGGAAAACAGATGGCTGAGAGGAGATATGATAGAGATTTATAAATTAATGAATGGAGTGGAATGAGTAAACATAGATCAATTGTTTACGCCATCAAAATATAGAAAGACTAGGGGACACGCAATGAAGCTACAGGGTAACCTATTTAAGACTAATAAGAGAAAATATTTTTTCACTCAATGTGTAATCAAACTCTGGAATTCTTTACAGGAGGATGCATTAAAAGCTGTTAATGTAGTCGGATTTAAAAAAGGTTTGGACAAGTTTCTGGCAGAAAGGTCCACAAACCATTATTAAAGGGGACCCGGGAAATCCACTGCTTGCCCCAGTACAAGCATTGTGGAATCTGTGTCTTTTGGGGAAACTGCTAGGTACTTGTGACCTAGATTGGCCACTGATGGAAACATGATACTGAGTTTGATGGACTTTGGTCTGACCCAGTATGGCATATCTTATGTTCTTACGATGGGACCTTGCTACACCCCAACATCCAATCCCTGGCCCTCATGGCATGGATGTTGAACGGGTAGTCCTCTCGGAGCTCAACCTGCCCAAGAATGTCACGGAAGTCCTACTGGCCTCCCGCAAGGATTCCACACACAGATCCTATGCGTTTAAATGCTGAAGGTTCTCCTCCCGGTACGCCAACAATGCTCTGGATCCCTTCTCCTGCGCCATTGACAAATTGCTTGAGCACCTCGTGCACCTCTCGGACTTGGGTCTGAAGTCCAATTCCATCTGAGCGCAATTGGGGCCTATCATCTCAGCTCGGAGGGGATGCCAATCTCTACTCAGCCCTTTGTGGATCGCTTCATGCGGGGCTTGCTCCTGTCTAAGCCTCTTTTTAAGCCCCCCTGTGGTGGCTTGAGATCTCATCATTCTCGCACAGCTCTTGGTGGCTCCCTTTGAGCCGCTTGCTTCCTGTCCCTTGAAATTTCTGACCTGAAAGGCGCTTACTTCAGCATGCCATGTTGGTGAGCTCCAGGCTTTAGTGGCTCACTCACCATACACCAGGTTCCACCACAATAGGGTGATCTTGAGAACACATCTGCAGTTCCTGCCCAAGGTGTTCTCTGCTTTCCACCTGTATCAATCAGTCGTTCTGCCGACATTCTTTCCCAGACCTCACACCAACCGGGGGAGGCTACGCTACATATGCTGGACTGCAAGTGAGCTTTGGCCTTCTACCTTGAGCATACGAAGGCCTCCGGAGGTCCACCCAGTTGGTTGTCTCCTTCGACCCTAGCAAGCTGGGGGCTTCCATCTCCAAACACACATTGTCTATTTGCCTAGCAGACTGCATCTCTCACTTATGCCCAGGCAGGCTGAGCCCTGATAGTCATGTCACGGCTCACAATGTCCGAGTCATGACTGTGTTGGTGGCCAACTTGCACTCAGTCTCCATGGAGGAGATTTTCAGGGCTGCAATAATAGTCTTCTGTCCACACATTCACAGCTCATTACTGTCTGGATGGAGATTCCTGACACGATAGAAACTTTGGCCAAGCCATACTCTGGCATCTATTTTGGTACTTAGGTTCAACTCCTTCCCACCGGCCCTCCTGTCCTTCCGGGCTACCAAAAAGAGACCTCTCAATGAGGATGTCTGCTAACGATGCTGAATCAGTTGAGTCCCCTTAGAGGGACTATCCCCTCTGTTCATTGTTGTTCTCCAGTTTTGCACACCTGTTGGGCTCCTGGCCTCCTCAGTTTTAGGTAGCCTGTAGCTTGGGAGTCCCATACGTGAGGACTTACTTCCTGCTTGTCCACACAGAAGTGCACTTACCTTTAGCAGGTGTTCTCCGTGAACAACAGGAATAAGTCCTCCCACCTCCCCGAGGAGTTGCTTTTGGCTACTGCTATGATGGAGCTGCGACAGATGGGAAGACAGGTGTGTATGCACGATGAAGCATCCCAAAAGCTTCTAATGGAAGCTGGGGGGTGTTTTTGCGAGGTGCTCTATCAGGACATCACCCATACGTGAGGGCTTATTCATGCTGTCCATGGAGAACACTTGCTACGCTTTACTGGACTACGCTTTACTGGACTAACTTAAAACATAGCTTTAAGGAGCTAACACCCCCTTCCTCAGATAAAAACAGAATGAGCAAAAGATAGTAATAATAGAAAATATAAGGGAATCCCAAATAGCATTCCAATGACAGTCTGGAGGAAAAGAGGGGGAGGACTGATGTATGATCAGAGAATGGCAGGCAGTAGAATTTTATAAGCTCATGCTTTAAAAAGCCTACATTTTTATAAGGCCTTTCTTGTCAGCTCCTAAAATATCTGATCCTGAAAACTTATTAAAGGATACAATAAAAAGGTATCACTTCCTTATCGTTCCTCCAGCTTAGTCCTCCACCTCTGGGTAGTGCACCTCCTCCTGCAGCTTGGAGACTGGACCAATCAAAACTTGTCCTTACTGGAAGTAGCTTGCTGGAACTCCTCCTCAGCCCCAGTGTGTCCAGTCTTCATGCAGCAGGAGGACGTAGTGAGCCTAGGTGCTGGGCTCACTGGAGTAACAAATAAGGAGAGACATAGTTAGATATTTCTCTAATTGGCTTTGTTTAGGGTCTATAATATTTACAGGGACTGTCCCCTTAATTAAAAAAAAAAAAAAGCAGAAAGGAAGCGGAGTTGATTTGTTTAGTTCTGGGGCAGGGTGAGTCCGGGAGGTCTTTTTCTCCTGCCCAGTCGCAGCCCGGTTCAGCTTCCTGGCTAATTAAAGGATCTCTGCCCCAGGACATTCGGGGTAGAGCTCCTTGGACACCACGCCACGGTCCCGATTGTCGGGTGAGCTTAGCAGCCTTGTTCGGAGGAGCGGCAGCAGGATTCCATATTCGCTCAGAGACGGCTCTGCCGGAACGGTTTCACTGCCTTTAAATTGGGGGCTGTCCTATTCGGCTCCGCGGGGCTGGGGCTCATTGAGGTGAGCGGCACCAGGGGGTCTGTTTGGCAGCGGGGATTTGGCTCGCTGCGGGCCTTTCGGGCGCTTCAGTTTGGGCGCCAAAAAAGGTTTGGTGAGGACCGTGGCCATTTTGTAAATGCGGTGCTGTGGGCATCGCTAGAGCACGCGGCCTCTACGGGCTCTGGAGCGGCGTAGCGGGCCGCGATCTTGATGGGGCAGTTCAGGTGCTTATTTCTTTCGTTTCCTTCGTTTTCTTTATTTTTCCTTTATTTACTTTGTTTTCTTTTGTTTCTTCGCCGGATTCTTCAGCGGCCGAGAGGGTTTCAGAGGCTGCTGGTCCCTTGGGGGGGGGGCCCTAGCCTATCGGTAGCAGCGCTTACCTAAGCAAACCAAAAAAACCCCGGAGCGAACAGAAAGGAATACAGATGGTACACAGACCAGGAACTGAAGGGAGCTTCCTTCCTTAAAGAGTGCCGTTTCCTCAGGGGTACGGTTACAGGGCTGCACGGGGTTCTCTGTTGCAGGCCGTTGGTTCTGGTCTGTAGCCTCTCGGGCACAGAGCTCAGGATTTTTAGGGTCTTTTGCTTTCAGGGGGGCCATGTCTTCCAGCTCCCAATGTGTTATCTGTGGCTCTCGGAAGGGTCTCAGTTCTGAAGCAGGAGTTTGCCAGGGCTGTGCTTCTGTCTCGGGGGATATGGAACAGCAGCTGTTAGGCTCTCTGGTCCCCACTGCCCAAGGAGGTCCCTCGGGGGCAGAAGGGGACCCGGCGGTAGCAGGCTGTTCAGCTTCTGCTCCGATTGCAGGTTCTGGCCCTACGACGGATCTTGGGGAGACCTGGCGGGATTTTTCCCCGGACTTTGTTTTGTTGATGCATCAGGCATTTTGTCGCAGATGGCAGGGGCTGGGACCCGAGTCCCAACCTTCCACTTCCTCAGCCACGTGCACCAGGATGATGGAGCGCAGAGCGTCGAAGGTGGCCAAGAGGCCTAGGCAGGTTGATCCTTTGCCCTCGGAGGCGGATTGGCAAGAGGGAGAGGAGGGTGACTGTGATCTCGACGCTGAAATGGATGAGTTAGAGGAAGGTGAGATTCTCGAGCCTGAAGATCAGACCAGGATCATTTGAGTGTTTCGGAAGGAAGAGTTACCGGCCCTGATTACTGAGGCTCTTCAGACTCTGCGGCTGTCGGCGGAACAGCCGGTTGTTGAAGAGGATGGCGGATCCCATTATTCAAGCGGTTCGGCAAACGCAGGTGGTTTTTCCTATTCACAAGGTTATAGATCAGATGATACAGAGTGAGTGGGATTACCCCGAATCCGGACTTAAGGGAACGAGGATTATGCAAAAGCTCTATCCTCTGGCAGATAAGCACAAGGAGAAATTCCGATCTCCAAAGGTTGATGCGGCAGTCTCGGCGGTCACCAAAAAGACCACAATACCGGTAGAAGGCAGTGCGGCTTTGAAGGACGTGTCCGATAGGAAGATGGATGGTCTCGTGAAACAGTCCTTCGAGGCGGATGCGGTGGTCTTGCAGGCCTCCATCTGTGGGGCTTGGGTGGCCAGAGCCTGTCTTCACTGGGTCCAACACCTCAGGCAGTCTGAATCCCTGAAGGTCGAGGAGGTGCGTGAGCTTCAGCATTTAGAATCCGGGGCGGCATATTTGGCCGATGTGCACTACGACCTTATCAGGTCCTTATCCAATAGTATGGCTTCCTTAGTAGCGGCACGGAGGTCCCTCTGGCTAAAGAATTGGGCAGCGGATGGATCTTCCAAGTCGCGTCTCGGCAAGCTTCCATTTAAGGGAAAGCTCTTGTTCGGGGAGGATTTGGATAAGTTGGTGAAGGATTTGGGAGACTCTAAAGGTGGCAGATTGCCGGAAGATAAACCCAAGCGCGGGAAGCCTTCCGTGTCCTTTCAGGGGCAATTTAGGGATTTTCGGAGATTTTGATCGTCCCGTTTTGCAGGTTCCCAAAGGGGGAGATTTGCGTCTAGGAACCAGGGGTTTCGAGGTGCAAGTAGAGGATTTGCAGGGGCGGCTCCTGCATCGGCTCGGAAGTCGCGGTGAAGGGCGGCGGGTCCAGGCAGAGATTCAACCGGTAGGGGGGCATCTCCGGGGTTTTCTCTCTGCCTGGACCCACATAACGTCCGATCAGTGGGTCTTGGAGATCATTCGCGATGGATACGCCTTAGAGTTCGAGAGGCCGGTCCTGGATTCATTTGTGCTTTCCCCCTGCAGGGGTCCCCGAAAGGCTCTTCAGATGAGGCAGACGTTAGACCGTCTGCTGCAGCTGAGAGCGGTTGTTCCCATCACGGCGGCAGAGTATGGCCTGGGGCGTTATTCCATCTATTTCTTGGTGCCAAAGAAGGATGGCTCGCTCCGGCCCATCCTGGACCTCAAAGGGGTAAATCGCTGCCTTCGGGTACCGCATTTTCGAATGGAAACGCTTCGTTCGGTTATAGTGGCGGTGCGCCAAGGGGAGTTTCTGACATCTCTCGATCTCTTAGAGGCCTACCTACATATTCCCATCAGAAGTTCCTGCGTTTTGCGCTGCCGTGGGGTCATTACCAGTTTCAGGCCCTTCCCTTTGGGCGGCGCTGCGCAAAGAAGGAGTGTTAGTCCATCCATATCTAGACGATTGGTTGATTCGGGCAAAGTCTCGGACAGAGAGCATGGAGGCCACGGAGAGAGTGGTCGCTCTCCTCCAGTCTTTAGGCTGGGTAGTCAATCCGGTAAAGAGTCATCTATCCCCGACCCAGGTTCTGGAATATTTGGGAGTGCAGTTCGATACTCAGAGGGGTTTGGTCTGCCTGATGGAGCGGAGAGCCCTGGCCCTCCGCAAGCTGGTGTGGGCTTTCTGGAATGTCGCAGCTCCCTCGGCGTGGAACTATCTCCAAGTGTTGGGAACGATGGCAGCGACCTTGGAGGTAGTTCCTTGGGCAAGGTTTCATATGAGGTCTCTCCAATGGGCTCTACTTCATCGCTGGTCCAATCAGGCCGATGCTCTGAGCAAGCGCCTCCCTTGTCCACGGCAGGTCAGGAGGGATCTGCAGTGGTGGTTGCGGCCGGAGTGCTTGCGAGCGGGGATGCCGTTGGAGCAGCCCTCGTGGATCCCCCTTCTGATGGATGCGAGCCTAGCGGGCTGGGGGGTGCATTGCGGAGCAAACTTTGCTCAGGGTCTTTGGTCCCCGCTGGAGAGAGGTTGGTCGATCAACCGTTTGGAGTTGAGAGCAGTGTTCCTGGCTCTTCAAAGTTTCGAAACTCAGGTAACTCAGTGCACGGTGCGCGTCCTCTCCAACAACGCGGCAACCGTAGCTTACATAAATCGACAGGGTGGCACAGGGAGCATGGCCTTGGAGGAGGAAGCCCGACTGCTCTTCTCTTGGATAGAACCGCGGTTGCAGGCAATATCGGCGGCGCACATCACTGGAAAAGACAATGTGACGGCGGATTTCCTCAGCAGAGTTCAAGTGGACACGGGGGAATGGGAGCTGCATCCCTCAGTGTTCCAGCAGCTGGTTCTTCGATGGGAGACTCCGGTCATGGACCTGATGGCCACTTTTCAATCGGCAAAGGTGAATCGGTTCTTCAGCAGACGAAGAGAGCCAATGTCGGAGGGGATCGACGCTCTTCTGCGAGCCCTGGCCATCGGTAGGTCCTCTCTATGTGTTTCCGCCGTGGGCGCTCATCGGACGGGTGATTCAGCGCATCGAGACGCACAGCGGGAGAGTGTTGTTGATAGCGCCAGATTGGCCCAGGCGTCCTTGGTATGCCGATCTCGTCAGACTGTTAGACGGCGCTCTGTGGCGGCTTCCACTGGCTCAGGATCTGCTCATTCAGGGTCCGCTTCTGATGCCCCGGGTGGAGAGATTCTCGCTTACGGCTTGGCCATTGAAAGGGCGCGGCTGAGGAAGAAGGGATACTCCCGGTCGGTGGTCGCGACCTTGCTTCAAGCTCGCAAACGCTCAACCTCTCTCGCTTATGTGCGCGTCTGGCGGATTTTCGAGGATTGGTGCTCTCGGCACCAGATTCACGCGGCCATGGCATCGGTGCCAGTGGTGTTGGACTTCTTGCAGGATGGTTTCGATAAGGGGTTGGCCGCGAGTTCGTTGAGGGTTCAGCTGGCAGCGCTAGCCTGTTACAGAGGTAAGGTGCAAGGAGTAACGTTAGGGGACGCACCTAGATGTCGTTCGGTTTCTTAAGGCCGTGTCCCAGCTCCGTCCTGCGTGACGGGTTTCCGTTCCGCCATGGGATCTCAACCTAGTGTTACAGGCGTTGGTTAGGGCTCCGTTTGAACCTTTGTCCCAAGCTTCGTTGAAGGATATCACCCTCAAGGCGGTGTTTCTGGTGGCTATCTGTTCGGCTAGGCGTATTTCGGAGCTTCAGGCGCAGTCGTGCAGGGAGCCCTTTCTATGCTTTTCTTCTCAGAAGGTGGTCCTTATGCCGGTGCCATCATTTTTGCCCAAGGTGGTTTCCCCTTTTCATTTGAGTCAGTCGGTCTCGCTGCCGGTCTTGCGGGGGATGGAGGAACAGTCTTCGGACCAGGGACTTAGTCGCTTAGACGTTAAGAGAGTTTTGCGACGCTATCTGTCGGTGACCGAGCCTTTCCGCAAGTCGGATCGCTTGTTTGTACTATTTGGAGGTTCCAGAAGAGGGGAACCGGCATCGAGAGCGTCGATTTCCAGATGGATTAAAGAGGCGATTGTCTCGGCTTACATGTTGCAAGGGCGCCCAGCGCCGGTAGGGCTAAGGGCGCATTCTACTAGAGCGCAGGTGGCGTCCTGGGCAGAGCACAGTCTGGTTCCGTCGGTGGAAATTTGCAAAGCGGCAACGTGGTTGTCGCTGCATACCTTTAGTAAGCACTATCGGCTGGATGTGCTGGCGGCGGAGGATTCTTGTTTTGGGTCAGCGGTTTTGCGTGCCGGCTGGCAAGGTCCCCCCATTAATACTGCTCTGCTACATCCCAGAGGTGGAGGACTAAGCTGGAGGAACGATAAGGAAATAGTAATTACACTTACCTGGTAATTGTAGTTCCTTGAGTGACGACAGCTTAGTCCTCATTCCCGCCCGTGCGGGTGTTGCTTAGCGTGGCACGCATTCAGTCCCGAAGGGCGATATTACAGGTGAGTGGTGTCGGTTGGTTATCGCACGTTTTTTTCTGTTGGAGAGGTTTCTTCTCTCGCTGGTCTGCTGTGGCTCGGTAGGAGGGGGGAGCCTTTCTTGAAGGAAATTTCGCCTTGCTCCATTTTTGGAGGAGGTAATATGTAGTTGGCAGGTTTGGTTAAGGTTAGGTTCAGTTTAAGTTATTTGCTACTTATTTGTTGCTCTGAGTCTGCTTTGTCAATAGATCACTGGGGCTGAGGAGGAGTTCCAGCAAGCTACTTCCAGTAAGGACAAGTTTTGATTGGTCCAGTCTCCAAGCTGCAGGAGGAGGTGCACTACCCAGAGGTGGAGGACTAAGCTGTCATCACTCAAGGAACTACAATTACCAGGTAAGTGTAATTACTGTTTTATTAGGTGTGTGTTCACTCTAGCGATAGCACCTATTGTGGAGCCTCCAGCCATTTGTGTGTGTTTGCCTCTCAAGCGCAGATAAACCTATGCATAAGCACAGACAGAACAGTGTTGAAAACTGGATGGGATAACGGGAACGTTAGGCCCCACTACTTGAAGATCAGGGTAAAAAATTCCAGAGCCGCAGCCTGCTGTCAAGATCCCAGCTCCCGGTAGCAGAAGAGAGGAGGAGCTGCAGCTCGCCACCAGGGAACCAATTTCCAGCAGCAGAAGGGAGGAGGAGCTGCAGCCTGTGGCAAGGATGAAGCCTAAATGGAAATTACACTTACCTGGTAATTGAAGTTCCTGGAGGGTCCAGTTTAGTCCTCCACATCCGGGTAGTGCACCTCCTCCTGCAGCAAGGAGACTGGACCAATCAACTCTTTAGTACTGTAGCCTGCTTGCTGCTGGAACTCCCATCAGCCCTCCAGTGAACTAGTAACAAAGCAGACTGAAGAAAGAACAGATTAAAGAAAGGATAGAAAGCCAAAAAAGTACCCATAAATGAGTTGCAGGACCCCCTCCCCAAACGAGAGGGCTGAAACTCTGCACCTTGCTTCAGTTCCCGGTCCCGAACACCAACCGTCAGTACTGCAAGCTGAGGAGAAACAAGACCGAGAACAAACCGGAAAGAACGAAAATCCATGAGATACTATCCCAAGGAAGATGGCCCCTTCCTTTTTTTTTTTTTTAGTACTCTTTAAGGGAACCGACAGTAGAATAACAGGGGCAAAGCGCGCCGCCCAGGCTCAGTAAATAGAGCAACTCCGGGTGGGAAGAAGGACTAAACTGGACCCTCCAGGAACTTCAATTACCAGGTAAGTGTAATTTCCATTTCCTGAGCGGGTGTCCAGTTTAGTCCTCCACATCCGGGATGTACCAAAGCAGTTAACAATGGGGGGGATCTTAGCACGCGGCGCGCAAGACCGCCGACCCAAAACTTGTATCCCGAGCCGCCGCCACATCCAAACGGTAATGTTTACTAAAGGCATGGAGAGAAGACCACGTCGCCGCCTTGCAAATCTCTAGCGGCGGAACCAGACTATGCTCCGCCCACGACGTAGCTTGCGCCCTAGTGGAATGAGCTCGCAACCCCAAGGGAACAGCCTTCCCCTGCAAAAGATAAGCCGACGCGATTGCTTCTTTAAGCCATCGAGAAATGGAGGCCTTAGCCGCCGCCTCCCCTTTTCGCGGCCCTCCAAACAGCACGAACAAACGATCTGACTTCCGAAAAGGCGCGGACACCTTGAGATACTGACGTAAAGTCCGTCGCACATCAAGTTTATGGAGGACGGAGTCGGACTCCGTAGACAACCCTGGAGACAAAACCGGCAAAACCACGGACTGATTCACGTGGAAAGGAGACACCACTTTAGGCAAAAAGGAAGGAACTGTCCGCAAAATTACCCTATCGCTAAGAAAGGATAAAAAGGGAGATCTACAAGAAAGCACCTGAAGTTCGGAGATACGACGCGCCGAGCAGATAGCAACGAGAAAAACCGCCTTCAACGTCAAATCCTTAATGGAGGCAAGGCGGAGAGGTTCAAAAGGCTCCCGAGACAAAGCCTGTAGCACCAAGTTCAAATCCCAGGGCGGTAAGACAGCCCTGCGAGAGGGACTTAACCGGAAGACAGCCTTGAGAAATCGCCGAACGTCCACATGCGAAGAAAGAGGAACGTCGTGAATCTTTCCCTGATAGCACACAAGAGCGGCAATCTGAACCTTCAAAGAGCTTGCGGCCAGGCCCTTGTCAAAACCGTCCTGCAAAAAATTAAGAATGACCGCTATTGAAGAAGTTGCGGCCCGGACGGCATGCCGAGAACACCAATCCTCAAAGATTCTCCAAATCCGAACATAAGTAAGGGATGTAGAATGCTTCCGCACCCGCAGCAGTGTGGAAATAACTGCTGGGGAGTACCCTTTCCTCTTCAACCGAGCCCTTTCAATGGCCATACCGTAAGTGAGAACCGATCCACCTGAGGCATGCGCAGAGGCCCCTGCACCAGGAGATCCACTAGGGGAGGAAGCCGCCAAGGCACGCCGTCGAGCAACCGCACTAGATCCGCGTACCACGGTCGACGGGGCCAATCCGGTGCCACCAACAAGACCTGTCCGCGGTGGGCTTCGATGCGTTGAACTACTCTGCCAATCAGAGCCCACGGCGGAAAGACATACAGCAGATCTAACTCGGGCCACGGTTGTAGAAGCACGTCGATGCCCTCGGACATGCGTTCCCTCCTCCTGCTGAAGAAACGACTCGTCTTGGCGGATTCGAAAGTCGCCATGAGATCCATGATGGGCGGACCCCACCGGCGAACTATTTGAGCAAAAATCTGCGGGTGCAACTCCCACTCTCCGGCGTCGATGCGGACACGACTCAGAAAATCCGCCATGACATTGTCCTTTCCAGCGATATGAGCCGCCGAAATGGCCAGGAGACGCTTTTCCACCCAAGCGAACAGCGCATCCGCCTCGACTTCCAGGGCCACGCTTCCTGTGCCGCCCTGCCGGTTGACGTAAGCCACCGCCGTCGCGTTGTCCGACAGAACACGAACCGCGCGACTTTGTACGGACTCCTCGAAAGCTCGCAGCGCCAGCCGTATCGCTCGCAGCTCGAGCCGGTTGATCGATCACAGAGTCTCCTGCGGAGACCACGTCCCCTGTGCATAGCGTCCCTGACAGTGGGCTCCCCAGCCGGAGAGACTCGCGTCCGTAATGACCGGTAACCAAATCGGCGGTTCCAAGGGAGTTCCCGTCCGAAGCGATAGCGGGGACAGCCACCATTGTAATGCCAGCCGAACCCGGCGGGGACACAACAACCGGCGATTGAGAGAATCCGACTGATGGGACCAACGGCGTAACAGAGCACGTTGAAGAGGCCGCATATGAAATCGAGCCCACGGAACCACTTCCAGGGTCGACGCCATGGTTCCCAGCAATCGGAGATACCACCAGGCTGACGGAGCGGGATCCGCTAGGAAAACATGCAGAAGCTGACGCAAGCTCTGCGCACTGCGATCTGGGAGAGACACTAACCCCGTGGAAGTATCGAAACAAACACCCAGATATTCAAGATGTTGAGTCGGCATCAGATGACTCTTGGGAACATTGATCACCCAGCCGAGACTCCGCAGAAGACGTACGACTTTGTCCGTAGCCTGCAAGCTCTCCTCCGCGGACTTCGCTCTTATCAGCTAATCGTCGAGGTAGGGGTGCACCAGAACCCCCTCCTTGCGCAAGGCCGCCGCGACTACCACCATTACCTTGGTGAAAACACGAGGTGCTGTGGCCAGACCGAATGGCAGAGCTTGGAACTAGAAGTGACCCCAGGGAAACGCGAATCGGAGAAATTTCTGATGTGTGGGCCGTATGGGAATATGCAGATAAGCCTCGGAGAGATCCAGCGAAGTCAAATACTCCCCCTGACGCACGGCCACGATGACGGAGCGGAGAGTCTCCATCCTGAAATGAGGCACTCGTAGACAGCGGTTCACGCCCTTGAGATCGAGAATAGGACGTAAGGAACCGTCCTTCTTTGGCACCACAAAATAAATGGAGTAACGACCGAGTCCGCACTCGTCCGCCGGAACAGGGACGACGGCACCCAGCGCCAACAGGCGTTCCAAGGTCACTCAAATGTCGAGTTCCTTTTGCGGCCCCTTTCAGGGAGACAGGACAAAGGAATCTCTCGGAGGAAAGGCAAAGTCCAATGCATAACCGTCTCTGACGATCTCGAGGACCCACCGGTCCGAAGTAATGTGGGCCCAAGAGGGGAGAAAGTTCCGAAGACGTCCGCCGATAACTTGAACCCCCTCCGGAGCCCGCCTCACTTCATTGCGGCTTGCGACTGAAGGAGGAGGACGCACCTGAGGAAGCGATGGAGAATCCTCTGCCAGCACCCCGTAAACCACGAAAGGACGGAGACCGAGACGCAAACCTGCCCCTCTGGGAATTCCAAAGGCGGGTCAACCGAAATCTCCGAAAATCCCGAAACGGACCTCGACTCGCTGGAAAGGTTCTAACCGACTTGGGCTTGTCCTCCGGAAGCCTCCCACCTTTGGACTCGCCCAAGTCTTTTACCAACTTATCCAAGTCCTCTCCGAATAATAACTTACCCTTAAAGGGAAGTCTGCTAAGACGAGACTTGGAAGAAGGATCGGCGGCCCAGTTACGCAACCAAAGGCATCTGCGTGCCACCACCATTGAGGCCATACTATTTGCCATTGTATGGATCAAATCATAATGGACATCAGCCAGATATGCGGAACCCGACTCTAGGTGAGTAACCTCGAGCAACGCTTGCTGGTCCAAGGAAGAATTCTGACGCAAGCGCTGAGCCCAACGCAAGGAGGCCCTAGCTATCCAGGCCGCACAAATCGAAGCTTGCAGCGATAAGGCATTGGTCTCGAAGGCCTGCTTCAATAAACCGTCCACTTTCTTGTCCTGAATGTCCTTCAAGGCAGCACTGCCTTCCACCAGGATAGTGGTCTTTTTCGTCACTGCAGAAACTGCTGCGTCAACTCGAGGGGACTTGAATTTCTCTTTATCCACGTCGGTCAACGGGTAGAGACGATGCATCGTCCGGATGCCCTTCAAGCCAGCGTCCGGATGGTCCCACTCGGTCTGTATCATCTGAGCAACCACCCTGTGTACAGGGAAGACCACCTGAGAGTCTCGAACTGCCTGAATAAGGGGATCCTCCAACACATCGGCCTCCCCCGGAGCCGGCACCGAGAGATTGAGTGTCTGGAGCGCTTCCGTGATAAGAGGAACCAATTCCTCCCTACGAAACACCCGAACAATCCTAGCCTGATCCTCAGGGTCCGGAATTTCCCCCTCCTCAAGGTCATCGATACTGCCCTCAAGGTCAGCATCCACCTCTAGGTTGTGCACCTCGAAATCTTCTTGCACCAAGTCAAGAGGGCGCGACTTTTTAGCCGTCTTGGAGGACGGTTCCGGCCGGACCGAAACAGGCGGCAGAGGAACGGGAGCTGAGGGGGAGGATTCAGGCCATTTGCCCAACTGCCCCAACTTAAACGCTTGATGCATAATCAGCACGAAATCCGGAGAAAAATGCGTCCGGGCAGAAGGAGCGTCACCTTGCTCTACAAAGACCCCCGACCCCGGACCATGAGAGCCAGCAGCCACAGGCGGCCCCGGAGAAATATCACCCTCAGCAGACAGCGCAGACGCAAAGTGCTCTGCTGGAGAAGAGGGGTCCCCCTGATGATCCATCCCAGAGGAGACTGCAGCACAGCTGGAGCAGAAACCAGCGGCAGAAACGGACCGCCTACACGAACCGCAGACAAGGCATTGCGGTTTGGAGGACATGAAGCCCAGGCAATCAGGGACGCGGCTTAAAAAAGGATAGGAACAGCGTACCCTGAGACAGCCTAGGAACAAGGCAGTGAGCACTACACTGCCCAGTTCCCGGACTGCGCCCGCGGGCTTAAACCGCCTTTTTTTTTCTTTTTTTTTTTAAACTGATAACAACAAAGGCAACACTCAACAAGTGCCCAAATGAAGGGGGAAGCAAAACGCCATGAAATTAAGAAGAGGGACAGCCAGCAAAGACAATTACCAGCAAAAAATAAAAATCAAAATGGCCGCCGCGATCGAGGCGTGCTGAAGAAAAAAGAGCGCCAAAAAGAAAAATGAAAAATGAAAGAAAAGAAAAGTACCGACGAAAGCCCCCCTGAAATTAAAAACTTACCCGGAAAAAAGAAACGCCAATAGCAAACGGCTCACACTGCCGCTCAGCAGGGACGGAGCAGAACAGAGAGCCGTTGTGCTGAAGGGCAGTCAAAGCGCCGGACCGCAGCCGGGGTGCTTGGCAGCGTGCTCAGGGAAACATGCTGTGAGAAGAGCCGCGAGCCTACAGATCCTGCCCCCGAATAGTCCTGGGGGAGCGATCAGAGCAGCCGGTAGAGACCGCAGGCAAGGAACCGGGGGAGAAGAGCAGTGCTGATCAGCCTCTCCACCGTGGGAATCCCCGTGTGTCACTGACACAGACTTCAAAGCTGAGTCCTCTTATTTTATTTTTTTTTTTTTGTAAGAACAAACAAATTAAAGAGACAGTAGTAAGGAAAAGAAAACTAAACTGGAGAGAGAAACCAAATCACTAAGAAAAACACTAGAAGTGAGCCTAGCTCCTCCAGGCTCACACCACCTCCTGCTGCAAGGAGACTGGACACACTGGAGGGCTGATGGGAGTTCCAGCAGCAAGCAGGCTACAGTACTAAAGAGTTGATTGGTCCAGTCTCCTTGCTGCAGGAGGAGGTGCACTACCCGGATGTGGAGGACTAAACTGGACACCCGCTCAGGAACAGCCCTTGGGGAACTTACTGTCAGTAGTAGAGGGAAGCAATGGTGGACCCAGGCATGAGATAATGAAAACAGGAGGGGAGGCATAGGTTAGGAAGGCACGCTAGAATGAGGAAGAACGTGCAAGGAGAGAGAGGAGGGGTATGGAAGGCTGATCCAAGAGTGGAAAAGGTGAAGGACAGATGGGAAGGTGAGGTTCTGGAGTGAGAATGCCCAGGATTGTGGGGGAGAGGGGTAGAGGGAAGCACCACATATACATGTGCACAGACACATGCACACACACACAGGCATGCTCACACAGACATTGCTCCTAGTACACACACACAATCTTCTAATGTGCATACATACACACGCACGCAGAGCCCCCTGACACATACATACACACACAGTTCTGCTCCAGGGTGGCTTCTGTGGCCTGTTGGCACCAGATGCCTTCCTCCTCCACCACACACACAGCACCCTGACACATGAATGCATATAAACAGAGTTCTCTTACACATGCATGCACCTGTAGACACAGAGGCCCCTGAGACAGACAGATGGACACACACACACAATATCCCCAATACACGCTGCCAACACTGATACCCCAAACACATAGTTACAATACACACTTTTTGATATTGTACCATCACATCTCCACAGATAGATAAACTCTTTTGGTGGCATGGGCATAGTTTGACTGCTTCAATTGGGGGAGGGGGGAGGACAAAGGGTGGGATGACATATTTGCATACTAATTTGCCTATTTATTATGGTTATCTTAAGCAAAACACTAGATGAATAGGAAGCCGGTATATTAAACAGGCCAGGGATGAGCTGGAACTCCCAAGATACTCAAAGAGGGAGCAGAGGTTCTCATTCAGTGGCTTTGCCAAAAAAAAAGGAAAGCAACACAATCCCATGCTATATAATTAAAAGCAGCAAAAACTATAGCTGTTTAATTATTTAGCCTGGCACTCTATGATTTAAAAAATACTGACACATATATATATATATATATATATTCTGCAAAAAACAATGGAGATGTATTTATTTATTTATTTATTTAACAGTATTTCTAAACCGCCTTATCTTATTAATCAAGGTGGTATCACAACAAACAATCGGGTAAAGTGTGAGTGTTAAACATGCAGTGAGGGTGATATTTAGTTGAGTGTGTGTTGTATTGTGTGCTAGATTGGTTTGAGCTATGTACAATGTGTGTTGTATTGTGTGCTAGAGTGGTTTGAGCTATGTACAATATGGGCTATATACAGTGATGCAAAAAACATTTTCTATACATACAGTGTTTAGGCGGTATCATGTGCTGTTATACATTCTCTGAGGTTATGTGATGTGTCCATAGTGTTTTATGAACAGCATGGTTTTTAGCTGTTTTCTAAAGTCTTTGAGGTCTGTAGTTGCCCTCAACTCGTCCGGTAGTTTGTTCCATATTGTTGGAGCAGCCATGGAGAGTGCTCTGTTTGTTGTGTCCTTGCGTGTGTGTTTGAATTCACTTGGGGTGCTGACTCGGTTGTGTGTTTGTTTTCTTCTAGGACGTGTGCTGGTGTCTGGTTGTATGAGGGTGTGCAGGCTGTTGGCTGATGTGTGCTGATTTATCTTGAATAGGTTTATGATGGTTTTGTATCTGATGCGTGCACCGATTGGGAGCCAGTGTAGGTCCTTTAAGGTAGGTGTGATGTGCTCCTGTCTTGCAGTACCGGATATTATTCGTGCTGCAGTGTTTTGTGCTAGCTGGAGTGGTTTGAGGGCTTGTTTCGGGAGTCCAAGGTATATCGGATTGCAGAAGTCCAGTAGTGGGGTTATCAGTGCTTGACAGACGGTACGAAAGTGTTCTAGGGCGAGGAGTGGTTTCAGTCTCCTGCTGATTCGCATCCTGTAGTAGACTTTTTGGATTGTTTTGTTGATGTGTGGCTTGAGGTTTAGTTTATTGTCCAGAGTAACTCCGAGGTATCTCACTTCTGATCTTATTGGTATAGTAGTGTTTTGTATCTTGATATTTGGCGGGTGTATGAAGCTTTGGTTCCGAGTGATGATTAAAGCTTCGGTCTTGTTGTAGTTTATTGCGAGGTTGTTGTTTTGACACCAACTCGTCACTTGGGTAAGGCAGTCTGTTATCTTAGAGAAGTCCGGGTTGTCGATTGATATCGGGGTGTATATCATGATGTCGTCTGCATATATTGTGTATTGAATGTTGTTCTCTTTCATGATGTTGCAGATTGGTTGGATGTAGATGTTAAATAGGAGTGCTGAGAGTGCGGATCCTTGAGGTACTCCTTGACGGACATTTATGGGTCGGGAGGTGTTGTGTCCCACCTTGACCTGTAGCTGTCTTTCGGTTAGGTATGAGTGGAACCATTCCAATGTGATACCGTGAATACCAGTGTTTTTTAGTCTTTCCAGGAGCGTGTTGTGGTCCACTGTGTCGAAGGCTGAGGAGATGTCGATGAAGATCATTATGATTACATTCCTGGTGTTGTCAATTATTCTTAGGATGCTGTCGAAGAGGTAGATCAGTAGCGTTTCGACTCCATGGTTGGGACGAAAGCTGTGTTGGTTGTCGTCGAGTGTTTCATATTTGTCGATGTGTTCCTGGAGTTGTAGTTGAACCGTTTTTTCGATGATTTTTGCCAGGAAGGGTATGCTGGAGATTGGTCGGTATGCTGCTGGATCTTTTTTGTCGAGAGTTGTTTTCTTTGTGATTGGTCTTACTGAGGCAAGCTTTAGTTGCTTTGGCATGAGTCCTTGAGTGAGTGAGTTGTGTACTATTTTATGTATGGTGTGGATGAAGTTTGATTTGGTGGCTTTAACCCATGACACTGGGCATGGGTCTGTAGGAGCAGTGCTTGTGTTGATTGTAGAGATGATGTGGGATATCTGCTCTGTTGAGGGTGAGTGGAAGGTGCCCCAGGTTTTGGTGTATGCTTCTGTCCTGGTGGTCCCACTGGGTTTTGTGCGCTCTGTGGAGTGAAATTTGTCTTTGATGTGGTCGGCAAATTCCTGTGGATCAATTTGTACTTCCCCTTCTGTTGTTTGCTCTTTTGTTAGTATCTTGACTATTTCGAAAAGTTCTCTGGGTTTGTTGATGGAAGTATTTATCATGTTTGTGTGGAATTCCCTCTTTGATTGGTTGATGAGTTTGTTGTATTGTTTTTGTTTTGTTAGGTAAAGATGTTGGTCGGCTGTAGTTTTGTTTTTTCTCCATCTCCGTTCAATCTTCCTGAGCTCCCTCTTTTCCCGTCGTATGGTGCTCACACACCAAGAGACAAAAAAAGAGAACCACAGCACAGTTTCTAACACCAAAATAAATTATAACTAATTTTATTTTGCAATTAGAAACTGCACTATGGTTCTCTTTTTCTTTTTGAATATCTATTTTGTGTCCAACAAAATCCCTCCTCCAACAGTAGGTGCAGAGCAGAACTAGGACATTTCACCACAGAGCCTAACATACAAGAAAAAAAAATCTGACTCCGGTGTCATCTCATAAACAACCTCTGCAGTACCAGGTAGATTGTGAACTAACACAAAACCCTACAAAAGTCACTGGAAACCTAAAATTCTAATCTACCATACCATAACACCAGCTTCTAAAATTAACACAATAAGGAGCCTACCCAAAAAAAGAGCAGCACCATAAATATTGCAGTGGGCCTTAGAATATCCTTACATCTATTCAGAAAACCAAACAAGCCAGATTACTACAGATCCTTGTGGATTGGCCTCATAAAGATCTTGAAAAAGTGGATGTGCGAACAAGAAAACTCCTCCATGCTCATGAAGTATTTTACAAGAATCAATATATGCCAAGATCATACATTCCTAAAGTTGAAGGAGGGCTAGGACTTATAGAGATTGACTACACCTACAGAGCTACTATCGTAGGTCTCCAAGCCTACCTGACAGCATCATTGGATCCAATATGCAAAAAGTGCTGAAATATGAAAGTAAACGTCCAGAATCTGTCTCCATCATCAATCCTGGACAAGCATTCTGACAATTAGAAGGAATAAGTGAGAATCCACAGGCACACTTGGGAAAGAAAGTAACAGAATCTGCAAAACGAGAAAAAAACTCTTCAAAGAATTAGATCAGCTAGCGAGGAAAAACAAGTGGCAAATGCACAAATACAGTGGAAAATACAGAGTGTTACTTCAAGAAGCTTTTGTCGATCAAGAACAAACTCATGAATGATTGAAGAGAGGTGAACTGAAAACGAAGGATGAAAGATTGATAGTTGTATCCCAGGACAGCGGATTACGGATGAGATGGTTTACGGTGAGTATTGAAAAAACTGGCAAAACAGACATATGTCGATTCTGTAAGAAAGAGCTGGAAACAGTGACTCACCTAATAGCAGGCTGTGAAGTTCTGATGGCGAAAATTTTCTATATAGAAAGGCACAACAAAGTAACACGCCTCCTCTACTGGAAACCCTGTAAACACTACAACATCACTGTCCCTGAAAAGCACTGGGATCATGACCCTAAGAGAATAACAGAATGAAGAGGTTATGATCACCTGGGACATTCCCATTCCAACGGATAAGAAACTGAATGCGCGGAAACCTAATATAGTGATAAAGGAGAAGAATACTAGAACGGCATTGATAATAGAAGTGTTGGTACTGAGTAATTATTGTGTGAATCACGTGGAGACGCAGAAGATCCTGAAGTAGCAAGAAATGCAGTCAGTGATGAAGAAAATGTGGCAGAAAGATACAGAAATCTTTCCCATTGTGCTGGGAGTGACAGGCTTGATAAAGAAGAATTTCCAAGCACATCTTGACAAACTACCCATACCTGTTACATATTACGAAATCTAGAAGGAAGCTCTCTTTGGTACCATGCAAGTATTACGCCAAGCATTAGCAGTAAATTTGAGAGACTAAGATCATATTCCATGTACCCTGGCTTAGAAGTGAGGTTCACAACTGTCATGGTATCCGCAAAATTAACCCATTTGGGGAAACTGCCCCGAGAAACACCATGCTACAGAACATTTGGTCTCAGTCACACAGGCAAAACTGTTAGGCCCTCACCAAGTACAGAATAAATGATAACAAACTCAAAGTAGAAATATGCAGACAAAGTTAAATTGAAACCCTAACAAGTCAGGCTCTATATGCAGTGCAACACAAGAAATAGAAAAGCCGGGCAAAGCTTTACCTCACCTTTGCTGAGCAGTTGCATGAGACACACAGGCCTCTCTGATCCCACATGTGGTAGCACAGCCTCTCCCCCCAGTCTTCCCTCTCCATCGATCTTAGTCACTCTTGCTCAGAGGCGGCCTTGCCTGCATTTGGGATCAGAGAGAACTGTGCCTCATGTGACTTCTCAGCAAACAAAAAGCAATAGCTAGCAGAGAGGTGCACAAAGTGATGGGACTATTTGTGCAGCTGTGCAGCCTATAGCTGGCGCCAAAATTCCAAATATGTTGTGCCTCTATTGCAGGCCTAAACAAATTCTGTGTGGATTTAGGAGCCAGGCCAAAAGTTTAGGAACCTGTGCTTTTGACACCTCCCTCCCCACATTGTCTTTCTCACTAGTCTCATATCTCACGAGACCAGGGCCACTCTTCCTATACCGCGCAGCATCTTTAAATACAGATAACAGTTATAGCCTCAGATATTAAATGTCTGTTTGTGTATGTGGTGCAATGGTGATGTGCCTGTCTGTGCATGGGATGTGATGGTGGGTGCCTTTGTGTGGGTGGGGTGAGAGGATGCGGTACATGTGGGTGTGTGCTGCAGAGCTGGGTATATGTGTTTGTGTGTTGTGGTGTGGAGGTGAGGTGCCTGTGTGTGTGATGCAGAGGTGTGAGGTGCCTGTATGTTTGTGTGGCTGCGGAGGTGGGAAGTACCTATGTGTGTATGGTGCAGAGGTAAGGTGCCTGGGTGTCTGAGAGAGTGGTTTGGAAATGAGGTGCCTGTGTATGTGGTTTAGAGGTGAAGTGCCTGTGTGTGTACGTGTGTCTGTCATGCAAAGGTGGCGTGCCTGTGTGTATATGTGGTATGGGGGTCAGGTGCTTGTGTGTGTGTTCTAGGGGGAAGGGAATGCACCTTTTGGCAACACTTTGCACTCTTCCCTCCCACTCCAACCCCTCTCCTGCTGGCTCCTCTCCTGTTACCCTCTAGACTCTCCAACCTTCACCAACCCCCTAGCACTCCCATCCCCTGCCCTAAAACTCCCATTGTCCTTTTTTTTTTTAATAGGCCCACTGCCCCTTTAGATTTTCCCTGCCTTCTCTACCTCACTTCCTCACACCTCCCTCCACACAAAACCTTTGTAGTTTGCAGGCCGCAAACCCTCCTTCTTTGTCTGCCTGTTGGTATACCATTCCCCATGGGCAGAAGAGGATGGCAAAGACCCCTTCAATCTGCCCATAGGAAATCGAATGCCCATGGGCAGAGAGAAGGGGGAGGCCGCAATTGGGGCCTCGATGCAGCCTTCTGTCTGCGGAAATCTGATCTCCCGTGGGCAGATCAAAGGGGTCTTTGCTGCAGTCGTGGCCATCCTCTTATTTTCTGCCCATGAGGGATGAGATCCCCATGGGCAGGCAGAAGAGACCTTTGCGGCAGTGCTGTTCTTTTCAGCCCGTGGGAGATGGGATCCCTGAGGGCAGACAAGGGATCTTGGCCATCGTGAAATCTTGTTTGGGAGGGCAATGTCCCCCTTCCCAACTGTGCCCCTGTCTGTTGGTGATAGATATGCACATCATACCACTGATTCACAGATACATACTAATCTCATATACACCTTCAGTTACCAAGCACACTTTGCCCACTCATGCAGACACCTACAAACATAATCTGCTAGTACCCTACTGAGATACACTTTACAATGGCTGTTTCAACTGAGTTCCCCGTATAGACATGCCTAAGTATGCAACTGGAGGAAAAGGGAAATGCATCACTATGTCACACTGCAAGCGTGCACTTTACAATATATATATATTTTTAATTATTAACCTTATCTCTGTGCATTGAGGTTGACAATCATCTATTTAGGAATAAAGATATGGGTTTTCTGTCATCAGTATTTAGAGTTTGGTCACTTCTGATCACCCATCCATCTCTCCCACTTGCCCCCCCTCAGTGGAATCTTTTGTGATTCACTTATTCTGGTATCACCAATCAAAGAACATAGTCTCAAAATGGGCTGCACCTTAATGTAAAGAAGACAAAGATCATGACAACTGGCATAATCAACAGGTTCATCATTAAAGGAGAAGAAATTGAAATTGTGAACCACTTTAACCTACTTGGATCAATTATCAATAAAGAAGCAACAAGCAGTCAAGAAGTCAAACGATGTATTGCTCTTGGCAGAATGGCTATGAAAGACCTAGATAAGATTCTCAAGAGCAGAGATGTCTCTCTCCATACAAAGGTTTGACTTGTTCAAGCCATGGTATTTTCAATAACATCATATGGATGTGAAAGCTGGACAGTGAAAAAGACAGACAGGAAGAAAATTGATGCCTTTGAATTATGGTGCTGGCGGCGAATACTGACTGCTCGAAGAACAAACCAGTCAGTACTAGAGGAGATCAAAGCTAAGCTTTCTTTAGAAGCTCAGATGACAAGACTTCGACTTTCATAATTTGGACACATCATGCAAAGAGAGAGATCATTAGAGAAAGACATCATGCTTGGCAAGATAGAAGGTCAACGCAAAAGAGGAAGGCCAGCAATGAGATGGATCGATACAATAACAGCAGCTACGGGTACCAGTCTGTCAACAATGAGCCGCCTGACTGAAGACCGAACACAATTTAGGATAGCTATCCAGAGGGTCGCCATGAGTCGATTCCGACTCGACGGCACTTAACAACAACAACAACAGTCATCTGTTGCTCATACTGTCCTGACCTGAAGGTTTTGACAACTGATGGTTAGAGCACTGGCTTGGGAACCACCAGGGTTTAATTCTCACTAGCACTCCTTGTGGCCTTGGGCAAGTCACTTAACCCTCCATTGCCTCAGAAAAATCCAAGTTATCAATGTCCCTGTTTAATGTACATTACCAAGTTTAAGTTATAATGTAAACCGTTTTTATTGAAATGATAAAGTGGTATAAAAAAACATGTTAAATCAATAAATAAAAAAATAAATAAGGTTTAACCTTCGAAACGTAGTCTTATATTAGTCCAATAAAAAGGTATCACCTTATTTTCTTTTTTTGTCATAATTCGAATGTCATTAAAGTGGACTACAACAATCACAATACTTTATCCTACTTCAGGAAGGCAGAAGTGCTCCAACAGCAGGGACTGTCCTGTAGACATGTAAATGTGATCGGATAGCCCAAAAGAGGGGTTGGCCTGCTTGCTTGCAGTCAAACTTAGAAACAGAGAAAGTCGCAAGATTTTGTTGCTAAATGAGTTCACTGTGCCGTTTACATCAGAAAATCTAATTTGGGTTGAAATTGTCACCAACTCTAGCTGACTTGGCAACACTATCAGCGAGACTGCACGACATAACCAACAGGAAAGCATGATACGCGGAAAACCAGGGCAAGGCTACTGCACTTGATGAACACCCTCCAGCTCTTGGAGGAGGAGGAAGGGATGGGGGTGACGTCACCGCGCACCTGCGTCCACACGCTGAGTTCACGTCCTTGCGACCCCACGCAGCAGCGGAAACATTACTGTAAGCGCTGTTGCTCCTCCAATCCCGAGCCTTCAGCGGTTATCATCACTGGCGAGAGGAGATATAAGTAACGGAAGTAGCATACGCAAGCGTTGCGGTTGCGGTGGAATTCAACAAGGTACTGGTTCTGGCTGGGATGCTTAAGGTGGCAGAAAATCTTTTTTTTGTTTTCTTGTGGGAGGGATGCTTCTGGCAGCTTTTCCCACCGTAACTACTTGTGTTTCTGTCTTGTACCCTTGCAAGCACTGATTCATTGTGTCTTTTTTTGCTTCCACTGACATCTGGCTGCTCTGTGTTGGAACGGATTCTAAAAAGGCCACTATGTGTTTTTTATTTATAATATTTTATATTCTGCCTTTTAAAACAAGTGATCAAAGAATAGATATCAAAATATATCCAAACAACCCGATAAATTTCTAGCTAATGCACTACATCACACACAAAAAAGTTTACACATGCTGCAGTAAACAAATGTACATGTACATCACAGTATTTTTTTAAGTGCTGCCAAATTAATGCTGGCTCCTGGTGACCCAGCAGTCCCTGGTCTTTCTTGGCAAGATATGACTGGAAGTAGGTTGCCAGGCCTTTTCTTTCGAGGCAATGGAGGGCAAAGTGACTTGCCCACGGTCATAAGCTGTGCCAGTGGGAATCAAACCCAGATCTCTTGGGTATTAGGTAGTACTCTCTTAGTGGTTCTCAACCCAGCCCTCTACGACAGTCAGGCCAGTCAGGTTTTCAGGATATCCACCGAAAATGCATGAGATCTGCATACAATGGAGTAGTGCATGCAGATCTATCTCACACACATTCATTGTGGAAGTCCTGAAAACCTGATTGATCTGGGGGTCCCAAAGGATTGTGTTGAGAGCCACTAGGCTATTCCCCACTCCACACCACAATATAATAGCTGTTTAAACAAGGGAAATGCAGCCAGTCTAATACAAATAAAAATCTCTGTATTCAATCTTTGCTTGCAAGCTAATATTAAATAGCTAAAATAAGATCATAACAAAAATGTGCTTTAAAAGCTAGCATGTTTGTCATAGGCAAGTATGCAAAATGTTTGTTAAAATTTATTTAACTTTTTTTCTATACCGCTTTTCAAGATTTATCAAAACAGTTTATATTAAACTCAACTTGTTTTACCATGTTAGTCTCTCTCTAAGTATTTAGATACTAAATGAATTAAATTATGATTTTACTAACTATATAAGAACTATGGGGCAGGTTTACTAAAGATAAAGGTTAGTTGTCACTCTATCCATAGAAATAATTTTATTATGTTTATTTTATTTTAATGCACCTTGTTTTTAACACCTGTTAAAACCTTTGTAAACATGCCCCTATATATTATGTTCAATTTATAATTATCCTACATTCTTAAACTACCCATCTGGTAAGAAGTAACTCTCAAAGCGTGATAGTAACTGAGTTTGACTTGAACATATGAGACTGTATTTAACACGTTGCTCATGAAGTTTAAGAATCAACCCCCTTCTCCCCGCCCCCCTCCAGAGAGCCATTTCAGTTGGGACACCTCTGACTTGAAATTCAAATAAAAATAAAATGTTTTAGTTTAAGTAGCATATTGTAAAGAAAAAAGGAACAATAAATTCCAGTCAGTCTAGAAACAAGGAAATTATATATACAAAGAGTAGAGTGGAACGGGTAAACGTATATTGGTTGATTACTCCTTCCAAAAGGAGGACGTCTAGGGGACATGTAATGAAGCTACAATGTAGCACATTTAAGACTAATCAGAGAAAATATATTTTCACTTAATGTGTAAACTCTGGAATTCATAACCGGAGGATGTAGTAAAAGCTCTTAGTGTAGCTGGATTTAAGAAGTTTGAACAAATTCCTGGAGAAAAAGTCCATAAACTATTATTAAAGAGGACCAGCGACATCCACTGCTTACTCCTGGGATAAGCAGCAGGGACTCTGTGTTTCTTCTTGGGAAACTAACAGGTACCTGTGACCTAGATTGGCTGCTGTTGGAAGCAGGATACTGGGCTTGTTGGATCCTTAGTCTGACCTAGTATAGAAACATGACAGCAGAAAAAGACCACATGGCATATTTAGTTTGCCCTTCCATACCAATTACAATAGTCCCCTTTTTTCCTTCAGAGATCTTCTGTTTGTCCCATGCTTTCTTGAATTCAGATACTGTCCTTGTCTCTACTACCTTCACTGGAAGATTATTCCACACATCAACCACTCTTTCTGTAAAGAAATATTTCTGCATATTACTCCTGAGTCTATCCCCTTTCACCTTCATCCTATGTCCTCTCGTAGTAGAGCTTGCTTTCAATCAAAAGAGGCTCTCTTGTGCATTTATGAGACTGAGGTATTTAAACATCTCGATCATATCTCCTTTATCCTGCCTTTCCTCTAACGTATACATATTATGATCTTTAAGTCTGACCTCATATGCTTTATAACTAAGACCATCTTAGTAACCATCCTCTGCACCGACTCCATCCTGTTTATATCTTTTTGAAGGTGCAGTCTCCAGAATTGCACACAATACTCCAAATGAGGTTGCACCAGAGGCTTATACAGAGGTACTATTACCTTCTTTTTTTTGCTGGCAATTCCTCTCCCTATGCACCCAAGCATCTTTCTGGCTTTCACCATAGTCTTTCTACCTGTTTAGCCACTTTAAGATAATCAGAAACAGTCATGCCTAGGTCCCACTCTTCTTTCGTGGACAGAAGTACTTCGCCCCCCTGCACTATACTGCTCCCTTGGATTTTTGCATGACCCTGCATTTTATAAGTATTAAATCACAGCTGCCAAATTCTCGACAATTCTTCAAGCTTAACTAGATCTCTCCTCATGTTATCTCTCCTTTCTGGGTGTCTACTGCAGATTTTTTGGTATCATCTGCAAAGAGACAAACAGCCCATCTGCAATATCACTAACAAAGATGTTAAAAAGAATCGGACCAAGGACAGATCCCTGCGGCACACCACTGGTAATTTCCTTCTCAGAGTAAGTTCCATTTACCTGTACCCTTTGTCACCTCACACTCAGCCAATTTTTAACCCGGTCAGTAACTTTAGAGTCCATCTCTAGGATGCTCAGTTTGTTTATAAGTCACCTGTGTCAGAAGCTTTACTAAAATCTAAGTACACCACATCTAGGGCTCTCCCTCAAACCAACTGCCTGGTCACCCAGTCAAAGAAATCAATCTCATTTGTCTGACAAGTCCTGCCTCAGATAAAGCCATGCTGTCTCGGATCCTGCAATCCACTGGAGTTCAGAAACCTCACTATTCTTTTAGTGTATTTACTTACCATAGAGGTTAGCCTAACCGGCCTGTAGTTTTCAACCTCATCCTTACTTCTACTTTTGTGTAAAGGGATCACATGTGCCTTTCTCCAATCCTCTAGGACACTCCTGACTCTAAAGAAGCATTGAAAAGCTCAGTTAGTGGAGCCACTGGAATATCCCTAAGTTCCTTCAATATTCTCGGATGAATCCCATCCGGTCCCATCGCTTTGTTTACTTTTAGCTCCTTACGAACACCATCTTCTGAAAATCGTTAAAGATCCCTGTCACTTCTTTTGCTATTTGTGGGGTTTTTTTGAGATCTTATTTATTTATTTAGCTGTATTTATATCCCGCTTTTCACCGGGTCAAAGCGGCGTTACATAAAAAGGGGGGGGGAATTTACGTGTAGGGGTGGGCCGTCACCGGGGAGGCTACATTGATGATTTCAACATAAGACATAGGACAGACTTTGGACTTGGACAGATTTTTGGACATGGTTGTGTTAGTATAGTTTGAGTTGGGTGGTCATGGTGGGAGAGATCAGAGGTTATTTTGTTTTTTGGTGGGAGTCATGGTCTTGGTCTTGCTTTTGGCCCTTCATTTATGAACACAGAACAGAAATATTTGTTAAGCGATGCCACTTTATATTCACCAGCTTCTACATATTCCTTCCCTTCACCTTTGAGTCTGACAATACCACTTTTGCCCTTCCTCTTTCACTGATGTATCTGAAAAATGTATTGTTCCCCTATTTTATTGCATTGGCTATTTCTTCTTCTTTTTGTATCTTTGCTTTCCTGACTACTTTGTTTCTCTAAGGGGTTTTTTTTCAAATATTGATGCTTGTCTTCCTCTGTCTGTGATCTCTTGTATTTTATGAAGGCCATCCTTTTTTAATTCATATCTTATGTTCTTGAGAGCTCTAATTTTCATAAAGGAAAAATGTGACATTTCTGTTAACTACAATTGGAAAGGATGCTAACTAACCCGTTAATAAAAATTACACAAAAGTAATACACTAAAGTAAATCCTGATATGGCTGAATCAATGCATTAAGCCCTTAAATTTAAAAAACACTTTATTTTACCGTGAAACACCCCTCTCCCACCCCCCACCCCTGTTCTTCCTGGGCTTCTTCTTGGCTCTGAATACTACCAATGGGCTGACTCCATAAAAACACATTCTCTTTCTCTGGCTTGAGGACTTTAGGCTGGAACTATAGGAATTCCTATCTAATCTTTTGTGTCCCATTAGGGGAAGCCATACACATTATTCTTATGCAACATATCCAAATACAACTTCAAGATCCTCTCTCTATCTGAAGTTGAAACAAACGTAGCCATCAAAATAGCCCTATTGGTGACTTTGCCAATAGACATCTCAAAAACCAAAAACACTCCACCAAAACAGGATTGGTATATAATACAGCAAAGAGAGAGAGAAAAAACTTCTTTATGTCACACTATCTCTCCGTAGCCTTTTACCAGCCTACAAGGGGGTCTCAGAACTCTTGGGCTACTATATGAATTACATCAATCTCTGTAATTCATTTGCCCCTTTGCATCAATGACCATCCTTGTGGCAAATCAATACACATAAACAGTGTACAGAATGAACGCAACAGCAAACTTAACTTTGGCAGTCCTGGGGGCACCGGACAGATCGTGACAGGCTGAAGGATTTGGTGGAGTGTTTTTGGTTTTTGAGATGTCTATTGGCAAAATCACCAATAGGGCTAGTTTGATGGCTACTTTTGTTTCAACTTCAGATAGAGAGAGGATCTTGAAGTTGTATGTGCCAGAGGTTTTTCCTGCAGGCGCTGAGAGCAGACGTCAGGGCTCCGGTGAGTGATGGCGATGGCAAAGTATGGTGGCGGCTTTGCTTCGCACAGGCTGCTCATTTGTCAGCGGGCATCCGGAAGCTGCTGTCTGCGGGAGAAGGAGCTGAGCCCGACAGGAGGTAAGCGGCCAAAGGGGCTTGAGCACAACGCCAAAATTTGCAGGCCACTGGGTAGACCTGACCATGTGGCTGCCGGGCAGGAAACTCCGCGGCAGTGCAGAGTCCTGCAACAGCGTGGACTTAGGCGGTACAGCGCTGTTTCATTAGTTGGGGGATAGGTACTCCCACGGAAAGAGAGGTGACAGTGTGGGAAGTGTATTGTATGTATGAAGAAAAAAAAAAAAAAAAAAGGAACGGAGGTCCAGGGCTCCAGGCAGTGATCTGAGGCTGTGTGAGTGGCGCAGAATGTGCAGGGACCTGGTGCTGGGTTAGGTGGAGGGTATGCCATCTAAGCCGCAGTGCGTGCTCTGTGAGTCTCAGCATGGAGCAATGTCTGACACGGGGGTGTGCAGAGACTGAGTTGGAGGCGACTTCAATGGAGAAGCCATTGGAAGAGGGGTCCAAGGGGCTCAAAGGAGTAACGGACCTGCAGGAGACAGGGTCGCAGGAGCAGCAACTGCTGGAGGCCGTGGTGGGCCCTTCCACGGCTCCGGTGGGTCTCCCACCATCAAATCTGTTGGTGGGTGGTCTGGAGGCAATTTTTTCCACAGAATTCGTTACCTTAATTCAGCAGGCCTTTGGGGGTGCTAACAAGGGATCTCCGGTTGCGGGCTCTATGCAGGGGCTAGCAGAGAAGAGACCAGGGACGACCTTAAAGGCGGGAGCTGCAAAGGTGCAGGCGAAACGGGTTAGAATGGAGAAGGACACGGAGCTGTCAGTAACGTCCGAGGGGGTTTTCTCAGGTGGGCAAGACCTCGACCTTGAGGAGAAGTTAGAGGAAGGTGAGATAGCGGAGCAAGAGGACCAAGCATGGGTGGTCCACATATTTCGTAGGGAGGAGTTGCCGGCGCTCATATCAGAGACGCTCAAGGCGCTCAATATGCCAGTAGTAGGAGCGACGGAGGAGTCTGCCTTGGAAGATCCCTTACCACAGACATTTCGGAAGAATCAGAGAGCGTTTCCGATACACAAGGTGGTCAGGGAGATGATTGAGGGAGAATGGGAATCTCCCAAGACAAGTCTCAAAGGAGCAAGAGTGATGGGTCGGCTTTACCCGCTGATGGAGCAGCACAAGGAGTTGTTTCAGTCCCCAAGGGTGGATGCTATAGTGGCGGCGATTACCAAGAAAACTACCATCCGCAGGATAGGAAGTTGGATACCTTGTTAAGACAGTTGTTTGATGTGACCGCTCTGTCCGTACAGGCCTCTGTTTGTGGGGCGTGGATAGCCAGAGCATGTCTGCGGTGGTCTCAACGGCTCCAGGTGGAGCAGGTGGACTTGGCAGCCATTGAAGCAGCCAGATTGGAGTCAGGGACGGCATATTTGGCCGACATTCATTATGATCTTATCCGAGGGTTGTCGAATAGTATGGCGTCGGTAGTGGCGGCGCAAAGGTATTTGTGGCTGCGCAACTGAGCGGCTGATGGTTCGTCTAAGGCTAGGTTGAGTAAGTTACTGTTCAGGGTTAAGCTTCTGTTTGGAGAGGATTTAGATAAGTTAGTGAAAGACCTAGGCGAGTCCAAGGGTGGCTGCCTTCTGGTGGATAAGCAGAAACAGGAGCGGTCCAATTTACTGGCTAAGACACCGCAGAGAGAGTTTCGACGTTTTCGTTCTCCAAGGTTCAACCAAGGTCAAAGGGGCCATTTTCCCTACAGAAGCCAGGGGTTTTGAGGCTTCAGAGGCGCAGGCAGAGGTTTTGCGGCCCCCGCCTCCTCAAATATTAGAAAATTGCAATGAAGCAAGGGGGACCCAGGTGGGCTTGGTCGCAGTAGGTGGGCGACTAAGAGTTTTACCCTGCCTGGGTCCAGAATACTTCCAACCAGTGGGTACTGGAGGTTGTTTGAGAAGGTTACGCCTTGGAGCTGCTTCGGCCGGTGACCGACTCGTTCATACAGTCTCCCAGCAGGATGTTGCTCAAGGGTGTAGCCATCAGACACACAGTAGATCGACTGGTCGACCTCAGTGCAGAAGTGCCGGTGCCCAGAGACGAATGCGGGTCCGGTCGATACTCCATTTATTTTGTGGTGCCAAAAAAGGAAGGTGCTTATCGGCCAATCCTGGATCTCAAAAGAGTGAATCATTGTCTACGAGTGTCTCATTTTCACATGGAAACGTTGCGGTCAGTCATAGTAGCAGTTCGGAAAGGGGAGTTCCTGACGTCCTTGGATTTGACGGAAGCGTATCTACACATCCCCATTTGGCAGGAACACCAGAGGTTTCTCAGATTTGCGCTTCCCTTGGGTCATTTTCAGTTCCAAGCATTGCCTTTCAGGCTGGCGAAGCTCCGCGTATGTTCACCAAGGTCATGGTGGTGGTGGTGGCAGCAGCTCTCAGAAAGGAAGGCATCTTAGTGCACCCTTATCTGAACAATTGTCTCATTTGAGCGAAGTCAAGAGTTGAGAGCGAGCAGGCCACAAGCAGAGTGGTCGCATTCCTGCAAAGCCTAGGCTGGGTAGTCAATATGGCGAAAAGCACGTTGGCTCCCTCAGAGTCTGGAATATCTGGGAGTGGGATTCGATACGAAGGTTGGCAAGGTGTTTCTTCCCCAGCACCGAGTGCTCAGATTGAGGAAGCTGGTGCGCGAGTTCCTGAACAGACCGCGACCCACGGCATGGCATTACTTGCAATTGCTCGGGACGATGGCAGCAACTCTCGAATTGGTGCCGTGGGCAAGGGCTCACATGAGACCGTTGCAGAGAACACTGCTCAGGCAGTGGTCGCACCAAAACGACTCGTCCCGAATATTGCCTTGTCTGATAGAGACGCGGCGTGCGCTACAGTGGTGGTTGGCGCCAGGGTGTCTGGAGAGGGGAATGACCCTGGAGACGCCAGATTGGGTTCCCTTGACAACGGATGCCAGTCTGTTGGGCTGGGGAGCTCACTTCCAAGGCAGGTTCGTACAGGGACAGTGGTCCGATTTGGAGAAAAGTTGGTCAGTCAACAGGTTGGAGCTCAGGGCAGTAGCATTAGCTTTACGTGGATTTCAACCTTCGGTGCGTGGGAGAGCAATTCGGATGTTCTCAGACAACGCAACCACGGTAGCGTTCAGCAGGCAAGGGGGCACCAGCAGTGTGGCACTGGAGTCGGAGGCCGAGCAGTTGTTCGCGTGGGTCGAACGGAATCTTCAAGCGTTGTCGGCGGTGCAGGTTGCAGGAATGGACAATGTCGAAGATGATTTTTTTGAGTCGGGTGAGGATAGATCCAGGAGAATGGATTCTTCATCCACCATGTCATACACTTCCGGTGTTGGGGGTCGCCAGTAATGGACCTCATGGCAACCTTTCAGTTGGCAAAAGCCGGTTCTTCAGCAGGCGAAGAGAAAGGACATCAGAGGGCCTCGATACTCTCATTCAGGACTGGCCGGTGGACCAGCTCTTGTACGTATTTCCACCCTGGGTGTTGATAGGCCGCGTAGTGCAAAGGATCGAGAGACACAGAGGGGTGGTGATCTTGATTGCACTGGATTGGCCGAGGAGGCCTTGGTATGCGGATCTCAGAAGGCTACTAGTGGAGTGGTCTTGGCGACTGCCAGTCAGGAGGGATCTGTTGTCCCAGGGTCCCCTCTTCATGCCTCAGGTGGATCGGTTTTCGCTTACGGCTTGGCTCTTGAGAGGGCTGGGTTGAGAGCGAAAGAATATTCAGAGGCGGTAATTACCACTTTGCTGCAGGTGCGTAGGAGGTCAACGTCTTTGGCGTATATTCGTATTTGGCGGATCTTTGAAGCTTGGTGTTTAGACAAGCAGATGGAAGCAATAAGAGTCAATTCCGCAGATTCTAGCGTTCTTGCAAGATGGAGTTCAGAAGGGTCTAGCGGCGTCCACTTTGCGAGTACAATTGGCAGCGCAGTCCTGTTACAGAGGGAAGATCAAAGGGGAAGCTATAGGGGCTCACCCCGATGTGAAGCGTTTTTTTAAGGGTAGTGTTGCTTTTGAGACCTCCTTATCGACAGGTAGTTCCTCCTTGGGATCTATCTCTGGTTTTAGATGCGTTGGTGCAAGAACCGTTTGAGCCTTTGGCTAGGGCATCGTTGAAGGATCTTACCCTTAAGGTGGTATTCCTGGAAGCGATCTGTTCGGCCAGGAGAGTGTCGGAGTTACAGGCCTTGTCCTGCCGGGAGCCATTTTTATCCTTTTATGATTCCAAGGTGGTTTTAAGGACCGTTCCATCTTTTCTGCTGAAGGTGGTTTTGCCATTTCATGTTAATCAGCTGGTTTCTCTGCCAGTTCTTGAAAGAGGGGCAGGTTTGTCAGCGGAGGAGCGTGTGCATCTGTTGGACGTGCGCCAGAGTTTGAAGAGGTATATTCTGTGGACACAGGAATTTCAAAAATCGGATAGACTGTTTGTTCTCTTCAGTGAGAGTAAGAAGGGGGAAGCGGCATCTAAGGCTTCTTCAGTTGCTAGATGGATTAAGGAGGCGATTTCGGCAGCATATGTCTTAAAGGGTAAATGGGTTTCGGGTGGGCTAAAGGTGCATTTGACTAGAGCTCAGGCAGCTTCGTGGGCTGAGTTCAAGTTGGTGCCAGCGTTGGACATTTGTAAAGCAGCAACATGGTTGTCGTTGAATACCTTTGTGCGGCACTACCACCTGGACGTGCATGTGGCAAGGGACACCTGTTTCGGCACAGCGGTGCTTCAGGCTGGGCTAGCAGGTCCCTCCCGTTAATTTTCTTTCACTGCTCTGTTACATAACCAGAGTTTCGAGACTAGACTGGAGGGACGTTAAGGAAGATGAAATTAGACTTGCCTGCTAATTGTTGTTCCTTGAGGAACTCCAGTCTAGTCCCGTATCCCACCCGGAGGATTGATACTTGAAGTGCGGCCTGAAGCGTTTGGATTATCACAGGTAAGCAGTATTTTGTTCTCTAAGGGTACTATTGAATCAGGGGAGTCTACTGGGGTCCCTTTGCTCCATACAGGGGAGGGAGCGGGCCTGAAAAGTTCAGACCTCAGTTGGGTCGTTAGTTTACCATTTAGTTTTGAATGGTATTATTACTTAATTGTTGCTCCGGTGAGTCTGCTTTGTCAATAGGTTACTGGAAGAAGGAGGTGGTTCCTCGGGATACATACTCCAGTGACATCAAAGCGATGACTTTTTTTATCAGTCTCCAAGCTGCTGGAAGAGGTGCACAAACCAGAGTTTCGGGACTAGACTGGAGTTCCTCAAGGAACAACAATTAGCAGGTAAGTCTAATGTCACCTTTGCTCCCAAGGTTGGAGATTTATTCCTGGAAACATCTGGTTTGGAGCAGATGTTCATTTAGCATAGTTTCCTTCCAGAGACTAATTGGTGCAGAATGGCCTGTCAAGGTGGTGGCTGCTAGATAAGGGTGGTTCATAGTTTCTCCCAGCTCTATGGCAGCAGAATTATTGTCAGTAGTTCTTCAAAGAATGGCTCCAGTTTGTGGCGTAGCACTTCCCCTTTGAAGGTCGTTTTTCTCTCTGGGAGGAGAAGCTTGATCATTGTCTCCTGGAGGACAGGCATAGAAGGGCCAGGAGACCTTCTAAAGCCATGTATAGGCCTGGAATTGTCTATCGATGAAGGAGAGCTCTTCATGGCCACTGTTGCAGTAGAGGCAATGCTGGATGGGTTAGAGTTGCCTCCATGGGACCATTAGGAGCCTGTTATCCCACTTGCTGGCTGATGTTGGTCCCTCCCAAGGTGCATCCGGTTGGGATGTAACTGAATCTGTTTCTTCTGAGCGCAGCCGCACTGTGTTAAACTAGTGCATTGTGGGGTACTTTGGTAAGATCGGAGTTTGTCAGCTCCTTCATCAAGCCTAATGTTTTTTTGTTCCTTCAAACTCCTGATCCAGATCAGCTCTGGGACTTCTGAGGCACATTATTTGAATTACAGCAGCGCTTGCAAAATCTCCTCAGGCTGTCTGCTGAGGTGGGGGACAACTGTGGATGCCCTTTGGGGCTTCTGGCAATGACGGGTTGTTTCGCCCATCCTCTCTGTGGCAGGGCTGGCAATATTATTCCTGATACAGGTGAGTTCTGATAAAGAAGTTCCTTCTGACATGTTTTGATCCTAGAGCCAGTTGTCTTCAAACTTGGGGTCTCTCATTGTCTTATGGGGCCCTTCGGGTCTGTCCTTACATCGGTCAGGTAGAGGGTGCTCCCATTTCCTGGACCTCGCCAGGTGCTGCACGCATGTGCATTGGGTTCACACGCTACCGGCACATGGTGGTATGACATCACATGGTGCATTCCCCAGGTCTCCGTTGCTTGGTTCTGTTTTCCCAATTTCTTTTTGCAGCTCTAGCACATGCAAGGAGCAAAGCCACTAAAGGATAAGAAACAGGACATTTCTTCCTATATGTGCAAGATTCACGCCACAGGAATGATTGTCCAGCAGTAAACACTAAAACTCTCTCTCCCTACATGTGCCAAAATTTTACATCACCTCTGACAATGCACTGCTGAACTTTGCGCTCAGCGCTCTGATCCTCTGCTTGTTTCTCTTTATCAGATGATGACTTCATTAGCATCTTGTTTAAGAACATAAGATATGCCATACTGGGTCAGACCAAGGCCATCAAGCCCAGTATCCTGCTTCCAACAGTGGCCAATCTAGGTCACAAGTACCTAGCAATTCCCCAAGGGACACAGGTTCTACAATGCTTGTATTGGGGCAAGCAGTGGATTTCCCGGATTTCCTTTAATAATGATTTATGGACCTTTTCTCCAGGAACTTGTCCAAACCTTTTTTAAACACAGCTACACTAACAGCTTTTACTACATCTTCCGGTAACAAATTCCAGAGTTTGATTACGCGTTGAGTGAAAAAAATATTTTATTTGAATACGTGCTGCTCATTTGGGTATCACTTTAATATGCTGTTGTGTGTGTGCACATTTTTCTGTGCAGACATGTGCACACCAATCTCTGCATTGCTCGCTGGCAGTAGTTGTACATATGTTGTGCTACCTAAATGCAAAAAGTGCACCAGCTTTTATGCATTGGCCTGTAAGTAAATAAAGATGCCGCTGTAGTGACCCCATGCAGCAGTTCTATAGCATAATGAGCTGAGACTATATAGCAAATGACAGCAGATAAAAACCAAAATGATCCCTCCACTCTGCCCAGTTGAGATTAATTTATTTTGCAAAGATGTGGACACACAAATTTCTTCCTTCCATATCGACCCTCCAGTCCAGTCTGGGAAAAGAGTGGGTTTTCCTCCTCCAACAGCAGCTGAGGACTGAGCATGACAGGATTTTGACATCACAGTACAAGAGTTCCTTCTTCAGCTCCATAATCCAGTATCCTCAGTCCTCAGCACCTGAGGGTGCAGCCTTCTGGAGAGAGGCTTCTCTGAATTTCCTTTCTGAACTTTCTAAGGAGTTTATTTTTTGTTTTGGATATTATTGAGAGAGCAAAAGACTACAGGGTTAGAGCCTGAGTGCTGGGTTCATGCCACAGCCTGTAGGATTGGTGGGCTGACAGAGTAACAGAGCCTGTCACTGGTTGCCAAGGCCTGTGGTTGGGTCTGGTAGAGCTCCCGGGGACTAATAGCCTGGTGGTCCAGGCTCCCTTCCCCCCCCCCCCCCACCTATCTGCATAGCCCACAGATCTGTAGAGGTTGCTGGGCTTCCTGATTGTGCTGAGAGCTGTGTATTTGGGTGAAGTTGGAAAAAAAATCAAAAAAGAGAATAGAGATACTGGGCAGAAAGAAATTGGGAGCTACAGGTTGCGGGGATAAATCCCTCAGGGTAGATCGGGGCTCTCTGGAGCGGGCTAGCAGTAGGAAGTGTGTTGCACTACACCAGATCGCACGTTGGGTAAGTTCTCCACACAGTCGGTCCTGCTCCTGCTCTCTCTGTCCGCGCGCTCTCTGGGGGGTTTGCATGCTGATGCTTTCCTCACTCTGTCTAGCATGTGGGGCAGCCGTGGGTTACAGCAGCACGGTCTTAGCCGGGTGTGTCTCCATCATCGCAGTTGCTTGAGCAAGGCTTTGGGGAGCAGACTATGCGGGAAGCAGGGGATCTGTCAGAGCAGGCAGACATGGTGTCTATGGGTGCAAATTCCGCAGGAAACATAGAAACATGGAAAAATGACGACAGAAAAAGACCACATGGCCTGTCTAGTCTGTCCTTTCATATCAACAACTACAACAGTCCCCTTTTTTCCTTTAGAGATCCTCTGTGTTTGTCCCATGCTTTTTTGAATTCAGATACTGTCCTCATCTCTACCACCTCCACTGGGAGACTATTCCACGGATCCACCACTCTTTCCTTAAAGAAATATTTCCGCATATCACTCCTGAATCTATCCCCTTTCACCCTCATCCCATGTCCCCTCATAGCAGAACTTGCTTTCAATCGACAGAAGCTCTCCCCCTGTGCATTTATGCCATGGAGAAATTTAAACGTCTGTCATAGCACCTCTGTTCCGCCTTTCCTCTAAGGTGTACATATTAAGATCCTTAAGTCTGTCCTCATAGGCTTTATAATGAAGACCACTAACCATTTTAGTAGCCACCCTCAGTATTGACTTCATCCTGTTTATATCTTTTTGAAGGTGCAGTCTCCAGAATTGCACACAATACTCCAAATGAGGTCGCACCAAAAACTTATACAGAGGCACTATCACCTCCTTTTTTTGCTGGCCATTCCTCTCCCTATGCACCCAAGCAACCTTCTAGTTTTTGCTGTCACCTTTTCTGCCTGTTTAGCTACTTTAAGATCATCAGTCACAACCACACCGAGGTCCCGCTCTTCTTTAGCGGACAAAGGTACTTCACCCCCTATATATTGCTCCCATGGCCATCTTGGGTCAGAAAAGGCGCATAGCAAGGTGAAAATGAAGTTTAAAAATATTAAGAAAAACAATTCAGCACAGTGGACAGTGGTTGGGGCATCAGAGCAGGCAGAGGCCTTCTTTTCGCCCGATTTTATATTAGCCCTACATAAAGCTTACTGCCTGAAAACTAAATAAGCAGAAGCTCCATCCCAGGCAAAGAACTCTTCCCTTTCAGCAGCACAGATCCTCCAGGACGACTCCTCTGAGCCTGGGAAGCCTCCGGTTAAGAAGGGGAAAGGTGAAGGGGACTTGTGGGGTGAGCAGGACTCTCCATAGTCACCAAACACAGAGGAACTGGGGGAGGGACCCTCCGATCTCTGGGGGGAGCCAGCAGTGACAGACCTGGAAGAAGGGGAGATCTTCCAGGAGATGACCCAAATGTTTTAGGCAATTTCATAGGGATGAACTGGCTCAGTTAATAAATCATTCCCTAGCAGCACTTAACATAGCGGCGGCACCAGTGCTGTCAGAGGAGCCATTAGAAGACACCTTACTGCAGGGCTTCAAGGGCTCGCAGGTGTGTTTCCCAGTGCACAGGGTAATTAAGAAAATAGAAGCTGAATGGGAAGTACCCGAGGCGGTTTTGAGGGGTGGGTAGGGCAATGAGTTGCCTGTACTCCATTCCTCAGGAGGATAAGGAACTTTTGAAAATGCCCAAAGTGGATGCACTGGTGATGGCAGTGACAAGAAAGACAACATTTCTGGTAGGAGGTGCGGCCCTGAAGGACCTTCAGGACCGGAGGCTAGAGTCTCTGTTGAAGCAGGCTTTTGATACTAACGTACCCTGATATTACAGATATCTATTTGGGGGCCTATGTGACAAGGGCTTCGATCCGCTGGTTGCAAGCCTTTGCAGTGGGAGAGATGGAACAAGCTTTGGAAGGCGGCAGGTTGGCAGATGCCTGTTATGATATGGTGAGAGCCATGGCCAAGACTGGCTGCGATTATTGTGGCCAGGTGTTTTCTCTGGCTATGCAAGTGGTTGGCAAATGTGTCCCCAAAGATCCATCTTAGCAAGTATCTTTCAAGGGCAAATTCCTGTTTGGGGAGGCCTTGGAGAAGTTAGTTAAGGATGTAGGCGACACCAAGGATGACAGGTTACCTGAAGATTGGCCGAAGGATCCTAAGCAGGCAGCTGCTCAGCAGGGACAGCTTAAAGTTAACACTGGTTTCAGCAAGGTCGATACTCATCCTTTCAGAGGGGACGGTTTTTCCATAGAAGACCAGGCTTTTGAGGCTACAGAGGGACTGGCAGGGGTTTTTTCTCTTTTCAGCCAGCAGCAGTCAAAAAGACACAATGAAACCAGGCCGGCCCAGATGGAGTTGCCAGTAGGAGGTCGGTTGCAAATGTTTTATTCCACCTAGGCTGCAATCACGACCAACCAGTGGATGCTGGAAATCATACAGCAGGGCTACGCGCTGGAGTTTGAATGACCCCTGGCCGAAGCATTTGTACAGTCCCCATGTTGAGCTTCCCCAAAGGCGAAGGAAGTGTCAGACAACCTGCATTGCTTGGTCCAGTTGCAAGCAGTAGCCCTGATGCCGGCAGACCGATGAGACTGCGGTCGATACTCCAATTTATTTCATGGTGCCAAAGAAAGAAGGGTCTTTCCGGCCCATCCTGGATCTCAAGTATGTGAATTGAACTTTGAAAGTGCCTCATTTTTGGATGGAGACTTTGCGCTCAGTCATTCTGTCAGTGAGGCAGGGGGAATTTCTCACAGCCCTAGATCTCACAGAGGCCTATCTGTATATTCCCGATATGGCCAGACCATCAGCAATACCTGTGCTTTGCAGTGCCCGAGGGGCATTACCAGTTTTGCACCTTACCCTTTGGTCTCACCATGCCGCCGCATACCTTTACGAAGGTTATGGTGGTGGCAATGGCGACTCTGCGACAGGAGGGAATCTTAGTGCATCCATACCTGGACGACTGGTTGATCTGAGCAAAGACAGAAGAGCAGGTGCTGTCCGCCACCAGTCGAGTGGTGGAGTTTCTCCATGTAAACCGCCCTTGATCTCTAGAAGGGGTGGTATAGAAGAAATTGTTAAATAAATAAATAAACACCTAGGGTGGGTGAGTAAACCTAGCCAAGAGTCACTTGCACCCCAATTCAGAGATTGGTGTATTTGAGAGCCCTCTTCGACACCAAGGAGAGAAAAGGTCTCCCTGCCCCTCGACAGAATTTGCAGGTGTCGATTTCTGGCTACAGCCCAGCCCACTATGTGGATTTATCTACAGCTTCTGGGATCCATGGTGGTGGCGCTCAAATTGGTGCCTTGGGCTCGAGCGCACATGAGACCTCTACAGCACACCTTATTGACATATTGGTCACTGCAAACGCAGCCATTGTCTGTGAACCTGTGTGTCTGGAAGTAGTGAGAGAGACTCTCGCGTGGTGGTTGGAATTCGACCATCTGGCAGTAGGAATGCCATTGGAGCAGCTGCAGATGGTGATTCTCATGACCAATGCCACCATATCCAGTTGGGGAGTGCATTGCCAAGAGCAGGTCACCCAGGGCAGGTGGACACCGCAAGAGAGCACTTGGTCCATCAATCAGCTAGAGATGTGGGTGGTGATGTTGGTACCTGCAGCACTTTCAGCCCTTGCTTCGGGGCACGGTGGTGAGAGTGTTTTCCGACAACACCACCTCTGTGGCCTACATCAACAAACAGGGAGGCACGGGAAGTGCTGCTCTCCTGGAAGAGGTATAACTGTTATTGAAGTGGGCAGAGAGACATCTAGTAGCCTTATCTGCGGCATACATTGTGGGCAAGGAGAACATTCAGGTGGACTATCTCATTCGTCATTACTTGTATCAGGGCGAATGGGAGCTGAATGCAGTAGGGTTTCACGACATTACGTGGCGATGGAGGTGCTGTCATTGGAAAGGGTCACCATGAGATCCATCACCAAGGCAGTGTGCTTTTTCAGCTTGCACAGGGAGCACATGTCAGAAGGTCTCAATGCTCTTGCTCAGGCATGGCCCTCCGATCTTCTGTACGTGTTTCCACCCTGGGCTCTCATAGGCAGGTTGCTACAATGCATAGAGGCCCACAGGGGGCAGATGATACTCATAGCGCCAGACTGGTCGAGGAGACTGTGGTATGCGGATCTCCGCAGACTCCTCCTTGCCAAGCCTTGGCGGTTCCCGGACAGGGTCAACCTGTTAGCACAGGGCCAGATTCTGATGCCACAGGTGGATCGGCTCTCACCAAGCTGCTGTTTGAACCGTTGAAGGAGATTTCTCTGAAGTGTCCGATATTGAAGACTGTGTTCCTGGTGGCCATGTGTTTGGCAAGGAATGTGTCAGAATTGCAGGCTTTTTATGCAGGGAACCTTTTCTATTGGTTTCCAAAGAGAAGATGGTGCTGAGACTGGTGCTGCCTTTTTTTTTCCAAAGAGAAGGTGGTGCTGAGACTGGTGCTGCCTTTTCTGCCCAAACTGGTGTCCAGTTTTCATCTGAATCAGGTGTTGTCTCTGCCGGCCTTTTGTGGGCTGGGGGATGCAGCAGAGGAGCAGCACTTGCACAAACTGGTGTGCATGGTGATATCTTCGGTGTATGGCTCCTCCGCGATGGTCCAACTGTCTCTTTGACTTTGTTCTGGGGGGGTCAAGGAAAGGTGAAGCAGCCTCCAAGGCGTCTGTGGTGCACTGGATGAGGGAGGCCATTGTCCTGGCTTATGAGTGTAAGGGCAAGCCAGTGCTGGGGTGGTTTAAGAGCCCACCCTACTAGGGTGCAGGCGGCGTTCTAGGCAGAGCATGGTTTGGTGCTGCTGGTGGAAATATGTACAGTGGTGTGCAAAAGTCTGGAATCACTTGTAAATTTTGACGTTTTTTCAACTTCGTGACCTTATATTTTAATTTCTTTTTCCTCCCAGTGACTTTTTCTGTGTATCTCATAAGTGATAGATTTGACTATTAGGGCCAACTTTTAGTATTGGTTTGGCCCTTATTTTCTGAGTTTGTTCCCCATAGTTGTCCTGTTGATAGATTTTCTGTGAAAATCGCATAATGTACATCGTTGGCCAACGATATATTATTGTAAGTATGCAGGTTTCCTTCAAATTAATGTATGTGGCTTTGAAAAAGACCGTTTTTATGTGTCAGTGATGGCTCAGTATTTGATGGGCCACCCTTGGTTCTTGATCACCTGACTGCACCTTGTTGGCATTGAATGAACCAGTCTGACAAGGTGATCATTGGTGACAACGCGGTTCCAAGCTGCATTGAGTGACTCAATCAGCTCACGCTTTGATGTCGGATGCCTATTGGATATTTCCAAGGCCACCTTGTGCCACAGGTTCTCGATTGGATTCAGATCTGGAGACTGGGCAGGCCAGTCCATTGACTTAATGTTGTTCCGCTGCTTCCAGCTGATCACCTGTCTGGAGCGATGGCAGGGTGCATAGTCATCTTGGAACAGGAACTGGTCAGGAAACAGCTGGTGTGCTGATGGCACCATGCACTTTTGCAGTATGGTGATGTACTTGGACCCGTTGACCATTCCATCGACGATGTGAAGATGTCCAACGCCACTGGCAGCCATGCAGCCCCAGACCATGACCTTCAAAAGATGCTTCACAGTGAGGTTGAGACACTCAGGCTTTAATTCCTCTCCAGGAAATCTCCTCACATTGGTAACCAGGCCCACACCTAACAGGCAGAAGGTGCTTTTCATCGCTGAAATTTCAGTCGACCAGTTTGAGTGCTTTCTCGCCCACACGATCCAGTTGCGCCTTTGTATGTCAGTCATCAGTGGCTTATTCCATGCTTTGCAGCCCCGGAGACCAAACTGCAGGCACCGGCGACGAACTGTTAATGAGCTGACACTGACCTCACTCTTGTCTGACCACTCTCAAAGTAGCTGTTTCCTTCCCAACAAAAACATGGCGTGCCTCAGGGCTCTTCGCTCTCCACCCTGTTATTCAACATATACATGCAACCCATATGTGAAATAATCCGATCCTATAACATCTCATGCCTGATCTATGCAGACGACGTACTACTCTGCACCCCATTCACGACTGACCAACCGGATTTTGCCCCACTAGTAAAATGCTTCGAAGCCTTAACTGACTGGCTCCACTCACAGAGCCTCAAGATAAACTTCAGTAAGACGGATGGTACTGTTCATTACTAGAAATCAATCCTTCTCCCCACCGGTGACACTAAAGACAAGAGACGCTGAGCTCCCGAGTAGAACCACTATCCGCTACCTAGGCGTTGCACTAGAAAAGCACCTTGAATTTATAGCGCACATCAGCAACACCATCAAGAAAATCTACTACAAAATAAGAACAGTGCGACATCTCCGACTCCTGCTGCAACCAGATTTATTTATTTATTTATTTATTTACATTTCTTTTATACCGCGCTATTTAACATCAGTGCGGTTTACATAGAACATAAAACATACACGTTGCATATAATGAAACAGTGTTTACAGATAACAGGAAATAGAACTTGGATAACTTGGGGTAACTATTTACATCAGATTTTCATATTGTACAAGCTAAACTAATAAGTGTCTTCTAGCGGAGGTTTTGTCATGATATCTATATTAGACTGTAGGTGACGTTACTGTATCTTCATCTATCTTGTAGTGCTGAAGGAATAGGTAGTGTTTCACTGCCTTCCTAAATTGGGCCAAGTCAGTGATTGCTCGTATGTTGGGTGGGAGAGAATTCCAGCTTCTCGGTGCACATAGTTTGAAAGCTCTGTTAGCTGTAGCGTGAGTGCAGTGGGTTAATTCTATTGGGACAACTAATGAGTTTATCGCTGTTGATCTCCTGGACCTGTTGGATGGTGTGGTATGAATGAGTTCCGCTAGTGATGTAGAGGCTAGACCATTGATTGACTTGAAAGTAAGCAGCAGAATTTTGAACGATAGTCTGGACTGAATGGGGAGCCAGTGAAGATGTTTTAGGATGGGTGTGATATGATTCCATTAGGCGATCCGATTAGAACTCTCGCTGCAGAATTCATTGCAAGCTGCAGAGGGTTTAAAGTAGACAGAGGGAAACCATGCAGGATTGAATTTGCGTAGTCAAAATGAGGCATGATAAGTGCCTGATAGTTCGGAAGTCGCTTGGATCGAGTAGGAAACGAAGATGCCTGAGGGTACGGATCTTGTGGAGTTTCATGTCAAGGCACTGGTCCAAAGTGACTCCGAGGTACCTGATCGAGGATTTAGTCTGGAGTTCTGCTTCCTTGACTTTTATATGTGTTGGTATTTTGAAATTTGAATTCCTCGTGATGAAAAGCACCTCAGTTTTCTTGTGCTGAATTCTAAAGTTTTGTGATTGAAGCCAATTGGATACTGAGTCAAAGCATTCTGTAATTAGTGAAAGGTCTGGGTTTTCTGTTGGGAAGGGCATGTAAAGTAGGATGTCATACGCGTATACCAGGCAGTTTACTCCAAAAGAGTGAATGAGATTACAGATAGGTTGCATGTAGATATTAAACATCAGGGCGGAGAGGGATGATCCCTGCGGGACTCCTTGCTTTTGGTGGAAAGGTTTAGAAGTTGAGGCCCCTGAACGTACATGTTGCCATCTGTTTGTGAGATAAGATTCACACCAGGTTATCGCCGTTTCTGAAATACCCTTCTCCCTGAGGCGCACCAGTAGAAGCTCGTGACACACTGAGTCAAAAGCAGCTGCTATGTCAAGGAATATAAGGACAAAGCCCTGACAGATGTTATCAATTCCTGTGGATATGTTATTTATAAGTGTGGTGAGGAGGGTATCTACGCCATGTTGTCCTCTAAAACCGTGTTGGCATGGGTCTAGTGGTGAGGAGTTGTCGACATGGTCTTGGATTTGTCTTTGTACCTCTTTTTCTATTATTTTAGCCAAAAGTGGAATGCTCGATATCGGTCTGTAAGAGTCCACTTTCAAGCTATCAAGCTTGCTGTTTTTCAACAGAGGTCTAATGGAGGTATGTTTGAGGGATTGAGGAAACACCCCTGTTGTAAAAGATCTTTCCATGAGCTTGGCTATAAATGGGCTAAGATCAGACCGTAGCTCCTTTATCCAGAAGGCAGGGCATGGGTCAGTCTGGGCAGTGGTGGTGTTGATCGTAGTGATGGTGTTTTCAATGTGTTTCTTAGCTGGTGTAGAGAACATGGTCAAGGGTGTTATATTGTTTTGTACTATTGCCCTTGAGGGTACTGGAGATTTGTTGGTATGGCTTATCTTTGTTTGCAGATAGTCAGTCAGCAAAGTCTTGAGGGTGGATATCGTTTGCTTGTTCTCAGGTACTGGTTCCTTTGTTAATTTCTTTACGAGGCTGAAAAGGTCATGAGGTTTGTTCAATGACCGCTTCAGCGAATCTATGTGAAATTGCCTTAGGTTGGTAGTTACTGCTTCACGATGTTGCGCCAGATGGGAATTATTTGCATTTTGATCTATTTCTGAGTGAGATTTGCGCCAGCGTCTTTCCAACTTCCGTAGGGAGGTGAGAGATGATCGAAGTTCTGAGGTGTACCAAACTGCTGAGGCTCTGGTCCTTAGTGGCTTGTTGGATGGTGGACGTATGGCAATATTACTGAAGGTTTCGTTCCATTCAGAGACCGTATCTTCCGGACTGAGTATCGTCGTGGCTAGAAGTGGGCGTGTTTTACTCAGGATCAGCTCTCTATCAAAGGCTTGAAACCTTCGTTCTGGTGCCTTGGGAGAGCTAGTCAGCCTTTTCATTTTGTTCTGGTTATTTCTGATTATGGGTAGTTGAAAAACGATCAGTTTATGATCAGACCAGGGAACTGCAGATAAATAGAGTCCTAAGTTGTCTTTTGATTTGGGAAATGTCTGTGGAGCAAAAATCAGATCAAGTAGACCTCCTTTAACGTGTGTAGGTTCATCTACTAGCTGGGTGTATCCTAGGTCTTTGAGAGCCTCAAGGAAGGCTGAAGACTGAGCCTCTTGTAGTGATGGGAGATTGAAATCTCCCAAAACCCAACTCGGTATGCATGGGCTTTGAGTGTTAGATGCCAGGTCAATTATTGAGGAAAACGCATCCGGATCTTGAAATGGGGCTCAATAAATGAGATTAATAGACTTCAGAACAGTTTTTCAGGCACTCGTGACCCCCCACTTTGACTACGCCAACGCAATTCTGCAAGGACTACACAAAAACAGACTAAACCCATTACAGATGGCAATGAATACACAGCTGCACGCCTCCTCCACAGGGCCCCTAGAAGAGACCACATTACCCCAATCCTAAAGGATTTGCACTGGCTACCAATCTACTGCCGGATAACCTATAAAGTAGTCCTGATGACCTTCAAGGCCATTAACAAAATATCCTCCACCTCCCTGACGGATCTCATCTACCCCACCCCAGCAAACAGAGCAAGGACACCCGCCACCAACACACTGCAAATCCCCCAAGGAAATAACAAAATGCACCCAGGCAACAAAGAACCGAGCCTTTTAAGTTCTATGCTCCCAGCTGCTGGAATGCACTCCCAACTACCGTCCGAGCAATCACTGACCTTATGCAATTCAGAAAAGCTCTGAAACACCACCTTTTTCTTCTACACTACTCGCAGCCCAGTATTTATCTTTATCTTTATTAAAATTTGATATAACGCTGTGGCAAAAGCATTAAGCGGTGTACAATAAAAACTGATTAGCACCACAATCCAAAAAACAGAACGCCAAAATTAAGACAGGAAAGAAGGGTAAAGAGAAAGTGAACAAATCACACTGGAACACTTAACAGTAAATCATAATAAGTCGCAAAACAAATCATGTTAACATTTAACATCAAATCATAACAAATCATAAGGAGAAATGATATTAACCAAACCAGGGTACAGAAAAGAACATAAGTAAACAAACAAGGACAATACATGGGGTTAACACACAAGCAGAGACCAATTAGACCACACCCCGCCTTACACCCATCTAGTCAATTGTAAAGAACAGAAAACCCATGTGCATATTGTAGATAGCAGTAGATAGATCCCCCCCAGTTGATATCCCAGTTGAATTACCCGTTCAATGTAATTCAGAGGACTAACCCTTGCTACCCACAGAACCAAAGATGTATATATGTGTAAAAAAAAAAAATGTATATATGTAATTAATTCCTCCCATCTTATGGAAGGAAAATCAATTACCTAACTGCTGTGTGTTGTGCTTATCCTGCCAATCACTTTGTATATAATACAAATTTTCTGTCCTGATCAGACAGCTCCGACATGTAATCTAATCCGCTACTGATCGCTGGAAGTAGCGGTATACAAATGTACGCTAAATAAATAAAATAAATAAATGTAAGTACATAACAGGCTCCTGTTTTGTACGAAATGTTATATGTAAACCGCACTGATTTTAAAGAGAGCGGTATATAAAAGCAATAAATAAAAAAAAAAAAAAATAAAATTGCTGAGGAGAGGTCAACTTGCGATTAGTCAGTGAAATGCATTGTAGTTCGCGGTCCTGGCGTAATGTTGATGCACATGGATGACCTGAACGAGGCTTGTTCACCACTGAACCTGTTTCTTTCTTCTTCTGTACAATCTTAACAGCGCTCTGACTGCAGCCAACTTCCCTGGCTATCTAACGGCTTGAAAATCCTTCCTCGCTCATAAAGGACACACGAACACGCTCCTCCAACGTCAGGGTCCGAGTCATCTTCATGGTCGATCCAGAAAGCGTATGAAATTCAAAAATTCAGCGTGTTTTTATAGCTGCACTGTTGGCTAGATATCTGCATTGTGATTGGTTAGTGAAACCAGCCTCCTGATTGGTCAGAAATAATGTGTGCATATTGGATAATCTCGATCCAGTTTTGACGCAGGATCCACAAAAATCGCAGTAGCTATCTCCCAATGTCTGTAAAGTATTTAAATTGGAAGCAAGGAATGCAAAAAAGTCAACTCTAAACAGCCAAATGTATATATCTCTTCATGTGGTAAAAAGATGAATATGCTGGGCTAATGCAAACTTAAAAAAAAAAAAAAAAGAAAGTACAAAAAACGCAAAACTCACAAGTGATTCCAGACTTTTCCTTACCACTGTAGGTTGGTAGCATGGTCAACACTCTATACCTTCATCCGTCATTGCCAGTTGAACGTGCAGTCTGTGACAGATGCCCATTTTGGGGCTTTTGTACTCACGGGGCCTGCCTGGGTTTAGGTACTGCTCTGGAATATCCCCCACTCTGGACTGGACTGGAGGGACGATATGGAAGGTGAAATTTAGGCCTTACCCGCTAATTGTCTTTCCTCGAGTCCCTCCAGTCCAGTCCAGTTCCCACCCAGATCTTTGGTTGCGAGTCCAGCTGGGTTCACAGAAACAGGTCTTTTCAGATTGATTATGGGGGGGACATTGTCCTTCATGGGTAGGTCTGACTTAGGGACGGTTCTGTTCTTGACAGGCCACCCCGTTTCAGTTGTAGATATATGTAAGAGTAGGTGGAGTGTTCTCAGTTCAGGCACTTTTCACTGTGATTGCCTCATTTCAGCCTGTGTTTGGGGTCAGGAGATTACTCTCTGGTTTTTAGCCTGCTTTGTTAATAGGATGCTGGAGCTCTTGTACTGTGATGTCAGAGTCCTGTTATGCTCAGTCTTCAGCTGCTGTTGGAAGAGGAAAACCCACTCTTCTTCCAGACTGGAGGGAATCAAGGAAAGACAGCAGGTAAGGCCTAATTTCACCACCTCCTAAAATATCTTTTATCTGCTTACTCAAATCTTTTCCCACCATGTCCAGAATCTGCTTGAGTGATGGTCTCCACTAGTAGGCCAGGCCAGGCCATGCCATGCCATTCCATCTTGAACTTTGCCTCTTAGAAGAACACTAATGCTTAAACCAGCACTGAGGACCCGATCTCTGTCTTATAACAAAGGTTTTGCAGTAATCCTCAGTCATCAAGATTAGTCTGCTATGATAAAATAAAGATCCACTCTCCCTGCACTCATTTGCAGTTTGTGTTTTATCCAGGGCTCTTCTGGAATCCCAGTACTGTACCACTGCGGTTTATGGTTGTAACCATTTCTCCTTGCAGACTTACCCCAGTGCTTTCTTGGAGGCCCAGTAGAATCATACACTGCCATTAACGGTTGTAATCACCACATCCTGCAGATAACTCTAATGCTTGCTGCTTCTCTGTGCAGTTTACTCCAGTGAATTCTTGTAGGTCTGGTGAAATCATATCATTGCTGTTAATAAGTTCTGTGCATGTTAGCCCTGCTCCTTATGCCCATCATCTGTGCCTGTTCCACTGGTCTTTGGGTGGGCTGCTTTGGGTTTTTTTTAGTTTTGTGAATCTTTATATACACCACACTTTCTTTAAAAAAAAAAATCCTGATCCAAGTCTAACTCCTAATTCTGCAGCTTCCTTTCTATTTCCGAAGGTTTGCTGCTTGTGCATTATGAATGAATTTTGAGAAAACGTTTGCAAACAGGTGTGGCTAAAATAAAATGATATACCAGGTAAGATCAAAAGAGGAAACTAATATCAGGAACCAAAGAATCTGCTTGAACCAATTATTTTTTTGAGGAAAAATTATAATACTTAATCTCAGAAGTAAATTTTACTATTTTTGTTTTACTAGCAAAAATCTGTTTCATATTGAACTGCTAGACCAGTCCAGACAAGTGGGTTGTGTTCCCCTACCAGCAGATTGGTGGAGACAAAGAACCAATGAAAAGCCCAGGTTTGACTGATATCGTACCCTGCCTCTATTTGCCTCAGCTTCCAGAAGTCCCTTCAGTATTTCTTTGTCTGTAGCTGATGGTGGATGGATTTTCTCCTCTCTGAAGAAAATCAGATAAAACAATGCTCGTGACAGACACTTTGAGGGTGACTCTCTCACTTGAGCACGACGTGAGAAACTCCACTAGACTGCGGTCTTTTCGGTAGCCATAGGAGGAGGTAAAATTTTGATTCAGCTCCACACTCTTACCCTGAATAAGAGCCTATTGAGCAGCCAGAAAATTGGAAGGATGGAAGAATTTAGCAGCCTCACACAACCTCAACATTCTCCCCCCCCTCCCCCACCCACCCACACACATTCTCTCCTGAAGACTGTAAAAGTCTCTTAGAGGAATCTGCCTGTCAGCCACCTTAAACACAGTACTGCCAAGCCATAGAAACAGCTTCAGTGGAGTAGAGCTGAGCCTGGCACAGATCCTCTGCCTGGGATTCTCAGAGGGGTGAGTACCAAGGTTTGACCTAGACATTGTCCTTGTTGGGGGGCTCCTGATTCCGTCTGTGTGGTCCATAATTTGGGTTGGACTGCTGGCAACCATTGGCATGTGGGGATTTCCCGCCATTTTCTGTACGCATTAGTATTGTGCACCTGGTGGTTCTTATCTAGCACCCGTAATGCTCATTGCAATAAAAGCACAGTTAATGTGCACCTTTGGGCCACTACAGCCTTATCTTTATTTCAAAACTTTATATACCGCCCACTGTCAGGACATTAGAGCAGTTTACAACAGAAAATAAGTCTGTGCTAAAGAAAATGAAAAGAACGCCATAAAAAATAAGAAAGAAGGAGTAGTAAAGCAACAAAAAAAACCACAACATGGAGGGGCATCACGAAAGGGTATCATTCGGGGGGAGCTGAAAAGCCTGCTGAAATAAATGTGTTTTTAACATGTTCTTAAACTCTGGGTATGAGGGTTCCAAACGGAGTGAAGCTGGAAGGGCATTCCACAGTGAGGGGGCGAGGAAGAAAAAGGCAGCCCGCCGAGTCTGCTCCAAGTGGGCTCTCGAGGGGGGAGGTAGTGATAGTCTATTGGCATGCAGTGAACTGAGCTGACGATATGGGGTGTGAAGAGAGATAAGATCAGCCAAGTAAAGAGGACTTGTATGAATTACCCGATGAGTCAGAATCAAGATCTTATATTGATATCTAAAGCAGAGAGGCAACCAGTGAAGGTGAAGAAGAAGAGGAGTAATATGATCCGACCGTCGAGCATGAAAGATAACACGGGCTGCTGTGTTCTGCACTAACTGTAACCATTGAAGCTGGTAGGTTAGCAAGAGCTACATTACAGTAGTCTAACCTACTGGTGACCAGAGCCAAAACTAGAGTGATGAGTGCATCAAAAGGGAGGAGAGACCGAACAGCTCTGATCTGACGTAGTGCGAAATAGGAGCGACAAATGAGATTAGATGTATGGCTATGGAAAGAGCGTGTGGGATCCAAGATCACGCCTAAATAGTGAAGCGAGGAGGTGAGAGAGATAGGAGCGGAATGTAAGTGAGGGGCAACGGTTGGACACGAGGTACTAAGAGAGATCCACATGGCCGTGGATTTAGCCTGGTTTAAATGAAGGTAATTAGCAGAAAGCCAAGAGGCAATCCGGGCAAGACAGTTATTAAATGGTGAGATGTCAACAGATACTGGGGACGTGTGAAACAGGAGGATAATGTCATCCGCATAAATGTAGGTCGAAACTGGATACTGTGGAAGAGGGGAAAGGAAGATATTGAACAATAACGGAGAGAGGACCGAGCCCTGAGGCACCCTACATGGTAAAGGAAGTGGGGAGGAAGACTGGTTATTAGAATGAACGACAAAAGAATGCGCAATAAAGAAGGACCGAAACCAGTGCAGCACCTTGCCCCGTAACCCAGCATCATAAAGGCAAGACAAGAGTGTTTGATGGTCTATTAAATTGAATGCAGAGGATAAATCAAGCTACACTATGAGTGTGATATCTCCCCTGTCATGAGCAACATGCACCTCAATTAGAAGAGCTAGGAGAACAGTTTCTGTACTGTGCCCGGGTCGAAACCCCGCCTGATGAGGGTGAAGGATATTGGTAGCCTCCACATGAGAGGCTAACTGAGTGAAGACAAAATGTTCTAATAATTTGGCTAGAAAGGGGAGATTTGAGATGGGACGCCAGTGGGATAACACAGAGGGATCCAGTGAGGGCTGTTTCAAAAGTGGATGAACAATAGCAGACTTCCAGGAAGAGGGAAAATATCCGGATGAGAGACTAGTATTCAGGATAGAAACAATGATAGGGATCAATTGTAGAGACGGCTCAACCAACCAATGTGAGGAAATAGGATATAACTGACAGCACCCACTGTTGTGATACTTGCCTTAATTCTCTCTCGTCTTCCAGGAAACATTGTTTTGGCCTGTGGCAAGTGAGATGCCTCATCTCCAGCTTCTGGACTCTGCCCTTATTGCATGGCTGCTTCTGAGTCCTCCCTGGAGGGCCTTCTCCCCCTCTCAGCCAGAGAATGCTGTTAGTCTGACCTTGCCTGCCTCAGGGTAGGTGGCAGCGGATGGCTCTACTAGTAAGGATATTCAACTAGCCAGAGGCTCAGATGACTGTGCTGTGGGCCTCTCCCCATCATCTAGGTCGACGGCGACTATGACCCCTAGTGTGTGTGTGTGTGTGTGTGTGTGATCATTTCCATGAGGAGAGCTTCCAGAGTTTGATTGTCCTCTCCTGGATTCTTTTCCTTTTACAGCATTGTCCTGGTCATTCTAGCATGGAAATTCAGACCATAAGGTCTCTCGTTTTCTCCCAAGTGCAGTCTCATGAGGGCAGGCTGAGAGTGGAAGCCCTGTTCAATTGATAGCTAAGTATACTCGGCAAAGGACACCCCCTGGAAATGGGGATCAGCCTGAGATTTGGACTGTGGCTTGAATTGAGATGTTTGATGTAGATGAAGTACTCTCATCTTCAGAGGCTTGTGAGGAGGCCTATGTTATTTGCCTGCTCCAGGCATAGGAACTGGAAGTACTGATCCCAGGGTCTTATCCACCTTCTTGGCAGATGCTCCAGATACAGAGTGGGAACCGAAAAGGCATCTACTCCTGCAAGGGATGTGGAAATCCACGATGGTTTCCGGTTCCTGGAAGTGCTTGAGGGTCTGTTCGGTCTGAGTGGGATTCCCCCAACTCCCCACCTAAGGGGCTAAGGATGTATAAGAAGATGCATGCTCTCCCGGAGAGGGTCGTGTGTAGTGTGGTTTGATATTTCCAAGGTGGATGTGCAGGTCGTGCGTATCTGGTGTCTCTTTGAGCAGTGGTATGGCACTCTGCAGTTGGCTCCTGAGGCGGCCAAGGTGCCATCTCTATTGGCCTTCTACAGGATGGACTGGAGAAGGACCTTTTCCCTTAGCTCCCTGAAAGTCCAGGTGACAGTGTTGGCCTGTTTCAAAGGTCCGGTGGCTGGTAAGTCACTCTCTAACCTTGAATCTATACGTCTTTGCACTTTCTCCATGGGGTTTGGCGACTGTGCCCTTCCCTTTGGCTGTGATCTCTTCCTGGGATCTGGGTCTAGTGCTCAGGGCCCTGATGTCAGCGCCCTTTGAGCCATTGAAGCGCGCTACTTTAATGGATTCAACGCTTGAGATGGTTTTCTCGGTAACGATTTGTTCTGCAAGGCGGATTTCCGAGTTTCAGGGTCTGTCTTGTTGAGATCCTTCTCTGTCCTTTTCAAAGGAGGCCGTTTCCATTTGGCCTGTGCCTTCCTTCTTGCCTAAGGTGCTTTCTCTCTTTCACGTGAACTAGATAGTTTGCTCCTTTTCTAAGGAGCAGTGTTGGGGAAAGGATAAGGATCTTCACCTTGTGGATGTCCGGGGGGGGGTGCTTCTCCGGTACTTGAAGGTTACAAACTTTTGTAAGTTCGACCATCTTTTTTGTGCTGTTTGCTGGCCCACACAAGGGTGATAAGGCAGCTTAGTCGACTTTGGAATGCTGAATTAAGAGGGCCTTTGCCTTGGCAAATCTGTTAGACGCGGACAGTTCTGGAGGGTTTGCATGCCCTTGCTACCCGAGCACAGTTGTCCTCATGAGTGGGGCGTAGCTCGATAGCCCCTGCAGACATTTTATCAAGCATAACCGCTTGGATGGCCAAATGAGGGCGGACACGGCCTGTCGCTCGAGGGTTTTGCGAACTGCTGTGTCTTCTTCCTGCCCAGTGGAGTTGTACCTTTGGTACATCTCACTTGTCTGGACTGGACTAGCAGGACGATATGGAAGGAGACAGAGCTGATCAAATTGGTGGAGGGGTTGTGCTCTGTTAGAGAGGGCATTGAGTCAGAAAGGATTAAAGTTTTGCAGGAAACAAAATTTGATGTAGAATCTCTATGGATTGAAATTCCATGTAAAAAGGGGAAGGCGATGGCAGTGGGGGTGTACTATCGACCACCTGGCCAGAATGAACAAATGGATGATGAAATGCTCAAAGAAATCAAGGAAGCTAACAAAAGTTACAGCTCGGTAATAATAATGAGTGATTTCAATTACCCCGGTATCAACTGGGTCAGTGTCAAGGCAGGACATGCTAGGGAGATAAAATTCCTAGATGACATAAATGACTGCTTCTTGGAGCAGCTAGTTCATGAACCGACCAGAGGGGAAGCCATATTAGACCTAGTCCTTAGTGGAACACCAGATCTAGTGCAAGAGATAAGGGTGTTGGGGCCACTTGGCAATAGTGATCATAGCATGATCGCCTTTGATTTAATTAGTGGAGGAGGGATAGTAAGGAAATCCACAGTACTACCTTTTAACTTTCAAAAGGGAGACTATGATAAAATGAGGAAAATAGTTAAGAAAAAAACTAAAAGGAGCAGTTGCAAAGGTTAAAGACTTACATCAAGCTTGGGTGTTGAAAAATACTATCTTGGAAGCCCAGACCAGTTGTATTTCACGCTTTAAGAAAAGTGGAAGTAAGTCCAAAAAACTGCCAGCATGGTTTAAAGGTGAGGTCAGAGAGGCTGTTGCCAAAAAAGCATCTTTCAGAAAAGGGAAAAAAAGAGCCAAACAATGAAACCTGGAAACAGCAGAAGCACTGGCAGGTCAAATACAAGGCATTGATAAAGAAGGCAAAGGGAGAATTTGAGAAGAAGCTTGCTGCGGAAGCAAAAACGCAAAATAAAGATTTTTTCAAGTACATTCGTAGCAAAAAACCTGTGAGAGTCGGTTGGACCATTAGATGATAGAGGAGTTAAAGGGGCACTAAGAGGCGACAAGGCGATAGTGGAGAGACTGAATGAATTCTTTGCTTCGGTCTTTACTGAGGAAGATGTAGGGATGTTACCCATGACTGAAGTGGTATTTAAAGGTGCGGAAAAATTGAAGGAAATATCGATACATCGGGAAGATGTATTACAACTATTAGATAAACTGAAGAGTAGCAAATCACCTGGGCCGGATGGTATACATCCAAGGGTGTTGAAAGAACTGAAATATGAGATTGCAGACCTGCTATTAGTAATCTGAACTATCATTAAAATCATCTCTAATACCTGAAGATTGGAGGATCGCCAATGTAACACCAATTTTAAAAAGGGTTCCAGGGGTGATCCGGGAAACTACAGACCAGTGAGCCTCACATCAGTATCGGGGAAAAATGGTAGAAACCATCATAAAGAATAAAATTACTCAGCATGTAGATAGTCATGGCCTAATGGGAGACAGCCAACATGGCTTTAGACAAGGAAGATCTTGTCTTACTAATCTGTTCTGTTTATTCACACTTTCAAAAAAACATGTGGACAAAGGTGAGTCAGTTGATATAGTGTATCTGGACTTTCAGAAAGCCTCTGACAAGGTCCCTCATCAGAGACTTTTGGCAGAACTAAAGAGTCATGGGATAGGAGGCAGTGTACTACTGTGGATCAGGAACTGGTTAAAAGATAGAAAGCAGAGGGTTGGGCTAAATGGCCAATTTTCCCAATGGAGAAAGGTGAATAGTGGTGTACCCCAGGGATCTGTGCTGGGTCTGCTGCTTTTTGACATATTCATAAATGACCTGGAAAGTGGAATAACGAGTGAGGTTATGAAATTTGCAGATGACACAAAACTATTTAAAGTTGTTAAAACCCAAGAGGATTGTGGAAAATTGCAAGAGGATCTTGATAAATTGGAAGACTGGGCATCAAAATGGCAGATGAAATTTAATGTGGACAAGTGCAAAGTTATGCACCTAGGGAAGAACAACCCAAACTATGGATCTCCAGGAACAAGCAGGAATGAGTCTTCACATATGGGTATCGTCGGAACCGACGGAGCCTGCGCGGGAACGCTCCCCAGCATCCAGTAAGAAAGCTTTTGGGAGCATCCCACAGCACCTGCGCGCTGCCTTCCCGCCTTTCCCAACCGCCTCTCTCCAGTTCTTCTTTTCCGCGGAGCCAGCAGGTCATGTTCCTGTCACCGCAGAAGAATTCTTTATTTTTTTTCTTTATTTTTCTGTGTCGCGTCTGCCGCCTTCGACGTCAGACCGGTACCGCCAGTCTTTTCTTTCTTTCTTATTTAAAAAAAACCCCCAAAAAAAACCCTTTTCTTTCTTCAACTGTGCATTGCATTTTCAGCCTTAGGCCTGAACATTTTCTCCTCATGGAGAAGCCCGCTTCCGGGTTTAAAAAGTGCACGAAGTGTGGCGGTACTATTTCCGTCACCGACACCCATGACTGGTGCCTAAAATGTTTAGGTCCTGACCATTCCATCACGGATTGTGTGTCCTGTACCATGATGTCTAAAAGGGGTTGGCAGAACCGAGCAGCCAAGCTCAGTACCCTGTTTCCCTCTGATGCAGCCTCGGTGGCATCGACGTCTTCCAGGGCTTCTTCTTCCTCCCATGGATCTCAGGTAACCAAACATAAATCTATCCGGTCCTCGAAGGGCAAATCTCCCTCTAAGCATCGAGATGCCTCCAGGCTTGTCCTCGAGGATTCCGCAACGGCAAAATTACCCCGGTGGGAAGTTCCGGCTTCCAAAGCATCATCTATGGGGTCACAGGTTGACATCGATGGCTTGGCCTCGACCGATCACCTGTTGCTGTGTTCTGGGTTACCGGTGGCCTCCACTGGTACCGACATCCAGACTCTGGTGGCATTGATGGATCAGAAAATTCTGTCCATGCAGGGCACCCTAACGGCGTTTATGCAAGCTTCGACACCTTCGGTACCGCAACAATCTCCGTTGCCGGTACCGACTCCGGCACCGGCATCGTTCCTGGTGCCGGTACCAATTGCATCGACATCAGCTTTGGTGTCGACTGCAACGGTACCCTGTCCTATGATGCCCATCGGTACCGAACCGGTACCGCTTACTCCCGATGTCAATCTCACTCGGTACGCGTATCGGGCTTTACAGGAGCATCCAGACAGGCGATACTTCGATTCCTCCGAAGACTCTGATGAGTCGGAGGCTTCTGTCGATCCACCGGTACTTCTTCCTCAGGAGTCTGCTTTTCCAAAACGAAGATTGTCTCCTCCAGAAGACTTGTCTTTTCAAGACTTCATCAGGGAAGTGGCTAGGGGCCTCTGAGTCAGAGCCTAGAGCCAAGCAATTAGATATTCTGCAATATCCTAAGGCTCCTAAGGAAGCAGCTACCTTACCTATTCATGAGATTCTTTATGATCTCATGTTGGGCATGTGGGAGACTCCTCTCACCACCTCTCCTCATTCTCATAGGTTAGACACCATGTACCATGTCCCTCCCTGTCCTGGTTTTCATAAGACTCAGCTTCCTCACCACTCTATTGTGGTTGAGTCTGCTATGAAGAAAATAAAGAGTGCAAAGAGACACTCATCTAACCCTCCAGGACGTGAATGTAGGACTCTAGATGCTTTTGGCTGAAGGATTTTCCAGGCCAATATGCTTGCTTGCCAGAATCAACTCCTATAGTCTCTATATGGGGATGTTTCTAAAATAAGTCACAGATCATCTGCAGACTTTAGCTCCTTTTATTTCAGAAGATTAAAAGGCAGGAATTTCTCACTTGGCTCAAACATGCCCAAGATGTTTCCAAATTCTCCAACCGTGCAGCCTTTGACTCTTTTGAGTGTGTAAGCAGAGCCACGGCTATTGCCATAGGTGCACGCAGAATTGCTTGGTTACAAGCCTCTGATTTGGAACTCTGGGTCCAAGATGAGTTGGGAAACCTTCCCTGTACAGGTGAAAACCTGTTTGGCAGGGATTGGCAAGCAAAGGCCACTCAGATGGATGCTGAGAACTCTGCTTTGGATCGACTTTCAAAGTCTACCTCTGCTCCTGTTAAGAAAAGATTGTTCAAAAAGACAGCTTTTTCTAAAAAGGGAAGATATTATCCTGCTCATGGGCAGACATCTTCTGCAGGTCGTTTTCCTGCAAAGCGTCAACAACCACCTAAACAGGCCAAGTCAAAGGCTGCCAGGCCTACCACAGCCCAGCAGCTTCAACCTCCTCAGGGCCTTTGACTTGCAACTAGAGAACTTAGCCTTTCTAGCTCTGGAAAAACCAGAGCCCCTCACCATTCCAGGAAGGTTGACTTACTTTGCTCCCAGATGGGAGCAAATCACAGCAGAGCAATGGACCCTCTCCATCATAAAGGAAGGGTACAAGCTTCACTTCTTAAACCTTCCTCCTCACACCATGGTGAAGCAGTTCAATTCTCCAACATCTCTCCTCACCCTTTTAGGTCAGGAGATTGCTACCCTTCTTGCCCAAGGGGCAATAGAAGAAGTACCTCTTCTTCAACAGGGCTCAGGGTTCTACTCCCCTTATTTTCTTATTCCAAAGAAAACAGGGGGCTACAGACCCATATTAGATCTCAGAGAATTGAACAAATTTCTATTCAAGGAGAAATTCAAAATGATTTGTCTAGGGGCTATGCTTCCATACCTTCAGAGTCAGGACTGGCTTTGTTCTCTAGATCTCAAGGATGCGTACACCCATGTCCTCATCCATCCAACACACAGAAGGTTCCTTCGGTTCCTTTTTCAAGGAAAGCACTACCAATACAGGGTGCTTCCTTTCGGTCTGGCCTCTGCACCAAGGGTGTTCACGAAATGCATGGCAGTAGTAGCTGCATTTCTCCGCACTCTAGGAATATTCGTATTCCCATATCTGGACGACTGGCTCATTCGAGCCCCATCCCAGTCAGAGGCCCAGACTTGTCTAACCTGCACAATGCGTATCCTTCAGTATTTGGGACTAGTGATAAACATCCCAAATCCAATCTCACCCCTACTCAGTCTCTGAAGTTCATAGGGGCCTTGCTGGATACCACAACTGCAAGGGCCTATCTTCCTCAGGCCCGTCGCCTACGTCTGGTGCAGTTAGCCTCCCAGATTCAGTTAGAGTCCCAATTAACTGCTCGAGAGATGTTACAACTATTAGGCCACATGGCATCCACCGTGATGTGGTTCCATATGCTCGCCTTCACATGAGGGCAGCTCAATGGACTTTGTCCACCCAATGGACTCAGGCATCAGGTTGCCTGTCAGACAAAATAGCAAACTCCAGTCGCCTTTTTTGGTCTCTCCAGTGGTGGAAGTCCTCTCAAAACCTGTTGCTGGGATTCCCTTTTCAGCAACCGCTACCCCAAGCAACTCTCACAACAGATGCTTCTCCAAGGGGTTGGGGAGCTCATCTACAAGATCTCTCCACCCAGGGCATCTGGTCTCCACAGGAGACTTCTCTGCTTATCAATCTATTGGAACTCAGAGCAATATTCTTAGCTCTCAGAGTGTTCCATACCCTGCTCAGCTACAGGACAGTCCTCATCCATACGAACAACCAAGTAGCCATGTTCTATGTAAACAAGCAGGGCGGGACTGGCTCTCTGTCGCTTTGCAACAAAGCTTTGCGACTGTGGGCCTTCGCCAGAGAGCATCACATCCATCTTCTGGCAGTATATCTTCCAGGCATTCAAAACTCTTGGGCGGACAGACTCAGTCGAGTTCTGCTCCCACACGAGTGGTCCCTCCACATGGACCAGGTAGACAGGATTTTTCGAATTTGGGGAACCCCGGACATAGACCTCTTTGCAAGTCCGTGGAATGCCAAACTTCCCCAGTTCTGTTCCAGAATTCCGTCTCAGGGAGTTCAGGCCAAGGATGCCTTCCTCCTTCACTGGGGTCAAGACTTCCTTTATACCTTTCCACCAATTCCCCTAATTCCCAAAACACTATTCAAGCTTCAGAGAGATCGAGGGACCATGATCCTCATAGCTCCACATTGGCCACGCCAAGTGTGGTACCCTCTACTTCTGCATCTCTCTCAAGCTCCTTCCCTGGACTTGGGTTCTGCACCAGACCTTCTGTCCCAGGAAGGGGGAACATTATGGCACCCAAACCCCCAGTCGCTCCATCTCAGGGCTTGGTTGCTGAGGGACTAGACCTTCAAGATTTTCATCTCTCTCAACAGGTCAGAGATGTTGTTCATGCCTCTAGAAAGCCTTCTACTAGGCGTTCCTATGCTTTCAAATGGAAAAGATTTACCATTTGGTGTTCAGAGAAGGGTCTAAACCCTATTGCAATACCTCTGAATTCTCTATGAGAGTATCTCCTGCATCTATCCCATGCAGGCCTGAAAACGAATTCAGTAAGAGTCCATTTGAGTGCTATTGCAGCGTCCCTCAAGCCTCTCAATGGACAACCTATTTCCTCTCACCCTCTTATAGCAAGATTCATGAGAGGCCTTCTTTTAACTAAACCTCCCATTAGACCACCTCCAGTGGCATGGGACTTAAACCTGGTTCTTGGCCAGCTTATGAAGCCACCCTTTGAACCTTTAGCCACCACCTCCTTGAAATTTCTTTCTTGGAAAGTTGTTTTTCTCATTGCAGTCACCTCAGCACGCCGCATCAGTGAATTGCAAGTTTTGATGGCTAATCCACCTTATACAAGGTTCCATCATAAGGTAGTCCTCAGGACCAATCCACACTTTATGCCTAAAGTGGTCTCGCCTTTTCATCTGAACCAGGAGGTATATTTACCTGTTTTTTTTCCAGGACCTCATGCATCAAATGCAGAGAGGAATCTTCATACCTTGGATTGTAAGAGAGCTCTCGCTTTCTACTTACAAAGAACACAGCAACATAGAAGGTCTTCACAACTCTTTGTTGCTTTTGATCCTTCTCATTTAGGACTTCCAGTCTCTAAGAGAACACTGTCCAACTGGATTGCTCAGTGTATTTCTTTCGGCTACCAGAGTAGGAACATTTCTCTGGAGGGCCATGTCACAGCTCACAATGTGAGAGCCATGGCAGCCTCAATGGCTCATCTAAACTTTGTGTCCATCGACCAAATCTGTCGAGCGGCCACCTGGGCCTCGGTTCATACCTTCACAGCCCATTACTGTTTGGACAAGGACTCCCGCCGGGATGCCTCGTTTGGTCAGGCTGTCCTCAAACTCCTGTTCCATTCCTAATCAACTCCTACCCACCTACCCTGGTCGGATGCCAGAGATCCATGGGGGGAAGTGCAGCCCTCTGCAAGGGCACACAACCATGGGGTCTCTCCCTGGCATCTGCAGCTAGGGAGTCCCCATATGTGAAGACTCATTCCTGCTTGTTCCTGGAGATAGCACAGTTACTTACCTGTAACAGGTGATCTCTGGGAACAGCAGGAATAAGTCTTCACAACCCACCCACCTCCCCTAGGAGTTGTATCTCTCTATCTATCATTCCTTTCCTCTCTCTCTCTTTGTCTCAGCTTTAAAACTCAAACTGGAGAGAGGCGGTTGGGAAAGGCGGGAAGGCAACGCGCAGGCGCTGTGGGATTCTCCCAAAAGCTTTCTTACTGGACGCTGGGGAGCGTTCCCACGCAGGCTCCATCGGTACCGACGATACCCATATGTGAAGACTTATTCCTGCTGTTCCCAGAGATCACCTGTTACAGGTAAGTAACTGTGCTTTACACGATGCAAGGTTCCACATTAGAAACCATCACCCAGGAAAAAGATTTAGGCGTCATTGTGGATACCATGTTAAAACCCTCGGCCCAGTGTGCAGCAGCAGCCAATAGAGCAAATAGAATGCTAGGTATCATAAGGAAAGGAATGGAAAATAAAACAAAAGATATTATAATGTCTCTATACCGTTCCATGGTGAGACCGCACCTTGAATATTGTGTGCAATTCTGGTCGCCGTATCTTAAAAATGATATAGCGTTATTAGAAAAGGTTCAGAGAAGAGCCACCAAAATGGTAAAGGGGATGGAAGGATACTCCTATGAAGAAAAGCTAAAAAGGTTAGGGCTCTTCAACCTGGAAAAGAGATGGCTGAGGGGAGATATGATAGAAGTCTATAAATTAATGAACGGAGTGGAACGGGTAAACGTAGATCGATTGTTTTATGTTATCAGACTATAGAAAGACTAGGGGACATGCAATGAAGCTACAGGGTAAACTATTTAGGACTAATAAAAGAAAATATTTTTTCACTCAACGTGTAATCAAACTCTGGAATTTGTTACCTGAGGATGTAGTAAAGGCTGTTAGTGTAGCTGGGTTTAAAAAAGGTTTGGACAAGTTCCTGGAGGAAAGGTCCATAAACCATTATTAAGAAGGGACCCAGGATATCAATGTTTGACCCAGTACAAGCACTGGGGAAACTGCTAGGTACGTATGACCTAGATTGGCCACTGTTGGAAACAGGATACTGGGCTTGATGGACCTTGGTCTGACCCAGTATGGCATATCTTATGTTCTTATGACATTTTACTTACCAATTGAAGTCCTTTCCTTGAGTCCTGCTAGACCAGTCTAGGCCTGCCCCTGGAATTGTATTTCTCTGTTCTGCTGCAGTACCCTTGAATCCGCTATGATTTTTATACTTGGCTCTGCAGGTTCATCGTCTATTGACAGCCTTATGCTTATGCTTTCTTGTACATAGTTCTTTACTGTGGATCACTCGTTATCCACGGTTGAGGTTGTGTGAAGCTTGCCATGTTTCTCCCATGTTCTTTGGGACGAATATTGAAGGGACCTCTGGTGGCTAAGGTGAATAGAGGCATGGGAGTGAAGTTATTGAAACCTGGGCTTTTCATATTCTTTGTCTCCACCAATCTGCTGGTAGGGGAACACAACCCACTTGTTTGGACTGGTCTAGCAGGACTCAAGGACAGGACATTAACTGATAAGTAAAATGTCACATTTCAGTCTGTGTAGTCCAGAACAGAAATAAGTTAATATTGTGACATCCTATAAATATTAACCACTTTGTTTATCTTCAAATTAGGTAGTTGGCTGAAAGATCGTTAGATTATGGCTGGGCAAATTTCAGAATCTGACCAGATTAAACAGGTAGTATATCCAAATTTTTTCTTCAAGCGTTTGCCGTCAAAGTTAGCAAATTTCTACTTAGGTGGGCTGACATATCAGCTGTATTACTCGTCTCAAAGGATTGGAAAATTAGATATAACTGCATTTTGGGGTAATTTTACTAACATGTAATAGCTTGCATGCGTTCTGTTTACTGCAGGGCCTTTCAGCAAATGTATGTTAATGGTGTTGATATACCTATTAAATATGACCCCCCCTTTGTCTTATGATTGTTATTTTTTCTAGCTTATGTGCATACCAAAAGCAGAACTGCTCACTTCATCTAAGCAAAATAGAACATTTTCCATGCACATAATTTCTAAAATGTTACATGGGTCTAGTTGATGAGCAGGCTTCAAAATATATTTCTTACAACCTTTAAATGGCTTACTTTAAAGGGGAGGCATCCTAAAGGACAAGTGTTAAACCCCTTAAATAGGCCATGACTCTTACTAGGAGCATGCATTTTGCACTGCAGCAATAACACAGTGATGTCTATATGGCTATCGCAGTGCGGAAAATAGTGATTCCAGCATCTCTACTAACCTATGCTGAAGTAGCAACAGCAAAGATCCCTTTCTATCTGTGATTCTAAATCCTTTTTTTCCCCCCAATCTGGTTAGAGAGTAAGCCCCTTCAAGCTCTGAACAGAGGACTTCCGCTTTAAAGAGTTAAAGTGATGCAGAGACACTGACACTTAAGTTAGTGCCATTTGTTTGATTTCTCTGTGAACCATACAAGTCAACTCTTTTTGAGGCAGATTGTGTACATCAGTTGCTTGTATGGAGAGAAGCCTCTTTCACCCTAATATTTACAGCTATTTTTCTGCAGTTCAAAGAGTTCCTTGGAACATACAATAAACTTACAGAAACTTGTTTCCTGGACTGCGTGAAAGATTTCACAACTAGAGACGTTAAACCAGATGAGGTAGGTAGAGTGTCTCTGTAATTTGCATTTTGCTTTCTCCTAAACTGGTGTGTATTGTGGTACCCAAGCCTGGGCCAGAGGCTTACAGCTATGGGCTGCCTTGTCTGTCCTTAAATGAACTGTATTTTCCCTTTGCCACCAGCAATGCACTCTGGGACTTGTAGTTGAGAAAATTGTATTCAAAAAGACAAACTGTAGTTGTGCAACCGGAGGTTGAGGCAAACAAGAATATTTTTATTGTGGATTTCCACACGCATTAAAGTTCTGTACACGAACACAAAATGGATAACTTCTCCAGTAACAGAAGTGTAAACAAAAGGAAATTGTATTTGAAGTAAATGCAACACAAGTCTCTTCAAACACAAGCAGCTGTCTTCATGACAATAAACATAACACAACCTTATGAGCTCCTTCTAGCAGAAATACCTTCTTTCTTCTACAAAAGCTTCCTTAGCCTTGCACACAGGAACTTATGCTTCCCTAAGACAAAGAGAGCAATCCATCTGGCAATCTTCTGGGGAAGATTGTGACTCAGGTAATTCTATCTGCATGGGCTCCGGTACTGCGGCTGGTTTCTCTCTACTCCAGGCCTCAGCACTTTCTTCAGGCTTTCTGGCTTGTAAGAATTCCCAAAATTCATTCCATAATTTCTCCTTTTGGTCATAACCATTTACATAAGGAGAGTAAGCTTCTCCTCCCTGAAATGCTTGCTTCAAAGCTTTTACTGAGTTCAAATTAACTTCCCTGCTAACGGTTGGGTCCTGGTTCTTTCCCCAGTGAAACAAATCCACCCACCTTGGTCAGTTGAAGTTTTCAGCTTAGGATTCTGAATACAGGATAAAGGTACCTGTTCCCACAGGTTTGCAGCCTTTCTCCCAGAACGTTGGCTGGCTTTTGGTTTAGGAACCTTTCCCAGACGTGGAGTGTTTCCTTCTCTGCTCTTAGCTTTCAGCAGCTGGAAATCAGCACACTCACGTCTCTCAGGTATCCATGAGCTCCTAGGACCTGGACTCAAACTGGCACCTTCTCTCCCACGGCTGGAACTCTTTGAACCAGATGAACTCCTGGAACTAGCACTCCTGTTCCTCCAAGCTGAACTCAAACGAGAGCTGTGAACTCCCTTCTTCTGTTTGAAGACGGGTTTAAAAACCTGTTTCCTTCCTATCAGAGCTTCCTCTGAGCACGTGTGCTCATAATCAGCAGCTAAGCCTGCCTCCTCATTAGAGCTAGGGCGTGGCTTGGCTTGGCTTTTTTTCATAGTAGCTTTCCTACCTCTGTGTAGAGCTGAGCTGTCGGTAGTTTTAAAGGTACAAGTGTCTTTTTCTTCTATTTCCATTTTCTCCTGCTTACTCTCATCACCACAGTATTTATTTATTTTATTTATTTATTTACAATTTCTTATATATCGCATCAGCGCGGTTTACATGGAACAGAAAAATCAGACAGGATACATATGCCTGAGTTTACAATTAACAGGACAGCAAAACTTGGATAACCAAGGGTAACTATTTACACACTAGAGTCACAGAATAAATGTAACATGTGATTCAATGGTCAAGGACACCTTGATAAGTGTGTTCTCCTGGCTGACTAGGTGTGTTGGTGTAGCTACAAATATTTGAGTGGGGATGTGATTCAGTGTTCTCTGGGAAGTATTTGAGGAAAAGGTAGTGTTTGAGTGCCTTTCTAAACTGGGTTAGGTTAGTGATTGCTCTAATGTTTGTTGGTAAGGCGTTCCAGAGTCTTGGGGCACAGAGTCTGAAAGCCCTATTTGCTGTTGTCGCGGTGCATCTTGTTAATTCTCTCGGAATCGTTAGCGTATTTATTGCTGTGGATCTTGTTTATTGCTGTGGATCTTCAGTGTATTAGTTTCTTTGAAAATCTTATTTTAAACATCAGTTTAGCCTGGTAACAACGAAATGTGATTAGTCTCCGCATATTCATTTGCATAAATATTTGCATATCCACTGAGTCTTATTTGTATAAGTGCCATTGTATCCATAGACATTAAATAGGTGTTGCTGCACTTAGCACACATTCAAAACTTGTGAAAGCACATTAGCGTTTAGTAAACATACCTCTTAATGAATTTCTGAAAACTATTTGCATGTACAGTGCAAATAAAGAGAGGCTACCATATTTCTGCAATACTATCCTCCAGTGCCAACTGCCAGATGCATTACTACAAAACCCTGCTCATGTAGAACCCATAGCAAACCTGCCATATAACAGCATTACCAGGACTCACAGAGCATCTAACCCTAGTTATCAAAAGGTAGCACCACAAATATTAAATCAATACATCTTACTGGGAAAAGAGAATAAATGGGTCTACTACACAGAAACTAGACGAACAGAATAGCACAGTTCTGTCATACACGAAAAACAGACAGGCTGTCAAAAGAAAAAACCAGAACAAGGGATAACGATTTAAAAATATGAAGACAATTATTGAACTGGGAACCTCAAAAGCCAAACTTTGAATGCACCATAACACTGGAAAAATTAAACTATGAAATTAATTACCTCTTATACTGAACAAAGCGCAAAGACATCGGAGCACATTTCCCAGAGTGGACATAGTCCAGTTAATAAATTCAGAATAAATTTTTTTTTCTACCTTTTTTTTTGGGGGGGGCATTTTATTTTTCAGTCGCAATTGCCCCAGTTTCCTGTGTTCTTCATTTTTCTTCTGCAAACTCCGTTGTCTGCCACCCATGTCCTTTCTTCTTCTCCTATTTTTTTCCATTTTCTGTTTACATCTGCCTTTGACATACTAATCATTCACTTTTTGTTCTTTTCTCCGTTTTCTTTACTCATTCATCCATGCAATTTCAACCCTCAGTCCTTAATCCCTTTTTGACTTCACCTAGCAACTGTCCATCTCCTCTTCTAACCTCCAGCCCAGCTCCCCCATTTCTCATGTCACTCCCTTGCTAGCCTTTTATTCCCCCCTCTGTGCCTCCTAGATCCCTTCCACCACCCAGTTGCTTTCTTCTTAGTTATTCATTACCTCTGCCTTTCCTCCTCCTTACCCCAGCATTCACTCTTATGCCCCTCTCTTTTAACTCTTCCTTCCATATGACCTTTTTTCTTCCCTCCCACACAAAATACCTCTTCCCCTGTCAGTCCTCACTCTCCTAGTTTTTTTTTCTCCCCCTCCCAGCCCCATCTCCTTCCAGTTCGAGCCTTCCCAACATCTGCTCCCTTCCAGTCCCATTCTCATCTCCCAGCATCGGCCCATTTCCAGTCCTTACCCCCAGTATCAGTCCTCCTCCAGTCCCAGTCTCTCCCAGCATCATCTCCCTTCCAGTTCCAGGCTCCCCATCAGCCCATTTCCAATTCTAGCCCCCCAATATCAGTATTATTCCAGTTCTAGTCCCTCCATCCCCCAACATTAGTACATTTCCCATTCTAACCCCAGTAGCAGTTCCAGTGCTAGCAGCTCCCTCTCCCCCTCCCTCACACACATGGCCCCACACCTCGGGGGACCCCATGCTCGCCTGAGGGGGGAGCCTGTGAGGACCGAAGCCCGGCTCTTTGACTCACTTCTGTACAGCTGAGGGAGTAAAGACTTGCCGGAAAGGTTTCTTTTTTTTTTTCCACAGCTGTGTTAAGTTGTTTGCGGTCAGTGTGGGTCACTACATAGAGGTTAAATGGGCATTGCCCGTTTAACCTCTACGTAGTGACCCACGCCAGCTGCAAACACAGCCATGGGAGGAGAAAGAAACCACTCTGGCAGATCTTTACTCCCTTGGCTGTGCAGAAGTGAATCAGGGAGCTGGGCTTCGGTCTTCACCAGCTCCCCCTCAAGCCAGCTAGGCCAGCACGGGGTCCCCCGAAGTGCTGGGCCATGTGCAGGCAACATTCCCACACATGCCTCGGGCCGGCCCTGATTTTGGCAGCATCCCTCCATGCATGTGTGCCTGCCTTCCTAGCAATTCTCCTTAGTTGTCGTTCCACCCCCCCCCCCCCCCCCATGGAGCCATCAGAACCTTGTCCTAACCCTGCTGATAAAATTTGTATAAGTGCCTTTGGGTACATCATGCTAAGGCTGCCTTTGATGCTTTTGAGTCCACCAGTAGAGCAGCAGCAATTTGCATAGGTGCCAGAAGAATGGCCTGGCTGCAAGCCTCTGACTTTGAACAGTGGGTTCAGGATAAGCTTGCAAATATTCCTTGCAGTCACTCTGGTCTCTCTTTTTTTTCGTCTCTTTTTTTGTAAAATTTTCTTTCTTTTTTCATTTATTTTTACTTCATTAATGGTGTTACCATTTTCTCTGGTGGCCTAGACTGCCATTGCTCTTTTTGATTTTTGCCTCAGTGGTCTTCTCAGACATGGAAAACCCATAGTGGATTCAAAAAATGTACCAAGTGCCGAAATTCTATCTTGGCTACAGATAAGCATGACTAGTGCTTAAAGTGTTTGGGCCTGGACATGACACTTCGGCTTGCTCTCTGTGTCAACAGATGACCCGGAAGGGCTTAAAATCTGTGAACAATGGGGAAAGCTGTTTCCGTCATGCTTAGCAACTTTGGTGACCTCCACACCATTGCGGTCATCGCATGGTTCCCATAATCTCCTCAAAGTCCAAACATGGCAGCAAACACAAGTCCTTCACCGAGGCAAGAAAGATATCTAAGACCTCAGTGTCGGTGTCCGCAGAAAAGGTATCAAGGTCCTCTGTGTCAGACTCTGATACCTGGCATCGACACAGACACTCCCCCCAACAGGAGAACCGGACATGGACTGTCCTGCAAAACCGTTCCAGTGGGAAGATACTTCTTCCAAAGCAGCAGAGGGGCTCCGGGATGCACCCAAGGCATTGTCCTCCACGGAGTTCCCAGTACAGTGTTCCGGAACAGTGGCACAGGGCTCAATGCAAGAATCCACCCAGTTGCCTCCAGTCTCCCTCGATCAGCATGTGCAAGCTATCGAATGGAGTCTAGTCACTATCCTGGCGGCAGTAGTGCTGGGGCCCTCGAGGCCCTTTGGATCCATGGACTCTGTCAGTACATCGAGACATTCTATGACATCGTTAACAGAACCAGCATCATCACACCCGGGGGCCGATACCCCCGTTGGAACCCATAGGTGCACTGGGCTCCGGGCACCTCTGTTCTGAGGCCTTTGTCGACATTGGGCCAACATAGAGGCCATGGTACTAACCGTCACTATTTAGACTTAATGCCAAGTTCAGGTTCTTCTTCCTCTGAATCAGACATGGTCTGTCGATTCCACGCCTCTCCCAGACATTCCCTCAGACCCCTCTCCACTGCATGAGAGGCATCTATCACCACCTGAAGATATGTCCTTTCAAGATTTCATCAGGGACATGGTGGCTGCTCTCTCGGTGACAGTAATCACAGAGACTGAACCAAGGGCTGAAGAGCTTAAAATTCTTCAATACCTCTCGACTCCTAAAGAAGCTGCTACGCTTCCCATATTTCATATTTTCCAAAGCCTTATGGTTCGCATGTGGGAAGCTCCCTTGATGGTTCCATTGATGAGCAAGAGACTTGACACTCCATAGAGTTCCTCCTTGCCCAGCTTTTCAGAAGCCTCAGTTACCACATCATTCTATGGTTGTGGAATTGGCAATGCATCGGATTAAGAGTTCTAAAAATCACTCCTCGGTTCCCCCTGGCAGAGAGTCGAGGACTCTCGATGCATTTGGATGTCTGTGCTTCCAGGCAGTTATGTTAGTATCCAGGATAAACTCCTATTTGCTTTATATGGAGATTTTTTGAGAGATGTCGCAAAAAGTCTAAGTTTACCACCCTGTTGCAATCAGACAAACTAGGTCCATATCAAAAACAGAGGCCTCGTCAGCCCAGAAAGCCTAATACTGCAAATCCTCAATCAGCTCCGCAGGCACAACCTCCAACTGGTTTTTGACTGCTTCCTCGAGAGCATAGCCAGTCGGATCTCCTCCTCTTCCACATAGTGGGCAGATTAATCCACTTCGCCCACAGATGGTCCCTCATCACGTCAGAACCCTGGACTCTTAAGAGGTCACTTTCCAGGACCTGCCCCCTACTTACTTCATAGGGAAGTCCCCCATGGATCACCTGCACTCCACTCTGCTTCAGCAGGAGATAGCCACTCTTGTAGTGCAGGGAGCCCTAGAGGAAGTTTCACTCCCTCAACAAGGCCTCAGGTTGTACTCCAGTTATTTCCTCATCCCCAAGAAAACAGGGGGGTTCAGGCCTAGCCTGGACCTCCAAAATCTCAACAAGTTCCTGGTGAAAGAAAAATTCAAAATGGTCTCTCTAGGGATTTTACTCCCTTATCTCCAGGAAAAGGACTGGCTCTGCTCTCTTGATCTCAAAGATGCTTACACTCACATCCTGATTCATCTCTCCCACAGAAGGCACCTCGGGTTCTTCTTCCAGGGACACCATTACCATTACAGTGTTCTACCTTTTGGCCTTGCATCTGCACCAAGAGTTTTCACAAAGTGTCTGGCAGTCATGGCGGCCTACCTCCGCACTCTGGGCATCTTCGTATTGCCTTACTTAGACGATTGGCTAATAAAGGGAGATTCCCCTCACGTAGTGGCCGAATCACTCCAACGCACCATCTTAGTGCTTCAGCATCTGGTCTTTGTAGTCTACCCAAAGTCCCATCTGGCTCCAACTCAAACACTGGAGTTCATTGGGGCTCTTCTGGACACTACGCAGGCTTTATCCTTCTTTCCAAGAGACTGGCTGCACTGTCTCATCGACTTGGCAAATCAATGCCACAGCTGGTCTCATATCAGTGCAAGAGATGTGCATCATCTCTTAGGACACATGGCCTCCACAGTCCATGTCATACCATATGCTCAACTTCACATGCGTCCAGCTCAGTGGACTCTTTCAGATCAGTGGAAACAGTCAACAGGTCATCTTGCCGACAAATCACTATCACACCTCAGTTGGTGGACTTCCTAAATTGGTGGTGCACTACTCCAAATCTTCTTGTCTGGTTATCTTTTCAAATGTCTTCACCGCAGTGCTCCCTGATGACAGATTCTTCCAAACACGGCTGGGGAGCTCATCTCGACGGCCTCACCACGCAGGGCCTATGGTTCCCCCTGGAGGGAAGCCACTTAACACATAAACCTCTTGGAACTCGAGACAATTGCCAATGCCCTTCGGGTGTTCTGTCCTCAGCTGACCAGCAAACGGTACTCATTCAGACAGACAACCAGGTTGCCATATATTACATCAACAAACAAGGGGGGAACCAGATCTTGCTACCTGTGCAGAGAGACTATCCACCTCTGGACCTTCGTGATATTTCATCAGATTCATCTTAGAGCAGTTTACCTGTTGTTGTTAAGTGCCGTCGAGTCGGAGTCGACTCATGGCGACCCTCTGGATAGCTATCCTAAATTGTGTTCGGTCTTCAGTCAGGCGGCTCATTGTTGACAGACTGGTACCCGTAGCTGCTGTTATTGTATCGATCCATCTCATTGCTGGCCTTCCTCTTTTGCGTTGACCTTCTATCTTGCCAAGCATGATGTCTTTCTCTAATGATCTCTCTCTTCGCATGATGTGTCCAAAGTATGAAAGTCGAAGTCTTGTCATCTGAGCTTCTAAAGAAAGCTTAGGTTTGATCTCCTCTAGTACCGACTGGTTTGTTCTTCGGGCAGTCCATGGTATACACAGTATTCGCCGCCAGCACCATAATTCAAAGGCATCAATTTTCTTCCTGTCTATCTTTTTCACTGTCCAGCTTTCACATCCATATGATGTTATTGAAAATACCATGGCTTGAACAAGTCGAATCTTTGTATGGAGAGAGACATCTCTGCTCTTGAGAATCTTATCTAGGTCTTTCATAGCCATTCTGCCAAGAGTAATGCGTCGTTTGATTTCTTGACTGCTTGTTGCTTCTTTATTGATAGTTGATCCAAGTAGGTTAAAGTTGTTCACAATTTCAATTTCTTCTCCTTCAACGATGAACCTGTTGATTATGCCAGTTGTCATGATCTTTGTCTTCTTTACATTAAGGTGCAGGCCCATTTTGAGACTATGTTCTTTGATTGTGAGAAGCAAATGTTTCAGATCATCTTCACTTTCAGACAGTAATGTAGTATCTTCATCATAGCAAAGGTTGTTGATGAGTCTTCCACCAATCTTCACACCTCTGTTGTCTTCATACAATCCTGCTTCTGTGATGATTTGTTCTACATATAAATTAAACAGGTAGGGGGAAAGTATGCAGCCTTGTCTTACACCTTTGCTTATTTTAAACCATTCTGTTTCTCCTTGTTCCGTTCAAACTGTTGCTTCTTGATCAATGTACAGATTGCGCAAGAGAACGATCAGGTGTTCTGGTATACCCATGCTTCTTAATGTGGCCCAGAGTTTCTCATGGTTTACACAGTCAAAAGCCTTGCTATAGTCGATAAAGCACAAATAGATATCCTTTTGGTATTCTTTAGTCTTTTCAAGGATCCATCTCACATCCGCAATGATGTCTCTCGTTCCTTGCCCTTTCCTGAACCCTGCTTACACTTCAGGTAGTTCTTGTTCCAGGTATGGTTGTAGTCTCTTTTGAATAATCTTCAGTAGAATCTTGCTGGCATGTGGGATCAGAGCGATTGTTCGATAATTTCCACAGTCAGTTGGATCACCTTTCTTTAGTATTGGTATAAACACAGATCTTTTCCAGTCAGTTGGCCATGATGTTGTCTTCCATATTTCTTGGCAGAGCCTTGTAAGTATGGTAACAGCTGCATCAGATTGCTGCAATACTTCTATAGGAATGCTATCGATGCCTGGTGCTTTGTTCTTTGATAAGGCTTTCAGTGCTGCTTCAACTTCTTCTTTCATCACCAATGGTTCCCGATCATAAGGTACAGGTTGAAACAGCAGTTGGTCCACTTGATCTTTATCATATAAAAACTCTGTATATTCCTTCCACCTTTTCTTGATCTTCTCAGCATCATTCAACATAGAACCTTGAGCATCTTGTAACATTCCAATTCGAGGCTGGAACGTTTTCTTTAACTCTCGTAGCTTTAGGAAAGCCGATCTTGTTCTTCCTCTAATAATTTCTGCTTCTATTTCAATGCAAGTGTCATTGTAGTACTTTTCCTTGTCCTGTCTTGCTGCACGTTGGAAATCTCTGAGTTCTGTTATTGTCTTTCTTTCTCCTCTGGCTTTAGCTTCTCTGCGTTTCTGGGAAATTTTCAGAGTTTACCTACCAGGGGAGAAAAATGTCTTGACAGACAAATTGATCAGAGTCCATTGACCACACGAATAGACACTCCATCGTGAAACAGCACAGCACATATTTTGATTATGGGGACTCCCATTATCGATCTCTTTGCTACTCCAGTAAATGCACATTTCCCCAATTCTGATCCTGGTTGCTGTCTCTACAGAGCCAGGCCTCTGATGCATTTCCCCTTCATTGAGGACAGGGACTGCTTTACGCATTCCCGAAGACCCTCTTCAAACTTCAAGTGGACAGGGGAATGATGATTTCTCATCACTCCATTCTGGCCTAATCAACCATGGTTTCCTCTGCTCCTTCAACTAGCGCAGCACTAACCTCTCAGTCTGGGATGCGTGCCCAATCTCCTTTCATAGGACCAGGGTATGCTCCTTCACCCTAATCTAAGAGCGCTACGGTTGACAGTGTGGCTGCTGAAACCTAGTCTTCTCTTATCTAGACCTTCCAAAGGAAGTAAAAAATTTCCTCCTAGCATCTAAAAGAGACTCCACTAGACGTACTTACACTTTTAAATGGTGCCGGTTTTCCTCTGGTGCTCCCAGAGAACTCTAGGCTCATTTACTTACCCGGTGGAATGCCGCCTTCTCCATCTCTCTCTAAGGCAGAACCAAAAACAAACTCAATTCGAGTCCACCTTAGTACCATCTCGGCCTCTCACCACCCAGTTGGTAGTCGGCCTATCTTTGTTCATCTTCTCATAGCACTCCTCATACGAAGCCTTTTTTTTTTTTTTTTTTTTTTCCCCCCATTATAAATTTTTTTATTAACCATTTCACAGAAGTTACAGATTTCTGTATTACCAACTTTGTACAATTTCCATAACATGTACATATGCTACCATATATCGTCCCTTTTTTTTGTGCTGACTCCCCTCCTTTATACCCCTCCTTATCCATCCCCTCTCCCTCCTCTCGTTCTGTAGTCATCCGTTCTTCTCCAGCTTCACCATTCCAGTGGCAGTATCACCTCCCATTTCATCCAATCACCATTCAGTCTTCCTGATCGCCTATAACTATAGCCCCTCCCACCTTCTTCCACTGCCCTCCCCCCTCTCTCAGCCTTTCAGGATTCCAACCACTTACTCACTCTCTGCCATTGTTCCGCACTTGCCCCCCTTTTCCCCTCCTTATCTCCGTCAATTGGTGCATCAAACCTACCTCTGACACCCTTCTAACAAATCCTGCCAAGTGTGGAACGCCCGACCCCACCCAGTGCTGTGCTATCTCGCAGCGGGCTGCTACAATACAGTGATGAAGCATGGCCACTATCCCTTTTTGGAATGTCCTCCTCTAGTTGATACAGTAAGCAGATCTCTGGTTTCCTTTGCAAGCGATATCCTGTCATGTTATAAATCGGCTCTAAAATCTCCCTCCAGTAAGCTTGTATGCACTCACACTTCCACCACATATGCAACCAATCCCCTCTCTCATGACATCCCCTCCAACATTGGTCAGTAGCTCCCCTTCCAGGCCTCTTGTTACGGACTGGAGTCAAATACCAGCGGAGCAACACTTTATAAGCATTCTCTTTTATCTGTGTGGCATTAGAAATATTTGCCACCATCTGTATTATCTTGTCCCATACCTCATCGTTCCAGCTCACCCCCAAATCTTCCTCCCATTTTAACATATACCCCAATTTACCCTTCCCACCCTCCATTAAGCCTTTGTAAATCCTGGACAAAACTCCTTTTTGCCCTATGGTCCCTGTGTTGAGCGCCTCAAACCACCCCCTATTCTCCCAAAGATCCTTACACATCTTCTGTTGTCTCACAAAATGGCTCAAGTGTAGATATATATGAAAAGATACTCTGCGCCCCCCCCCCCCCTCACCAGCAACACTGCAGGGCTCTTGGAGTAACGGAAAACCACACTCAAAGCAATGAGAAGGAAATCTAAGAGACAGCAATAAAATACCACACACTTATCTATATATATATAGAGATAGATATATATAGAGAGAGAGAGAGAGAGAGATAGAGATATATAGAGATACACCAAAGCTTTGCAGAGAGAAACAAGTTCTCTTTGTTTACTCTAACTATTAGCTATGGTTTACTTTATTTATAAGGCTCTTTTGGAGGATACAGCATAATTTCACTTTATTGTTCTACGTCAGGTATTACGTATTCATCACATCATAGGTCAATTTCTAATCAGCATAGGTCAGTAGGAGGAGACATACATGTATTCCAAGACATAACTGTTTATTGCTGACTGCTTGATATCTAGTAATCCTGAGACTGAAAGGCTGGGGGACAAGCTGCCCTTTTTCTTATCTCACATAGCTTACAGGACTTGTACCTCTTCACCTACTTAGTAAGCAAATATATGAAGTTTATTTCTAAGCAAAGTTCTGAACAAATTTAACTCTCAGGTTTTATTAGACAGTCTGGTTGTGTACACCGCCCTGTACAGACAAGCTTACTTTCAGTACCTCCTCTGATTCTGTAAAGAATCATTCCCAAAGTAAGGAAACTCAGACATTGCCATTAAAGTGGAATTAAAACTAGATTCTGGGTTAATCTGTAACATCATTGTAGGAGTTAGTGATTCCACTGATTTCTTACAGCAGGCTGATATTACACAGAGAATTAATACTCCTAGAATGAGAATCCCCAAAAAGCCAAGTAATGATGCTAACATGCCTTGCAAAGGCCTGGATAATGAATTCCAAATTGAAGAAACAGAATCAAATAGATCTGAAAAAAAACTTACATAACTATCACTTGAAACAAAAGTACGGTTTCTAACTTTATCTAATAGGCCTTTTACTATTTTCCCATTATTATCAAGCATACTACACCAAAAACCAACTATTACTCCACACACACCATTTTCCTTTGCTAGGAGATAGTCTAAAGCCATTCAGTTCTGGGCTGCATAAGCTGACACTTTGTTCACTGCACCTTGCAATACACGAATTGCCTTAGTGAGATCCAGGGCTGTAAGTTCAACAACTGCCTGTAGTCGCATAATCTGGGTACCATATTCCCTGGTGGGTGCTATAGCTCCAAAGGTTGAAAGCCACACAGTACCTGTGAATGCATCTATTTGAGATTTAGTTAAAGGTTTTATCTCCAGGAATAAGTCCTCACATATGGGTAAGTCAGAACCGACGGAGCCCGCGCGGGAAAGCTCCCCTGCTTTTCAGATGAAAAGCTTTTGGGGCTTCCCACAGCGCATGTGCGCTGCCTTCCCGCCTTCCTTACCAGCTCTCTTCAGTTCTTTTTTTCCGCGGAGCCAGCAGGTCGTGTTCCTGTCACAGCTGAAGAAATTTTTATTTTAATTTGTTTCTTTTGACCGCGTACCTGCCTTCCCCATACCAAAACCGGTACTGCCGGTCTCTCTTTCTTTCTTAATAAAAAAAGATTTTTTTTTTTTTTTTTTTTATTCTCAGCACAGCTTGGTAACTTTTGTTAGGCCTTCAGGCCTACACAAATTCTCCTCATGGAGAAACCAGCTCCTGGTTTTAAAAAGTGTACCAAGTGCAATGCTGTTATTTCTCTCACAGACACCCATGAATGGTGTCTTAAATGTTTAGGACCTGACCACTCCATACCGGACTGCCCATTCTGCTCCCAGATGTCTAAATGTGGTATGCAGAACCGGGCCAACAAGTTCCATGTGCTGTTTGCTTCAGATAATCCAGCATCACAGTCATCCAGGTCTTCCTCTCCGGATGGATCTCAGGTAACCAAACTTTCTGTGGGCAAATCCTCTAAAAGCAAATCTCTTTCAAAAGATCGAGAGGCTCTCAATCTTGAGTTCGAGGATTCTGCCCAGACCAAAAAACCCCGGCGGGAGGCTCCGGCCTCCAAAGCATCACCTATGGGGTTACAGGTTGACATCGATGGCACGGCCTCGACTGATCACCTGTTAGACTGCTCTGGGGTACCCGTCGATACCGGTACCGACATCCAGGCAGCAGTGGCGTCCATGGGCAATACTGTCCAGACCATGCAGCAGGCTGTTTTGGCTTTCATTAAGGCTGCGACGACCCCGGTTCCGGTATCCACACCGGAACCGAGACCATCGACTTCCAAGCGTCGATCGGTTCCGCTTGCTGGATTCAGGCTTTTGCCCGATACCAATCCCATGCCCGATACGCCCGATGTCGATATCGATCGGTACGCGTATCGTGCATTGCAAGCACAGAGAGAATACTCAGATTCTTCTGATGAGTTCAATTCCTCTGATGACTCTGCTGAGTTTGATCTTCCTGAGGAGCCCTCTTCTCTAAAGAGGAGGATGTCTCCTCCAGAGGATTTATCCTTTCAGGATTTCATTGTTGATGTAGCTAAAGCACTTTCTATTGCTACATCTGCTGAAAAGGAACCCAGATCAAAAAAATTGGATATTTTAGGATACTCTAAACCTCCTAAAGAGGCAGTTACTCTGCCTATCCATGAAATCCTTCAAGAACACTTGATGGATTTGTGGGAGACTCCTCTAACCCTGTCTCCTCATTCCCGTAGGTTGGACACCATGTACCGGGTCCCTCCTTCTCCTGGGTTTCAAAAGACTCAGCTGCCTCACCACTCCATTGTGGTGAAGTCTGCCATGAAGAAGATAAAGAGTCCTAAAAGGCATTCCTCTACCCCTCCAGGGCGAGAATGTAAGACCCTCGACTCTTTTGGTAGAAAGATCTTTCAGGCTAGTATGCTTATAGCCAGGATCAATTCTTACAGCCTTTATATGGGCATGTTTCTCAGAGAACTTGCCCTAAAGGTACGGCATTTAGCCCCCTTTATCCCTGAGGATAAAAAGGAGGACTTCACTACTCTGGTGACACAACTTTCAGAGGTCTCCAAGTTTTCCAACAGGGCAGCCTTTGATTCCTTTGAGGTTGCTGGCAGGGCTTCGGGAATCACTATTGCAGCCCGACGTCTTGCTTGGCTCCAGGCTTCTGACCTAGAACCCTGGGTCATGGATGGCTTAAGGAATCTGCCCTGTACAGGAGAGAACTTATTTGGTGAGGACTGGCAAATTAAAGCTGCTCAAATGGACGCAGAAAATGCCACTCTAGATAGACTTTCTAAGTCTACTTCTACTCCTGCCAAAAAGAAACCTTTTAAAAGGCCGTACTACAAGAAGGCCAGATTTTCCACAAATACTGGCCAAGAATCTTCTCAGCCTCGCTTTGCTGCTAAACGTCAGCAATCTAAGCAAGTAAAGTCAAAGTCTGCAGTGTCTGCTACACCCCAGCAGGCTCAACCCCCTCAGGGGTTTTGACTTGCCCCTAGAGAACTGAATTGCCTCACCATGGTATGGGGAGGAAGGCTGGAGAAATGAAGTTTGTAGCCCTCTCTGATGATAGAGAGGGTCCATTGCTCTGATGTTATTTGCTCCCATCTGGGAGCAAAGTGAGCTAATCTTCCCGGTATGGTGAGAGGCTCTGGTTGTTCCAGAGCCAGAAATGGTAAGTTCTCCCCCATCTCTTCTGACCCTGTTGGGTCAGGAAGTCTCCTCTCTCTCCTTGCCCAAGGGGCAATAGAGGAGGTTCCTCTTCCTCAACAGGGGTTAGGGTTTCTACTCCCCTTACTTTCTCATAACAAAGAAGACAGGGGGCTTCAGACCTATCCTAGATCTGAGAGAATTGAACAAGTTTCTATTCAAGGAGAAATTCAAAATGCTCTCTCTGGGCATTCTCCTTCCATACCTTCAGAGTCAGGATTGGCTTTGTTCTCTAGATCTCAAGGATGCGTACACTCATATACTCATCCATCCATCCCACAGAAAATATCTTCGATTTCTATTCCAGGGAAAACATTTCCAATACAGAGTACTTCCCTTCGGTCTCGCCTCTGCTCCAAGAGTATTCACAAAATGCATGGCAGTCGTAGCCGCATTTTTAAGAGGCATGGGAATCTTCGTGTTCCCATATCTGGACGACTGGCTCATCCGAGCTCCATCTCAGTCAGAAGTCCAGATTTCCTTGGACCGCACAAGGCGTATTCTTCAATATCTGGGACTTGTGGTAAACATTCCCAAGTCCCAACTCATCCCTACTCAGTCCCTGGAATTCATAGGGGCTTATCTGGATTCCACCACTGCAAGGGCCTACCTTCCTCTGGTCCGAGGCCAACGGCTAATAAGCTTGGCCTCCCAGGCTCAGTCCAGAAGTCACTTGTCAGCCAGAGAAATGCTGCAACTTCTGGGCCACATGGCCTCCACGGTTCATGTGGTGCCCTATGCTCGTCTCCATATGAGGGCAGCTCAATGGACATTAGCCACCCAGTGGTCTCAAGCATCGGGACTGCTGTCAGACCAGGTACTCACCTCAAAACGTCTGTTTTGGTCTCTCCAGTGGTGGACATCCTCAAAAAATCTGTTGTTGGGGACCCCCTTCCAACCTTCGTTGCCCCAAGCAACCCTCACAACAGATGCCTCCCAAACAGGGTGGGGAGCTCATCTTCAACATCTCTCCACTCAGGGAACCTGGTCTCCCCAAGAGACCACCCTTCATATCAACCTTCTGGAACTGCGAGCAATCTTCCTTGCCCTCACAGTCTTCCATACCCTCCTTGCCAACCTGACTGTCCTAGTTCAGACAGACAATCAGGTGGCCATGTTCTATGTCAACAAGCAAGGAGGGACGGGCTCTCTGTCGCTTTGCAACGAAGCTCTCAGATTATGGGCTTTCGCCAGAGCATCAAATTCATCTTCTGGCAGTGTATCTTCCAGGAGTTCAAAACTCTCGGGCAGACAGACTCGGTCGAGTTCTGCTTCCACACGAGTGGTCCCTGCATATGGACCAGATACACAGAATCTTCCAGGAATGGGGGACCCCGGACATAGACCTCTTTGCAAGTCCGTGGAATGCCAAACTTCCCCGGTTCTGTTCCAGGATTCCGTGTCAGGGAGCTCAGGCCAACGACGCCTTTCTCCAGCATTGGGGTCAGGAATTCCTGTATGCTTTTCCACCCATTCCTTTGATTCCCAAGACTCTGTTCAAACTTCAGAGGGATCACGGGTTGATGATCCTTATAGCTCCACGCTGGCCACGCCAAGTGTGGTTCCCTCTACTTCTACAGCTCTCCCAGGGCTCCTCCCTGGACCTGGGAGCTGCGCCAGACCTTCTGTCTCAGGAGAAAGGGACTTTGTGGCACCCAAACCCCAAGTCCCTACATCTCCGAGCTTGGTTACTGAAGGCTTAAGCCTTCATGAGTTTAATCTTTCTCAGCCAGTGAAAGATATCCTTCATGCCTCTAGGAAACCCTCTACCAGGCGTTCCTATGCTTTCAAATGGAAACGTTTTTCCATTTGGTGTGCTCAACAGGATCTTGACCCTCTGGCACTTCCTTTGAATTCTCTACTAGACTATCTCCTGCATCTTTCCAATGCAGGCCTCAAGACGAATTCAGTACGAGTCCATTTAAGTGCTATTGCAGCATCCTTAAAACCTATAAATGGACAACCTGTCTCCTCTCATCCTCTCGTTGCAAGGTTCATGAGAGGCCTGACCCTAAGTAAACCTCCCATCCGACCTCTGCCGGTAGCATGGGATTTGAACCTAGTTCTAGGTCAGCTTATGAAACCACCTTTTGAGCCTTTGGACTCTACCTCCTTGAAATTTTTTTCTTGGAAGGTTCTTTTCCTTATTGCAGTCACTTCGGCTCGCCGCATCAGTGAACTGCAGGCTTTGGTGGCTAATCCACCTTATACCAGATTTCATCATGATAAGGTGGTCCTTAGGACGAATCCCCACTTTATGCCCAAAGTGGTCTCGCCTTTTCATCTTAATCAAGAGGTATATCTACCTGTTTTTTTCCCGGCTCCTCATGCATCCAATGCAGAGAAGGAACCTTCATACTCTTGACTGTAAAAGAGCTCTCGCCTTTTACCTCAACAGGACTCAGCCACATCGAAAGTCTTCCCAACTTTTTGTGGCTTTTGATCCTTCTCATTTGGGACTTCCAGTCACCAAACGTACACTTTCCAATTGGATTGCTCAGTGTATTTCTTTTACTTACCAGAGTAAGAACATTTCTCTGGAAGGCCATGTCACAGCTCACAATGTGAGAGCCATGGCTACTTCTATGGCTCATCTTCACTCTGTATCCATAGATCAGATCTGTCGAGCAGCCACTTGGGCCTCGGTTCATACCTTCACAGCCCATTACTGTTTGGACAAGGACTCCCGCCGGGATGCCTTGTTTGGTCAGGCTGTCCTCAAACACCTGTTCCATACTTAAGCAACTCCTGCCCACCTTCCCTGAATGGATGCCTGAGATCCATACGAAGATGGTTTACCCTTGGAGGGCGATCTCCCAGGCATCTTAGCTAGGGAGTCCCCATATGTGAGGACTTATTCCTGCTTGTTCCTGGAGATAGCACAGTTACTTACCTGTAACAGGTGATCTCTGGGAACAGCAGGAATTAGTCCTCACAACCCACCCACCTCCCCTAGGAGTTGTATCTTCTATCTATCTACCTTCCTTTCCTCTCTCTATTGTCTCAGCTTTAAACTCGAACTGAAGAGAGCTGGTAAGGAAGGCGGGAAGGCAGCGCACATGCGCTGTGGGAAGCCCCAAAAGCTTTTCATCTGAAAAGCTGGGGAGCTTTCCCGCGCGGGCTCCGTCGGTTCCGACTTACCCATATGTGAGGACTAATTCCTGCTGTTCCCAGAGATCACCTGTTACAGGTAAGTAACTGTGCTGTAGTGTCTACCAGATGTTGAGCAGCCTCTATGGCCTTATCCTGTGAGGAAACATCCCTTTTTCTTCTAAAAGAATTGTTCAGGGTTGATAATAAAGTAATGTTCTGGTAAGGTACAAATCGCCACGGGGTATCTAATTGGGCTATATAACAAGTACCTGACCAACCTCTGGGAAGCTCTGTATACGCAAACGTACCACACACAAAATAATCTCCTTCTAAAGCCACTAAGCCATCTTCCCAGATTGTCAAATTCTGGGGACAAGATATATTCTGGATACAATTATTCAAAGCCCACTGAGTCATGTCCATTTCATTAAGCCCTCCATACAAATTACGTTTCCAGGGATGATAATACCCTAGTAAAGGGAAACTCCAGTTAGGTATGTTTAGGTCTGAACTAGAGTCATTCCAAGGGTAGCCAGAACTATTATATTGTAGTAATTCATAATCATGCACCTGGTTCCCTTGAACTGACATTAATTGTACTACTGAAATATAAGAGTTTCCTACATGGGATTTCTTATACCAGATAAAAGAATTATGCAGCATTACTATTCTACAAACGTTCCATGGAGTATCCCCTACATTTCTTCCCTTACCCTGAGCCATAAAACATATTGGAGGATGTTGTAGAGGCATAGAACTAACTATTCCTTATCGTCACTCCAGTCCAGTCCCTTTACTTCTGGGTTACGCAACCCTTCCAGCAGCTTGGAGGCTGAGCCCAACCTTTTTGGAGGTGGAGCGGTATAAATACCACTGGGACCACCCACTACCTCCAGTATACTCAGCCTCCAAGCAGCTGGAGGGTTCCGTAAGCCTTGGGCTTACTGGAGTCCTACCTTTATTCTTTAATTTACTTAATTCTACTTAATTTTATCTTTATTTGTTTCACTGATTGCCTTTATTTAATTTCTTTTCTTCAATTCAGGTGCACTATTCTAGGTTCTGGGTTTGTATGAGACCATTGTGCAGTAGTTAGATTAAAAGCTATGTCACGAAACTCCTCAAAGGTCCTAGGCCTAACCCTAGGTAGAAATCCATGCTGAGTAGCTGTCACAGATGGAAGACACACTGCACAATCTGATAAATTAAAATGTTTTGTCACTGAGTGTACCTGTGACTCAAATATTTGAATATTCCTCATAACATTCCCAAGGTTCTAACTGCAGCACTGCTTTGCTACCACTTATATGCCTCAGCACAACTAAGATTAGATATGTAAAAGTTTTGCTAAGAATGTTTTTATATCTAAAACTATAATTACTTAAAAATATACTAAATCAAAACTGAAAATATACCTACTCTTCTTAATACTCTCCTTTATATAATGAAGATATATACTATAGCTATAATTAGCCTCGAAGTCTCAATAAGTTTATGAAGTAGAGGTTAAGTACCTAAAGGTCATTACATATATATCAGGAAAATACTAATCTAAACTGACCTCATCCCTCTAAGCAATACTATAAATGCCGAACAAAAGCATTTTGCATGAATAGTCCATTCAGAATTTACTTAATACAATCTTTTTCTGTGATGTCACCATTGTTCTCTCTGAAAGTACTTTAAATCATAAAAATCTTTTTCTGCAATATCACTGTTGTCCAAGGAGTCTGCGTTGTATTTCTTGAATCATGGATGTGGAGAACCACCTTCCGGATCTTGTGAGGGAGCCTTCTTACACTGTGTAAGATGTATCCAACGAGAATGTCCTTCCACCTTACAGGCTGAATATCCCACCAGAAATACACGGAATGGACCTAGGAATTTCGGAGCCAGAAGCGTCTTTGGATGCAAATTCTTAATCAGGACCCAATCCCCTGGTTTCATGTCCAGATGTGATGATTCTGGAGGAGCATCTTGTTGAGGATTCACCTTCAATAAAGGGGAAACAGACAGGACTGGGTGCAATCGTGCACAATAAGTTAAGATATCGCTGCGCAACAACTGGGGGTCTGGGATAACTGCCAAGGCATGAGGAGAAGTAGCTGGACGTCCAGTAACTATTTCATATGTTTTTCTAACCCAGAAGACTGTGATTCTTGGGATGCATGACTATTATTGAATCTGAATGTAACTTCTCAGGGTGAGTTAGAAGCTAAACTGGGAGGCTCTACTGTGAAATTCATCATTTTTATTTAACAAGTTTTTTATACCGCCTTTTCCTTCAATCAAAGCGGTTACAAAGACAAACAAAGGTTATACAAAAGCAAGGGAAACATGCACTGCTTAATCAAAACATTGAAGTAGTAAGGTGGGATACATAACATAGGTAAACCATTAGACAATCATTTTACATAAAGGTTACAATAAAAGGATTCTAGTTAGGTGTTTGAGCCGTAGTGCTCTGTGAATAGTGCAGTCTTTAATTGCTTTCGGAAGTCCTTTATATCCTCGATTGATCGTAAGTCGGGAGGGAGAGAGTTCCATATTAATGGGGCCGCTAAAGAAAGTGCTCTTTGTGTAGTGAATTTGCATGATTTTGTGTAGTTACTTGGGGTGTTGAGGGTGTCTGATGTGGTTTTCCTTCTTGGTCTGCTGTTGGTGTTAGGGAGTAAGAGGGCTTGGAGGCTGATTGCAGAGCTCTTGTGTCTGATTTTGAATATATTTATGATCTTATATTTGATGCGGTGGCTTATTGGGAGCCAGTGGAGTTCTTTGAGGATGGGGTGATGTGGGCATGAGTTGTGGAGCCGGTGATTATTCTGGTTGCTGTGTTTTGAGCCATTTGAAGCGGTTTGAGTGAATGTTTTGATATTCCATTGTAGATCGGGTTACAGAAATCCAGTATGGGAGTTATTAGCGCTTGGCAGACTGTGCAGAAGTGTTCATTGATTCAATAATAGTCATGCATCCCAAGAATCACAGTCTTCTGGGTTAAAAAAACATTGATATACAGGAGTGAACTCAGCGGGTGGGGGAGGAAGGCACGCAGCTCTCTGGCCATCCAAATTCCGATTCTGTGGACAGTCTCGCTGTAAATGGCCACACTCACCACATGTATAACAAGCACTCATTCCTCTGGCTTGTCCACGCCCTCGCTGAGAATTGCCTCGCTGAGAATAGTTTCCTCTGAACCTGTCTCTCCCCCGCCCCCTTCCCAGGGCTGGATGCATAGAAGCAATTTGTAAATTAAGCAGTTTAGTCTTCTTTACATCTAATCTGGCTTGTTGTTCCTGCAATTCCTTGAGATATTTCAATTCACTGTACCGTGCACCCTCCAAAATTGCATCAGCTGATCTAGCAGGCCAATCTATTATTGAGTTTCCAAAATTTCTTTTATTCTTGGAATCAAACCATTTACAAAAATATTAGTAAGTCCTGAAGGTGTATCTTCTGTCTCGCCAGAATAATCCTTAAACGCTAGCATACACCTAGTGTGAAAAGCGGTAACTTTCTCACCCCTTTCCTGTGTTAAAGAAGTGAGTTTTGACCAATCCTTCACAGGCTTACATACTGTTTTAAGAGATTCTAACAATTTTTCTCTACATAGAACAAAACTATCTCTTTGTGTCTGTTCTTGAAGATCTGTTACAGGGTCTGTCTGTGGCCATACCCAATTATCATCTCTAATTGGATGAGTTACCTTATGAAAATCAGCTGGATTAATGAAAACAGATCTGAGCAGATTATCTAGATCTGCCCAAGTAGGATTATAACTATTATTTGAGACCATAAGGACACAAATCTACCTGAATTTTCCCTGTAATCAGGAAAGATTTTAGCCAAATCAAATACTACTTTAGGACTCCAATTTGCAGGTACAGTCATTGCACCTGTAGGTCCTGTTGGATATACACGGAAAGGATATGCAGGTACTATATCCTCTTCTACAGGTTTTGCAGTTGCAGAACATGGATCATTATGTTGGCGTAAAACAGTCTGAAGAAAACATATATCACCATATAATTGATCACATTTTTCCTTATAGGTTATAAAATGCTTATCCAGATCTTTCTCAATATTATCAATAAGTTTACTAGATATTCCCAATTCCTTTGTAGCAAAAATATTATTCCTTACTATTCCCTTTAAGGTTTCTATCATATGTACAATACTTTCTATCTCACGGCTAAGAAGTGCATTCACTTCTCTAAGCTGAGAAACAGTACAATTACTGAAATCTTCAAACTTTGCATCCCGCAATATCTTCTGTTTATTCCTTATCTCTTCTCTTAGTTCAGCTGCACGAGTGATCCTCCCCCTTCCAGAAGTTACATGACTCTCAGAAGAAACAGGGGGAGACGATGGGGATGCACTTGGGACTATTCCAGCCCCAATTACCAATGCAGCCACATCTGCATCATATTCTGGAGAAAGAACGGCTGGGAATTTCCCTGCCCAGTCACTATCATTCTCCTGTGATTCACTCGCTTTACCAGCATTCTTTAACACAAACAAATCATTTTTCATATCATGTGCCATTCGTTGCCACCAATTAAACACTAGCCCTTCACGGGCATCACATAATTTATGTTTAGCCAGCAAAGCACATTTCAGATAACGAAGTTTATCTATAGAAAAAGTTCCCTCCAAGGGAAACTGTAGAAGCACATTATCTTTAGTCACTGCATGCCAGTGTACAATATAATTAGTAGCTCACAAATTAATTAAATGGCCCCAATTTTCACAGAGTGTATAGATATCAAAAATAACGTTAGCTCTGCAATCTATCCGGAAAGACTGGTTTGTTCAAATACAGACCAGACAATTATTGTTGATATACCTGTCAAATCAATAGAAACAAGAATCCTTGGAAGCTAACGTGGTCTCAGTATATAGGGAAGGGAACAGAGACTTCTGATCCCAACCCGGACTTCACATCAACGACCACACTGTCATAGCCACCAATTTAACAGAGGTATTTCTAAAAATTGCATTCCAATCAAGGTAATCAAAAAAGTTGCTTAGCTTGTCGTGATCGGGCTTAAACTTCGACCCGTAGTCAATGGCGTTAGCTCTTCCACTTTCCCGACGCTAACCAGCGCTAGGCGTTTCGCCACTCAAGGTTCTTCAGGGGAGAAACTAAGCTTCTATAATATAAAACATAGTTCAAGTTGACACCACTTTCTTTCATCCAATTCGCATTACTGTATATATAGTGCAGGACACTTCAAATACTCACTATTTCATTAACACGTTAGCGTTCCCACCACAGACTTCTGCTGAACTGCTAAACGGAAGTGTGGAATACCACGCATGCGTCGTTATTAAATACTATGGAGTGAGAATTGAATGGTTACAACAACTACTGACGTCATAAACACACCTCCCATTCCACTCGGGCATTCAAACCCAAAGGAGTTAGTCTGCAAACGGTGTATCCATTTTTGTTCTATATAAAGCAGGGATTCTTCTTTAGTACGGCCTGTATATGCATGTTGTAATTGTAGAATGCAGAAACATCGCAAGTCAGTAAAAGAATGTTGACAAGCTAAGCAATGCTCTACAATAGGTGCCTCTATTCGACCACACTTCAACTTGCTCTTATGTTCATTCATCCGCAAACGGAATGCACGAGTAGTTTTACCAATCTAAAGCTGGGAGCAGGGGCATCTTATACAGTACACAACATATGTAGACCCACAAGAAGTGGATGTTCGCAACTTGTATTCTCGTCCATTATGCCTAAAGCTGTCGCATTCCTGAGTCACACAACAAATAGAGCAATTCCCACATATCGTATGGCCCCCCATGTGTTGCACACCGTTAAGGGGAGATCGAAGAACTGTCGGACTTAACAAATCCTTAAGGTTATTTTGTCTCTGCCATACACAACGAGTTCGATAGGTCTGCAAGCCTGATATGGCTGATAAAATGTTCTTATGCCGGGACATACTTGCTTGCAGATGCTTACTTAATGGGGAATACTCTGTAATGAAATTAATGTGATCTTCCATTACTGCAGTAGGACATTTAGATTGTAAAAGTAAATCGCGATTCAAAAATCGTGCTCTAGTGTAAGCTTTTTTGATGATATGAGGAGGATAACCTCGCTGTATAAAATGCTGCTTTAATTGAACTGTTTGTTGACGGTATTGTTGAACAGTGCTACAGTTCCGGCGATACCGGACAAACTGTGAAAAAGGTAAACTATCACTCAACCGTAGTGGGTGAGCACTTGAATAATGGAGCAAAGCATTTCTATCAGTGGCTTTACGAAAAACCGAAGTACTCCATCCAAAAGATGTCTTCTGAATGTGAATGTCGAGAAACGAAATTTGAGCATCATTATAAGCCATTGAGAATTGCAGATTCGGCTCACGAGCATTCAACCAAATAGCAAACTGTTGCAAAGAAGCCTGATCGCCCAGCCATAACACAAAGATATCGTCAATATAGCGTTTCCACAATTTCAGTGAAGCCTGGTATGGACAATTAGATAGCCAATGACGTTCAAATTGCTGCATGTACCGCCGTAGTAGATCGTCCCGGCGTCGCACGGATCGTTAGTAGTGAACGTTTCAGGCATGGAGGTTTCACAGGAGATGCTGGCAGTACTAGATAAGGGGTTATCGTATGTTCCTCAAATCAAGTTTGAGCAGGAGTATTGTTAGTAACGTTTGATGTCACCTCCCTTTATACAGTGATCCCACAGATGAAGGCGTATGAGGTAGTTGAAAGGACACTTAGAGAGCGTGATGATTTGTCAGCAGCAACAGTTACTTTCTTGTCCAAATTAGCTGATCTAGCTTTGTTTAATAATTTTTTTTAAATTTGAACAGACCCTATATCATCAGATTGCCGGCGTAGCGATGGGCGCTACTTGCGCCCCATCCATTGCAAATCTGTACATGCAGCAATTTGAACGTCATTGGCTATCTAATTGTCCATACCAGGCTTCACTGAAATTGTGGAAACGCTATATTGACGATATCTTTGTGTTATGGCTGGGCGATCAGGCTTCTTTGCAACAGTTTGCTATTTGGTTGAATGCTCGTGAGCCGAATCTACAATTCTCAATGGCTTATAATGATGCTCAAATTTCGTTTCTCGACATTCACATTCAGAAGACATCTTTTGGATGGAGTACTTCGGTTTTTCGTAAAGCCACTGATAGAAATGCTTTGCTCCATTATTCAAGTGCTCACCCACTACGGTTGCGTGATAGTTTACCTTTTTCACAGTTTGTCCGGTATCGCCGGAACTGTAGCACTGTTCAACAATACCGTCAACAAACAGTTCAATTAAAGCAGCATTTTATACAGCGAGGTTATCCTCCTCATATCATCAAAAAAGCTTACACTAGAGCACGATTTTTGAATCGCGATTTACTTTTACAATCTAAATGTCCTACTGCAGTAATGGAAGATCACATTAATTTCATTACAGAGTATTCCCCATTAAGTAAGCATCTGCAAGCAAGTATGTCCCGGCATAAGAACATTTTATCAGCCATATCAGGCTTGCAGACCTATCGAACTCGTTGTGTATGGCAGAGACAAAATAACCTTAAGGATTTGTTAAGTCCGACAGTTCTTCGATCTCCCCTTAACGGTGTGCAACATGTGGGGGGCCATACGATATGTGGGAATTGCTCTATTTGTTGTGTGACTCAGGAATGCGACAGCTTTAGGCATAATGGACGAGAATACAAGTTGCGAACATCCACTTCTTGTGGGTCTACATATGTTGTGTACTGTATAAGATGCCCCTGCTCCCAGCTTTAGATTAGTAAAACTACTCGTGCATTCCGTTTGCGGATGAATGAACATAAGAGCAAGTTGAAGTGTGGTCGAATAGAGGCACCTATTGTAGAGCATTGCTTAGCTTGTCAACATTCTTTTACTGACTTGCGATGTTTCTGCATTCTACAATTACAACATGCATATACAGGCCGTACTAAAGAAGAATCCCTGCTTTATATAGAACAAAAATGGATACACCTTTTGCAGACTGTAACTCCTTTGGGTTTGAATGCCCGAGTGGAATGGGAGGTGTGTTTATGACGTCAGTAGTTGTTGTAACCATTCAATTCTCACTCCATAGTATTTAATAACGACGCATGCGTGGTATTCCACACTTCCGTTTAGCAGTTCAGCAGAAGTCTGTGGTGGGAACGCTAACGTGTCAATGAAATAGTGAGTATTTGAAGTGTCCTGCACTATATGTACAGTAATGCGAATTGGATGAAAGAAAGTGGTGTCAACTTGAACTATGTTTTATATTATAGAAGCTTAGTTTCTCCCCTGAAGAACCTTGAGTGGCGAAACGCCTAGCGCTGGTTAGCGTCGGGAAAGTGGAAGAGCTAACGCCATTGACTACGGGTCGAAGTTTAAGCCCGATCACGACAAGCTAAGCAACTTTTTTGATTACCTTGATTGGAATGCAATTTTTAGAAATACCTCTGTTAAATTGGTGGCTATGACAGTGTGGTCGTTGATGTGAAGTCCGGGTTGGGATCAGAAGTCTCTGTTCCCTTCCCTATATACTGAGACCACGTTAGCTTCCAAGGATTCTTGTTTCTATTGATTTGACAGGTATATCAACAATAATTGTCTGGTCTGTATTTGAACAAACCAGTCTTTCCGGATAGATTGCAGAGCTAACGTTATTTTTGATATCAATATAATTAGTAGCCATATCCCCATACTTCTCACGCATACAATAAGAAGGGCTACCTTTCTGAACAGCTAAAACCTTAGCTTTGTCATGCCATTCATGCAACTGAGATAAATCCCGTCTACCTAACAGATTACCCATTGCTGTCACCATATAATACTCACAAACACCTTCTGCCCTTGCCAGGAATGTAGAAATCTGTAGTCCGGCACGGCACCAACTGAAAAGATACTCTGCGCCCCCCCCCACCCCCCTCACCAGCAACACTGCAGGGCTCTTGGAGTAACGGAAAACCACACTCAAAGCAATGAGAAGGAAATCTAAGAGACAGCAATAAAATACCACACACTTTTATATATATATATATATAGATAGATAGATAGATAGATAGACCAAAGCTTTGCGGAGAGAAACAAATAGAAAAAAGTTCTCTTTGTTTACTCTATTAGCTATGGTTTACTTTATTTATAAGGCTCTTTTGGAGGATATAGCATAATTTCACTTTATTGTTCTACGTCAGGTATTACGTATTCATCACATCATAGGTCAATTTCTAATCAGCATAGGTCAGTATGAGGAGACATACATGTATTCCAAGACATAACTGTTTACTGCTGACTGCTTGATATCTAGTAACCCTGAGACTGAAAGGCTGGGGGACAAGCTGCCCTTTTTCTTATCTCACATAGCTTACAGGACTTGTACCTCTTCACCTACTTAGTAAGCAAATATATGAAGTTTATTTCTAAGCAAAGTTCTGAACAAATTTAACTCTTTCTCAGGTTTTATTAGACAGTCTGGTTGTGTACACCGCCCTGTACAGACAAGCTTACTTTCAATATAGACTGAGGAATAGTGATTCTCCAGGACCAAGCAGGAAGTCAGTCCTCACTTATGGGTGACGTCAGCGCCGACGGAGCCCTTGCGGAGCAATTTCCCCAGCTTTCGAAGAAAGCCTTTGGGAATTGCAGCGCGCATGCGTGGTCCCCTTCCCGCCCAAGGGTGCCATCTTGCTCAGTCTTCCTTTTTCCGTGGAGCCCTACAGACGTAGTTTGTGATCACCGCTGAAAAAGTTGATTTTTTTCGTTCTGTTTTTCTCGGTTCGAGGCCGTGTCCTTTTCCCGCCCGGCCTCGATACTCCAGTGTCGAGTCCGTTCACTATTTTTCGGTTTTTGTCCTTCGTGACTGGCGTTCCTGCCACTTTTTTCTTTTTCTCTGGCAGCACGGTCTTTTGACCTCGCAGGGGCCCTTTTTCCCCGATGGCTGCCAGCGGGTTTAAAAAGTGTGATCGGTGTACGAGGCTTATGTCTCTTACCGACACACACGACTGCTGCCTCGGACCCAATCATGACCCGATGATTTGTGGTCCGTGTACCAAAATGTCCTCGAAGGCGTTGAGTCGGCAGTCTCAAAAGGAGCGAATCTTCTCTGACTCCGCGTCAGAGGCTTCGACATCTCGTGACTTCGGCCCCAAGCGTCTTCGGAGCTCCTCTGAGCGGGGGTCTCCCGCCCGGGAACATCGTCGGAAGAAGAAACCCGCGAGGGCGGCGTCGGAGGACGCTCCTGGTCCCTCGAGGGCCAGGTCACATAGCCCCGATAGCCGCCCCGGGTCCTCGGAGTCGGAGAGGCCTTCGAAGCATCCTTGTCTCGAAGTGGAGTCTCCTGGACACGTGAGTACTGTAGTCCTCGTGGACTCGCCTCCGAAGGAGCCGCCTTCGGGGCCCGAGTCGGGGTCTGCTGGGTCTCCTGAGCTTGGACTCAGGTTGACGGCCTTGGAGATCAGTTTCGCTGCCTTCATGGACCAGCAGCGGGCATTGATCGCTGGCCTCGCCGGTGCATCTTCCCCGACCACTGGGACGTCGACGTCCAAGTCAACCCCGGAGGCCGAGGCGATCCTCGAGTCCATGCGGGCTCGAGTCGATACTCGGCCACGGTCTTCCTCGGCCTCCCATTCGGGACCGAGGTCCTCGACGCCAGCGTCGGGGCGGAGGTCCTCGGTGGCCGCCCGCACGGAGCCGCTCGATTCCTCCACGGAGGAGTCGGGCTGGGACACGGAGGACGACGAGTCACCCGGTTCTTTTCAGACTCGGTGCGTCCCCTCCGACTCACCCGAGTCTGAGCCTCGGAGACTGTCTCCCCCCCCCCCACCCCCCCCGGAGGATACCCAGTTCTCGGACTTCGTGAGGGATATGGCCAAGGCTTTGGCCTTCCCCGCAGATCCCGAGGAGGAGCCTCAAGCCGAAGAGCTCGAGGCCCTCCAGTATGACTTTCCCCCGAAGGAGGCCTTTACTGTACCGGTTCCTCCAATGCTGGAAAGACTTCTCTTCCGCATGTGGGAGAGCCCGGCATCGACGCCGGTGTTAAGCAAGCGGGTCGATTCCATGTATCGAGTCCGCAAGAGCCCCGGGTTCCAGAAGGCACAACTACCGCACCATTCCATGGTGGTTGAATCGGCCATGCATCGACTCAAGAGTCAAAAGATGCACTCCTCGGTGCCTCCCGGCAGGGAGGCCCGGAACCTGGATGCCCTCGGTAGGAAGTGCTTCCAGGGCTCTATGCTTGCTTGTCGAGTCCAGACATACCAGCTCTACATGGGCATGTATCTCCGAGACCTGGCAAAGGAAATTGCCGGATTCTCTGCTGGTCTCTCCGAGGAACCTTTGCAGAGGTTCCAGGCCTTGTCCACTGGTATTCGAGAGTGCTCGAAGTTTATTTCTCGAGCAGCCTACGATGGCTTCGAAGCATCGGCTCGAGTAGCCGGGGCCGGCATCGGTGCCCGCTGACAGGCTTGGCTTCAGTCATCCGACCTCGAGCCATGGGTGCAGGACAAGTTGGTCTATGTCCCCTGCAGAGGTGAAAACCTCTTTGGCAGGCCCATGGCTGAAAAGGCTGCACAACTCGAGACCGAGACTCTAACCAGGACTCGCCTGTCCAGAAAGACCTCTGCCCCTTCACAGAAGAGGAAGGGCTCGGGGAAAAAGCCCTTTTACTCGAGGAAGGTGTCCGCCTATAAACAACACCACCCACAATATCAAGCCTCAGCAGCTCCCCATCAGGGTAATGGGTCCCGTAGGCAGAAGGCCCCCAAGCCCACTACACCGGCCCCTGCTCAGCAGGGTGGGGGTTTTTGACTCCGTAAGCATAGCCTCTTCCCCCCCGCTGGCTTCTCTCAGCACAGGAGGCCGGCTGGCCCACTTTGCCCACAGGTGGTCAGCCATAACATCAGATACCTGGGTGCTTCAGGTAGTTCAAGAGGGCTACCTTTTGCATTTTCACCATGTACCTCCCTCCTACTTTCCAGGGGAGCCTCCAAGACCCCCTCTGCACAGGGACTTACTCCTTCAGGAGTTGGCAAGTCTTCTTCAGGAACAGGCTGTGGAACCGGTGCCCCACCACCTGAGAGGTCACGGCTTTTATTCCAGGTACTTTCTGATACCAAAAAGAACAGGAGGCCTCAGACCCATCCTAGACTTGCGCAACCTCAACAAGTTCCTGCAAAGGGAAAAGTTCAAGATGCTTACCCTTGGAATCCTGCTGCCCTACCTCCAGCAGGGAGATTGGCTATGCTCCTTGGATCTGAAGGATGCTTATACTCACATCCTTATCCATCCGGACCACAGACAATATCTACGATTTGTTGTGGCAGGAAATCATTATCAGTACAGGGTACTGCCCTTTGGCCTGTCCTCCGCTCCCAGGGTATTCACCAAATGCCTGGCAGTGGTGGCAGCCTTCCTGAGGCTTCAAGGCCGCTTTGTCTTTCCCTACCTGGACGACTGGCTCATCCGGGCACAGTCTTCCCTGGAGGTCACTCAGGCCCCTCATCGCACTGTGACTCTGCTTCAGCACTTGGGGTTTGTCATAAACTTCGCAAAGTCCACTTTGCTCCCCTCTCAGGATCTCGAATTCATAGGAGCACGGTTGGACACTCTGCAAGCTCGTGCCTTCTTGCCTCTGGAACAGGCCAACAGGCTCAGAGCTCTGGCCAGCAGGTTTCACAGCACTTCCCTGGTCTCGGCCAGGCAATTCCTGCAGCTGCTCGGCCATATGGCTTCCACGGTCCATGTCACTCCGAATGCCCGTCTACATATGAGGCCTGCTCAGTGGAGCCTTCGCACTCAATGGCATCAAGCCACCGGGAGCCTTGCGGACTTAGTACAGATCTCCGACCGCCTGGTCTCCTCTCTGCAATGGTGGCTTCATCTGCCCAATCTGGTACTCGGCATGAATTTTCAGTCTCCTCCGCCTTCCCAAGTGCTGACGTCAGATGCCTCTCTCCTGGGATGGGGAGCACATTGCCAGGGGACATGTACTCAAGGCCTTTGGACCCCTTGGGAGGCTGCTCAACAGATAAACTTCCTGGAGCTCAGGGCGATCTGCCTAGCTCTACGGACCTTCTCTCACCTCACCTCTCATCAGTCTGTACTAGTCCAGACGGACAGTCAGGTTGCCATGTTCTATGTCAACAAACAGGGGGGTACCGGCTCCCTCCTTCTATGTCAGGAGGCTCAGAGACTGTGCTCTTGGGCAGTCGACCATGGCATCCTCCTCAAGGCGGTTTACCTGCCAGGACAGGAAAATTACTTGGCCGACAAACTGAGCAGGATTCTGCAGCCACACGAGTGGAGGTTAGACCCGTTGGTGGTTCAGCGAATCTTCCTCCAATGGGGCCTCCCCACCATGGATCTTTTTGCCAGTCCTCTGAACCGGCAACTTCCCAGGTTCTGCTCCAGGCACCCGCACCCGCTCAGAGTAGCGGCGGATGCTTTCCTCATCCCGTGGTCCACGGGCCTACTGTATGCCTTCCCTCCCACGCCACTCGTGTCCCGGACGCTTTTCAAAGTTCTCCGGGACAGGGCCTCGGTAATCCTGGTAGCGCCAAGGTGGCCGAGACAGCCCTGGTTCCCGCTCCTGCTGCAACTGGCAGTGGACACTCCTCTTCCTCTGGGGTTTCAGCCCGATCTCCTGACTCAGGATCAAGGCACTCTCCTGCACCCCAACCTCCGAGCCCTTCACCTGATGGCCTGGCTGCTGAAAGGGTAGTCCTAGCTCCGCTACTCCTACCTCCGGAGGTGGAAGATGTCGTCCTAGTGTCTAGGCGACCATCCACCCGGACGTCTTACGCCCTTAAATGGCATCGCTTCTCTGTGTGGTGTTCTCAGCAGTCTGAGAACCCCTTCTCCTGCTTGGTATCGGTGGTACTGCAATACTTGCTTCACCTTTCCAATCTCGGCCTCAAGTCCAATTCTGTAAGGGTCCACCTCAGTGCTCTCTCTGCACATCACTCGCCGGTGGACGGCAGACCTCTTTCCGCACACCCCTTGGTGGCGCGTTTTCTCAGAGGCCTCCTTCTGCTTAAGCCTCCCTTACGCCCACCAGCCCCTGACTGGGATCTCAATGTGGTCTTGCAGCGGATTACCTGTCCGCCTTTTGAACCTATGGCTACCTGCCCTCTTCGTTTCCTATCCTGGAAAACTCTCTTCTTGTTAGCCCTTACCTCCGCTAGGCGCGTTAGTGAACTTCAAGCCCCAGTGTCTGAGCCTCCTTACACTAGGTTCTACCCGAATAGGGTGGTCTTAAGGACTCACCCTAAGTTTCTTCCAAAAGTGTTTTCCCCTTTTTATCTCAACCAAGAGGTGGTTCTTCCAACCTTCTTTCCCAGGCCGCATACCAGCCGGGCTGAGACGGTTCTGCATACCCTGGACTGTAGGAGGGCCTTATCCTTCTACCTTGACCGTACGCGGGAGCATAGAAAGGCTGTCCAGCTTTTCGTTTCTTTTGGCCCCAATAGGTTGGGGGTCCCTGTCTCCAAGCGTACTTTGTCCATCTGGGTAGCTGACTGTATCGCCTGGGCTTATGGGGCAGCCGGCCTCTCCTTAGAGGGTCGAGTCATGGCTCACCGTGTCAGGGCAAAGGCTGCGTCAGTGGCTCATCTCCGCTCTGTTCCATTGGCAGACATCTGCCTGGCCGCTACTTGGTCTTCAAGCCAGACTTTTGTGGCTCATTACTGCCTGGAGAGGGAGTCCTGCAGGGACAGTGCTTTCGGACAGGCAGTCCTCCACAATCTCTTTGAGGTTTAGGAAACTCCTACCCTCTGGCCCTGGTGTTGGGCTACCGGCCGGGAGCGTATTCAGAGAAGATTCCTCCTTCTGTACTGCTGAGCTAGAGGGAGCTCATTTTTTTCGGCTTGAGGTCTCCGGTAGCCTTAAGCTTGGGAGTCCCATAAGTGAGGACTGACTTCCTGCTTGGTCCTGGAGAAAGAGTAGTTACTCACCTGTAACAGGTGTTCTCCAGGAGCAGCAGGAATCAGTCCTCACAACCCTCCCTCCTCCCCTCGGAGTTGCAGTCATTCTTATCCATTGTTTTTGCTAACTTTTTTGCTGTCTTTTCGCTATGTCATCAGACTGAGCAAGATGGCACCCTTGGGCGGGAAGGGGACCGCGCATGCGCGCTGCAATTCCCAAAGTCTTTCTTCGAAAGCTGGGGAAATTGCTCCGCGAGGGTTCTGTCGGCACCGACATCACCCATAAGTGAGGACTGATTCCTGCTGCTCCTGGAGAACACCTGTTACAGGTGAGTAACTACTCTTTATTATGCATAAGTCCTTAATGCCCTCAAACTCTAGAATGCCCTCCTTACTCACTATCTGCGCAGAATATGTACCCCTTGTCCCTGTCCCCTCTCAAAACAGGCCTTCAATGTTATGCCCTGCGTATAACTTTTATCTTGTACTAATATTTTTCTGTTTTGTTTCCACACCAGCAAACTATGCGCTATGAAGGGATTTTGGCATGTATTTTCTGAAATATTACTCCCCCTCCACACTAGTTGTACCAGGCTCTCTCCCCTTTATTAAATCTTCTTCCATTTGGACCCATTGTTTCTGAGTTCCTCGGTGCCACTCATATATTGTTTTCAATTGCGCTGCCTCATAGTATTTCCTAAAATTAGGCACCCCTAATCCTCCCTCTCCTTTAGCTCTTTGCATTACGACCCTAGCTACTCTCGCCCGTCTATTTTGTCAGATGAACCGATTAACGATTCGTTGTAACTGTTTTAGCTTGCTAGGTGGGACCTTTATTGGTAGCGTCTGGAACAGAAATAGAAATTGTGGAAAGAGCATCATCTTTATGCAATCCGTCCAAACCATGAGAGATATCCCCGCCCCCACCCATCCAGCAAGCTCTCTACCTGCTGAAATGGCTTTTGATAATTCAGCTTATATAATGCTTCTATCCTATTACTTATGCAAATTCCAAGATATCTAATACTTTCTTTCGCCCACTTAAATGAGTATGTCTCTTGTAGTATTCCCTGTGTGTCCCCGTGTACTGTTAAATTTATAATTTCTGACTTGGTCCAATTAATAGAAGAATTTGGCAAACTATCAGGTTTTACTAATTCCCACATTAAAATTGGGATAGAAAAGCGAGGCTTAACCACACTCAAGATTATATCATCGGCAAATAATGATGTTTTGTATTCTCCCCGCCCTATTTTTATTCCCTGTATATTAGCCCTCTCCCGCACCCTCTCCGCAAACGGTTCCAGGGAGATAGCGAAAAGCAGCGGCAACAGTGGGCAACCCTGTCTCGTTCCTCTCCCCTGCCCAAAGAACTCAGAATATCCACCATTTACCCTAACACATGCTTTCGGGTTATGGTATAGCGCTTTTACCCAGTTTATGAATTCTGCACCCAAACCCATTCGCTCCATTACCTGGAAGAGAAATGGCCAAGACACCTGGTCATCTAGAGACAACAATAAGGCCTCTTCCCTCTGATGTTCCCTTGACCAAATCATATTCAAGATCTTCCTGATATTGTCAGCTACTTGTCTATCGGGAATAAATCCCGCTTGATCAGCGTGTATCAACTTCCCTATCAACTTATTTAGACGCGTAGCTAATATTTTAGCTAGTAATTTGGTGTCGAGGTTGAGCAGTGAGATAGGGCGATAAGATGAACACTCTTGTGAGTCCTTTCCCTCCTTATGTATTATGGTTATTCCCGCCCACCCCATAGTTTCCGCTAATCCCCCTCCCTCCCTCCCTCGGCAAATTGAAGAGCCGCAAAAGCGGTGCTGTTAATATCTCTCCAAAGCGCCTATAAAATCGCGCTGTAAGCCTGTCTAACCCTGGAGCCTTTTCTACCTTTAATTGTTTGATTGCTCTCTGCACTTCTGCTCTTATTGCCTTGTTTAATTCTTGTTGCTCCCCCTCATCCAGTTTTGACAACTTCAATGAATTAAGATAACTCTGTATTCTCTCCCTCTGTGGAGAGTCCCTTGCTTTATACAACCCCTGATAATATCCCCTAAATGCTTCCCTAATCTCTCTATCCTTGTATACCAGCCCCCTGCCTGAGTTCCGAATTTTCAGTATGTGGGAGCACAATTTCCTATGCTTCAATTTCTGCGCAATGTACAGTATCTCCCCACCTTATTTCCTCCCTCAAAGAAGTCCTGTCTCAAAGCTGCATTTGGTACCTTATTTTGGCAGCCTGCATTTCATTTAACTGCTCTCACTGCTAGCACCTGACCTCTATAGGCCCCTAACTGATCTTGTGCATCTAAATCTTCCAGCTCCAACAATTTTGCTCTCAATTCCGTCACTCTCCCCTCCCTTTCCTTCGTTTTTCGCGCCCCCCCCCCATTTAATTAGTACCCCTCTCACCACTGCCTTATACCTGTCCCATACGCCTCCTCATGCTATCTCCCCATTATCATTCCATTTAAAGTATTCCCTGGTTTCCCTCTCTATTTCCTCTCGTACCTTCCCATCCTCCAAAAAGGATTCGTTAAGTCTCCAGAACTGTGTACCTTTTCCCTCCTCTTCTAGTGCTAATTGAACCTGTACAGGTGCATGGTCGGACCATGTAATCGAATCCATATCCGCCCCCTTAATCCTTCCCCTCATCTCTCTTGAAACCCAAACAGCATCTATTCTAGAGTATGATCCATGTACTGGTGAAAAGTAAGAAAATTGCCGCTTCCCTGGATGATGGAATCTCCAAGCATCAATCAAACAATGTTGCGTGACAAAACTACGATACCTCCTCCTATCCGCCCTCTTACCCTCTCTTTTTCCAGTGGCATCTCTTGCGGGGTTCCATGTTAAATTGAAATCCCCTCCACAGATTAATTTTCCCTCCCACAATTTCCCCACCTCCTCATTCAGTTTTGTCCAGAATTCACTTTGTACTCCTGTTGGTGCATATACATTTACTATACAATACCATTCATTTCCCATTTTTATCCGCAGTAACACATACCTCTCCTTTTTATCCCTTACCACATTATGCAATAACATCTTCAACTTTGTATCAATCAAAATAGCCACCCCTCCTTTTTTATTTTCCACAGTATTAGAAGCATGTACACAAACTCCATATCCCAGGTGCTCTGTCACTCTTGTCAAATGCGTTTCTTGTATAAGCACTACTGCTGCCTTTTGGCGTTTTATTTCTTTATACAATTTTGTCGTTTAAATGATGAATTAAGCCCTTTTACATTTAGTGATACTATTAACTCACCTGTAGAGTTTGCACCCCCTCTTCTCCCTTAGCTCTTGACCTCCCTCGTCCCCCTCCTTGGAGACACGACTTCCATATCTTGTGACTATCAATCAAACCTCAGCCTGCCCTACCTTCCTATCTCACCTCCCCCCTCTTACACTATCCCCCTTCTCCCGTACCTCAGCTCCCCCTCCCTTGACTGAACTGCACTCCCAGCTTCCCTCCCATTGTATAAATTACCAATTAAAACGTTACCATTATCCTAGCCCCTATACCCCCCTCTCCTTGCCCCTCCCCTTCTCCTCCCATCCACTTCCCCTGCCCTACCCACAACATCACTTATAATCAGCATTACACTGTCCTACATAACAGTCCATGTGATGATTCATCTGGTGCCTGGCATCCCAGGGTCTTCCCCTTCAGCCGATATCCTTCGCCTTCTCTTGTGCACCGTGGCTGCTTTTGGTCAGTCTCACTACTTTCTGACTCTTAGTTGGTGCTCTATGCCATCTCTGATTAGTTGCCTTACTCCCAGATGCTGTGGCTGTCTTGGTTCTTGCTTGGTTCTCATTGCCACTCGGTAGGTTAGATAGTCCCATGTCACCGAGCACCCCCCAGGCTTCATCGCATGTCTTGACCTTCCGTGAAGTACCATTTGCGGTGATTAAAAGGCCAAATGGGTACAACCATCTGTATCACGCCTCCTCCCTCCGCAAATAAGCCGTAAGTTCCTTCATCTCTCTCTGGCACTGCAACGTGCCTGAGGAGAGATCCTGAAACAGTTCCACCTCGTGCCCTTCCCATTTGAACTGTCTCGGCTTCCTTGCCGCTTTCAGTAGATTTTCTTGAGTTTTAAAGGATCTCAGACAAACCATGATATCCCTTGGTCGATTGTCTCTTATTGGCCCTAGTCCTCTGTGTGCCTGCTCAATTTGTAAGTGTTCACCTTCCCCATTCTCTTCGAAAGCTGCCATCTGTAACAGTTCTTTGAACACTTTTGTAGTCACCTCTTCACAATTTTTGTACTTGGGGTCCTCTGGCACCCCTCTCACTCTTATATTATTCCTCCTGGACCGGTCTTCCAGATCCTCCGTCTTCTCTTTTTTTTCCTCCCATCCCTTTTGAAGATCTTCCATGGCTTCTCTGTGTTCCAGCTGAGTTTGTTTCCTCTGCCCAGGTTTGCTATGTCTTGTCTGAGAGATTGTAATGTCTCTTTTAAATTGTTTTTGACTCTGCTAATTTCCACTTCCATTTCTTCTTTCATTTCATTCGGCCACATCTTGATCATATCTGCTACTCCTGGGCCACCAAGAGCTCTCCAACCCCTGCACGGGTGCGCTCTTCTGCTCCGCCAGCACTTTACCCTCCTTCTCCCCTTCCTTACCTCCTCTGAGTGGCATAGAGGGATCTGAACTCCACCAGTTTCTTCTTTGTGGTTAGACCTCCTTTAGGCCTGTCCATCTTGCTCTGGTTCACCTCCCGTGTTCCCTTCAGGTTGTCTGGAGTTTATAATCTCCCCACACCCAGGCCGCTGCTTCCTGCTCCCTTTCCTGCATTATGATGGGCTTTTCTCCATTTATTGTCTCGCCGTTGGAGTGCCTGATTTGTTGCCTTGAATATGGCTGGGCCCTGTATTGCTTTGTGGGCTGTTAGCGATACAAATACTTTTAATGCTGTAAAGTCTCCTCTTGCGTCTGATCTTTTGGGGTTGCTTCTTTTTTATTTCTCCTCTCCCTCCGATCTGACTGTGCTCCACTCTTCTGCTGCTTTATTTCTGCGGCTGTGGTGCCTAACCCACACTCCTCGCTGTTATTGAACCGTCTCTTCCCTGCACGGCTTACTCACTTGTGCCCTCGCGCAGGTATACTCTCTGCCCGCCCAATTCACTGCCTCCACTCCTCGCTCTGCCTCTTCTGCCCCGTATCTTATCTCGCTCGAAGGCTTTGGGCATGCTGCTGCTGCGCTCTCCAATCTTCCTCCCGAGCGCTTTATTTCCTGAGCTTCTTGGCCCTCTGCACCGCTCTACCACGCGGCTCCCCACACCGGCACAGCTCGCCACCTGTTGGCTTGATTTAAAAGCTGCTTTCAGTTGGCTCTCCTTTCCTTTTAATGCTGGTATGCTCCGTGGCCAGTGCCCCAGCCTTATATCTCTGCCTCACCAATTTTTGGGGGGTTTTAACACCTTTTATCCAGGCTTTAACGGCGAAGCCCAACTACTTCGCCGCCATGAGGTCCGCTGACGTCACCGGAAGTCACGAGGCCTTTTCTTAACAAGGCCACCAATCAGACTGCCTCCAGTAGCCTGGGATCTCAATGTTGTCCTGGCTCAACTGTTCAAACTTCCCTTTGAGCCTCTCGCCTCAACTTCACTGAATTCCTCACTTAAAAGGTTTTCTTCTTGGTTGCTCTCACATCAGCTTGTCTTGTCAGTGAGTTGCAAGCTCTAGTGGATTATGCTCTTTACACTCTCTTCCACCATGATAGGGTGGTCCTCCAAACCCATCCCAAGTGCCTTCCACCTTAACCAGTCGGTTTCCTTTCTGACCTTTTTTCCAAGACCTCATTCTTCTCGAGCGGATGCTACACTACGTACCCTAGATTGCAAGAGAACTTTAGCCTGTTATTTAGAAAGAACTAAGGCTCATCGACTGCTCTCAACTTTTTATGGTGTTTGACCCTAGTCACTTGGGCCTACCAGTCACAAAGCATAGTCTTTCTAACTGGATTGCTAACTGCATTTTCTTTGCTTATGCATAGGCTGGACTTTCCCTAGAGGGTCATGTCACAGCTCATAATGTCAGAGTTGTGACCACCACGGTGGCCAACCTACACTCTGTCTCCATCTCGGAGATTTGCCGAGCTGCCACATGGTCTTCTGTTCATATTTTTGTTGTCCATTACTGTCTCGACAGGGATTCCATTAGGGACGGTATCTTTGGCCAAACTGTTCTGCGTCACCTTTTTGGGGATTTAAATACACCTCCTTCCCAACGGCCCTCTGTTGGAGGTAGCCAGCAGGTACAGAGAATGTGTGCAAAGGGGCTGGGTCTGACAGATCCCTATTCTACTCTGGTTGCGGTTCAGGGTTTTCTTCCCCGTCTGTCACACCTTCATCCTCTGTCCTTCACAGGAGCTGGTGAGTCCTATATGTGCAGACTGCATTCCTGCTTGTTCCTGGAGATAGCGTAGTTACTTACCTGTAACAGGTGATCTCTGGGAATAGCAGGAATCTATCTTCACAACCAGCCCTTCTCTCCTGGAAGTTGTAGAATGAGATTTTTGTTTTTATGGCTTTTCTCTAAGCTTTATACCTAACTGAGGAGAATTGCTAAGAAGGAAGGCAGGCAGGCATGTGTGCGTGGAGGGATGCTCCCAAAAGCATTCCTGTTGGATGTTGGGGAGTATTCCCGTGCGGGGCTCAGTCGATGCCTATGTCACCCATATGTGAAAAAGGATTCCTGCTGTTCCCGGAGATCACCTGTTACAGATGAGTAACTATGCTGTATGGCTGATTCTGCAGCTGCAGACCATCTCACAATGATAGTGATCTATACAGCAACCTGCCAGTCCACAGGGGCCAGCAGGAGTATAGCTGTCAATCCTGGGGCTCCTGCTTTATCAGTATATCACTTACTGTCTAGAAAGGAAGAGGGGATGGAGGAGTCTTTGCGACCCTATGTGGGGGGGGCAGGCTGAGCTAAGTAAGCAGAAAAGTAGGTACTCTACAGCAGATGCAGACACAACCATATCAGGCCACAGCCACCATTCCTCTGATATCAGTGGATGACAAAGCTTCATTATATGACCCATTACGAGTTTTCCCTTTTATAATTAACAACTTGCTTTTGTATGCTGTCAAGATGCTGTTGACTTCTAGCAATCCCAATTTTTTTATTTGGCAAAGTATGACTGGTGGTAGATTGTCGGGCCTTGCTTCTGCTCATTAAGTCTATTGCACCTGGTATTACAAGGTGGTCTCCCATCCAAGTAGTAACATAGAAACATGACATCAGAAAAAGACCATATGCCCTTCCATATCAACTGCTATAGTCCCTTCCCCTCCTCTCCCCCCCCCCCTTTTAGAGATCTGTGTTTGTCTCATGCTTTCTTGAATTCAGATACTGTCCTAGTATCTACTACCTCCATTGGGAGATTATTCCATGCATCTACCACTCTTTCCATAAAGAAATACTTCCACATATTACTCCTGAATCTATCCCCTTTTGCCCTCATCCTTTTTGTCTGCTCATTGCAGAGCTTGCTTTCAATTGAAAGAGGCGCTCCTCCTGTGCATTTATGCCACAGAGTTATTTAAACGTCTCTATCGTATCTCGTCTATCCCGCCTTTCCTCTGAAGTATACATATTGAGATCTTTAAGTCTATTCTTGGTTTGTTTGTTGTGGTGTTTTGTTTTTTTATTACAAAGACTACTGACCATTTTGGTAGCCACCCTCTGCACAGACTCCATCCTGTTTATATCCATTTGAAGGTGTGGTCTCCAGAATTGCACACAATACTTCAAATGAAGTCTCACCAAAGACTTTTATACAGAGGCACTATCATCTCCTTCTAGGTTGCCAAGTTAGACCAGTCCAAACAAGTGGGTTGTGTCTCCTTGCCAGCAGATATTGAGACAGAGAAAGCAAAAAGCTAACCAAGCTGTGACATCATCCCTGGCATAAGTGCCAGGCACAGCTAGGGATCCTCTCAATACTTCTCTCATCAGATACTGGATGTCTTTTCTCACCTCTGGTATGATCATCAGCCTTCTTCAGCTTTCTTGGTGAGAGCTGGGCCACTCTGACCGTGGAGGGGGTGATTTTCAGCTACCCTACCAGTGGTCCTATTGGGAGAGCTCTTGGCTAGGAGAGACAGTGCAGCGCTGTGGGAGGGCCTGGGGTGAGAGACCCTAGGGCAGCGATGGCGAACCTATGGCACGCGTGCCAGCTGGCACGCGTGAAGGTCCGCAAAAAAAGAAAAAGCGGGCTCTGGCTGCTGCCGCGGACGCGGCAGCATGCAGTGTCCCGCGGGGCCCCCTCCGCCCGCTAAGCCCCTCTGCAAGGGCTTTCAGATTCGCGAGGGAGACAGCGTCTCCCTCGCGTCTCTGTTAAGCCCGCAGGGGTTAATGGGAAATTTCCCATCAGCCCCTTTAGACGCGAGGGACTGATGGGAAATTTCCCATTAGCCCCTGCGGGCTTAACAGAGACGCGAGGGAGACGCTGTCTCCCTCGCGAATCTGAAAGCCCTTGCAGAGGGGCTTAGCGGGCGGAGGGGGCCCCGCGGGACACTGCATGCTGCCGCGGCAGCAGCCAGAGCCCGCTTTTTCTGTTTTTAAATTTGCCGGGGGGGGGGGGTTTGGACTGCTAATGGGCTGGGGGGGGGGTTTGGACTGCTAATGGGCTGGGGGGGGTTAGGACTGCTAATGGGCTAGGAGGGGGGGGGGGGTTAGGACTGCTAATGGGCTAGGGGGGTTAGGCCTGCTAATGGGCGGTGGGCTGAGGGGGGCTGTCTGAAAATGGGGTGAGGGGGGGGTAGGACTGGTAATGGGCTAGGGGGGGGTTAGGACTGCTAATGGGCTGGGGGGGTTAGGACTGCTAATGGGCTAGGAGGGGGGGGGGTTAGGACTGCTAATGGGCTAGGGGGGGTTAGGACTGCTAATGGGCTGTGGGCTGATGGGGGCTGTCTGGAAATGGGGTGATGGGGGGTTAGGACTGGTAATGGGCTATGGGGGGGGTTAGGACTGCTAATGGGCTAGAGAGGGGGGGGGGTTAGGACTGCTAATGGGCTACGGGGGGGTATGACTGCTAATGGGCTGGGGGGGTTAGGACTGCTAATGGGCTAGGAGGGGGGGGGTTAGGACTGCTAATGGGCTAGGAGGGGGGGTTAGGACTGCTAATGGGCTAGGGGGGGGTTAGGACGGCTAATGGGCTAGGGGGGGTTAGGACTGCTAATGGGCTAGGAGGGGGGGTTAGGACTGCTAATGGGCTAGGGGGGTTAGGACTGCTAATGGGCTGTGGGCTGATGGGGGCTGTCTGGAAATGGGGTGATGGGGGTTAGGACTGCTAATAGGCTATGGGGGGGGGGGTTAGGACTGCTAATGGGCTAGAGAGGGGGGGTTAGGACTGCTAATGGGCTAGGGGGGGGTTAAGACTGCTAATGGGCTGATGGGGAGGGGTGAGGACTTGAGGCGGGCTGTGGGGCGGGGTTAGGACTGGACATGGGCTGCTGGGGGGTTAACACTGGAGGTGGTCTGATGGGGTTAGGACTGGTAATGGGCTATGGGGGGTTTAGGACTGATAATGGGCTATGGGGGGGGCTGGGACAAGAAATGGGCTGATGGGGAGGGGTTAGGACTTGAGGTGGGCTGATGGGGTTAGGACTGGTAATGGACTGTGGGCTGATGGGGGGGTTAGGACTGGCAATGGGCTATGGGGGGCTGACTGGAAGTGGGGGGTTAGGACTGGTAATGGGTTATAGGGGGGGGCTTAAACTGAAAATGGGGTGATGGGGGGTTAGGACTGGAAGTGGGTTGATGAGGGGGGGATAGGACTGGTATTGGGTTGGGGGGCTGCTAGGACTGGAAATGGGCTGATGCAGGGACTAGAAGGGAATGGATGCTGGGTGAGGCTGGAACTAGAAGGGAGCTGGTGTTGGGGGAGGATTAGAATGGGATGGGGCTGGGAGAGTAAAATGGAGAGGGGAAAAATATTTTGTGTGGGAGGGATAAAAAATCTACAATTGGCCGGGTATTGGGAGAGTAAGTGGGGATTGAGGATGGAGGGGTAAATTTTGAGTAGATGAAATAGGAATGAGGAAAGAGCCAAAGGAGAAAGATTAGTATGTTAAAGCAGATGTAGAGAGAGAATGGAAAAAAAAAACAAGAAGACAGAAGAAAGGACAAATGGACAGCAGATGGAGAGTTAGCAGAAGACACGAAGAAACCAGAAGAAAGTGGCTGGAACAATTGCAACTGAAAAAAAATGCACAAAAGGTAGAAAAATATCTCTTTATTTTGAATTTATTAACTGGAATATGTCAGCTCTGGGAAATGTGCATCATTAATTTTTGCGCTTTGTTTAGTACAAGAGGAAATTAATATATAGTTTTATTTCTACAGTGTTGTTGTATATTCCAAGTTTGGCTTTTGGGGTTCCCAGTTTAATTATTGTCTTCCTGTTTCTAAATTGTGATTCCTTGTTTGGTGATGGTCTGTTCTGCATGTGTAACTGAGCTGAGGTATTCTGTTTATATAATTCCTATTTGACATTGCCACTTGTTCTTTCCCCAGTAGGTCATGTATTGTTGTTCTCTGAGATGTATTGGTTTAATATTTGCAGTGTTGCCTTTTGATAGGTAGAGTATGGTGCTTTGTGAGTCCTGGTAGTGCTGTTAGGATACGGCGGGTTTGCTATGGGTTCTAAATGGGCAGCGTTTGTAGTAGTTCCTAATGTGCCTGGCGGTTGGTACTGGATTATAGTAATGTAGAAACCTTTTAGTCTTTCTTTATCCATATACTCATTAAGAGGCATGTTTACTAAAAGTTAGTGTATGGTAACATTATGCAAATATTTATGCAAATGAAGCACCTTATGCAAATGGGGCTTTAATTGACGTGCTGGCACTTTGAGGAAATTCTTTGGTTTTGTGCGGCAGTTTGGGCACTCGGGCTCAAAAAGGTTAGCCATCACTGCCCTAGGGCATTCCCTTTCATTTATTTTCTCCCTTTACCTTTCTTTGATTTCCACAAAAAAAAAATTAAAGAAAGTTTCCTCCACCTCCTGCGCCGCTGTGTGGTGCGCGTCCTCTCTAACAATGCAACAGCCTGGCCTACATCAATCAAGATGGGACCAAGTGCCGCGGGATCAGCTGGGAGATGTCCCTGCCCTTCCTGTGGGCCGAGCTGCACCTGCAGGCATTGTCCGCCTAGCATATTGCAGTGGAGGACAACTTGGAAGCAGATTACCTCAGCTCTCACCTCCTCAATCCTGACAAATGGGAGCTTGCCCTATAGGCCTTCAATTGCATTGTCCACCACTAGGGGACTCCAGGCATGGACCTCATGGTGACCAGACGCCTGCTGCTTTCAGTCGCTGCAGGGAGGCGAGATCCCAGGGTTTGGACGCTGTTGTTCAGCCTGGCCCACCAACCGCCTGCTCTGTATTCCCACCATGGGCTATGATTCCCCACCTCCTGTGGCGAGTTGAGTGGCATCTGCACCTTCTCATCATGGTGGTGCCAGATTGGCCGCAGTGTCCCTGGTATGCAGACCTGATGCATCTATTAGCTCGGAGCCCAACGGGGGATCCTCTGGCAGGGGCCCATCTTCATGGAGGATCCAGTACCCTTTTCACTTATTGCATGGCCCTTGAAAGGAGGCGCCTGCAGCGTAGAGGCTACTCTGCCCCCATGATCTCCACATTGCTTAAAACCTGTCAGAGTTCTACATCCTTGGCGTATGTCTATCTCTGTTTACCTCATGGTGCAGGCAGTGGCATCTTTCCCCATGGCGAGCCCTGCTGCCTTCCATTCTCGTGTTCCTGCAGGAAGGTTTCGACAAGGGACTCGTGTGGAATTCTTTGAGTACAGATTGCGGTGCTGTCGGCCTTATGTGGGCCCATCGCTCATCATTCTTTGGCCTTTCATAGAGACGTCCAGCATTTCCTGCGAGGGGCATGAGCCTTACGGCCGCCAGACTACCCCGTGGTGCCCTCTTGGGACCTTGACCTTGTCCTCCACGCCCTCATGCGTGCACCCTTTGAGCCTCTCAAGCAGACCACGCTCAAGGACATTTCTGTTAAGACAGTGTTTCTAGTAGCTGTGACCTCTGTGGATCTCGGAACTGCAGGCCTTGTCTTACTGTGACACATATCTTACATTTTCACCCACAAGGGTCACCCCTCTGGACGGTACTGTTCTTGCCGAAGGTCCTCTCCACATTCCACGTGAATCAGGTCCTTTCCTTACCTGCATTTGCCTGTGAACAGTGTACAGGGGCAGACTGGGGCCTTCACTATGTGGATCTCAAGCATGCCTTAATGCGCTGTCTGGAGGTGACCAACCCCTTCCAACTGTCAGATCAGCTCCAGTCTGCGAAAGGGGCAAGTGGCCTTAAAAGCCACTTTGGGCCAGCGGATTTGGGAGACAGTTGTCTCAACGTATCTTTTGCTGGGTCACCCTGTTCCTCAAGGCCTATTCTTCACTTGCACAAGCGACTTCGTGGGCAGAGTCTGCCTTTGCCACTCCTGTGGACATCTGTCGGGCATTCTGGGCAACCTTCACACGTCACTATCTGCTCGACGTCCAGGTGCATGCGGATGCCTGATTTGGCTCCAGAGTTCTATCCATTGCACTATCATCCCACCCAATGGGGGAGTAGCTTTGGCACATGTCACTTGTTTGGACTGGTCTAGCTGGACGACCTGGAAGGTGAAATTTTCCTTATCGTTAATTTCCTTTCCTGGGGTCCTGCTAGACCAGTCCAATTCCCCCTCGTTGCACTATGGTGCAGGTGCACATGGATCCTACAGTCTGTGTATATAGTACTTTCAGAATAATTGAGTCTGATGCTGTACATAATTCTCGTTTTAGCTCTGTGTACATAGTTCGGGCACACAATTCTGCCTGTGTACAGATTTCTGGCATGTACTTGCCATACATTCTGTACTCCTTGTTGGGGTCTCTTAGTTTGGTCTACCTTACTCTGCTTGTTACAAATAGTATTGAGGGGACCCCTAGCTGTGCCTGGCACTTATACCGGGGATGATGTCACAGCTTGGTTAGCTTTTTGCTTTCTCTCGGTATCTGCTGTCAGGGGGACACAACCCACTTGCTTACACTGCTCTAACAAGACTCCAGGAAACGAAATTAATGGTAAGGAAAATTTCACCTTTTTCTGCTGGCCATTCCTCTACTATGCACCCAAGCATCCTTCTGGTTTTTGCCATCGCCTTTTCTACCTGTTTAGTCACATAAGATCATCAAACAATCACGCCCGGGTTCTGCTCTTTTCATGAACAGATGTACTTCACTCCTTATACTGTACCACTCCCTTGGATTTTTGCAGCCCAGATACATGACCCTGCATTTTTTTAGCATTAAATCTCAGCTGCCAAATTCTCAACCATTCTTCAAGCTTAGCTAGATCCCTCTTCATGTTATCTACTCCTTCCTGGGTGCCTGCTCTATTGCAGATTTTGGTATCATCCGCAAAGAGGCAAGCCTTACCCGACAGCCCTTCTGCAACATTGCTAACAAAAATGTTAAAAAGAATCTGACTAAGAACCGATCCCTGCGGCATACCACTGGTAACTTCCTTCTCAGAGTGAGCTTCATTTACCTGTACCCACTGAACCAATTTCTAACCCAGTTAGTTACTTCAGGTTCCATCCCTAGAGTGCCAATTTATACGTTGCCTGTGTGGAACGGTGTCAAAGGCTTTACTGAAATCTAAATACACCACATCCAGGGTCTCCCTCTGTCCAACCTCTGGTCACCCAGTCAAAGAAATCAATCAGATTTGTCTGACAAGACCTGCCCCTAGTAAACCCATGCTGCCTCTGATCTTGCAATCCATTGGACTCCAGAAACCTCACTATCCTCTGTATTAGCAGTGTTTCCATTAATTTACTCACTATAGAGTAAATTAATCAGCCTATAGTTCTCAACCTCATCCTTGCTTCCGCTTTTGTGTAAAGGGACCATATGTGCCTTTCTCCAGTCCTCTGGAACTACTCCCAAATCTAAAGAAGCATTGAAAAGGTCAGACAGTAGAGCCACTAGAACTTCCCCAAGTTCCTTCAGTACTCTCAGATGTATCCCATCTGGCCTCATCGCTTTGTCTACTTTTAGTTTAGCTAGTTTCTCACAAACACAATCTTGTGAAAATACTGACCCTGCTTAGCTTCCAAGATCGGACAAGCTTGGGCTCACTCAAGGTAACGTAGAGTGGCTGAAGTAACAGCTTGTAGCAAGGACTTATAACTTTCTGTTTCACTGCATATTGTGCATTATGGAAACTATCATATAGTAGCTATAGATTATATGAGTGAGGAGGCCGTGTTTGTAACTAACCGCTCCCATTGTTAAACTAGATGATGCTGCAGACCCTTTGTCTGTCTGGTTGGACTCTGCCTTGTTCTATTCTTTTGTAAGTTGTCATTTTTTATTAAGACAGATTTCCCACCTTTGACCGCCTTTGCAAGGTCACAAAATACCTCCTTTAGTAATAGCAAGGGTTCTCATTAATATGCAGATTTGCAAAAAATTAGACCAGTCTTGTTTTCCTTATCCCTCCAGACCAGTCCCGCACCTCTGGGTTGTGCACCTCTTCCAGCAGCTTGGAGACTGAGTATGTCATGCTTTTGCTGCCACCAGCATATTTATGCTGCTGGCACTGCCTACCAGCCCCAGTATGCTCAGTCTCCAAGCAGCTGGAGGAGGTAGTGAGCCCCAGGGTGCTGGACTCACTGTAGGAACAACTAAGGAGATAGTTTAGGGGTTTTTTTCTCTTATCCCATTATTATTATTATTTTCTATTGTACAAAAAAACCCCAGTGGTTACAGAACAGCTCTGTTGCTGGTGTAAAGGGAGATCCTTCTTCTCCATCCCCCTCCCCCCCCTCCAAATCCAGCAGGGGTGAAGGAGGAGGCTTTGGAGGCAGTGAGAAATCCGGGCGGAGCAGAAGCGGCTCCCAAACCAGTTACCAGGTGAGGAGTCTGTGCTTTCTGCAGGAGCTGACAGCAGCAATTCCGGCCCTCTCCTTGCCGCCGAAGCTGGGGGAGCACAGCTGAGTGCGGGGCAGGCAGGCCGACACAGCCATCTCTCAGCCGCAGCAGTACGTAAGTATTTTTGCCGGGAAGTCTAGAAGAGCCGGAAGCTGTGCTGCATTAAAGCAGAAAGGACCTCCTGAATTGGGTCTGGCATGCGGCTGCTGGCTGTGTGGTTGAAGGAGGCCTAGCAGCTGTGCAGGAAAATCACAGGTAGCCCCGGTGGCCCTCTGTACCAAGCAGGAGGAGGGGTGCTAGACTTATTGATTTGCAGCAGAATAGCTTGGTTCAAGGGAAATTTAGTTTAATTAGTTTATTTAGTCTTATTGGTTGGATTGTTAGCAAAAAAAAAGAAGGGAGAAGCAAGGCCAAAGGCCTTTCCTTTACTAAGATTTCATACTTTATTTTTCATTTTCACTTTAGTTTACCTTTAAGTTTTATTTGTCTTTCTCCTTCCTTTTGGGTCGGGGGCTTGCTCCCTTCTCAACCTGTGTTTCCCGTTATGCTGGCAAGTAGTCTGCAGACCATGCCCGCATAACCGCAGTGCCTGGTATATGGAGCTCGGAGAGGGGTGCTCTTGGATGTGAGCATCTGCTGCGGTTGCAAGGAGGAGGAGGCCCGGTTCATGGAGCAGGTCTTGCACAAGGGCTCAGAGCAGGAGAGTAGTTCTTCTGGGGACCAGGAGGACATAGCGGAGAGCAGGATCACAGGGACCATGCCCCCGCTGCTAGAGCTGGTGAGTGGGCCCCTGAACTCGCCTGGGTGTTTTTTCTCACAAATTTTGTCCTGCTGATGCATATGGCATTCAGTAAGCGCCAGCAAGGGGCAAACAGCCACTCTTTGTTACAGGAACATGGCGGAAAGATTAGCAGGCTCAAAGGAGAAGGAGCCTGTGGTGAAGCAGGCTAGACCTTTGGAGGACTGGAGGGAGCAGTCACCATTGTCTGAGGTTGGCAACGGTGAGGACCCAGACATAGAGTTAGATGTGGAAGGCAAGGAGTTGGAAGAGGGGGAGATCCTGCAAGAGGAACGGGCACAGATTGTATGGGTGTTCCGCTGGGAAGAGTTGCCAGCACTCATTGTGGAGTCCTTAAAGGCCCTGAATATGCCTGCAGGACTCCCAGTGGAAGAAGAGGTGTTAGAGGACCCGCTACTCCAAGCGGTATGGAAGACGCAGAAGGTTTTTCTGGTGCATAGAGTGGTCAAGCAGATGATACAGGATGAGTGGGATCTGCCAGAAGCCAGCCTCAGGAGTATGGACAATGTTGTGCCTGTACCCGCTTCCGGAGCAGGAGCAAGAAGTGCTCCAGTCTCTGAAGGTGAAGGCAGTACGGCGCTTAAGAATGTTAAAGCAAGCCTTTGATATTAATGCCCTCTTGTTGCAGGCTTCCATTTGTGGGGCCTGGGTGGCTAGGGCCTGCCTACGCTGGTTGCAATGGGTTCTGGAACCGGAGAATGCAACCATGGACCCGGCAGGGGGAGCGGCCAAATTGGAATCGGGAGCTGCATACCTCGCCGATGCCTGATATGATCTCATTAGAAGTCTCTCCAAGAGTATGATCTCTGTGGTCGCAGCACGCCGCTATCTTTGGTTGTGGAATTGGATGGCAGACGGTTCCTCCAAGGCTCAGCTTAGCAAGCTTCCGTCAAGGGGAAGCTCCTGTTCGAAGAGGAGTTGGACATGTTCGTGAAGAACTTGGGGGAGTCCAACGGCAGAAGGCTGCCTGAGGATAAGCAGAAGCGGAGTCTCAACGTGCAGCCAGCGCAGGGTCAGCCGTATGGTCCATTTTTGCTGCTTTTCAAAGGGAATGTTTTCCCTCATGAAGCCAAGGATTTCGAGGAGCCGGTAAGGGGTTCAGTGCCTCTTCCTCCTTGGAGACAAAGAAAACATAATGAAGTGAGGGGGGCCCAGACAGCGGTGCAGCCTGTGGAAGGTTGGCTGTGGGATTTTTACCCTGCCCGAGTCCAGATCACAGCCGACCAGTGGGTTCTGGAGGTCATATGGGCCGGCTACACACTGGAGTTTGCGCATCCAGTAAGCCAGTCTTTCGTTCAGTCCTGCAAGTCGTGAAGCAAGGCTACGGCAGTAGAGAACACCCTGATGAGGCTTCGGCAGTTAGGGGCCATGGTGCCCCTTCTCAAAGACCAGTGCAGCTCCGGTCAGTACTCCATTTATTTCGTGGTACCCAAAAAAAGAGGACTCCTTCAGGCCAATTCTCGACCTCAAGCTTGTGAACAGTTTGTCTGCGTTTTCACATGGAGACGTTGCGGTCTGTCATAGTGGCAGTGAGGAGCGGAGAGTTCTTGATGTCTCTAGATCTCACGTAGATGTATTTACACATTCCCATCCATCCAGACCATCAGCAGTTTCTCCAATTTGTGGTGTCTATGGGGCATTTCCAGTTTTGAGCATTGCCTTTCAGACTAGCAATGGCTCCCCGCACCTTCACCAAGGTCATAATGGTGGTAGCTCGATGACTGGCTAATTCGAGCAAAGTCCAGGGACAAGAGCAAACGAGCAGCATTAAGAGTAGTGGCATTCCTACAAAGTCTTGGTTGGGTGATCAACAAGGCCAAGAGTCATTTGGTTCCGTCCTAGAAGCTTGAGTATCTGGGAGTGTGTTTCAACACCCACATAGGGAAAGTGTTCCTTCCAAGACAGTGGGTCAGGGATTGTGATGGTTGGTACGGTAGTATCTGGCCATGTCTGAGCAGATGGCCTGGCATTATCTGCAGGTATTGCGAACCCTGGCAGCGACGCTCATGCTTGTGCCATTGGCCAAAGTGCACATGTGACCTTGCAGAGGGCGCTGCTCTGCCGGTGGTCCCACCAGAGGCACCCCCTGTCACAGAAGCTCCCATGTCCTCAAGTGACCAAGAGAGCACTCGGGTGGTGACTCATCTCAGAGAATTTGGAAAAGGGAATGCCCCTGGAGACCCCACAGTGGATTCCTCTGACAGATGCCAGTCTAGGGGGCTGGGGAGCCCACTGCGGAGGACACCTTGTTCAGGGACAGTGGAGTCTGCAGGAAGCCTTTTGGTCGATCAACAGACTGGAGATGTGGATGGTGCCTCTGGCACTGCTGAGCTTCCGTCCATGGTTACAGGGGAAGGTGGTCTGCGTCATCTTGGACAATGCAACGACGGTAGCATACATCAACTGCCAGGGGGAGGCATGGGCAGCGTGTCCCTGGAGAAGGAAATAGAAAGCCATCTCCTAGCGTTGTCTGCTGCACACATAGCGGGAGTCAACATGACGGCAGACTACCTCAGTCGGGTGCGCAAGGATCTGGGTGAATGGGTACTCCCAGGAAGTATTTTCGCAGGTGGTGAGCAGATGTGCCACACCAGTCATGGATCTGATGGCGACGTTCGAGATGGCCAGAGTGAGTCAGTTTTTCAGCAGGAGGCTTGGACACCCTGGTTCAGAGGTGGCCCGAGGAAGGAATACTCTGTTTTTTCCTTCATGGGCACTCATAGCCTGGGTCATGCAGCTCACCAGGGATGGGCCATCCTTATTGCCCTGGATTGGCCAAGGTGCCCATGGTACGCTGACCTGGTGCGGCTAATAACGGAGTGGCCGTGGAGGCTGTCGGCATGAGACGACCTGATGACTCAGGGCTGGTGCGCATGCCTCAGGTGGATCAATTCATGCTTACGGCATGGCTCTTGAAAGGGCATGGTTAAAGAGAGGCTACTTGGGGTCTGTGATCACCACTTTGCTGAAGGCCCAAAAAAGGTCCACTTCCCTTTCATACATCCGTGTAAAACGCATATTTGAGTTGTGGTGTGAGGAAAGTCAGTGTCGCCCAGCCTCAGCTACAATGCCGGGCATATTAGCATTTTTGCAGACGGGGTTTGAGAAAGGAAAGGATTGGCCACCAGTTCCTTGAAGGTGCAAATTGTAGCAATTTCCTACTATCCAAGGTAGCGTTCCAAGGGGGGGGTGTTAGGTCACACCCGGATGTGGTGTGGTTCCTGAAGGCAGTGAGTCTCCTTCGCCCTCCGCGATGAACAGTTGTATCACCTTGGGACCTCAACTTGGTGTTGGCGGCTCCTACAAGCGAGCCTTTTAAGCCATTGAGTTGGACTTCGCTGAAGGACTTGACCCTTAAGATCATGTTCCTGGTAACGATTTGCTTGGCACGAAGGATTTCAGAGCTTCGAGCATTATCGTGTCGGGGGGCCATTCCTGTCTCTCTCTAAAGAGAAAGTGGTTCTCCAACCGGTGCCTTCATTTTTGCCCAAGGTAGTGTCAGCCTTTCATTTGAACCAGCCGGTGGCCCTGCCACCTCTAGTGAGCACTGGGGGCGAGACCGAGGATCTGCAGTTGCGACTCTTGGATGTTCGGAGGGTTCTGCTACGTTATTTGAAGAGGAGAGCTTCATTTTGTAGATCCGATCGTCTGTTTGTGCTGTTTGGGGGGGCTGTGCAAAGGAGAGGCAGCGGCCAAGGCATCCATTTCTTGATGGATCAGGGAAGCCATCGCATTGGTGTACATGATGAAGGGAAAAACAGTGCTGGCGGGATTGCAGGCACATTCTACTCGAGTGTGGGTGGCCTCATGGGCGGAGCACAGTTTGGTGCCGCCGACTGAGATCTGTAGAGCAGCCACATGAGCTTCCCTTCATATATTGCTAAACATTATCGTCTGGATATGCAGGCGAAGGGGGATGTCCTTTCTGGGTCAGCTGTGCTTCAGGCTGGTTTTGCGGGTCCCTTCCATCAATAGAACTGCTCTGTTACATCCCTGAGGTGCAGGACTGGACTGGAGGGATGATAAGGAACGTTAAATTAGATTTTACCTGCTAATTGGCATTCCTTGAACTCCAATCCAGTCCCGGATCCCTTCCATTTTGGTTAGACATGACTTTCTGTCTCGCGACCCTGGTCTTGAAGAGTGTACCCTTTCAGGGGGCAAACATCTTGGTTTGGGCAAGGCATCATAGTGGTGTTGGTTGAGGCGACCAGGAGGGCAGGAATGCTGTCGGGCTCATGCATTTTGTTGTTTGTAGGCCCACGTTTTGGCATTATAAGGTAAACCTCCTCCATTTGGGGGGGGGGGAATGGGGGAGCCCTTTCCATGGTGGGAGGGGGCACAAAGTTGTTTGTTTGTTATTGCACTACTTATTTGTTGCTCCTGTGAGTCTGCATTGTCAATAGGTTACTGGGACTGGTAGGTGGTGTCAGCTGCATAAGTACACTGGTGTCAGCAAAAAGCATGACATGCTCAGTCTCCAAGCTGCTGGAAGAGGTGCACAAACAGAAGTGAGGGACTGGACTGGAGTTCCTCAAGGAACACCAATTAGCAGGTAAGGTCTAATTTCACTTTAGCTGATGCAAAAACCAGTCTGACTGACTAGCTGGTAGTAGTAATTCAGAATTCTCCAGGACCAAGCAGGAAGTCAGTCCTCACATATGGGTGACGTCGGCGCCGACGGAGCCCTCGCGGAGCAATTTTCCCCAGCTTTCAAAGAAAGCCTTTGGGAATTGCAGCGCGCATGCGCGGTCCTCTTCCCGCCCAAGGGTGCCATCTTGCTCAGTCTTCTTTTTTCCGCGGAGCCCTACAGACGTTGTCTGTGAATCCCCGCCGAAAAGTTGATTTTTTTCTCTTTATTTCTCTTTTTTCTTCGCGCCGGTTCTTTTCCCGCCCGGACTCGCGACGCTGGTTGCGAGTCCGTTCCTTATTTTTCGGTTTTTTGTCCTTCATGACAGATTTCGCGCCTTTTTCCTTTTTCCCTGGCAGCCCGGTCTTTCGACCTCGCAGGGGCCCTTTTTCCCCCCGATGGCTGCCAGCAGCTTTAAAAAGTGTGACCTCTGTAAGAAACTCATGTCTCTTACAGACACTCATGACTTCTGCCTCCGCTGCCTCGGACCCGATTATGACTCCATGATCTGTGGTCCGTGTGGCAAAATGTCCTCAAAAGCATTGAGGAGTCGGCAGCATCAGCGGGAGCGTATCTTCTCTGACTCCGGCCGGGCTCGGACCTCGTCAGAGGCTTCGACGTCTTGGGACTCTGGTCCTGAGCATCGTCGAAGTTCCTCTGAAAGGGGGTCTCCTACCCGGGAACATCATCGGAAGAAGAAACCCGCGAGGGCAGGATCGGTGGACGCTCCTGGTCCCTCGAGGGCCAGGTCGCATAGCCCCGATTCCCGTCCCGCGTCCTCGGAGGTGGAGAGGCCGTCAAAACATCCTCGACTCGAGGTGGACTTGCCCACTCACGTGAGTACTGTTGTCCTCGTTGACTCGCCTCCGAAGGGCCCGACACCGTCTGGGCCCGAGTCGGGGGCTGCTGGGTCTCCTGAGCTCGGACTCAGGTTAACAGCCTTGGAGAGCAGTCTGACTGCCTTCATGGACCAGCAGCGGGTATTGATCGCTGGCCTCGCCAGTGTTTCTGCCCTGACCGCCGGGACGTCGACCTCCAAGTCGACCCCGGAGACCGAGCCGATCCTCGAGTCCATGAGGGCTCGAGTCGATCCTCGGTCGAGGTCTCCTTCGGCCTCCCGTTCGGGACCGAGGTCGTCGACGCCGACTCCCTCGGCGTCGGAGCGGATAGCATCGGTGCTCGCCCAACCGGAGCCGCTCGACTCCTCCTCCGAGGACGAAGAGTCACCTGGTTCCTTTCGGACTCGGTGTGTCCCTTCAGACTCCCCCGAGTCTGAACCTCGGAGACGGTCCCCCCCGGAGGATACCCGGTTCTCGGACTTCATGAGGGATATGGCCAAGGCTTTGGCCTTCCCCGCGGATCCCGAGGAGGAACCTCGAGTCGAAGAACTTGATGCCCTCCAATATGACTCTCCCCCGAAGGAGGCCTTTATTGTACCGGTTCCTCCGATGCTGGAACGACTTCTCTTCCGCATGTGGGAGAGCCCGGCGGCGTCACCGGTGTTAAGCAAGCGGGTCGATTCCATTTATCGAGTCCGCAAGAGCCCCGGCTTCCAAAAGGCACAACTACCGCACCATTCCATGGTGGTGGAATCGGCCATGCATAGACTTAAGAGTCAAAAAATGCACTCCTCGGTGCCCCCTGGTAGGGAAGCCCGAAGCCTGGATGCCCTCGGTAGGAAGTGCTTCCGGGGCTCTATGCTTGCTTGTCGAGTCCAGACCTACCAGCTCTACATGGGCATGTATCTCCGAGACCTGGCTAAAGAAATAGCCGGGTTCTCCGCTGGTCTCTCCGACGAACCTTTGCAGAGGTTCCAAACCTTGTCAACTGGTATTCGAGAGTGCTCCAAGTTTATATCTCGAGCAGCCTATGATGGTTTTGAAGCTTTGGCTCGAGTAGCTGCGGCCGGCATCGGTGGACGCCGCCAGGCTTGGCTTCAGACGTCCGACCTCGAGCCCTGGGTGCAGGACAAGTTGGTCGATGTCCCCTGCCGAGGTGATAACCTCTTTGGCAAGCCCATGGATGAGAAGGCTGCACAAATCGAGACGGAGACTCTCACCTGGACTCGTCTCTCAAGGAAGACCTCTGCCCCTTCTCAAAAGAAGAAGGGCTCGGGGAAAAACCCTTTTACCCGAGGAAGGCGGCTGCCTATAAATACTACCCTCAGTATCAGGCCTCAGCAGCTCCCCCACAGGGAAAGCAGGCCAAGGGACGGGGTAATGGGTCCCGTAGGCAGCAAGCCCCCAAGCCTGCACCACCGGCCCCTGCTCAGCAGGGTGGGGGTTTTTGACTTCCTCAGCATAGCCTCTCCCCCTCAGCTGGTTTCTCTCAGCACAGGAGGCCGGCTGGTCCACTTTGCCCACAGGTGGTCCAACATCACCACCGATACCTGGGTACTTCACATAGTTCAAAAGGGCTATCTTCTTCACTTTCACCAGGTACCTCCCTCCTACTTTCCAGGGGAGCCTCCCAGACTCCCTTTGCACAGGGACTTTCTCCTTCAGGAGTTAGCAAGTCTCGTTCAGGAACAAGCCGTGGAACCGGTGCCCCACCACCTGAAGGGTCAAGGGTTTTACTCCAGGTACTTCCTGATTCCAAAAAGAACAGGAGGCCTCAGACCCATCCTGTACTTGCGAAATCTCAACAAGTTCCTTGCAAAGGAAAAGTTCAAGATGCTTACCCTTGGAATCCTGCTGCCCTACCTCCAGCAGGGAGACTGGCTATGCTCCTTGGATCTGAAGGATGCGTATACTCATATCCTCATTCATCCAGACCACAGACAATATCTCAGATTTGTTGTGGGAGGAAATCATTACCAGTACAGAGTACTGCCCTTTGGCCTATCCTCCGCCCCCAGGGTGTTCACCAAATGCCTAGCAGTGGTGGCGGCCTATCTAAGACTTCAAGGTCTTTTTGTGTTCCCATACCTGGACGACTGGCTCATTAGAGCCCCATCTTCAACAGAGGCCGCTCAGGCCACTCATCGCACTGTGGCTCTGCTCCAGCACTTGGGTTTTGTCATAAACTTCGCAAAGTCCACTTTGCTCCCCTCTCAAAATCTCGAGTTCATAGGCGCCAGGTTGGACACACTTCAGGAGCGGGCCTTCCTCCCTCTGGACAGGGCCAGGCGGCTCATGGATCTCGCCAGCCACTTTCACAGCAATGCGCTGGTCTCCGCCAGGCACTTTCTGCGACTGCTCGGCCATATGGCTTCCACAGTCCATGTGACCCCCAATGCCCGACTGAACATGTGTCCTGCTCAGTGGTGCCTTCGCACTCAATGGCATCAGGCCACGGGGAGCCTAGCGGACTCCGTACAGATCTCCGACCAGCTGGTCTCATCTCTGCGATGGTGGCTTCATCTACCAAACCTCGTGCTAGGGGTGGCTTTTCAGCCCCCTCCGCATTCTCAGGTCCTGACGACCAATGCTTCCCTCCTGGGTTGGGGAGCACATTGCCAAGGGTCATGTACTCAAGGCCTCTGGAATCCTTGGGAGTCTGCTCAACAGATAAACTTCCTGGAGCTCAGAGCCATCCGCCTAGCGCTCAGAGCCTTCTCTCACCTGGTGTCCCACCAGTTGCTGCTGATACAGACGGACAACCAGGTTGCCATGTTCTATGTAAACAAACAAGGCGGAACAGGCTCCTTCCTCCTCTGTCAGGAGGTGCAACAGCTATGCTCTTGGGCAGTCCGCCACGGCATCCTCCTCAGGGCTGTCTATCTCCCAGGTCAAGAAAATTACCTGGCCGACAAGCTCATCAGGATCCTCCAGCCACACGAGTGGAGGCTGGATCCGATGGTGGTTCAGCAAATCTTTCTCAAGTGAGGTCTCCCCACCATGGATCTGTTTGCCAGTCCTCTGAACCGGCAGCTGCCCAGATTCTGCTCTCGACAGCCACATCCTCTCAGAGTAGCGGCGGATGCTTTTCTGATTCCATGGTCCACCGGCCTCTTGTATGCCTTTCCTCCCATGCCACTGGTGTCTCGGACGCTCTTCAAGGTTCTCAGAGACAAAGCATCGATGATCCTAGTGGCTCCCCGGTGGCCGAGACAACCTTGGTTCCCGCTTCTGATGCAGCTGGCGGTGGACACTCCTCTTCCACTGGGGTTTCAGCCCGACCTCCTGTCGCAGGATCAGGGGACTCTCCTACACCCCAACCTCCGGTCCCTTCATCTGATGGCCTGGCTGCTGAAAGGGTAGTCCTTGCTCCTCTGCAGCTACCTCCAGATGTGGAGGAGGTCGTCTTGGCCTCCAGGAGGCCCTCCACCCGGAAGTCCTACGCTCTAAAGTGGCGTCGGTTCTCCGTCTGGTGTACTCAGCAGTCTCAAGATCCCTTCTCCTGTTCAGCATCAGTGGTCTTGCAGTACTTGCTCTCTCTCTCTAACCTTGGACTTAAGTCCAACTCGGTCAAGGTCCACCTCAGTGCTCTTTCTGCGCATCACATGCCGGTGGATGGTAGACCTCTTTCCAGCCACCCTCTGGTGGCTCGTTTTCTCAGAGGCCTCCTTCTCCTTAAGCCACCTTTGCGCCCGCCAGCCCCGGACTGGGATCTCAATGTGGTTTTGCAGCGGATTACCTGTCCGCCTTTTGAGCCTATGGCTACCTGTCTTCTTCGTTTTCTTTCGTGGAAAACCTTGTTCTTGGTAGCCCTCACTTCTGCTAGACGCGTGAGTGAGTTGCAGGCCCTAGTGTCTGATCCTCTTTACACTAGGTTCTACAAGAACCGGGTAGTCCTACGGACTCACCCTAAGTTTCTTCCCAAAGTGGTATCCCCTTTTCACATCAACCAGGAGGTGGTACTTCCGACCTACTTTCCCAGGCCACACTCCAGCCGAGCTGAAATGGTCCTGCATACCCTGGACTGTAGAAGGGCGTTGACCTTCTACCTTGACCGTACGCGGGAGCACCGAAGGACTGTTCAGCTCTTCGTGTCTTATGACCCCAACAAGTTGGGGCTCCCTGTCTCCAAGCGTACTCTGTCCATCTGGATTGCTGACTGTATCGCTTGGGCTTACGAGGCAGCCAGCCTCGTGTTGGAAGGTAGAGTCACAGCTCATCGTGTTCGGGCGAAGGCTACGTCGGTGGCTTACCTCCGCTCTGTTCCATTGGCAGACATCTGCCGGGCTGCTACTTAGTCATCAAGCCAGACTTTTGCAGCCCATTACTGCCTGGAGAGGGAGTCCCGCAGGGACAGTGCTTTCGGACAGGCAGTCCTCCGTATCCTCTTTGAGGTATAGGCAACTCCTACCCTCCATCCCGGATGTTGGGCTACCGGTTGGAGACATATTCAGAGAAGATTCCTTCCTTCTGTGCTACTGAGCTTGAGGGAGCTCATTTTTGTGCTTAGGGTCTCCGGTAGCCTTAAGCATGGGAGTCCCATATGTGAGGACTGACTTCCTGCTTGGTCCTGGAGAAAGCGTAGTTACTCACCTGTAACAGGTGTTCTCCAGGAGCAGCAGGAATCAGTCCTCACAACCCTCCCTCCTCCCCTTGGAGTTGCAGTTCTATGCTTTCGTTTTTTGCTAATTTTTTGCTGTCTTTTAGCTATGTCATCAGACTGAGCAAGATGGCACCCTTGGGCGGGAAGAGGACCGCGCATGCGCGCTGCAATTCCCAAAGGCTTTCTTTGAAAGCTGGGGAAAATTGCTCCGCGAGGGCTCCGTCGGCGCCGACGTCACCCATATGTGAGGACTGATTCCTGCTGCTCCTGGAGAACACCTGTTACAGGTGAGTAACTACGCTTTATCCTACATCTGGTCCCATGAATGAGGACTTAGAGGAAAGACGACAAATACTATAGTTTCTAGGCAAGTGCCCTGTGTGTCATGGTGTATCAAATTTGGGGGAACCAATGAGGCACAAGGCATCATGGACTTGAGTTACAAGGTACTAAGCGTGTATGAAATGCTATTTTTCTAATTCCCATTTTAGTGAGTTTAATATTTTAGTTGCTATTTTCATTCTCTTCCTCACCCCTTCTTTTTTTTTTTTTTTTAAGATTACCTGCTCAGAACATTGCCTGCAGAAATATTTGAAAATGACCCAGCGGATATCAATGAGATTTCAGGAGTACCACATTCAGCAGAATGAAGCTCTGGCTGCTAAGGCAGGGCTCCTTGGCTCTCGCTAGGAGGACAAGAAACAGTTTATTCACCGAGAAGTTTAACCACTGCCATTGTTTAGTTGCATTGCTCTAGGAATGTTTTTTGGTATAGCTGAGCTGTGGTTGGTGAATCTCTTGGGAGCAAGTACTATGGGACACGTATAAACTTTGTGATGGGCTGCAGAAGGCAGTCCTCTAAAAGCAAATGACTGGTGGTTGGGGTTTTTTTTTTGTTGTTTTTTTTTTGTTGGTTTTTTTTTTAAACTGTACAATGAAGTGATGCCAGGACACTTTTTTTTTTTTTTAGGTTTCTGTTTTTGGCATGTCAAGCACTGGCATAGAAAAGCTTTTTTTTCTTCAATGATTGTAATGTTCAATGAAATCCATAACTTTAAAAAGTTTAAAGCAGCTTGTAAGCATAACAATGTTTTTGGCCCTTTTTTATTATTAAAAAATAAACCAAAATAAAAATATATTGAACTTCATTCTACCACCATATTTGGTTATTGCAGAGAAAAAATTAATAATGATCAGGATTTCTCACCCCTGAATCAGCTGTTGCTACCATAAGCACTGTTCTACCTCTACCTGTGGGACTCTTATTAGCTCTAAGCCATGTGAGCCTGCAAGGCTTGCACTGTGGTTCTTTCCTGCATCATTTGGCTGAAGCCTAATAAGTTAAACAAAAGCCTGAAAATTGGAAAGAAAACCACACAATTCAGTATTTAAAAAAAAAACCTCTCCCTACATCTTTTATGAACAAACAGGGACTATCAGAATCGTACCACACAATGGAACCATTTTGCAGTCAAAAGGTGGTCACTTATTCAGTCATCAGTATAAGTAAGGACATTCTAGTTTATGGGACTATCAGTCCAATTATTTTGTTTTTTGGGGATTTTTATGCATATAAAATATGATATGGCTTTACTGCATAGAGAATATAAGAAGTGAACGTAGGAGACATCAGCCCCTGTCTGCAGGATTAAGCAGATGTTTTGGTGATTTTATTGATGATATGTTGTGGCAGTGAACTAATACAAATAGGTTTTGTGCTGTGTTGAATATTTCATCAATAGCTGCTGAAAGGATATTCTGTTTGACAACAGGGACTGTTTCATATTTTATATGCATAAAACACCTGAAAAAATCAAATTATTAGACCAACCACTTGACTGTAAAACTATTCCATGGTGTGGTACAATTTTGATGGTCCCTGTTTGTTCATTATATTTATATGGAGAGGTTTTTTGGCTACTTAAAACCTTATAAGAGTAGTATCAGCAACAGGCAGGAGAAATAGCGGGTAAGATGATCATCTTCTGGCTGAAGGGGGTTCCTCAAGGGTGGGGGGGGGGTAAAACTGCTCAGGAGAAATGCTGGCTGACGACATGGTGCAGGGGCATATGAGAAAGAGGGTGTGAGGTCATTTGCTTCAAAAGAATAATAGTACGATGTGAACAAACAGTGTTCGTAAAACAGTTTTGGGAAAGGGATAGTAGCCTACCATTAATACTGTTGAGGGAAGAGGGTGCCAGAAACCCTAACACTAGCCCTGATACAATCACACTTTTTCATGTTCATCTGCCCCTGACACACTATGCTTAAAATTGCTGTTTCCCTCTAGTTTTAAAAGAAAAAAAAAGTTTCCTGCAGGAAAACTGGCCTTATAAAGTCATCAGTTGTCTCTTCTGTCTTAGTAATTCTTGCGCGTCATCTTAATCTGCCAACAATGGAGAGGGCCCTGTTTTCTTTCTGTGAGGAAACAGACCAGTTAATCTCAGATATGTTAGAGTACAATGTGACAAAACATTTTGAAAAATGCCCAGTTTGGTTAGTAGTAATAAACATAGGCAAACCTGTGTACCAAAAAAAAAAGAAAATTAAGCATCATGAAATGTTAACAGCTCTTTTATTTAGCTTTTTTTAAAATCCTTTGTTCCTCACATGTAGCCCAGCCAACAGTGCTGGAGCCAGGTCCACAGCTTGTGACCAATGTTCCCTCTAATTTTCTATAGGCTGTGTGCGCATAAAATATCAGCTGTGTGCAGCTTTTGAAGGAAGGTTAAATTTTTGTGCGCCACATAACGACACTCGGAGTTATATACTTTAAAATTTGACTACACGTCAGAATACAGTATGTACACCACATTGATTTTAATCAAATTAAATGAAAATAGACGATTACTAATTGAAGCGGGAAATTTCTAGTAATTACAATCATAACTTTTAAATTTTAAGACGTCTGTTTTTTTCTATCAGAATCAGAGCTGTAATTTTTGTGTGCTCTGTTGTAAAGTATGTGCGCTCGCTCGGCGAGGTGTGTGCGCGCGCACACGCGCACAGCTTAGAGGGAGCAGTGCTTGTGACCTATTCTAACAATCTGACTGGTTCGTGGGAGTCATTAGTAGCTCACTAGCAGCGCTGCATCCTAACTAGCCAATCCTTGCTCATTGACTGTAAGACACACCTCTAAACATTGTTGGGGCCTGTGCTAATGCCTGTCTTACAGTAAGAAAATTAAAAAAGGAAAAATTAAGCAAAAAGAATAGCAAATCAAGTACATAATTGGAAGAAAAAAAAAAGGCTACAAGTAAACATTATAAATGAAGGTGTGCGTGCAGGCTAAAATATCTCCCGCAGTCTGCTAGACCAGTCCAGGACCCATCCGTTCTGGGTACTTTTTGACGGCCTATGCTCACATTCTTATGTTGCAGTTCATTCGGTGCTGCACCTCATGAAGGGTTGTTCATTCCACTTCCTTGACAACCTAGCTGCTGCCTGCTATAGGCTGTATATCAAGTAAAATTAACTATAATCTATAGTTCTGGCCGTTGCATGAGAGCAGTGCTCAGTTGTTCAGGTATCATGCCTTATTCAGTCACTGTTTCATGGCTTTGTCAGAGTATACTGAGGGCAACCTCTAGGGGTACAGCTATATGTCTACCACGGCTCAACCAGTCTGGGTAGTGCACCTCCTCCTGCAGCTTGGAGACTGGACCAATCAGAATCTTCATCTCACTGGATCTAGCGAGCTGGAATCCTTATCGTTCCTCCAGCTTAGTCCTCCACCTCTGGGATGTAACAGAGCAGTACTAAGATCTGGTGACCAGAATTTTTTCCAAGGCGCCTAAGAGGCCGCGTGCTTCTGAGCCGTCTCCTTCTGAAGTGGAGATGCAGGGGGATAAGGAGCACGAGTTTGACATGGAGGTCGATTTGGAAGATTTAGAGGAAGGCGAGATTCCTGAGCCCGAAGAGTAAGCGAGGATCATTCGGGTTTTTTGGAGAGAAGAGTTGTTTGCTCTCATTTCGGAGGCGCTGCAGACGCTTAGGTTGACGCCTGAGCAGCCCATAGCTGAGGAAGACACTGCGGATCCCATTATTCAGGCGGTGCGTCAAACGCAAGTGGTTTTTCACATCCATAAGGTAATTGAGCAGATGATTCAGAACGAGTGGGATCATCCGGAAGCAGGCCTTAAGGGGATAAGGACGATGAACAAGCTCTATCCCTTGGCGGATAAGGAGAGGTTTCATACTCCAAAAGTGGATGCGGCAGTGTCAGCGGTCACGAAGAAGACCACCATCCCGGTGGAAGGCAGCGCAGCATTGAAGGAGGCGCAGGATAGAAAGATGGATGGTCTGTTGAAACAGGCTTTTGAAGCAGACGCGATTTCCTTGCAGGCTTCCATATGTGGAGCTTGGGTTGCTAGGGCCTGTCTTCGTTGGGTCCAGCGCCTGAGGCAGTCGGCATCGTTGGAGCATGACGAAGTGAGGGAGCTCCAGCGATTGGAGTCTGGATTAGCGTATTTGGCGGATGTTCACTACGACCTCATCTGAGGCTTGTCGAATAGTATGTCGTCCGTAGTAGCGGCGCGGAGGGCCCTTTGGCTGAAAAACTGGGCGGCCGACGGGTCTTCTAAGTCTCAGCTCAGCAAGCTCCCGTTCAAGAGAACGTTGTTGTTTGGAGAGGACTTGGATAAGTTGGTCAAGGATTTAGGGGAGTCCAAGGGTGGTAGGCTCCCGGAGGACAAGCCAAAGCAGGGGAAATATTCCGCGCCCTTTCGGGGACAGTTTTGAGATTTTCAAAGATTTCGCTCCCCCTGTTTCGCGGGGTCACAAAGGGGAAGGTTCATTTCGCGGGCCCAGGGGTTCCGTGGATTTCAGGGGGCAAGCAGAGGATTCGCAGCGGCGACCTTGGGAGCCGCGCGGAAATCCCAATGAATGGCAGCAGGTCCCAGCAGAAGGACAACCGATCGGGGGTCGTCTGAAGGGGTTTCTTTCTGCCTGGACCCACATAACGTCAGACCAGTGGGTTTTGGAGATCATCCGTGACGGGTATGCACTGGATCTGGCAAGGCTGGTGCTGGACTCATTTGTGAATTCTCCCTGCAGAGGGCTGCAGAAGACTTGGCAGGTCCGACAAACTTCAGATCGTCTTTTACAGGTGGGGGCCATCGTCCCGGTGCCGCCCTCGGAGTATGGCAAGGGGCGTTACTCTATTTATTTTGTGGTGCCAAAGAAGGACGGTTCCCTCCGACCTATCCTAGACCTCAAAGGCGTAAATCGATGTCTCCGGGTCCCGCATTTTCGCATGGAAACCCTGCGGTCTGTCATTGTGGCGGTTCGTCAGGGAGAGTTTCTCACTTCTCTTGATCTGTCAGAAGCTTATCTTCATATTCCCATCAGAGCGTCGCATCAGAAATTCCTGCGATTCGCCCTGCATTGGGGGCATTATCAGTTTCAGGCGCTGCCCTTTGGTCTGGTGCCGGCGCCGCGGGTCTTCACCAAGATAATGGTCGTCGTGGTCGCGGCAGCAGGGGATTTTGGTACACCCTTACCTCGACGATTGGCTGATACAGGCAGAATCCTGAAACGAGAGCGAGAGAGCCACGGAGCAGGTAGTCACTTTCTTGCAGAGCTTAGGCTGGGTGGTCAACCCGCTCAAAAGTCATTTTGCGCCGACTCAGGTTCTCGAGTATTTGGGGGTGCAGTTCGATACTCCGAAGAGGTTCCGTATTTCTGACGGAGCGCAGAGCCCAGGCTCTCAGGAGTCTGGTGCAAGCCTTCAGGAAGCTTTCGGCGCCAACGGCATGGAAGTACCTTCAGGTGTTAGGGACCATGGCGGCGACTCTGGAGGTTGTCCTGTGGGCCAGGTTCCACATGAGGCCGTTACAGCGCGCCCTGCTTCATCACCGGTCCAATCAGTCCGATTCATTGAACAAACGGTTCCCTTGTCCTCCGTATGTCTGACAGGCTCGGCGGTGGTGGCTTTGACCTGCGGTCTTGTGGGCGGGGATGCCCTTGGAGCAGCCGGCGTGGCTTCCTCTGTTCATGGATGCAGGTCTGGCAGGATGGGGGGCTCATTGCGGAGTACACTTTGCGCAGTGGCAGTGGACGGCCGATCAACCGCCTGGAGCTGAGAGCGGTATTTTTAGCTCTGCAGAGGTTCGAGAACTTGGTGACACGTCAGGCTGTGAGAGTGTTGTCGGACAATGCCGCAACAGTAGCGTACATAAATCGGCAAGGAGGCATGGGGAGTGCAGCCATGGAAGAGGAGGCCGAGCGGATGTTTGTCTGGATAGAGACACGTTTACAGGCAATATCAGCCGCGCACATCGCCGGAAAGGACAACGTGGCAGCAGACTTTCTCAGCAGGGTGCAAGTGGATGCCAGAGAATGGGAGCTGCATCCTGACGTCTTCGCTCAGTTGACGCGCCAATGGGCAGTGCCGATCATGGACTTGATGGCCACGTGTCAGTCTGCGAAGGCAACTCTGTTCTTCAGCAGGCGGAGAGAACCCATGTCGGAGGGGATTGACGCCTTGATACAACTGTGGCTGGCGACAGGGCTGCTCTGTCTTCCCTCTGTGGGCACTGATCGGTCGAGTGGTTCAGCACATCGAAGCCTATCGGGGGAGGGTGCTTCTAGTAGCACCAGATCGGCATACCACGGACGGCGAGGCCAATCTGATAAGATTGCTGGACGGGCTTCCGTGGCAGCTCCCGTTGTCACCATAGCTTCTGTTGCAGGGGCCTCTTCAGATGCCGCAGGTGGATCGGTTCTCGCTTACGGCCTGGCCATTGAAAGGGCGAGGCTAAGGAAGAAGGGCTACTCTAGGTCTGTGGTAGCCACTTTGCTTCAGGTTCGGAAGCGGTCGACTTCGCTCGCTTACGTTCGCATCTGGCGGATTTTTGAGGACTGGTGTTCCAGGCATCAGACCCGAGCTGCTAGAGCTTCGGTACCGTTGGTGTTGAGCTTCTTGCAGGATGGTTTCGAGAAGGGCCTGGCTGCCAGGTCCTTGAAGGTGCAGCTGGTGGCCTTGGCATGCTATAGGGGTAAGGTCCAAGGTGTGCTGCTGGTGGCACACGGAGACGTGAGGCGTTTTCTGAAAGCGGTTACTAGGCTTCACCCGGCACGTCAGATATCCGTTCCATCGTGGGATCTCAACCTGGTGTTGCGGGTGCTAGGGAAGGCCCCGTTTGAGCCTTTATCCCAGATCTCGGTCAAGGATTTGACCCTTAAGGTGGTCTTTCTGGTGGCTATTTGCTCAGCTCGGCGCATTTCGGAGTTGCAAGCTCTCTCTTGCAGGGAGCCCTTTCTGTGCTTTTCCAGGGAAAGGGTGGTGCTTCGGCCGGTTCCTTCTTTCCTGCCTAAGGTGTCTTCTCCTTTTCATGTGAATCAGACGGTGTCTCTTCCGGTGTTGCGGTCTGAAGCAGAGCAGGCTTCAGATCGAGGCTTGAGCCGGTTGGATGTTCGGAGGGTGTTGCGTCGTTATCTGGCAGTCTCCGCCTCCTTTTGCAAGTCGGATCATCTGTTTGTGTTGTTTGGTGGTTCCAGGAAGGGGGAGGCTGCCTCAAAGGCGTCCATCTCTAGGTGGATCAAGGAAGCCATTGTATCAGTGTATATGTTGCACGGATGCCCGGCTCCCGCAGGTCTCAGGGCTCATTCTACTAGGGCGCAGGCAGCTTCCTGGGCGGAATTCAGTCTAGTCCCGCCGGTGGAAATTTGTAAGGCGGCCACTTGGTCGTCGCTGCATACTTTCAGTAAGCACTATCGACTGCATGTGCTGGCGGCGAGGGATGCCTGTTTCGGGTTGGCTGTGTTGCGTGCCAGCTGGCAGGGCCCCTCCTGTTAGTACTGCTCTGTTACATCCCAGAGGTGGAGGACTAAGCTTGAGGAACGATAAGGAAATAGAAATTACACTTACCTGGTAATTGTAGTTCCTTGAGTGACGACAGCTTAGTCCTCAATCCCGCCCTCATTTTATGGCCAGCATCGGCAGCTGTGTTCAAGCACGTAAAACGCATTGGCAGGTAAGTGTGTGGGGTTGGTAATTCCCTTGGTCGCTTTTACCTGTATTTTCTGACTCGGCAGGGGAGAGGTGGGTGGTGAAACTCACTCCTTTCTTTTCTTTTTTGTGCTAGCCTTCCATTGAACCATCGTAGGACGAACCATCGGTAGCAGCGCCTTGCTCCTGCAGAGGTTTTGCCTCAAAAAAGCAGAACCCTCACTCCCTAGTTCCTCATACCATCCAAGCCGCTCAGAATCCCCGTTTTGTGGATTGAGCACAACCCGGGAATTCGAGCCGCCCTGCCGTTACAACCAACCACCTGATGGAAATGGCCCTCAGAAATAAAGGTTTCAATATCTGTACCCAATACCACGGGGATACCAATGAACAAACATGTTAACCCTCCATAGCCCATGTTCCCTGTAAAATAGTTCTCTGTGTGCTGTGCTTTCCTGTCTAATCAATGTGTTTATACCTCAAAAAAAAATTTCCTGTCATGCTTTGACAATTTCCAATCTGTAAAAATCAAAAAACGCTGCTGATCGCTGGAAGTAGCGGTATACAAATGTATACTAAATAAAAAATAAAATTAAAAAAAATGTTCCACTATCCAGGCAATCATGCACCTAGAACCGAACAGACCCTGGCCTCACAGATATGGATACTTGCGTATCCGAAACAAAAAGGGCACAGGATAAGAAACTACAAAATTTGAAACAAATATATATATATATATATATATATAAATTGATAGGGAAAACTCTTCAAAATAGACACCGAGCTGTGAAAACTAGAAGAAAGAGAAACAGAAATTCCATTTCCTCCTGTAATGAACTTAAAAGAAATACACATTTTCAAAGCTAACATATTTCATTCTCTAAAAACTGACACTTATACCTTTCTTGCTCGATCAGTTTATTTTTCCAGTTGGGTTGGTCCTAGTCTCTCTTTTCCACTTCCTCTTGTTGGCTTTCTTATAAGTCCTTTTCCAGTACCCCATTGTCATTTTCTGTTTCTTCACACTCCTTGTCTTCGTCTTTCCTTCGCTATATCTCTCTGACATTGATCTTATTTCTCTCATTTGTCTTTATATAAACTATAGTTTCATTCAATTCCTCTCTCTCTTTCCTTCATTCTTCAATCTCCCTCTTTCACCGTTCACCTATTTAGTGTGAAGTAGGCATACATCATATGCTGGGCTTACAAGATGGCTTCCACGCTTATCGGCATCAGCCAAGATGGCTGCCGGTTTAGACTGTGAATGTGGAGGCAGCCTGGATGAGGGACCTTGTGTTCTCTGGAAAATGCCCTGCATACCCTGAATCATTTAAATTTGATCAGCTACTGACTGGTGCACCTCAGAAGTAAAGGTTTCACTATCTGTACCCAATACCAGCTAGGCTGTGGTTCTCTGTTGGAGTGCTTAATGCTTTATAGATTTTTTTTTCTTCCAAGAATTTGTCCAAACCTTTATTAAACTCAGCTATACTACCTGCTTTTACCACATCCTCCAGCAGTGAGTTCCAAAACTTAATTATACGTAGAGAAAAAATATGTTCTCCTGTTTTAAATATACTGTATTATCTTATAGCTTCAGAATATGTTCTAGTGAATTGATTTTGAAGGAGTAAACAAAGTACTCCAACCTGTTCCACTCCATTCATGATTCCATACATCTTTATTATATCTCCCATCAGCCATCTCTTCTCCAAGCCAAAGAACCCCCAACCACTATCTTCTCACAGGAGAGCGTCATTCCTTTCCCTTTATTAAGGCAGCATGGATAATATGCTGAAACCCTCCACCCAGTGTGCAACAGCAGCTAAAAAGGCAAATAGAATGCTAAGAAGCCAAAGGAAAGGAATGGAGAATAAAGCAAAAGGATATTATAATGCCTCTGTATCATTCCATGGTGCGGCTGCATCTTGAATATTGTGTGCAATTCTGGTCACCATATCTTAAAAAGGATATAGCAGCATTAGAAAAAGGTACAGAGAAGAGCCACCAAAATGGTAAAGAAGATAGAAGGATACTCCTATGAGTTGGCAACCTTAGTCAGAATCATGTCTGAAGCTGGTGTAAAGATCCAGCATTAAAAGAAAAGTGAAAAACTGTGCTATGTTTCAGTACAGTTTTTGTTTTTAACATCACATAGCAATTAGATATTCCTTTGGCTGCATGTGATTAGTCTGACCATTGCACTATGCTGTAGTGCAGTGGTTTTGGTCAGGATTTTTCTGCAGTAGCTTGCTTTCTGCAACAGGGAGCAAGAATAATATAGCAAAATCTTGAGCAAAACCCTGCCCTAGCGTAGTATAGTCTGCTACATTGAGGCAAAGGAGTGGAAAGAAAAGGAGAAATGCAAAGAGAGACAGGACTACACACTTCCTCTCTTCATTCCCCTCCCTCAAGATTCTAGAACCTCCTCCCCACCCCTGCATGTTTATATAATCCCAGAACCATGAATCTTCGAAGAAAAAAAATCGACTTTTAACCGGGTGACCAAGACACACGTCTGTCGGGCTTCACGGAAAAAAGATGACTGAGCAAGATGGCACCCTTGGGCGGGAAGGAAATTGTGCATGTGTGCTGCATTCCCAAAGGCTTTCTTTGAAAGCTGGGGAAATGCTCCGCACGAGGTCTCCATCGGTGCCGACGTCACCCATATGTGAGGACTGACTTCCTGCTTGGTCCTGGAGAATCCCAGAACTTCCTTTTCCCCCCTCGACATCACATTAAGATCCCAAAACCTCCCTTCTTTTCTCCATCACCATCTTCCCTACTTCTTTTCCACATCTATGCCCAATTCTCTCTTCTCTCCAGCCCCAGCCCTCTTACCTTCTCTTTGTCCCTTCTGCCTCTCCTCCATGCCAATATCTGAAATTCCCTACCCACTAAATGCCCAAATGAACAAAATTAAATATTCAGACACAAAGTAAGGTCACAAAAATGTAATAATTAAAATAAATTATTTAATATGCAAAACAATTAAAATGTATGCAGATTTGTTACATCATATAATTACCACATAATTTGCATTTCTTTCACTATAGCAGTGCTCTAATTTTCATGGTGGTGGGAATGGTTAAAAAGGTTGCGATTTCATAGACCAGTTTCATGGGCATTTTGGCTTACCTCAGTCATTACACTAATTCTCCACATCACTTTAGACAGCTAGGCTGTGTCCTTCCTCTTTCTGTCTATAACTAATGCATCAAGATTTCTCTTCTTTCGAGGTATGCCAGCTCCTTTGTGACATTAGCCCCCCCCCCCTTTTAAATCAATATTTATATCATAAAAACTAAAAAAAGATCAGTATTCCACATGATGCATAATAATCTAAAAGCAATGGAACTTTGCATATTAACCTTGGAAGATCAGCCAGACGATATAATGAGAATTCCTAGAAGCCAAAATCAGATTATGTATCTGAACCATACCTCAGACAATATCCTTCACCCAGTCTGTAATGCTGCTTAGAGAAAACATGTAATGAGGGCAGAGTTGATGCATTACCAATCAGCTTTATAGATGCTTCATTTTACTTCACAACGAACATATAAATGTCTGTAATGAAACATGCCTTGACCAGTTCTAGTGGGTCCCCATGCATTACCATGGCGCAGAGGTATGTTGACCATTGGCTACTTCTGGTACAACAAGCCATATGGTTGGAGACTAAGGTCAGAGTGGCAACATTACTGCAAGTGGCCACGGTCTTCCCCACTCCATGCTGTGCCAATCGCACTGATTTAGAGGAGGAGGAAGAAGAGGACAGCAGCAATGAAGCACTTAGGGGGACGTTCTTCTCTTCTGTTGCTGTGCCAAAAATGTGACAGCTCTTTTTTTCCCTCCCCATCCTGTGCTAATACAGCTTTCTAGGAGAAAAGAAGGGACCGCAATAGTGCAGCACCTGAGGCTGCATACCACACCTCTGTTTTGAGCTGCATAGACGTGGAGGAGTGATTAGGGCAGCTGTCTAGAACAAGAAAGACCAGGGTTAAAATACCACTGGCATTACTTGTGGTCTTGGAGAAGCTACTTAACTCTCCGTTCTCCGGGAACAAGCAGGAAATCAACCCTCACATATGGGTGATGTCGGTGCCGACTGAGCCCTCAGGGAAGCATCTCCCCAGCTTTCAAAGAAAGCCTTTGGGAGATACCATCACACATGCATGGTGCCCTTCCTGCCCAAACGGTGTCATCTTGCTCTGTCTCCTTTTTCAACAGAGCCCTTCAGATATCTGTCTGGTTTCCCCCTGGAAAAAGTAGATTTTTTTTCTTGACCCAAATTTCATGCTCTCTCTGGTTGGGCACTGGTACTCTTCCCGCCACCTGAGCCTGCTCTCCCAGCATAGAGTCTCTGGTTCATACATTTTTTCCTTTTTTGGCACCTTTGCGCCCTTTTTTTCCAGCTGGCAGAACCACAGGTCTTTGCCCTTGCTGGGGTATTTATTTTCCCCATGGCTACCAGTGGGTTTAAGAAGTGTAATTGGTGTGCCAAAATCATGCCCCTTACCGGTACACATGACCTGGATACAAACTATGTCGTAATGATAGAGCTGATCAAATTGGTGGAGGGGTTGCACTCTATGCTAGAGAGGGCATTGAGTCAGAAAGGATTAAAGTTTTGCAGGAAACAAAATTTGCTGTAGAATATGGATTGAAATTCCATGTAAAAAGGAGAAGGCGATGGCAGTAGGGTGTACTATCGACTGCCTGGCCAGAATGAACAAATGGATGATGAAATGCTCAAAGAAATCAAGGAAGCTAACAAAAGTTACAGCGCAGTAATAATAATGGGTGATTTAAATTACCCCAGTATCAACTGGGTCAATGTCACAGCAGGACATGCTAGGGAGATAAAGTTCCTAGATGAAATAAATGACTGATTCTTGGAGCAGCTGGTTCATGAACCGACCAGAGGGGAAGCCATATTAGACCTAGTCCTTAGTGGAACACCAGATCTAGTGCAAGAGATAAGGGTGTTGGGGCCACTTGGCAATAGTGATCATAGCATGATTTAATTAATGGAGGAGGGATAATAAGGAAATCCACAGTACTAGCTTTTAACTTTCGAAAGGGAGACTATGATAAAATGAGGAAAATAGTTAAGAAAAAACTAAAAGGAGCAGTTGCAAAGGTTAAAGACTTACATCAAGCTTGGGTGTTGTTGAAAAATACTATCTTGGAAGCCCAGACCAGCTGTATTCCTTGCTTTAAGAAAAGTGGAAGGAAGTCCAAAAAATTGCCAGCATGGTTTAAAGGTGAAATCAGAGAGGCTGTTGTTGCCAAAAATAGCATCTTTCAGGAAATGGAAAAAAAAAGAGCCAAATGACGAAACCTGGAAACAGCACAAGCACTGGCAAGTCAAATGCAAGGCATTGATAAGGCAGGCAAAGGGAGAATTTGAGAAGAAGCTTCCTGCAGAAGCAAAAACGCAAAACAAAGACTTTTTCAAGTACATTTGTAGCAAGAAACCTGTGAGAGAGTCAGTTGGTCCATTAGATGATAGAGGGGTTAAAGGGGTACTAAGAGGCAACAAGGTGATAGTGGAGAGACTGAATGAATTCTTTGCTTCGGTCTTTACTGAGGAAGATGTAGGGATGTTACCCATGACTGAAGTGGTATTTAAAGGTGCGGAAGAATTGAAGGAAATATTGATACATTAGGAAGATGTATTACAACTATTAGATAAACTGAAGAGTAGCAAATCACCTGGGCCAGATGGTATACATCCAAGGGTGTTGAAAGAACTGAAATATGAAATTGTAGACCTGCTATTAGTAATCTGTGAACTTTCATTAAAATCATCTGTAATACCTGAAGATTGGCATTACATTGGCAATCCAATTTTTAAAAAGGGTTCCAGGGGTGATCCGGGAAACTACAGACTGGTGAACCTGATGTCAGTACCGGGAAAAATGGTAGAAACCATCATAAAGAACAAAATTACTCAGCATGTAGATTGTCATGGCCTAATGGGAGACAGCCAACATGGCTTTAGTCAAGGAAGATCTTGTCTTACTAATCTGTTATGTTTTTTTGAAGGTGTGAATAAACAGGTGGACAAAGGTGAGTCTGTTGATATAGTGTATCTGGACTTTCAGAAAGCCTTTGACAAGGTCCCTTTTGGCAAAACTAAAGAGTCATGGGATAGGAGGCAGTGTACTATTGTGGATCAGGAACTGGTTAAAAGATAGAAAGAAAAGGGTAGGGCTAAATGGCCAATTTTCCCAATGGAGAAAGGTGAATAGTGGTGTACCCCAGGGATCTGTGCTGGGTCCGCTGATTTTTGACATATTCATAAATGACCTGGAAAGGGGAATAACGAGTGAGGTTATCAAAGTTGCAGATGACACAAAATTATTTAAAGTTGTTCAAACCCAAGAGAATTGTGGAAAATTGCAAGAGGATCTTGATAAATTGGAAGACTGGGCATCAAAATGGCAGATGAAATTTAATGTGGACAAATGCAAAGTTATGCACCTAGGGAAGAACAACCCAAATTATGGTTACACGATGCAAGGTTCCACATTAGGAACCACCACCCAAGAAAAGGATTTAGGCGTCATTGTGGATAACATGTTAAAACCCTTGGCCCAGTGTGCAGCGGTGGCCAAGAGAGCAAATAGAAGGCTAGGTATCATAAGGAAAGGGATGGAAAATAAAACAAAAGATATTATAATGCCTCTATATCGTTCCATGGTGAGACCGCACCTTGAATATTGTGTGCAATTCTGGTCACCGTATGTTAAAAAGGTTATAGCTTTATTAGAAAAGGTTCAGAGAAAAGCCACCAAAATGGTAAAGGGGATGGAAGGATACTCCTATGAGGAAAGGCTAAAAAGGTTAGGGCTCTTTAACCTGGAAAAGAGACGGCTGAGGGGAGATATGATAGAAGTCTATAAATTAATGAACGGAGTGGAACGGGTAAACGTAGATCGATTGTTTACGTTATCAGAATATAGAAAGACTAGGGGACATGCAATGAAGCTACAGGGTAAACTACGTATTTAAGACTAATAAAAGAAAATATTTTTTCACTCAACGTGTAATCAAACTCTGGAATTTGTTACTGGAGGATGTAGTAAAGGCTGTTAGTGTAGCTGGGTTTAAAAAAGGTTTGTACAAGTTCTTGGAGCAAAGGTCCATAAACCATTATTAAGAAAGGACACAGGATATCAATGCTTGACCCAGTACAAGCATTGTGGAACCTGTGTCTTTTGGGGAAACTGCTAGGTACGTATGACCTAGATTGGCCACTGTTGGAAACAGGATACTGGGCTTGATGGACCTTGGTCTGACCCAGTATGGCATATCTTATGTTCGTATGTACTGCTGCCTAGGGCCGGACCACGACCCCGTTGCATGCGGTCTTTGCAAATAGATGTTCACCAAGACCCTCAGGAGTCGCCAGCAGCAGCACGATAAGTTTTTCCTAGCGTCCCCATTGCCTCTGAAAAGCCAAGGCCTCCTCTGAAGCCATGGAAACCTGGGGCGCCCTTGTGGACCCCGATCGACACTATGGTTCCTCAGAAAGGGGGTCTCCTTCAAGGGAACATAAGAAAAAACCTCAAAGGCGGTGTCCCTGGTTGGTTTTGACAGGTCGGGTAAGCCCCAAGCCAGGTCCCACAGTCCTAGACGCTCGTCCGAGGGAGCGGCCTACCAAGGTCCCCTTGAAGGAATCTATCACAGATAGGACTCGGACACCAGAACCTATCCTCGTTGCAGACTCCCCTCTGGGGAACTGGCAAAGGGCCTGAGTTCCTCGGTGCCCATGCCAATGACTGTGAAGCCTTTTGGACTTGAAACCAGAATGGCGACCCTGGAGCGCAGTCTGTCTGCCTTCATGGACCAGCAGCAGGCGTTGTCTGGTACCACTGGTTCCTCTGCCCAGACCACTGGGCCATCGATGTCAAAAATGTCCCCGGTGGCCGAGCCAATCCTCTGCCAAGGTCTCGATCTGGCTCCTGTTCGATGATATGGGGGTCCTCCCAGGCTAGCGCTCATGGCACCAGCCATGGGACCCCTGAGGGATATGGGAAGGGCTCAGGCCCAGGGCCTGGAACCCGCAGGCTGTCCTTCCCTCAGAATGGAAGACAGAACATGGCGTCGCCAGCCACCGTCACCACCGCAAATTCCCCTCTGACTCTCCTCTCTCTGAGCCCCAGCCTCTATCTGCACCTGAGGAGATCGCATGCCTTGACTTCATGCAGGACATGTCAAAGGCCCTAGCATTCCTGAATCGGAGGAGGACCCTCAGATGGAGGAACTAGAAATCCTCCAATACGGGGCCCCTTCGAGGGAATTGTTCACAATACCCATTCCACCCATCCTGGAATGGCTAATGCTCCGTATGTGGGAAACACCGGCATCTGTGCTGGTTGTGAGCAAATGGCCTGACTCATCGGGCCCACCAGAGCCCTGGCTTCCAAAAGGCGCAGCTGCTGCATAACTCCATGGTGGTGGAGTGGGCCATGTATCAGCTGAAGAGCCAACAGATGCACTCCTCGGTGCCCTTGGGTAGGGAGGCCCGCACTTGGATGTCCTCAGCAGAAAGTGCTACCAGGGCTCTATGCTCATCGGCTGGATCCAGGCCTACCAGCTGTACATGGGCATGTATCCGAGGGACCTGGTGAAGGAAATCGCCGGGTTCTTGGCTGGTCTCTCTGATGAACCCCTGCAGCAGTTCAAGAACCTGGCAAAAGCTATCCATGAGTGCTCCAAATTTCTCTCTCGAACAGCCTATGACGGCCTCAAGTTGGCGACTTGAGTAGCGACGGCGGGCATCAGGGCCCAACACCAGACTTGGCTACAATCTTCTGCCCTCTAGCCATGGGTTCAGGACAAATTGGTCGATGTCCCATGTCAAGGAGAGATCCTCTTTGGCAAACCCATGATAGAGTTCATGACGAGGACCAGGCTCTCTAAAAAGACCGCTGCCCCTCCCCAGTGGAAGGGTCCAGGTAAAAAACCCTTTTACCTGAGTAAAGGGGCTGCTTACAAAAACTACTCAGATTTTCAGGCCTCCCCAGCAGGGTCAGCAGGCCAAAGGACATGGGCAAGGCCCTCGTAAGCAGAAGGCTCCCATGTGTCGGCTCCGATCCAGCCAGGGGGAAACTTTTGACTCCTTGGGCATAACTTTTCTACCCCAAGGAGGACAGCAGCCCACAGGGGACATCTGATCCACTATGCTCACAAGAGGCCAGCCATTACCACTGATGCCTGGGCACTCCAGGTGGTAAGGGAGGGCTACCTCCTCTGTCTGGCTCAGACACCTCCCCCCATCTCAGGAGAGCCCCCCAGGTCTCCCCTTCACTGGGACCTCCTATTGAAGGGATTTGCAGGTCTTCTTGAGGACAAAGTGGTAGAACCTGTACCCCAATATCTCAGGGACAAGGGATTCTATTCCTGGTATTTCCTCATGCCAAAAAGAACAGGGGGACCTAAGGCCCATCTTCGACCTGCGCAACCTGAATAAGTTCTTGGTGAGGGAGCAGTTCAAGATTCTGTCCCTTGAAACATTGCTGCCTTACCTCCCGCAAGGAGACTGGCTATGCTCCTTGGATCTGAAGGATGCCTATACCCACATCTTCATTCACCCCAGCCATAGGCAGTACCTTCGCTTCATGGTGGGGGGCAGCCACTTCCAGTACAGGGTACTACCCTTCGGCCTAGCGTCTGCCCCCAGGATCTTCACCAAATGCATGGCAGTAGTGGCCACTTTCCTCTGTCTCCAGTGGGTATTTGTCTTCCCCTACCTGGACGACTGGCTCATAAAAGGAGGCATGGCCACAGAGGTGCAGCAGGCCTTGGCATGCAACATCCAGGTCTTGAACATCTGGGGTTCGTGATAATCTACCCCAAATCCCACCTCCTCCCGCCACAATGTCTGGCGTTCATAGGGGCAAGGCTGGATACTCTTCAGGCAAAGGCCTTCCTTCCCCTGGACTGGGCCGACTGTCTCTGGGTACTGGCTGTAGACGTGCAACACTGTCCCTCAGTGTCAGCCTGACTTCTACTGTTCTTACTCGGGCACATGGCCTCTACAGTCCATGTCACCTCAGACGCCCATCTACACATGAGGATTGCTCAGTGGTGCTTTTGGGACCAGTGGACACAGGCCAGGGGCCATCTCCAAGACAGAGTCTCAGTGACCCACCAGTTGGCGGAATCTCTGATTAGGTGGCAAAATCCCCAATACCTTCAAGCAGGGATGCCTTTCCAAATCCCAAGTCCTCTAAGGGTCCTCACTACAGATGCCTCCTTGCTGGGATGGGGTTCCCACTGCAAAGAACCCCACACCCAGGGAAGCTGGTCGCAAGCAGAGGGCAACCAGCAGATCAACCTCCTGGAGCTTTGGGCAATATATATAGCCCTCTGAGCATTCTGTCACCACCAGAGGCACCAGCCCATGCTGATCCAAACAATCAGGTGGCCATGTTCTATATGAATAAGCAGGGGGACACGGGGTCTCACACCCTCTGCCATAAAGCGATGACACAATGCTCAGTTCAGCAGGGAATATTCTGGGTAGTATACCTGCCAGGCCAGGACAACGCTCTGGTGGACAAACTGAGCAGGGTCCTCCATCCGCATGAGTGGCAGCTGGACCCCAGAGTAGTCACTTGGCTCTTCCAGCTCTGGAGGACCCCATGGGTGGAACTCTTTGACAGCCTGGACAAATTCCAGTTGCCCTGCTTCTGTTCCCCGGCAGCCCCACCCATCCCGGGTGGCGGCAGACAAGTTTCTCATTCCGTGGTTGGAAGGTCTTATGAATGCCTTCCCACCAACTCCGCCGATTGCCAAAACACTCTTCAAGGCTATTTGCAACAAAGCCTCACTGATCCTGGTGGCTCCAAGGTGGCCCAGGCTGCGTGGTTCCCGCTGCTCCTCTGACTGTCATTGGAAACTCCCATCCCACTGGGAAGCTCCCCAGGGCTCTTCTCAGGAGGAGAGCTGTCTCCTGCACCCCAACCTGGGGTCCCTATTACCAACAGCATGGCTGCTGAAAGGGTAAACTTAGCTCTTTTCAACCTCTCAGGAAAAGTGGAAGAGATCCTGCTGGCTTCCCGTAAGACCTCCACCAGGACAGCTTATGGCTTCAAATAGCATAGGTTCTTGGTCTTGTGTGTGGAGCAATGGGTCAACCAGTTCTCCTGACCAGTGCAGCAGTACCTGCTTCATCTCTCGCAATCCAGGCTCAAATGAAACTCTGTTAGAGTGTACCTCAGTGCCCTGGTGGAGCATCACCACCCTGTTGAAGGCAAGGTCCCCCCCTCTCTGTCCAGCCTTTGGTGACCCGCTTCTTGAGAGGACTTCTGCTGTCTAAAACCCCCATCCTCCCTCTGGTGACGTAGTATTGGCACAGCTCACTCGCCCACCATTTGAGCCTCTGGCTACCTGCCATCTGAGATACCTCTCATGAAAGGTCGTGTTCCTGGTGGTGCTCACCTCCATTCACAGGGTCAGCGAACTCCAAGCTCCAGCGGCAGAGACACCTACACACCCCAAATTCCTTCCAAAGGTGGTATCTACTTTCCACCTCAACCAGAAGGTGGTGCTGCACACCTTCTTCCCAAGGCCTCAATCCAGCAGGGTGGAACTGTCCTTCACACCTTGGACTGTAAGAGAGCCCTGTCTTTCTACATTCAGCGTACCCAGAGCTACTGGAAAGCTTCTCAGCTTTTTGTTTCCTATGACCCCAATCAGCTGGGGGAAGCTGTGACCAAATGCCTACTGGAAAGCTGCTCAGTTTTTTGTTTCCTATGACCCTAATCAGCTGGGGGAAGCTGTGACCAAATGGACACTGTCCACCAGGGTGGCAGACTGCATCACCCTAGCCGATGAGCAGGCTGTGCTCACGCTGGATGGTCGGGTCATGGCGGCCTCTGTGGTAAACCTGCACTCCGTCCTGATACTGGACATCTGCCAGACCACCACCTGGTCTTTAGTTCATACCTTTGCAACTCATTACTGCCTGGAGAGGGAGTACCAAAGGGACAGTGCCTTCAGCCAGGCTGTGCTCTGTAATCTTTTCAGGGTCTAGGCAACTCCTACCCTTCTTTGTTCAGGCTACTGGAGCATTTGTTTCCATTGGATACACGGGTCCTACAGCAGTCCATATTTGTGGACTCAATTGCTGCTGGTCACGGCTCCCCTTGAGGGTGACCGTGGGTTTTCCCATGGACTTATGGTGGCCTGTAGCTAGGGAGTCCCATATGTGAGGACTGACTTCCTGCTTGTTTCTGGAGAAAGCCTGTAACAGATGTTCTCCATGGATAGCAGGAATCAGTCCTCACAATCCTCCCTCCTCCCCTTGGATTTGCTTCTTTACCATCTTTTATTTTTTTGCCATATTTTAGCTATGTCATCTGACTGAGCAAGATGGCACCCTGGGGTTGGAAGGGTACCACGCACGCGTGGTGGCAACTCCCAAGGCTTTCTTTGAAAGCTGGGGAGATACTTCTGCAAAGGCTCAGTCGGCACCGATGTCACCCATATGTGAGGACTGATTCCTGCTGTCCCTGGAGAACACCTATTACAGGTGAGTAACCACACTTTGCCTCAGGTACAAACTTAAGAACATAAGATATGCCATACTGGGTCAGACCAAGGTCCAAGGTCCATTTACGCCGACGATATTGTCCTTCTTTTCCACACTTCTCCAGCTATGATTGATATCACTCCCCTCAATAACTGCCTCTCTCGTATTGCCACCTGGCTTTCATCTAATTTTCTACATTTGAATCCTTCCAAATCCTCAGCCATGTGGGTGTCTCTGAGCTCTTCTTGCCCGGTTGTCACGCCTCAGATAAATTCCACTCCTATTCCTCTTACCTCTTCTCTTCGGTACTTAGGGGTAATCCTGGATTCATCATTGTCTTTTCACAAACACGTGTCCAACTTATCCCGTCGTTCTTTCTTTACATTACGCCAATTACGCTCAGTCCGCTCAATTTTGTCCCCTGATTCCCTTACTACTTTGGTACTAGCTTTAGTTATGTCCAGATTGGATTATTGTAATGTGGTTTATGCCAATCTCCCTGCTTACCAACTTAAACGCCTTCACCTTTTGCAGAATACAGCCGCCCGTGTTGTTACTTTTGCCCGGAAATCAGATCATGTAACTCCTCTTCTGTTTCGCCTCCACTGGCTTCCGCTCCATTTTCGGTTTAAATACAAGGTTCTTATATTATTACATAGAGTCATCCACACTTCCAATCCGCAGTACTTAGCAAATCTAGTCTCTCTTCACACTCCTTATCGTCAGCTCCGTTCATTGCATGCTAACCGTTTGTTTCTTCCCCCACCCTCACGAGCTCACCTTGAACAGACACGCCATTCCGCTTTCTTTTTCTTGGGACCCTCACTCTGGAATTCTCTGCCTTCCTCTCTTCGTCTAGAATCCTCCTACCAACACTTCAAAAACCTATTAAAAACCCATCTGTTCCAACAGGCATATGATCTCCCTCCCAGCAGTCCTGTCTAATTGTTTTGTTTGTCTTTGCGTACTTATGGTTTGTTTGGTTTGTCTACTGTTTGTCCTGTGACCTCTTTGGTCCATCTTTTCTTTATTTAATGGATTTCTTTTCTTTTCAATGCTTTTATTTATATTATTTTATTGTAAACCGCTCTCACGTTTCGATAAGGGCAGTATATTAAATGTAAATAAAGATAAAGATCAAGCCCAGTATCCGGTTTCCAACAGTGGCCAATCTAGGTCATACGTACCTAGCAGTTTCCCCAAAAGACACAGGTTCCACAATGCTTGTACTGGGTCAAGCATCGATATCCTGGGTTCCTTCTTAATAATGGTTTATGGACCTTTCCTCCAAGAACTTGTCCAAACCTTTTTTAAACCCATCTACACTAACAGCCTTTACTACATCCTCCGGTAACAAATTCCAGAGTTTGATTACACGTTGAGTGAAAAAATATTTTCTTTTATTAGTCTTAAATAGTTTACCCTGTAGCTTCATTGCATGTCCCCTAGTCTTTCTATATTCTGATAACGTAAACAATCGATCTACGTTTACCCGTTCCACTCCGTTCATTAATTTATAGACTTCTATCATATCTCCCCCTCAGCTGTCTCTTTTCCAGGTTAAAGAGCCCTAACCTTTTTAACCTTTCTTCATAGGAGTATCCTTCAATCCCCTTTACCGTTTTGGTGGCTTCTTCTCTGAACCTTTTCTAATAATGCTATATCCTTTTTAAGATACGGCGGCCAGAATTGCACACAATATTCAAGGTGCGGTCTCACCATGGAACGATATAGAGGCATTATAATATCCTTTGTTTTATTTTCCATTCCTTTCCTTATGATACCTAGCATTCTATTTGCTCTTTTGGCCGCCACTGCACACTGGGCTGAGGATTTTAACATGTTATCCACAATGACACCTAAATCTTTTTCTTGGGTGGTGGTTCCTAATGTGGAACCTTGCATCGTGTAACCATAATTTGGGTTGTTCTTCCCTAGGTGCATAACTTTGCATTTGTCCACATTAAATTTCATCTGCCATTTTGATGCCCAGTCTTCCAATTTATCAAGATCCTCTTGCAATTTTCCACAATCCTCTTGGGTTTGAACAACTTTAAATAATTTTGTGTCATCTGCAACTTTGATAATCTCACTTGTTATTCCCCTTTCCAGGTCATTTATGAATATGTCAAAAATCAGCGGACCCAGCACAGATCCCTGGGGTACACCACTATTCACCTTTCTCCATTGGGAAAATTGGCCATTTAGCCCTACCCTCTGCTTTCTATCTTTTAACCAGTTTAACTTAGATTGTGAGCCCTTTGGTGACAGGGAAATGCATACTGTACCTGAATGTAATTCATCTTGATCTTCCCCTGGAAAGACATAAGCTAAATATCACTAATAAATAAATACTATCCTGCATGATTTAGAGTGTGATGTCAGTCTTGAGAAGTAGCAATATATGCCAATCTACTAGGTAATCAAAACTTAAAAATCACCAACCTACTCCGGGACAATATAAAAGTTAAGACCTGTGATTAAAAACATCCTTTTAAAAATAAAATAGCTCTCTCTTCAACAGACTCTTGTCGTCTAGTAACGTTTGGCAGAAACATACGCTTCAGGGGAAAGACTTCCAGAACCGGGGGTCTAATTGTTCTCTGGTCTTAGCTATTTTATAAAAGGACCATAACTCTTCATGCTCTGATTTCCATAAGAACTTAAAGAATTGTCACACTGGGTTGGACGAAAGGTCCATCAAGCTCAATATATCCATTTTCAAAAGTGGCTAATCCAGGTCACAAATACCTAAAAGGATCTAAAAAAGGATAAGCTGTGAATTTCCTCATGTCAACATTAATAATGATTTATGGACTTTTCCTCCAGGAACTTGTCCAAACCTTTTAAGCCCAGCTACATTAAGGGGCATGCTTACTAAAGCCTGCACCGGTAACATGCTTATGGGCCACATTACCAGTGCGAGGGGCCCATGCTAACTTAAGTGGGAGTGTGGGGGTCCATCCCACCTGCGGTTAGTGCTGTACAAGTAAGTACGTAAGTGCACTAAACGCTATCCATTAAGGTGGTATTAAGTATACCTGCTCTAAGGGAAGAAAATTTATTTATACCACCTTTTTTATACCGTTTTTCTGATAAAGCGTTTATAATTAATAAGTAACAATTTTTCTAGAGAGCAATGAAACACATAGAACTGGTTAAAAATTCACAAACAATACTCTATAGAAGGTTGAACCATGCAGGTCTGGTTGATATTTAATGTATGTACAGTGTAGCAGTACTGTAATATTGATCTTTTGTTGACTAATTATGTAGTCATGAACAGAGAAAGTGTGTGTTCACCTGATTGAAATTATTGTGCGAAAGTTAGGGCATTGTCCTTTGTAGTGTTTGGGTTGCGTGTTGCATCTCTTAGGATGCTTTAATATAATGCTAAGCAGGGATTGGGGTGAGTGGGGAGAAGGTGGTGGAGGTGTTGGTTAAATGTTTAAGTGTTTAAAAAAGTGGTACAAAATCTAATAAGGAAAGGAGTGGGGTATGGGAGGGTATGCTAGGGGGAACCAATAAGGGTAAGGGAGGGTAGGCTGTGGGGAGGGGAGGGGAGGGGGGGGGGAAGAGTGACAATGTTATGTGAAAGTTAGTTTCAATGTATAGATAACGAAAAACTGGACGGACCGGTTGTGGTCTTCAGATGTGAAGATGTAAGGTTAAGTTTGTGTTGGAAAAAATGAATAAAGAACAAATTTAAAAAAAAATATATATATATAATGCTAAGCATCTTGACCATAGTATTCTAAGAATAGGTACATTTTTAGCTTTTTTTTCAAAATTCAGTTAATGTCTTGATAGACCTTAAATCATCCAGGAAGGAGTTCCAGATAGTTGGTGCATATAGCAAGAATGTACAGCTGTATGCAATTTGTCTACTCTTTGCCTTAAGGATTGTCTGCTTTCTTCGTTGCAGAGTTGGCAGTAGCTTTGGAAAGCCTATTGAGGGTAGTATTCTCAGACTAACTGAGAGGCCTTATCTTGCCAATCCTTTCCTAACACGGTCTCCCCTCTCCAGCCCTGTCACAGCACCCAATCGCCAGCATCAAGGGAGAGCGGGCAGGTAAGCTCCTCCCCGCTCACCTCTGATGAGGCCAATCGGATCTGGAACTCCCCCACGCTCTTCAGCCTATTTAAAGGCCACAGCTGCATGAAGTAAGCCTCTCCAGCCCGGTCACAGCACCCAATCGCCAGCATCGAGGGAGAGCAGGCAGGTAAGCTCCTCCCCGCTCACCTCCGATGAGGCCAAATCAGGCCTGGAACTCCCCCACGCTCTTCAGCCTATTTAAAGGCCACAGCTGCACGAAGGAAGCCTCTCCTGCCTCGGCATCGGGGAGTAGAGCAGGTGAGAAAGCTCCTCCCCCTCCACACGCAGAGGCCAATCAGGCCACAACGCCAGTACGTTTAAATACATCAAAGCGCACTTGGCGGGCCCGCACCTGAGGGCCTCACCGGAGGGCCCTTTGGCATGGCCCTTAGGCGGGGATCAAAGGCACCCTTGGCAGGATCTGACAAACCCAGCACCAGCAGTTCACCTAGGAAGCGTCAAGGAATAGAGCGGGAACAAGCGCTCCTCCACAACTCAGCTCCTGAAACCCAACCAGCACCCACACGAAGTAAGCACCCTCCACTGCTACTCACAGCCTAGTGACTCCATTGCTACGCATTGCTCCCTCATTGCTTGCAATTATCTTTGCTGCACAGGCTACAGACGCCTTGATACCCATTGCTTGTAATTTAACCTTTACTGCATAGCGTGTAGTCCCCACTACCTCATTGCTTGTAACTCAACATATACTGCACAGTGTGTAGAATCCTTTGCCACCTCATTGCTTGTAAGATAACATACGCTGCATAGCCCCACTACTCCTCTTCTATGGCCCCACATCACATTGTCCTTTTCCTCATACTCCCCAACTGCCTCCCCCTCCTACCAGCACCCTCATTCCTTCCCCCCCCCCACCTTCCTCACTTCTCCCTTCATTCTGTCGTCTAACCTACCACCAGCTCTTGAGCTTCATCACACTCTCCCCCTCATTCAACCAGCCCCTCTCTTTAAGGCAACCCCACCCTCGCTTCCGCCGTACTGCCTCCTCTTTACCCCGCTCTCTACGACTCCTTCTTCTTCTCTCATCAGGTAATATCAACCCCAACCCTGACCCCCCTCGTTTTCTATCTCACTCTAAGAAGAGTTCCTCACATAACTTATCTAATCTCATCCATATCTCTCTCCTTTCCCCTTCCACTCTCCCTCCCTTCCTCATGTGCCACACACTCATCCAGAGATATCAACCCCAACCCTGGCCCCTTTAGAATTCTGTTTCACTCTATGAAGAGATCCTCACGTAGCCTGTCTAATATCATCAATATCCCCCTTTGTTCCCCTGCCACTCTCCCTCCCTCATGTGCCTCATGGAATGCACACTCATCCAGAGATACCCACCCTTACCCTGGCTCCTTTAAATCTCTGTCTTACTCTAGAAAGAGATCCTCACGTAATGGCCCCCCTAGACCTCTGTCTTACTCTGAAAAGAAATCCTCACATAACTTGTCCAAGCTCATCCATACCCCTCTCCTTTCCCCTTCCACTCTCCCGTTCTCATGTGCCTTATGGAACGCATGCTCGGTTTCAAAGAGATCATGAGTAAAAGCAAGCTTATTAATCTCCAACGCTCTACATCTTCTTGCCCTGAGACCTGGCTCCTTCCAGATGATACCGCATCTACTGCTGCTCTCCATCACGGGAGCGACCAGTTCTCCCATACATCTTGTTCCACTGGCCGCGGTGGTGGTGTTGGACTTCTACTTTCTCCCTCTTGCCAATTCCAACCCCTTCTGCTGCCTCAGTCTCACTCCATTCTCTCTTTTGAAGTCCACTCCATTCGTCTCTTCACACCACTTCCCCTCCAAGTAGCTGTTATCTATCGCCCACCTGACAAATCCGCTTCCACCTTTCTTACCGACTTTGACTCCTGGCTTTCCATCTTTCTAGATTCCTCTTCCCGCACTCTTATTCTTGGTGATTTTAACATTCACGTCGAAAACCCCTCCGAGCCCCATGCTTTAAAGCTCCTCACCCTTACCTCCAACTTTGTTCCACTGCCACCACCCACCAGCACGGCCACTGCCTTGACCTGATATTCTTTTCTAATTCCTCTCCCTCAAACCTCCGTAACTCAATCCTTCCCTTATCTGACCACCACCTTTTAAGCTTTAATCTACAGCTTCCGCTGTTTCAACCTCATCCTGTCTCCTCTGACCTATTTAGAAACCTTCATATTGATCCCTTGACTCTCTCCTCCACCATTTCTCCATCTCTTTCCTCCATTATGTCATCCAAGTCCATCGATGAGGCAGTAAACTCCTATAATGCTGCACTATCCTCAGCTCTGGATGCTCTTGCCCCACCCACCCCACGTCCTGTGAGACGTTCTGCACCACAGCCCTGGCTTTCATCCACCACCCACCACTTACACACCTGTGCCCGTTCTGCAGAACGTGTTTGGATCAAATCCCGCTCCCCGGAAGACCTTCTACACTTCAAATTCATGCTTGGCTCCTTCCAGTCAGCCATAGCACTTGCCAAACAAGAATACTACATCCATCTGACTAACTCTCTTCTTCTGATCCTTGTCGCCTCTTTAATACCCTCAGTTCTCTCCTCAAGGTACCCCCGCCCCTGGTCCTGCCCTAACCCTAGCCGACTACTTCCATGACAAAATCCACAAGATTACCCTCCAATTCCCCACCTCCTCATCTACCTCCCCTCCTCTCCAATTCTCCCCCACCCCATCCCTACTACCTCTGCTACCCTCGCCTCCTTCTCTACGATCTCTGAAGAGGAAACCACAGTCCTCCTTTCTTCCTCCAAACCCACCACCTGTTCCTCTGATCCTATCCCCACCCATCTCCTCCTAAACCCCATCTCCCCCACCATTGTCCCTTCCATCTCTCTTATTCTCAACCTTTCACTCTCCACTACAACTGGTCCCGTAGACTTCAAGCATGCTGTGGTCACCTCTCCTCAAGAAACCCTCACTCGATCCCACCTGTCCTAGCTATCGACCCATCTCCCTCCTTCCCTTCATATCTAAACTACTGGAACAAGCAGTCCACCGCCGCTGCCTCGATTCCTCTCCTCTCAGGCCCTCCTGGATCCTCTACAATCTGGCTTCCGTCCCTTACACTCCACTGAAATGGCTCTTACAAAAGCCTCCAGTGACTTGTTTCTGGCTAAATCTAAAGGCCTCTACTCTGTCCTCATCCTTCTCAACCTCTCTGCTGCTTTTGACACTGTTGACCACAAACTTCTCCTTGATACCCTCTCCTCACTTGGTTTCAAGGGCTCCGTACTATCATGGTTCTCCTCCTACCTCTCCCATCGCTCCTTCAGTGTATGCTCTGGTGGCTACTCCTCCTCCTCTCCTACCCTGCTCCCTGTTGGTGTACCCCAGGGATCCGTCCTGGGTCCACTCCTTTTCTCTCTCTATACCCAATCCCTTGGTGCGCTTATCTCCTCCCATGGCTTTCAGTACCATCTCTATGCCAACTCCCCCCAAATCTACCTCTCTAAGCCTAAAATCTCTCCAGCAATCCAGACCAAGATCTCTGCCTGCCTTTCTGACATCGCTGCCTGGATGTCTCACCGCCGCTTGAAACTGAACATGGCCAAGACTGAACTCCTTATCTTTCCCCCCAATTCCTCCCCTCCTCTCCCTCCTTTCTCAGTCTCCTTGGATGGCTCTATGATCCTTCCTGTTTCCTTGGCCCGCAATCTGGGGGTTATTTTTGAGTCCTCCCTCTCCTTCTCCACACATATCCAACTCGTAGCTAAGACCTGCCGCTTCTTTTTCTACAACATTAGCAAAATCCGCCCCTTCCTTTCTGAACATACTACTAAAACACTTGTCCACTCCTTAATCTCCTCTCGCCTCGATTACTGCAACCTACTCCTTGCTGGTCTCCCTGTGAACCATCTCTTTCCCCTTCAATCTATTCAAAATTCTGCTGCTCGACTAATCTTCCACCAGCCTCGCCATGCCCACATTACTCCTCTTCTCAAGTCACTTCACTGGCTCCCTATCCAATTCCGCATCCAGTTCAAACTTCTCCTCCTGACCTATAAATGCATTCACTCTACGGCCCCCTCAATACCTTTCATCTCTTATCTCTCCCTACAACCCCTCTCGGGAACTTAGCTCTTCTAACAAATTACTTCTATCTAGGCCCTCCACTCGCACCGCTGACTCCAGACTTCGCTCCTTCCACCTTGCTGCACCTTATGCCTGGAACAACCTACTTGTGTCTATATGCCAGGCACCCTCTCTAGCCCTCTTCAAATCCAGGTTGAAGACCCACCTCTTCACTGTCACTTGCAGATCCTGACTTCTATCCTTTGTCCTGACTATCCTGTCTAAATTGTAAATGCCATATTTTGTTTTGCCCTGAATTGACTATTGCTCTGTGTTTTATCTTGACTAGACTGTAAGCTCTGACGAGCAGGGACTGTCTCTTGTATGCATATCTGTACAGCGCTGTGTGCGTAGTGCTATATAAGTGCTAAATAGCAGTAGTAGTCTCACCAATACAGGGAATATTACACAGCTTATCTTGAACCCACTGTTCAAGGTCTGATGCCTGGAGCCAAGCAATCCTACGTGCACTATACAAATAGAAGTTGTTCTGCTAGTGCATTCAAACAGTCAAAGGTTGCCCTGTTGACAAATTTGGAAACATTTTGGGCATGTTTGACTAATGTAAGGTAGTCTGCCCTCTTATCATTCAGGAGGAGACATCGATTCCAGATCCCTAGTTACCTCCCTATGGTACCCATGTAGAGTATGTATGAATTTATCCGGGTTGAGAGCATGGAGGCCTGAAATCATCGATGCACAAAGGCATTGAGCTTTTCAATACCCTGCCAGGGAATTGGAGGAGTGCATCTTAGAACTTTTAATTCAATGAATAGCCGATTCCACTACCATTGAGTGGAGTGGAAGCTGCGTTTTCTGGAATCCGGGGATTTCCAGTACTTGAAACATGGTATTGAGTTGTCAAGTATGGGGAGAAATGATGAGGGGCGTTTCCCAAATCCGGAGCATAAGATCCTGGAGTATACGGTGAATAGGCAGAGCAGTCACCTTTTTAGAAGCTGTAGGATATTGGAGAATGTCCAACTCCTCTGCTCTGGGTTTTTTCTCTGATGTCGGAGCAATGGATAGCCCCCTTGCCATATCTTTGATAAACCCTTGAAAAGACATATCTTCAGGAGGGGACATGCACAGTTGCGGCGACGGTGAGGGTTCCTCCGGAAGACTCCGCATCTCTTGGGTACCGATCGATTCATCATCCAAAGAATTGGAATAGGTAGAATCAAAGTATTGACAGGAGCAATGCTCCTGTTCTTGCAAGGTCTGGTACTGATCGATTTCGTTATTGGCTCAAGAGTCTTGCCATACGGGTACCTCGGAACCGGGAACAGACTCGAGAGCCAGTATGGGCAGAAGCGTGCCGAGCAGCATGAAACCTGATGCAGACTGCATGGACATCATTGATGGTACCAGTACCGACGATACTGCCGGTAAAGACCTGACTGGTACTGACACCGCTAACAGAGCTGCTAGGCTCCGCTCAATGGCCAGCATACGCTGATCCATAGAGCTTGCCGATGCCTGGGTATCAGTACTGGAAGCATGGGCTACTGTTCCAGAGTATGGCACCAGGAGCTCTCCTGATGTGGATGCCTCGGGAGCATCCTGAACCTCTTTTGTGGCTTTGGAGGGGAGGTCCTCCTGCTGGGGTAGTTTGGCTGGTTGATCCAACTCCAGGGCAATGCTTGAGGCATCTCTATGTTTAGATAGGCCGTCTTTCCAAGGGTAGAAATCTATCTTGTGTTTCGGTACCTGAGATCCATGTGAGGAAGACGATGCCCTCAATGACGTTGAAGCGAGTGAAACCGCATCGGAGGCAAAAAGGGAACTGAGTTTTGCGGCCTGATTTTGTAGGCCTCTCTTTGTCATCTTCTTGCATAGGGGACATTCAAATGGCTGGTGATCTAGGTCAAGGCATTTAAGACAGCAGTCATGGGTACCAGTAGCAGAGATAGTGCTACCACATTTGGAACACTTCTTAAAACCATCATCCCATATGTGGATGGAAGGCCTAGGCCTAAGATGGCGTTGATGCACCTAAAAGAACTAAAGTAGTTTCCTTTTTTAAAGAAAGAAATAGAATCAAAGATATCTGTTCCAGGATCAACGGGAAGCCAGACGCAACCACAAAAAATAATAAAGAAGATATTTTCTGCAGTGACAGGATTTGCTTCCTGCTGGCTCCGCGGAAAATTAAAAACTGAGGAGGGAGAGTCGCAAAGGCAGGAAGGCAGCAGCCCAAGTGCAGTGAGATGCTCCCAAAAGCTTTCCTAATGGAAGCTGGGAAGCGTTCCCACACGGGCTTGATTGGTACAAACGTCACCCATATGTGAAGACTACATTCCTGCTTGTTCCTGGAAATTGATCAAATGGATGATAAAATGCTCAAAGAAATCAGGGAAGCTAACAGAAGTTACAACACAGTGGGTGATTTCAATTACCCCGGTATTGACTGGGTCTGTGTCATGGCAGAACATGCTAGGGAGATAAAGCTTTTATTTGAAATAAATGACTGCTTCTTGGAGCAGCTGGTTCATGAACAGAGAAGAGGGGAAGCCATTTTGGACCTAGTCCATAGTGGAACACAAGATCTGGTGCAAGAGATAAGGGTGTTGGGGCCACTTGGCAATAGTGATCATAGCATAATTGCGTTTGATTTAATAAATGGAGGAAGGACGGCAAGGAAATCTACAGTACTACCTTTTAACTTTCAAAAGGGAGATGATGATAAAATGAGGAAAATAGTTAAGAAAAAACTAAAAGGAGCAGCTGCAAAAGTTAAAGATTTACATCAAGCATGGGTGCTGTTTAAAAATACTATCTTGGAAGCCCAGACCAGCTGTATTCCATGAGTTAAGAAAAGTGGAAGGAAGTCCAAAAAACTGCCAGCATGGTTTAAAGGTGAGATCAGAGAGGCTGTTATTGCTAAAAAAAAAAAAAAAGCATCTTTCAGGAAATGGAAAAGGAGTCAAATGACAAAAACTGGAAACATAAGCACTGGCAAGTTAGATGCAAGGCATTGATAAGGCAGGCAAAGAGAATTTGAAAAAATATTTGCTGTGGAAGCAAGAATGCATAATAAAAACCTTTTCAAGTACATTCGTAGCAAAAACGTGTGAGAGAGTCAGTTGGACCATTAGATAATAGAAGGGTAAAAGGGGCACTAAGAAGGACAAAGCCATAGCGGAGAGACTGAATGAATTCTTTGCTTTGATCTTTACTGAAGATGATGTAGGGAAGTTACCCATGACTGAAATGGTATTTAAAAGGTGATGCATCGGAAGAATTGAAAGAAATATTGATAAACCTAGATGTATTAAATCACATGGGCTGGATAGTATACATCTGAGGATGTTGGAAGAACTAAATATGAGATTGCAGACCTACTATTAGTAATCTACGAACTATCATTAAAATCATTTGTAATACATTGGCCATTTGCCAATCTTCAGGTAACACCAGTTTTTAAAAAGTGTTCCAGGGGTGATCCAGGAAACTACAGATCGGTGAGCCTGATGGCAGTAGCGGGCAAAATGGTAGAAACCATTATAAAGAACAAAATTACTGAACATGTAAGATAGTCGTGCTTTAATGGGAGAAAGCCAACATGGCTTTCCTATTTTGGACAGTGAAATAATTACATTTACTCTTCAGCACGCACTAGGAACATGGCATTTATCGCTAACAGATTTTGAAGACTCAGTAGCAGATATTGCAGCCTTTTCCAAGTTGCCTAGTACTGTAGACATTACTTGAAATTAAGCAGAAAGCATAATTACTCACCTGTAACAGGTGTTCTCCAGGGACAGCAGGAATCAGTCCTCATTTATGGATGACGTCGGCACTGACGGAGCCCATGAAGAAAGCCTTTGGGATTGCTGCCACGAATGCGTGGTCCTCTTCCCGCCAAAGGTGCCATATCTTGCTCAGTCAGGTCCCAGAACTAGAGTCCTACTAAGTAGATGGCAAGGGAAGGATAAAAAAAATTTTGCAACTCTTCAGGGTTGGTGGGAGGGTAGTGAGGATTGATTCCTGCTACCCCTGGAGAACATTGTTACAGGTGAGTATCTACGCTTTCTCCAGGAACAAGCAGGAAGTCAGTCCTCACTTATGGGACTCCCCAGCTACAGGCTACCAAACCTGTAAGCTAAAAAATGCCTCCGCGAGGCCGTGAACAGAAGCTGATGTCCGAAGGAAGCCCGAGTCCTCGGGCCTTCAGGGCAAGCTCTCGGTAGCTGCAAAAGGAGGGTCGGAGGGCAGGAGTTGCCTATACCCCGAACAGACTACGGAGTACAATCTGGCCGAAGACGCTGTCCTGGGGGACTCCTTCTCCAGGCAATAGTGCGAAGTGAAGGTATTCACTGAAGATCAGGTCACAGCCTGGCAGATGTCTGTCAGAGGCACGGAGCGCAGTGAAGCCACAGATGCCGCCTTGGCATGGACACTGCGCAGTGACCTGACAATCCAGCAGGGTGCCTGCCTTTGCCTTGGCGAAGGCGATGTAGTCCGCCACCCAGATGGAGAGGGTGACTGCCAGCCCCAGGCGGTTGGGATCGTAGTCGATGAAGAGCCGGTCAGACTTGCGATGACCTTGGGTGTGCTGCAGGTAGAAGGCGAGAACCCTCTTGCAGTCGAGTGTATGCAGGACCTCCGATGCCCAGTTGGTGTGAGGTCTTGGGAAGAAAGTCATCAAAACCACCTCCTGGAAATCTTAGACAACCTTCAGTAGGAACTTGGGGTGAGTGCGAAGGACCACTCTCTTCCTGTAAAACCTGGTGTAGGGGGCCTTGGCCATGAGGGCTTGAGGTTTGCTGACTCGCTGTGCTGAGGTCAGTGCCACCAGGAAAACCACCTTCCAGAAGAGGTGCCAGAGCGAGCACATCACCATCGGCTCAAAGGGTGGCTGCGTCAGCTGCATGAGCACGATGTTCAGGTCCAATTCCGCTGGGGGAGGCCAAATGGGGGTTTTGGAAAGCAGGAGGTCCCGCATGAAGCAGGAGATCAGAGGCTGGCCCGAAAGGGGTTTTCCCTCAACTGGCAAGTGGTTGGCCGAGATGGCGCTCAAGTGAACCCTGACAGAATTGGACTTCAGTCTCACCTGTGAGAGGTGGAGAAGGTACCGGAAAACCCAACGGGTGGAGCAGGAGAATGGGATGATCTGGAGCTCGGAGCACCAGATCGAAAACCGTCACCACTTCAGGGCATAGGCTGGCCTCATCAAGTCCTTCCTCAACGCGAGGACAATGTCCTCGATCTCCACTGGGAGGTACAGCGAGGCTAAAGCGACCCGTTCAGCTGCCAGGCTATCAGGGATAGCGAGACCAAGTTCGGGTGAAGCATCTGTCCCTCCTGCTGCGTCAGCAGACCGGGGGCACTGTCCAGGGAAACCGGAGGCTCCGACGAGAGCCAGAGTAGAAGCAGGAACCAAGGTTGTTGAGGCCATGAAGGAGCCATGAGAATCACCGAGGCTTGGTCGCGCCGGATCTTGTGGAGGGTCCTCGCAATGAGTAGAGTGGGGGGGAACGCATACAGAAGCTCGGAGGTCCAGTTCAGGAGGAATGCATCTGGGGCCACCCTGCTTAGGTGTGGTATAAGCCCACAGAAGCGGGGGAGTTGCATGTTCGCCGGGCTGGCAAACAGGTCCATGGATGGAGTCCCCCAGCGGTGGAACAGGTGGAGAACCATCTCTGGACTCAGGCGCCACTCATGTGGGCAGAGAAGCCTGCTAAGCCTGTCTGCGAGGACAATGTCATGCCCCGGCACACTGCAAAGGAGCAGAGGAGGACTGCCTCCCAACAAAGGAGGCGGGAGCCCATGCCCCCCTCCTTGTTTATGTAGAACATCGCGACTCTGTTGTCTGTCTGCATGAGCACTGACCTGCCCGTCAGGTGGTACTAGAAGACCTTCAAGGCCAACCGGACCGCTCGAAGCTTGAGCAGGTTGATCTTCTGTCAAGATTCCTCGGGTGACCACCGCCCCTGGGTGCGGAAGTGGTTGCAGTGGGCTCCCCAGCCCAACAGCGAGGCGTCCGTCGTCAAGATGTGTTCGTGCGGACGAGTCTGGAAGGGCATGCCCCATAGAAGGCTCTGGGGGTCCTGCCACCAAACTAGGGACTCGACTAGGTTGCAAGACACCCGTATAGGGTCCCGGAGGCGGCCCGTGGCGTGGGCCCATTGCGCTCTGAGGCACCATTCGGCCGCTTACAAAGAACATACCCATATATAGTTGGTATGCCTGGATGCGGCACGTCAGCATGGATCCCTAGTAAACCTTGCACCTGAGGGTGTTGAGGACACAGGATTCCCTACCAAGTGGGATTGAAGATTGCAACTTTGGGCTCTTCTGTTTCCGCACCGCGGACTCTACCACCATGGAGGTGTGAGGAAGTTGGGTCTTCCTAAACCCTGGGCTACGCTGGACCCTATACATAGCATTGAGTCTTTTACTGACAATAGGGACAGAGGCGGGTGCTTCCCACATGCGGAGAAGCAGCCAGGATAGAATGGATGGTACCGGGACCGTAAGACTCCCTGGGTGGAGACTCGTACTGCAAGATGTCAAGTTCCTCTGCCCTTGGCTCCTCCTCGGTCTGCGTCGGCTGATTGAGGGCCTGAGCCATGTCCTGCACAAATGCCAGGAAAGAGGTGTCTTGGGGTGGCAACTGCCTTTGCAAGGCGGACAGGGACGGGTCAGAGGGACAATCCTTATGGGCGCAGGTCTCCAGGGAAGTGTCCCTGTCCGATTCCCAGCCCAAGAGGTCCGAGAAGGACTCGGCTGATCCCTGTGCCCCCTGGCCGAGGCCCACTTGGAGCCGGAGGCACTAGCTCTGAAAGACCTCACCCCCAAGGAATGGGATGGCGAGCGAGACCGGTGCCGAGGCCCCTCATGAGGCCCGAGACTCTCAGGGGTTTCCAAGGCAGTTTTCGGGACCCCAGTTGGGTGACCCTTGGTCTCGGGGCGCAAGCCATCCTTGCTGGGCGGCGAGGAAGGCAGAAATGCTGCGCTCCAGTGCCAGCATATGGGACTCCCACTCGGGAGTGGGTCCCTACAACACTGATGCCAGGGTTACCGGGTCTGGCATGGAGAAGGAGAGGGGGTCCTCGCCGGGATGACCCTCAGGAGACTGGGCACCATCGCTGGAGGCCTCCTTGTCCGTATGAGGTACCTTTTGAGACCGCTCCTTGTCCGACTCTCGGGAACTCCGGGGAGGGCTAAGGGAACGAGCGTGAGACCGCTCGCACTTGTTCAGAGCCCCCAACAATGACTTTGAGGTCTTCTTCTTTTGCTGTTCCATCTCGGCGAACCCTGATTGGAGGGACATCTGGGGCACGGGGTCACTGCGGAGATCCCACAAGCAATGGATCGGTAGAGCGAGATGCCACTGGGGATCCCGGGGCTGCCTTGCGGAAACTGTCATTGGACTTCTGCTTGCAGCTTAGCAAGGCCTTAGGGGACATTTTCTTGCAAAGCGAGCAGAGCTCTGAGTTGTGGTCAGCCCCCAGACACTGTAGACAGCAGTCGTGGGTGTCCGTGAGCGACATATTTTTGGAGCATCTGTCACATTTCTTAAAACAGGTGGCCATGGGGGAAAAAAGGGCCCCTGCGAGTTCAAAAATCCTTGAGGCCAGCGGTTGGAGAAAAAAGGGTACGAAAAACCACATTGAAAACTCAGGTCTTCAGAAGGCTTAATGGGTAGTTTCAAGAGTAAGAGACCCTTCATGAAGCATTGCATGGGAGGGTGGGAGGAAATAGCAACACTTTCCAAAGTCTTGTGAGATTCAGCCATGGCACTCAGACGCACTCTGACCAAGTAAGTTTTTAAATCTGAGAGGGATGAGTGCAGGAGATATTGGAGCAGGGGCTCCACTATACAGACAAAAGGGTTGATATGTCTGGGGGAATACCAGGAGACAAACTATCCAATCTCTTATGCCCTAATACCTCCCATGTATATAGTTGTATCTGTTATGTACTATATTATGTACGTAGACACCACATTCTGTTAGTTAATTGTTTTAACACAGTTCCAGTTAATTGTTTTAACACAGTTCCAGTTTAAAATCACTGTTAATTTTCCTAGATTTAAGTTTGTTTAATTTATGATACTTTAAGACGTTTTATGTATATTTAAGATGTTCTATGTAAAACAAACTTCGATTTGTTAATTGTTGTTATTTGTACACCGCAACTGATCTCTGGAAGATGCGGTATAAAAATGAGTGTTAAATAAATAAATAAATAAAATAAACTGTCGCCACTTGAAAGCATATGAGCAACAAATTGAATCCTTGCGAGAAACCAGGATGATGGCCATGACATTTTCTGGAAGATTTAGGTCAGCAAGCACTACCCTTTCAGAAGTCAAGCCGTTAGGCGAAGGGAGTGCGGATTGGGATGGAGAAGTGCCCTGTCGACCTATGAGAGGAGATCAGTGCACAGCCCAGGTGCAATGGTTGAGTTTGTGCGAGACGCAGAAGTAAAGGAAACCATAGTTGGTGAGGCCAGAAGGGGGCTATGAGGATCATGGAGCCCCTGTTAGCCTGCAGTTTGAAAAGCATTTTGGGTATCAAGGTATGGGTGGGAGATTTGTCTGCTAAGCAGATTCTTGTGGTGTCCAGAGGCCTTGGGTGGTCAGGCCGTTCAGATGAGCACCCCAACCGAGCTTGGATGCATCAGTTGCAAGTATGCATTGAGGTGGAAGCATCTGAAAAGGTGACCCAACGAGCAGGTTTTTCGGGAGACACCACCCCTGCAGTGAAGTGAGGGGTGGTGAAGATCTTGTCTCGGAGACTTCCAGTTGCTTGCGTCCACTCAGAGAAGGTCCACTGTGCTGCATGCATATACCATTAAGAATGAGGTACAACGTGGACTGTGGAGGCCATGTGATTAAAGAGGCGTAGCATTTACTGTGCCATTGCTTGAGTTTGTTTTTGCATGGTGTTTGCCAGTTCTATAAGATGTAAGCAACAGTGGTGAGGCAGGAAGGCCTTGGCCTGTACATTGTCTAGTAGTGCTCCTATAAACTCGATGTTTTGAGTTGGAGCGAGGTGTGACTTTTGGAAGTTGATGACAAAGCCCAGATGTTGTAGCACTGTTATGGTGCAGTGACGGGTGTTCGTCACTTCCTGAGGGGACTTCCCCCTTATTAGTCAATTGTCTAAGTAAGGGAAGACCAATATCCCCAAGGTACGTAGGTAAGCAGTGACACTGTCAAACACTTTGTAAAGACCCTTGGAGCGGAAGTGAGGCCAAATGGAACATGACACTGATAGTGGTTTCTCTGATACATGAAGCACAGATACTGTCTGTGTGGAGGGTGGATAAGTATGTGCATGTAGGCCTCTTTCAAGTCGAGGGAGCAGAACCAATCATTTATCTGGAGGTACTATAGAAGAGTTCTCAGAGAAATCATTTTGAATTTTTATCTGACCAAGAATTTGTTGAGGTCCTGAGATCTAAAATGGGTCTTAAGCCCCCCTGTTTTCTTCGGGATTAGAAAGTAAGGGGAGTAAAACCCCTTTCGATATTCTGCAGGAGGAACTCTTTCTATGGCACCCTGTGCCAACAAGGATGACACTTCTGCAGTGAGGACAGCACTTTGCAGGGGTTGCAGTTGGTGTTCATCCCTGAATGTGGTGGGGGACAAGGTTTGGAAGTAAAGTCGATACCTCCTTTGGACAATTTGTTGTCTCCATTGCTCCTTTGTGATGAGGGCAAAAAGGCAAAGTCTGCTTGCTATCTGTGTTAGCTGGGGTTCCACCAGCAGCAGACTGGCAATGCTCTGAATGAAAGAGTCAAAACCCAGGTACAGGTTGAGGCTGTGCTACAGGCTGAGGTTTTGTGGTCTTAGGCTTCTTAGGTTGGTGAGAAGCCTGTTGCTTCTGCTGCAGCTGTTGAGGATGGAAGGGGTGGAATGTATATAAGGATATAATTTCCTCTTTTTGGGGTAGAAAGACTTTTTAGAAAAGGCTTTCTTCCTGGAGGGATCAGCAATCTTTCCGGAGAGACATTTCATTAGTGAGATCATCCATCTATCTCCCCAGCTTTCTCTCTCCAGCCTTTTCTGAATAGGTTTTAAGAACATAAGATATGCCATACTGGGTCAGACCAAGGTCCATCAAGCCCAGTATCCTGTTTCCAACAGTGGCCAATCTAGGTCATATGTACCTAGCAGTTTCCCCAAAAGACAGAGGTTCCACAATGCTTGTACTGGGTCAACCATTGATATCCTGGGTCCCTTCTTAATAATGGTATATGGATCTTTCCTCCAGGAACTTATCCAAACCTTTTTTTAAACCCAGCTACACTAACAGCCTTTACTATATCCTCCGGTAACAAATTCCAGAGTTTGATTACATGTTGAGTGAAAAAATATTTTCTTTTATTAGTCTTAAATAGTTTACCCTGTAGCTTCATTGCATGTCCCCTAGTCTTTCTATATTCTGATAACGTAAACAATCGATCTACGTTTACCCATTCCACTCCGTTCATTTATAGACTTCTATCATATCTCCCCTCCGCCGTCTCTTTTCCAGGTTAAAGAGCCCTAACCTTTTTAGCCTTTCTTCATAGGAGTACCCTTCCATCCCCTTTAGCATTTTGGTGACTCTTCTCTGAACCTTTTCTAATAACGCTATATCTTTTTTAAGATACGGCGACAAGAACTGCACACAATATTCAAGGTGCGGTCTCACCATGGAACGATATAGAGGCATTATAATATCTTTTGTTTTATTTTCCATTCCTTTCCTTATGATACCTAGCATTCTATTTTCTCTCTTGGCCGCCGCTGCACACTGGGCCGAGGGCTTTAACATGTTATCCACAATGACGCCTAAATCTTTTTCCTGGGTGGTGGTTCCTAATGTGGAACCTTGCATCGTGTAACCATAGTTTGGGATGTTCTTTCCTAGGTGCATAACTTTGCACTTGTCCACATTAAATTTCATCTGCCATTTGGATGCCCAGTCTTCCAATTTATCAAGATCCTCTTGCAGTTTTCCACAATTCTCTTGGGTTTTAACAACTTTAAATAGTTTTTGTGTCATCTGCAAATTTGATAACCTCACTCGTTATTCCACTTTACAGGTCATTTATGAATATGTCAAAAAGCAGCAGACCCAACACAGATCCCTGGGGTACACCACTATTCACCTTTCTCCATTGGGAAAATTGGCCATTTAGCCCTACCCTTTTCTTTCTATCTTTTAACCAGTTCCTGATCCACAATAGTACACTGCCTCCTATCCCATGACTCTTTACTTTTGCCAAAAGTCTCTGATGAGGGACCTTGTCAAAGGCTTTCTGAAAGTCCAGATACACTATATCAACCGACTCACCTATGTCCACCTGTTTATTCACACCTTCAAAAAAACATAACAGATTAGTAAGACAAGATCTTCCTTGTCTAAACCATGTTGGCTGTTTCCCATTAGGCCATTGAAGAAAAACAATAAACCTACGCTCAAATGCATTGCATTCTCTATGTTCTTGAATCCAAAACATGGGGTATGTTTTACTCGGGTCTCAGACTACACCACGGCATCAAAACCTTTTAAAATTCAGAAGAAAGAACATGAGAGTAGAATAAAATGCAAACGATTGGAAGCCCCTATGGTATCCCATTGTGTGGCACAAGGACATATATTTGAGCAGCTTAGATGTTGGTGCATCGAACAGGTGCACGTAGGGACACAGGGTAGATCACGAGAGCAAACATTATTGTTGAGGGAGCAAAGATGGATCCATAGGATTGATTCAATCCAGCCAGAGGGACTGAACATCGCGGTGGATTGGGGGGTTTGCATTATATAGAAGAGTAAGATCAGGAAGGGAACGTTCGTTGGGAGCGCAACTGGAATGAAGCGCTTTGTTCTCTTCATCGTAATAGAATGAAACGCTACGGCGGACCCCATAGGGGTGAATAGGTAGGTGGGAGGAGCTATCATGTAGGTTTTTAAAGAACGGAGGTAAGGCCCAGACCACATGCACGGCGTCTTGAGACCGTTTGGCATTCTGAGAGCGTAGTGGTCTGTAAGGCATTAGCGGGCAGCATCAGAGTCTCAGGTAATAATTTTTATTCAACATGTAGGGAACTGAAGCCCAGAAAGAAGTGTAATAATGGCAGATGAATAGGTCCAGTAATGTTGTTATAATCCAGGTTGGGTTTGTGTTTTTTGTTTATTGTAGTATAGATATTAGTCCCCTGAAGAACCTCACCAGTGAAACGCAGGGGCGCTTGGACAGCAGCGTTGGGACTTAGAGATCGAGCGGATCAGCTAAGTAACTCTACAGTATAAATGAAAAGAATGCAACGAGTTACAGTCTTGTAGAGGACTATATGTTCCGTTCGTTAGAACACAAGAGGGGAGGATTAGTAAAACGGACCGGGTCATTGATGCTAACAGGCATATCACTGGGGACTTTTAAATACCCAGGTTTTGATGCCGTGGTGTAGTCTGAGACCTGGGTATTTAACATACCCCATGTTTTGGATTCAAGAACATAGAGAATACAGTGCATTTGAGCGTAGGTTTATTGTTTTTTTTTCAGTGAGAAATCGCTCTGCTACCAGACCATACAGTTTTGTTTAGTCCCATTAGGCCATGACTCTCTACATGCTAAGTAATTTTATTCTTTATAATGGTTCTACCGTTTTTCCCAGTACTGACGTCAGGCTCACTGGTCTGTAGTTTCCCGGATCACCCCTGGAACCCTTTTTAAAAATTGGTGTTACATTGACGATCCTCCAATCTTCAGGTATTAGATGATTTTAATGATAGTTCACAGATTACTAATAGCAGGTCTGCAATCTCATATTTCAGTTCTTTCAACACCCTTGGATGTATACCATCTGGCCCAGGTGATTTGCTACTCTTCAGTTTATCTAATAGTTGTAATACATCTTCCCGATGCATCGATATTTCCTTCAATTCTTCTGCACCTTTAAATACCACTTGAGACATGGGTAACATCCCTACATCTTCCTCAGTAAAGATCGAAGCAAAGAATTCATTCAGTCTCTCCGCTATCACCTTGTTGCCTCTTAGTGCCCCTTTAACCCATCATCTAATAGACTAACTGACTCACAGGTGTTTTGCTACGAATGTACTCGAAAAAGTCTTTATTTTGTGTTTTTGCTTCTGCAGGAAGCTTCTTCTCAATTTCTCCCTTTGCCTGCCTTATCAATGCCTTGCATTTCACTTCCCAGTGCTTGTGCTGTTTCCAGGTTTCGTCGTTTGGCTCTTTTTTCCATTTCCTGAAAGATGCTTTTTTGGCAACAGCCGCCTCTCTGACCTCACCTTTAAACCATGCTGGCAGTTTTTTGGACTTCCTTCCCCTTTTCTTAAAGCATGGAATACAGCTGGTCTGAGCTTCCAAGATAGTATTTTTCAACAACATCCAAGCTTGATGTAAGTCTTTAACCTTTGCAACTGCTCCTTTTAGTTTTTTCTTAACTATTTTCCTCATTTTATCATAGTCTCCCTTTCGAAAGTTAAAAGGTAGTACAGTAGATTTCCTTACTATCCCTCCTCCACTAATTAAATCAAATGTGATCATTCTATGATCACTATTGCCAAGTGGCCCAACACCCTTATCTCTTGCACTAGATCTGGTGTTCCACTAAGGACTAGGTCTAATATGGCTTCCTCTCTGGTCGGTTCATGAACCAGCTGCTCCAAGAAGCAGTCATTTATTTCATCTAGGAACTTTATCTCCCTAGCATGTCCTGCCATGACACTGACCCAGTCGATACCGGGGTAATTGAAATCACCCATTATTATTACTGCGCTGTAACTTTTGTTAGTTTCCTTGATTTCTTTGAGCATTTCATTATCCATTTGTTCATTCTGGCCAGGCGGTCAATAGTACACCCACTGCCATCGCCTTCCCCTTTTTACATGGAATTTCAATCCATAGAGATTCTACAGCAAATTTTGTTTCCTGCAAAACTTTAATCCTTTCTGACTCAATGCCCTCTCTAACATAGAGCGCAACTCCTCCACCAATTTGATCAGCTCTATCATTACGATATAGTTTGTACCCAGGTATCACAGTGTCCCACTGGTTGTCCTCCTTCCACCATGTCTCTGATATTCCAATCATATCTAACCAGGGGCGGCCCAAGGGGGGTGCAGGGCCATGTGCGGAGATTCGGTGCGGGGCCTCATTTGCATAAATATTTGCATAATGTTACCATATACTAACTTTTAGTAAACGTGCCTCTTAATGAGTGTATGGATAAAGAAAGACTAAAAGATTTCTACATTACTATAATCCAGTGCCAACTGCCAGACACATTAGGAAATATTACAAACACTGCCCATTTAGAACCCATAGCAAACCCGCCGTATCCCAACAGCACTACCAGGACTCACACAGCACCCTACTCTACCAAGCAAAAGGCAACACTGCAAATATTAAACCAATACATTTCAGAGAACAAGAATACATGACCTACTGGGGAAAGAGAATAAGTGGCAATGTCAAATAGGAATTATATAAACAGAACACCTCAGCTCAGTTACACATGCAGAACATAGACCATCACCAAACAAGTAATCACAATTTAGAAACAGGAACACAATAATTAAACTGGGAATCCCAAAAGCCAGACTTGGAATGTACAACACTGTAGAAATAAAACTACACATTAATTTGCTCTTGTACTAAACAAAGCGCAGACGTTAATGATGCACATTTACCAGAGCTGACATATTCCAATTAATAAATTCAAAATAAAGAGATATTTTTCTACCTTTTGTGCATTTTTTTTCAGCTGCAATTGCTCCAGCCACTTTCTTCTGGGTTTCTTCTTCGTGTCTTCTGCTAACTCTCCATCGTCTGCTGTCCATTTGTCCTTTCTTCTCTCTTCTAGTTTTTTTCCATTCTCTCTCTACATCTGCTTTAACATACTAATCTGTCTCCTTTTGTTCTTTCCTCATTCCTATTTCATCCACTCAAATTTTACCCCTCCATCCTCAATCCCCACTTACTCTCCCAATACCCGGCCAATTGTAGATTTTTTATCCCTCCCACACAAAATATTTTTCCCCTCTCCATTTTACTCTTCCAGCCCCATCCCATTCTAATCCTCCTCCAACATCAGCTCCCTTCTAGTTCCAGCCTCACCCAGCATCCATTCCCTTCTAATCCCTGCATCAGCCCATTTCCAGTCCTAGCCACCCATCAGCCCATTTCCAGTCCTAGCAACCCCCCAACCCAATACCAGTCCTAGCCCCCCCATCAACCCACTTCCAGTCCTAACCCCCTATCACCCCATTTTCAGTTTAAGCCCCCCCATAACCCATTACCAGTCCTAACCCCATCAACCCATTTCCAGTCAGCCCCCCATAGCCCATTGCCAGTCCTAACCCCCTCCCCCATCAGCCCACAGCCTATTACCAGTCCTAACCCCATCAGCCCACCTCAGGTCCTAACCTCTCCCCATCAGCCCATTTCCTGTCCTAGCCCCCCCATAGCCCATTATCAGTCCTAACCCCCCATAGCCCATTATCAGACAGCCCCCATCAGCCCACAGCCCATTACCAGTCTTATCCCCCCCAAAGCCCATTACCAGTTCTAACCACCAACAGCCCACAGCCCATTACCAGTCCTAACCCCATCAGCCCACCTCAAGTCCTAACACCTCCCCATCAGCCCTTTTCCTGTCCTAGCCCCCCCATAGCCCATTATCAGTCCTAACCCCCCATAGCCCATTACCACTCCTAACCCCCCATCAGCCCACAGCCCATTACCAGTCCTAACCCCATCAGCCCACCTCCAGTCTTAAGCCCCCCAGCCCATTTCTAGTCCTAGCCCCCCCATAGCCCATTACCAGACAGCCCCCATCAGCCCACAGCCCATTACCAGTCTTAACCCCCCCCATAACCCATTACCAGTCTTAACCCCCCCCATAGCCCATTACCAGTTCTAATCCCCCCAACAGCCCACAGCCCATTACCAGTCCTAACCCCATCAGCCCACCTCCAGTCTTAAGCCCCCCAGCCCATTTCCAGTCCTAGCCCCCCCATAGCCCATTACCAGACAGCCCCCATCAGCCCACAGCCCATTACCAGTCTTAACCCCCCTCCCCATAGCCCATTACCAGTCTTAACCCCCCCATAGCCCATTATCAGTTCTAATCCCCCCCAACAGCCCACAGCCCATTACCAGGCCGAACCCCATCAGCCCACCTCGTCTTAACCCCCCCCAGCCCATTTCCAGTCCTAGCCCCCCCATAGCCCATTACCAGTCCTAACCTCCCCATCGGCTCAAGTAAAATTAAATTAAAAAAAAAAAACGCTGGCTGCTACCGCTGCGGCAGCAGCAGAATGGACTGTCCCGCGGGGCCCCCTCTGCCCGGCTGAATCCCTCCCTCCCTCCCTCCACGACGGCTGAGCCCCTCCATGCCAGCTTTGAGAGTCGCGAAGGGAGAGTGTCTCCCTCGCATCTCTGTTAAGCCTGCAGGGGCTGATGGGAAATTTCCCATCTGCCCCTACAGGCTTAACAGAGACGCGAGGGAGACACTCTCTCTTCACGACTCTCAAAGCCGGCACGGAGAGGCTCAGCCGTCATGGAGGGAGGGAGGGAGGGATTCAGCCGGGCAGAGGGGGCCCCGCGGGACAGTCCATTCTGCTGCTGCCACGGCGGCAGCGGCAGCGGTAGCAGCCAGCTTTTTTTTTTTTAATTTAATTTTGAAAAAAGCAGAATGTTCTTTGCGCGGGGCCCCTGAAACGTGGGGCCCTGTGCAAAAAACATTCTTGCTCAATGGACGGGCCGGCCCTGTATCTAACCTCTCATTTAGTGCTATATATTCTAACTCTCCCATCTTATTTTTTAGACTTCTAGCATTTGCATACAAGCATTTTAGAGACTGTATTTTATTCATATTAATTTGGCTATTGGTAGACATGGGTAATTTGGGATCTTTAAGCTCTGTCTGCTCCATACTGGAAGGCATTTGGGCTACTTTACTCTTTTTTGGAACCTCTCTGCTTTTGGTAGTATCCTTCAAGGATAGATTCTTCCGAACCATCCGCTCTTCGGCGACTGTAGGCTTTCCCCTATTATCTAGTTTAAAAGCTGCTCTCTCTCCTTTTTAAAGGTTAATGCCAGCAGCCTGGTTCCATCCCGGTTAAGGTGAAGCCTATCCCTTTCCCCAGAATGTTTCCCAGTTCTTAACAAATCCAAAACCCTCATCTCTGCACCATTGTCTCATCCATGCATTGAGACTCCAGAGCTCTGCCTGCCTTTTGGGTCCTGTGCGTGGAATGGGAAGCATTTCGGAGAACGCTACCCTGGAAGTTCTGGATTTCAACTTCCTACCTAAAAGCCTAAATTTAGCCTCCAGAACCTCCCTACCACATTTTCCTATGTCATTGGTACCGACATGTACCAAGACAGCAGACTCCTCCCCAGCAGTATCTAAGACTTTATCTAGGTGGCGCGTGAGGTCCGCTACCTTTGCACCAGGTAGGCATGTTACCAGGCGATTCTCATGTCCACCAGCCACCCAGTTATCTACATGCCTAATGATCGAATCACCAACTATAACGGCTGTCCTAACCCTTCCCTCATGGGCACATGGCCCTGGAGAAACCTCCTCGGTGCGAGAGGGTTTTACATCACCTGGAGGACAGGTCCTAGTTAAAGGATCACTTCCTGCCACACCAGGGTGATGCTCTCCTGTCACGTGACCTCTCTCCTCCATGGCAACAGGGATGCTGCCAGACTGGAAGTGGGACTTCAGGACTATATCCCTGTAGGTCTCGTCTATGTACCTCTCTAGCTTTCTTATGTTTTCCAAGTCTGCTACTCTAGCCTCTAGAGAACGGACTCGTTCCCTGAGAGCAAAGAGCTCCTTGCACCTAGTGCACATGTAAGACCTCTCACCAACTGGGAGAAAATCATACATGTGACACTCAATGCAAAAGACTGGAAAGCCCCCATCTCGCTGCTGGACTGCTGTCTGCATCTTAGTTTTAAGCTTGTGTTTAGATCTTTAAGTTCTTTACTTACTAAGGGTTGTTATGGATAGTTATACTAATAAAACTGTACCTAATACGTTTAATATACTTTGTTCACCTGAAGCTTAATTAATCTCAGGTCCTTAGTGTATGACTGATTTGGGTAATGAGCTTCACCTGAGAGCACCTCCTGTCTTTTAAGATGTGTAAATACCTATAAAGCTACGATTATCCCAGGGGTGGGTGGGTGTTAGGGAGGGAGAGAAATAATACTTATTAAAAGAGGGCTACAACACAGTACCCTGTCCTGTGCTTCTGAGATAAGCTGTATTCTGATTTGATTTAAATTATAGCTCTTTGCTGCTGCTAGGCTCTAACTTATTATGAAATTTAAATTACAAGCTCTCTGCTGGGTTCTAAATTTAACCAGAAAGCTCTCTTCTGTGTTTTAAATTTAAACTAAAAGTACTTTGCTGATGCTAGGCCCTGAGTGACTATTACATTTAAACTACAAGCTCTCTGCTGGGTTCCAAATTTAACCAGAAAGCTCTCTTCTGTGTTTTAAATTTAAACTTAACCTGCTGCTACTAGGCCCTGACTGATTTAACAAAAAACAGTGGGTTCACAGATTAATTAGCTTTAGTACAAAGCATTCCTTTCAGAAAATTCCCAGAAGTATATACTCACAATTGCAGATCTCTCTCCAGAAGTAACAGTCCCCTTTTCTAGTCCTTCAAGATTCCTCCCTACAAGGAATGTTGGCCAACTTATCCTGGACCCATTGTTCCAGGTCTGATGTCTGTAGCCAAGCCATCCTATCCTTCGAGCCCCAATGCAGACTGAGGATGCCCTGCTTGTCAATTCAAAAGCATCAAAAGATGCTCTTGTTGGGAATTTGGATGTGTTCTGGCTGTGCTGCATGAGTGCTTGATAAGCACTGCGTTTGTCATCTGGAATCAAAGCATCCAGATCCCTGTTGTTATCTTTGAGGAACATGTCCATATAAAGCAGGTAGAAGCTGATGCGGGATGCTAACATGTATGCCTGGAAGCAGCGTTGAGCAAAGGCATCAAGTGTTCTTGACTCTTGGACCTAGTGGGACCAAATAATGGTTCTTGGAACTTTATGTGGCGCATTGCTGATTCCACTACCATTGAGTGACGTGGACGTTGAGGCTTCTAGAAACCTTGAAATTCTGGCACTCAATACATAATTGGTGATACCGCGAGTAGAGTCTCCCACATCTGGAACATCAGGTCCTGAAAGATGCAATGTACCAGCACAGTAGCTGCTTCTCCTTGGGTGTTGGAGGGTATTGGAGAATTTCCAATTCCTCCGCCCTTAATTCCTCCTCGGATGAGACAGTGATGGACAGACCCCCCTTGCCATATTTCTGATGAAATTCTGGAAGGATATGTCCTCTGGAGGGGGATTGGCGCTGCTCATGAGGTAGTGACATGTCCGACAGGATATCGGGAAGGTGTTGGGAATCGATTGATTCCTTCACAGAGTCAGAACAGGAAGAGTCTGGGAGGAAGTTGAAGTATCGATGGTCCTTTGTTAAGGCTCGATGTCTATGCCGACACACTCCATGGTACTCCGATACCCCTGGATCCAGCAGTTTAGCAGTTTGAGACTGCTGGGAAACCCCCACATCAATGGGCACCAGGGAAGGCATCAGTGCCTATGCTAACTGTTCCGGTACTAGCTGTTGTGTCTCCAGCTGGAGGCTAGGCAGCAACAATTGCACTCCCGGTGCTCTCTCTGATACTGGCATCGAGGCTGCTGGGAGTTGTCATGAAGAAGACCCTTCTGAACCTATGGAAGTAGGGCAAGATGAGGATTTGCTTTCAGAAAATGACAGGCAGTCTGAGCACATGGCTCAGTGTTTGTAAAGAAGAAGTAAACAAAGAGTCACGAGCTAGAAAGACACGCCCCTGCTGTGATGTATTCCCTAGCTCAGGAGGTAATGAGTGTCACCTGTTTCAGGGCAGGGCACAGCTAAGCCCTGAGAGTTACAATGATAAAAAGTGGTCATTAGCTTGGACCAAGCAGAGCAAGAAGGAGAAGGAGAGTAAGAAGGAAGGAAGCCAGCAAAGGAGCACGCTGACTGGAAGGAGTCAACGAGGAGTGAGAACCAAGGGAGCCATATTCCTGAGGCCAGAAGGAAGCAGCCCAGGACAGGTGTTGTCTGGTAAAGGCAGGAGAGAAAGGAATCTTCCTGAGAGGCAGGCTTGGCAAAGCTCACACGCTCCAAGGAGAGAGACAGGCTGGATGGAGAATACCGGTGCATCTGAGGGGAAAGTTAATAGGCTGAGAAGCAAGCAAACACAAGCCGTGTTTGAGAACCAGTCTGACCCTGCAGAATGGAGACTTCCTTCCCTTTCAAAGCCAAAAGGTAGGCTTAACAATTCATATAAGTTTGAACCCAGCTATAAAGCAGTTCCCTATAGTTACCAGAAAGTAGCAAACTCCCTGGACAAAAACTACAGCATATATGTTAGTTTACAACCCTGCTCAGGAGAGTGTTACAGAGAGAAACCACGAGAGGTCAGAGAAACAGTTTGTTTCAGAGATCAGGATAGCAGCTTACTGCCATGCCCTGCTATACCTGAGGCTGAAGAAATGCAGATAGACTCTGTCCATAATGAAATAGTGGATGATCGGATGGACTGTACATTATCTTTGGCTGACCATGTGAATTCCTTATGCTGAACAGTGTCTGAGAAAGACGGTAAAAGCAGCAGAAGAAAAGGGAACATTTTCTTTGCTAATTGAAGCAGTTGTGATTTTGTTTTGTATCAAGCACTGCTTGTTTAAAGCCTGAAGCTGACAAGGCTAATTTACCTGAGTTCATATATAATTTCCTCAAGCCAAATGTATGGCATATTTTGTCCTGAGTTATTCACTTGCATTTAATCCATTGGGACAGGGAAAATAAATTCTTGTCATTGCCTGAAACCATTCGACTGCAACTCGTCTGTACTCAAAGGGTAAAGGGACTCACATTCCCAGAAGGCCTTGCAGAATTAAAGCAAGCCCACGCTCTCTGAGGCAGGAACACAACAGGCAGACCAAGTCTCAGAGCCCTTGGCGTTGGGCTGGCCACTGTGAGGGTGACAAGTGGCGTAGTGTGTTCGGATTTTTTTTCGCTTGGACTACAAAAAGGACATCCCAACTGAGGGAAAAGAACAGAAAAGAGCTTCAGGATACAACAGAAAGTTTTGCCATAGCTGGAAAATACAAGGGGATCGAGAAATCTGCTAAGCTGTTGGAGAGTTCGCTGGCAAATCGTGCCAGGAGGACCAGGACCCAGGAGGATAGACTCCTTTCTCAAAGTCTGAGTCTACACCGTGCGAAGGTAACGGGTAACTGGGCACAGGTGTAGAGGATACCAGTGAGAAAGGGAGTTTTATTCTGCAGAAAGCTAGAGAGGATTTAAAAAGAATATTTGGTGCCGCACTTGGTGGGCTTTTCTTTTACTTTCTTTGCAGGAATCATAATCCTCAGAATGGATCCTCATGAGGTGTTGCGCTGGATGTCCAGTCAATCTGAAAAGCAGATGGAACTGGCTCACCGCACACAGGAACAGATAGCTGCGGCTGTACAGGCCCAGCAGAAGCCTCTTGTAGAGCTGATGGAAGCTTTACTGACGAAGCAAAAGGCTACTGAAGATGCCAGCCCTTCATTTTCTACGGTGGTAGGACTGCAAGGCTGTGGTGCCTTAACTTTTGGCCAGTTAAACACCAATGACAACTTGGATGACTTTATAGAGGCCTTTGAAAGAGTGGCAGTAACAGTTAAATGGCCACCTGAGCAATGGGCAGCGAGGTTTGCCATGTCCCTTTCGGGAGAAGCTTTGGCTGCATACAAAACCATGCCCGCTGCTCTCGCGTCCACTTATGAGGAAGTTAAAAAAGCAGTGAGAGACAGATTAGGTCTAACTCCAATGTATTATAGGAGGATGTTTAGAGAATCTAGGCTTAAGTCTAATGAGACGCCAAAGGCATTATATCAGAGATTATCCTGTATATATGTATTTATGTATATATGTAAATGAACTCCCCCATAGCTAAGAAGTGTTAACTCTGTATGATGTGCTTTTCTGACAATCTGTATGTAAACAAAATTTGTACCTGCCTTGATTCGGCAGTTTCACAATAGTAATCCTACCCGCTTCTGATCGCTGGAAGGAGCGGGCTACAAATGCTTGCTAAATAAATAAATAAAAATTAAAGCCTTGGCCTGGAAATGGCTTGTTCCAGAGGGGAAAACCCTGGACTCTGTGATAGACACAGTCATTCTGGAACAATTCCTGGAGGCAATACCTCCTGAGGTAAAATCTTTCATAATCCTACAAAGTTGCTAGACTACTGCAGAGGCAGCCGTCCTTACAGAGCGTTACTTTGAAGCGGAGTTGGCGGGCAGGCCAACAGGAAGCGCTCTGAAGTTGGCTGGAACAAGCAACTTTGCAGGATTTGAAGGAGGCATAAAAGCAAAGGTGTCTAATGTAAATACTGTTTTACCTGTGATTAAGGGAAAGTGTTATAAATGTGGAAAGATAGGACATTTCCAGAAGAATTGTACAGTGCGGACAGCACTAATGTCTAAAAAAGGGAAACCGGTGCAAGAAGGCTTCCGGTTGGACGTAGAAGTCCAAGGCATTGTGGCTAAGGCACTGCTTGACTCAGGTGCTGACCAGAGCATGGTCTCTGAAAAGCTCTGGCAAGCCGTGGAAGCGCACGGTGGGTCAGCACTGAGTCAAGAGGAGGGCCGAGTCAAAATACGTTGTGTGCATGGCGCGTCATCCTATTATCCACTATATAGGCTCTCCGTAAAAGGGTTGGGGACCCAAAAAGAGGTTTTGGTGGCAGTTGTCCCACGACTTCCCTACGATATTGTGTTGGGGAGGGACTGGCCCCCATTTTGCAAAGGGGTGGAGAAGGGCTTAAATATGAAAACGAGCAGAGACTCCACTAGGCCCCAGGTAGAAACCTCAAAAGCAAGGAACGAACCCTCCCAGAGTGAAGATAAGCTTCCTGCAGGTAAGGAAAGGATTAAGGCCCCTTACAAGGAAGTTAAGAGAGGGATAGCCCAACAGAAAGCTCCAGGGGTAGAGGCCCTAGCAACAGCCGTTCCTAGTCCCCTATTCGGAAAACCCCGAAACACTAGCTCAAGGTCAAAGCCACAGGTTTGCGATAAGTCTCCAATTAAACAGAAATTTGTTTTGCAATACTGCAAAGTGTCAGCAAAGGCAAAAAGCCCGCAGAGAGCCTCATCAGCAGCTGCCGGCTATGAATCATTCAGTGCCGAAGAGAACATAGTCCCTAAAGGAGGGAAAGCACTGATAGACACGGGGTTAAAAATGCAAATACCTGCAGGTTGTTACGGCCGCATAGCGCCACGCTCAGGGTTGGCTGCAAAGTTCTTTATTGACGTCGGCGCAGGAGTCATAGACCCTGACTACCGAGGAGTAGTTAAAAGTCCTACTTTTTAACTTCGGGAGTGAAGATTTTAAAGTAAGGGTGGGTGACAGGGTCGCACAACTTATTTGTGAGCGGGTGGGTTTCTCTTCAGTGGAGGAAGTGCCTTCCCTGACCCCCACAGATCGTGGAACAGGGGGATTCGGATCCACTGGGCTGGACGAGGTGAAGGGCTTAACAGCTACGGCGGAAGAGAAGATGGAAGAAGACCTAGGCCCACAGCTAGCCGACTGTAAGGAAAACCCGGAGCCCAGAATAGGTGCAGAGCTATCATGGCAACAGAAACAGGAGTTGGGTAAGATGCTAGCCATATTTTCAGATGTTTTAACACCCGTGCCAGGAGAAACCAATCTGGTGGCACACGAGATTGTTACCCCGCGAGGAAAAGTGATTAGGCAACGGCCTTATCGGTTGCCTGAGGCGAAGAAGAAAGAGGTCATTGCCCAGTACGAGAGATGCTCAGCATGGGCGTACTAGAAGAATCGAAAAGCCCATGGTCGAGTCCAATCGTCCTCGTGCCGAAGCCAGACGGGTCTCTTCGCTTCTGTATAGACTTCCGGCAAGTAAATAGTATTTCTCAATTCGATGCCTACCCTATGCCCCGAATTGAAGAGCTGCTTGACCGGCTGGGCCAGGCCCGATATCTGACCACGCTTGATTTAACAAAGGGCTACTGGCAGATACCATTGACCCGCGAGTCAAAACCGAAGACCGCCTTCTGTACACCCGTGGGCTTATTTCAATTCCGCCGGATGCCGTTTGGCCTGCATGGAGCTGCTGCAACGTGCCAAAGGCTGGTGGACCAGGTTTTGAGGCCCCATCAGGAGTACGCACTGGCATATATGGATGATGTCACTGTCCACAGTACCAGCTGGGCTCAACACCTACCCAGGGTAGAAGCGGTCCTGAAAGCCATGCGACGGGCAGGGTTAACTTTAAACCCCGGAAAATGTTTATTCGCAGGCGAAGAAGTAAAATACCTTGGCCACATGGTGGGGAGAGGGATGGTCAAGCCCCTATCAAGCAAAATAGACAGCGTAAAAAACTTCCCCCAGCCGATGAATAAGAAACAATTGCGAAGTTTCTTGGGCCTCATCGGCTATTATCGGAGGTTTATCCCGCGCTTTGCCGAGGAGATCGTGCTTTTTACTGAGATGTTGAGGAAAAACGCGCCGAACAATCTCAAATGGACACCAGAGGCCGAAGAAGCATTTACCATACTAACGGGGAAGCTCTGTAAAGCCCCTGTACTACGAGGGGTAGACTTTGGGTTACCCTTCATTGTGCAAACCGACGCCTCGGAGACTGGATTGGGGGCAATCCTGTCTCAGGAGTTTGAGGGGGTGGAACACCCCATCAAGTACCTTAGCAGAAAATTGTCAAAGGCAGAAAGGAATTATTCGACAATAGAGAAAGAATGCCTCGCGATTAGGTGGGCAGTAGAGGCCCTGAGGTTTTACCTCACTGGATGCAAGTTCTTGCTGGTAACAGATCACGCACCATTAAAGTGGCTAAGTCAGATGAGAAACAATAATGCTCAACTAACTCGATGGCATTTAGCACTGCAGGCCTTCGATTTCGTAGTACAACATCGGGCAGGAAGGTTGCATAGCATCGCTGACGCATTGTCAGGGATTTCGAGCTGTCCGAGTAGTAGCTCGTCAGCCCGTAATATCTTAAGTGGGGGAATCTGTCATGAAGAAGATTCTTCTGAACCTATGGAAATAGGGCAAGATGAGGATTTGCTTTCAGAAACTGACAGGCAGTCTGAGCACATGGCTGTGTGTCTGCAAAGAAGTAAACAAAGAGAGTCACGAGCTAGAAGGACACGCCCCTGCTGTGACGTATTCCCTAGCTCAGGAGGTAATGAGTGTCACCTGTTTCAGGGCAGGGCACAGCTAAGCCCTGAGAGTTACAATGATAACAAGTGGTCATTAGCTTGGACCAAGCAGAGCAAGAAGGAGAAGGATACAAGTATACTTTGATAAAAACCTATCCAATACCTTCCCATAGACACAAGGTATCCCACAGGGTTCAGCTTTATCTGCCATATTATTTAACCTATACCTAAGACCAATCTGCACAATATTCCAAAAACACAAAATTGACTATCATCTCTATGCGGATGATATAATGCTTTATACACAAATGGATATATGTAACCCAGATTATAGCAACTTAGAAAATTGCCTTAATGAAGTACAACAATGGCTCCAACAAAACAATATGCTTATCAATCATAAAAAAACTGAAGTAATGTTTATCTCTAAAAATCCGGAGTTTAAACACCCCCCCACAATCATACTAAATAATACAACCTATAACACTAAACAAGAACTAAAGTACCTAGGTGTCACTCTAGATACGACACTTAACATGGAAACCCACCTAAGACTATTAAATGGAACCATTTTCTACAAACTAAGAACCCTACAACCCTTACGTAACATCACTGAACTATCAGACTTTAGATCAATAATACAAGCAATCATAACGCCACATTTGGACTATTGTAATGGCATACTACAAGGCTTGCCCAAAAAAACAATAAACATACTCCAGATGGCACAGAATGTAACAGCCCGAATCCTAATGAACGTACCCTTCTCAGATCACATCACACCTATCCTAAGAGAACTTCACTGGCTACCTATACATGCACGCATACGATACAAAATAATAATTACAACATTCAAAATAATAAACAATTATGCCCCATCCTACCTTGCCACACTCATTAAGCCACAAACCACCAACAGGAAAAGACGTACACACAACCTAAATACACTACAAACCCCCCTCTCCATTTGCAAAGCAAAGGCACTCACCAGTAATAGAGCATTCACATACACCGCTCCCACACAATGGAACAAACTCCCTGACACCTTAAGAGCTAACAAAGATCTCATATCATTCTGTAAAAACCTTAAAACACATCCATTTCAAGAATACTTCAACCAGACAGAAATAACTTAGAGTAATTCTGTGATGAAA